>JAODKL010000040.1:21241644-21271893 GCA_026780765.1 Petrocephalus schoutedeni | reverse complement strand
GAAAAACTGATGGAAAAACTTGGATTCGACTTGTATTTGAGGGCAAATGACTTGGGGCTTTGACGCGACTTGGACCCTCTGATTTGAGAATACCTGAAGATATAGTACTCCCTCTGGATACCACAATGTTAATTTTATAATTTAGGTGTATATTAAATCTCTGCAAGGTCTCCTGCGAGTTGTTTGGAAAGATCCATCACTGCTTGCATTGACATGTACAGTCGTCCCTCGGGTATCGCGTTTAATCCGTTCCAGACTCTACCGCGAATAGTGAATTTCCACGAAGTAGGATTCTTTATTTATAAATCGAATATTTTCGTAGTTAGAGCATAGAAAACCTATTTACGTCCTTCTAAATAAGCTTTGTAACATTATTAGAGGTCTCTATACATGAAACAACACCCTTTTGTCATCATTACACTCGTATTACCCAATATATTACACAAAATAACAGAAAATAAGACATTAGACATTAAAAATATCATATTATTATTATTATACATTTAATTACACACACACACACAGAGTTGGTATCTACTGGCAACTTTCCCATTTGGACCACATGTGAAAGATATCACTTCCCCAATCTGGGTTCAGTTTTATTATATTAGTGTTGATTATGTTGTTGAAACTGGTAAATCCCTGCAAAAGTTGTAAAATTATCTGCACATGATTTTAAAACTGTCAACATGTATTGATATTTCTGAATGTCCACTGTCTCCTGAAAAATTTAATCAGCATGAAATGTTGAATATTTCTATGTTGTCTGCTTCATCTGTTATATTCAGGTTGATGAGACAATTGAGTGGCTGTCCAGTTTCTTCATGAAGCTCCGCCTGTCTAACCCTGATTTCCGTAGTTTTGGCCTTTACTGTAAATGGAGTCCTTACATTGAGGAAATCAAGATATTCTTGGCCTATCTAGTTGACCACATCGTAGATATGAAAGTGATCGAATGTGCTAAGGAGCCTCCTGGCAGCAACACAGTTGTTAAAGGTAGGAATAACAATTCATATTTCACTTTTAATTGTTCTAATATATTGGTGAGTTTGATGTCTTAGAAGCATCTTAGCTATGTACCTTAGCTACTAAAACATTTTCTTTCAGTTGTTTTAGACCTGGACTCAAAAATCAATACCCTTTTCAAGCCGTGGATTCTCGTTGAAGAGTCGAGTGATGCTGGGTATAAATTGTTTAGATTTTTTATTTTCAGACATTACATTTTGTTCAGAGATGTATGTAACTTGATAATGCACTCTGATGTCCTCTGCATGCTCTTTCCTGTAGACAGCGCTGTTTCCCCTGGCTGGAGACAGACAACAATACAGCAGCCAAACTGGTAGACCTGTACTCCCAGCTTACATGCTCCTTACATGAGAAATTTAAAAGTATGACAACTCCAAATAACTAACCTGACATTCTGCATGAAATTCAGAAAAGGTGATCAGAATAATAACATGATTTCCTGTTACCTTGCTGTGACACAGGCCTGCTACAGTCCAAACACAGGGATGCCCTGTGGCTTCATCTCATGCACTACTGTGACACTTGCACTGCTTCCAAGACTCCAGAGTATCTTCTGACCACTTACCACTCCAAATACCGGAGCTTACCTTGGAGGGAGCTTTACCCTGATCAGACCCTCATGAACAAGTTCTTCAACGTGAGAGAACCTGTGATACCTTAACGGTATTCTTCCCAATATGGTGATGTTATTTTATTGTTGTCATTGTCAAAATTCAGTTCTTGTTTGCTATATGTCATGCAGGTGGAAAGGGGAAGTCCGAAAATCTGCTTTCTCTTCCTTGGTGAGGTGCTCTGTGAGGTCAACTGGGTCAGTGTGCTGAAAGATGCCTTGGGTCCCCAGCCCAGCCCAGCAGACCAGTCTATGGTCATATACCTCTTTTACATGATGGTCTTCTTGGCCAAAGAGGACCACCTGCTTCTCACACCTGTACGGAACTTCATCAGATTTTTTATCAAAATTGTATAAAAGCATTTTGTCTTACACACTAAATGTGTAAGCATATGTGTGTGTGTACAAAGTGTAATATTATATCCGTTTTTATATATTGGTGTTTTTTTCATTCCAGGAATCCCCTCTCTTGAAACTGCTGGGGCAGTCTAGCTTCTTCCCTTGGTACTTTGTGGATTTATCCTCCTACCAGAATGTAATTGGTTATGTTGACACACATTATTCGCCAGCACTCATTCTGAGCAAGGATGACTCCTCAAAGCAGATTTTCAGTTTGCTTCAGATGGCAGCAGGCTTTGGGTCTATTGGGTCACAATACAAGGTAGGCAGGTGCCTACAAGTTTAATTATACAATGACTAGATCTTGTGAGTTGCTCAGATCTCCCTCTGTGTGCAGGTTTATTTATGACAGAATGCTGACAGGGTTCTTCTTCCTAGAAGTAACATTCAGTTGCATGCTCTGCTGTTTTGATAGGACATCACCTTGAAGTGCCAATCCTTCATTCGTCTGATGGTAAAGTTTTTGACTTCTTTGGATCAGAATGGAAAAGTCAGTCTTCTTTCTATGGAGCAGGAGTTTGAAAAGCTTTTAGAGTGCATTGTGCTCTTCAGTCCACCAGGTAAGATGTTGTTTGTAAGCTCTTTGGGTTTTGACAGGCTGGTCAGACTGAAAGTTCAAATTGAAGTAATATATTTTCCCATTTTATGGTATTGTACTTTACAAGTACAGTATAGTTGTTTTATAAGCGATTTATGAACAATACATCCATGTTATGACCATCCCCACGTGAAGCAAATAATGTTGACTCGTACATATGGTGTGGGTCAAGGCCTGGGATATATTAGACAGTAACCAGTGTTGTTCAGTATACATAGTCGACAGAAGAAGTAGGCAGGGGTAATAATCATTATGACCATGATGCTGGGTCTCCAGCATCTTGTGGGGTACTCATAGTGAGTTGTGGTGTTGGGCAGCCAAGGCACATCAATGCGGGATTAAATGAGGGTTGCTATGAGTGGTATGAACTGACAGAATAGGATAGTTGGTTTTTCCCTCCTCTGACTACCCATCACAGTTGACTTTGAGCACCCTACAAGAGATGCTCTGACCTAGTTATTAGGCCATAACTGTTTACCCCTTATCAAAGTCACTCAGATCTTTATCATTTACCATTTCTTCCGTGTTTAACATTTTGACTATGAATACTGAATGTTGGCTTACTATCTGTTATATCTCAGATCTTACTATGCACTATTTTTTACAAGATAGTGAACATTATTCACATCACATGGTCATAATGTTTTGGATCATTGATGTATAATAATGAAACAACAAATAGACACTGGTAAGGTTGATACGAGGATAACTGAATAATACTGCTATTGTTCTGTTGTGTTCAGGAGTTGGCTTGCAGTAGGGTAGCTGATTATTCCAAATTGTTGGGGGGATGGGAATTAGGACAGAGAGCTATCCATGTTTGTGGTCTTCCTTTCAGAGACTGATCAGCAGCAAAGACACATGGCCATATCCAGCTTGTTTGCAGAGCTGCTGACACTGCTGAACAGCACAGACATATCTACGGCAGAGAGTCTGGGAGCCAGAGTGCATAGCTGGGTGGTAAAACGGGCTGACTCCCACCTCGCACTGGCACTACTCACGGCGTCTTGCCATTCCCTGGCTTCCGTGCGGCACATGACTCAGACGACTGAAACCTGCATTTTGGCCTATTTTGCTGATGGTAAGTAGAGGATAGTAGAGGATGAATGTAGTGATTCGTTTTATGGATGTATTGTATATTAATGTTTAGTATGTTATTGTATATGATAAGCCTGTATAAGAGCAAAAACTAGCCTGTTCTCTTTTTTTTGTTTTGTTTTTGACTAGTTGATCCTATGAACCATTTCTGTGGTTGGGGACCCATTCTGGCCTCCATGAAGGTCCCTGAACTGACTGTGAATGAGTTTATCAAGGAGAGCTTGACAATGGGTAGCTTCCTTACCCTCTATGTCTACATTCTGCAAAAACTTAACCTGGAACAAACACTGGCCAATGAGCAAAAGACGTTGGCATTACTCAACACATGGATCCACCAGGTCTTTCCCAGGTGATTTCCAGTCATTTGTCATTAAAATGAATTTCAATGCACTTTTATGATTTGCCTCGACTAAAGCAAGTGGGCCTTATGGATTGGAACACCTCTATACTAGACAGTGCCATTATGTAATCACTAGTTAGGACTGTTTATGCATTAATGGTCGTTAGTACAACCTGACCAAGAAAATCTAGAGTAACCTGGGTAATAAGAGAAATTCATCACCAACCCATGTTGTGAGTCTGTGTCCAAAGGCAACTGTCTGATATTTACTTTGAAGCTTAAAGACACTTAAGTGATTAACTCGGTGTACAAATCTTCCGATAACATTACAACAATTCCTATTGTGTGGAAATTTGTCTTGTGTTCCTTTTCAGTGGTCCAGCTGATGAGGCAAAGTTGTTTTTGTGGTGGCACAAGGCCCTTCAGTTGATTCTGCTGCAGCTGGATAAGGCACAGGTGCTAGCCCGGGAATCCCTCCTGCTTAGGCTGCAAAACAGAATGGTCCAGCTGGGTGATGAACGGCTCAGCTCAGGTCTGTTGGGGGCTATCGGTCTGGGTAGAAAGTCCCCGCTCTCTAACAGGTACAGTGGGAATTTTTTAAAGCGAATACTGTTGCCCCTAATACCTCTGTTTCCATCTGTATATCTTGATTAGTGTGGTACTTTGTACTTTCCTTAGGCCGCGCGTTTGTGACCTTGACTTTTAGGTTCCGTGTTGTGGCTCGTGGCATGTCCGCTTTCCTACTGAGCCAGGTGTCTTCAGACAGCCAGGTGCGCGTCACTCCTGAAATGAACCTCGAAATGTCTGCCACAGCTCAACAGGTAAGCTCACCCATTCATGGGTTTGAAGGTTCCAATTCTGTTTCATCATAAAATACAATGTTGTTTAATAAAGGGGTGCATATTTCTAGGATGCATTGTATATGATTATTGGACTCCTGTCCAGGATGTACCCCAGCCTTGTGCCCATGTGCTCCCTGGGTCCTCCATGACACTTAGCAGGATAAGTGAATGGAGGGAGGGATGGATTGATTTTTGTATATTTAATTTGTTTATATGTGCTTTTCTTTAGGCTCTGGCAGCCCTGGAGTCCATGTCTGAAAGTAAGCAGTATTCTGAGTTCAAGCTGACTTTAGATCAGACGTGTCAGTTTATTAGGTACCCAGGGCACTGTCTGCAAGACTGGAACCACTTGTTTGCCCTCCTCATTAACTCGCTGTACGTCGATGTCCGCTTCCTGGACATTCTACGAGACTGAGACTGTCCCTGGGGTCCGATTGTGCTCTAAATGCCAAAATCACATATTAGCCTATTATAATGACAATTACCATTCCCCACAGTGAATGCAAGAAGAGGGCTTTCAGGGTTCTTTGATTCTGATGCAGGGCTTCATGTTGATTTTTCCATGAGTTTCTCTCTAAGATCATCTGTGTAAATCGAGTCTTTGAAAATGTGATGGCAATGTCAGACTATAAAGATTGTATGAACTACTTTTGTGTATGACTGTGGATCTATTTATGTGTATTTAGAAACGCGGAAAAAATGTGTTACGTTTAGATGGATATTGATGGAAATGTACATTAAAACTTGTAATAACTTGTATTGTGAGAGTGATTGTCATTGTTGATACACCACAGTGCACAACAAAAAAAATGCATCCTCTGCATTTAAGCCATTTATGATATAGCAGCAGCAGACAGCTAATTCAGCACCTGAGGAGAAATGATTGGGGGTGGTACCTTGCTGGTCAGGCAATCGAACCAGCAACCTTACAATTATGTGTCCCTAACCGTTAGGTCACCAGAGATATTAAGACAGGTGCATCTAATGCCAGTTCAGTTTTGCAATAAATGTTCACTACTCACAGAAACTAGAGGACAGCCTCTAGCAGGGTTAGAGTGGGGAAAATCCATACTGATCATCACATCTAATGTGCCTGTGTTTTAGCAACCTGCTTTTTCCATCATCCGTTATACCAGTGGTTCTCAATTCCGTTCCTGGCGCCCCCTCTGCCAGAATGTTTTCGTTCCAACCCTACCTCAATTAGGTTTATATGGTCCTTAACAGGCTAAAGCCGGTTTCAGACCGAATGCGGGGTGGTCAAAGATGATCTTTGTTGAACTTTGACTGCTGCGCGCTGTGACGCATTGTCATGCGATCAATAGAAACAGGGCACTGAACCGGGCACGGAAATCTAAATGGAGAAAAACTTATATTGTCCGTGTCTGAATGCCCAGAGATGCATGACACAAGCATACCATCTTTTTGCGTGTGAAATATACATCGTTGCTACTGACCGCGAGCTGAAATGACAGGAGAGAGTTTTGAAAACCAGGCCTACTTTTTGCACAGAAGCCCCGCGGCGAGCACAGCACGCTGAGCGGACGCCACTGTTTATTTTAATGGAGTGCATGGCGCGTCTGATCTGTAACCAGCTTTAGCCTATTAAGGACCATATAAGCCTGATTAAGGTAGGGTTGGAACAAAACATTCTGGCAGGGGGGGGGCGCCAGGAACGGAATTGAGAACCACTGTGTTATACTATGATCAACACTCACCTAAAGGTTCAACTTCACAAGTTATGTGATCATGTACATAGGGCAATGAAATTGATAGGTTCATGCTTCTTTCGGGTTGTACAATGCAAATGACAAATAAACACTGAGCATTTATGCATACAAATGACACATTAAAGGGAAAATCCAGGAATAAAGACACTCCAAGAACAAATACACATCCATCCATCTTCAAGCTCCTTCTGCTGGTGAGGCTTGGTAGGTCAGACCAGGCCTCTTTAGCCTGGACGGCTTTATCTTTATCCCACAGGCTTACGCCCACAGACTCAAGTTTATTCTAGACAAAATCAAGGCGTCCCTAAGTTAGCCGGGAGATATAAACCCTCCAACAACATCCTATGGCTGTGCTGGAACCTACACCCTTTAAACGATGCCCATTCATGCATTCCACTATTGATGAAAACCACAAACAACTGGAGAAGAGAAGCTAATGCCCACTTTAAATGGCCTTGACATTACAACAAGTATGTGGACTTCATTTCAGAATGTGTTATGTGCCAGAGGATTCGGTAATATGCCCAGAAATCACTTGTTAGATTATGTTGGTATATTCCCACAAATCCCGCACCACTGTGTGAGGGAGGATTGTTAGTCCAATATTCCACAGCAAGTACGGAATCCACATTTTCTTCTAAATCATGGCTTTGCCCATCAGGTGAAATATCTCCAGTACCCACTGGCAGACTTAGATATAGCTGATATGCGCAGTGGCCCGGGGGGACATGGGATGCCTGCACATGAATTCGGAATGGTGACGTTTATCACTCGTTTGCATGACGTCAGTTCTATCAAGTTGCTGTGTTAGTCAATGAACCTTGTTGGAGTGGGTGCCCTGATTCTAGTTATTGATATAGGCAGGCTACCACTCAGAAGGACAAGATGGGGCAGATGGCGGGGCTGGGTTGACCACTGGAAGCCCAAGGTAGGGGGAGCAGGGGACTCTATCAAATAGTGCACCTCTAACTTTGTAGTCATTTGTGAAGAAGGAGTACAGCAGTGAACTCAGAATGCTTCTCTGCGGGGTGCAAGTGCTGAGGGTCAGGGTGGAGGAAGTACCTTTGCCAATCCGTACAGGCTGTGGTATGTTGACAAGGAAGTCCAGGTTCCGGTCGCACAGAGTAGCACTGAGTCCCACAGCCAGCAGCTTCTGGATCTGGTTTGACACCTTTTCCACATCACTGAAGCATTTCCCCAGTCCAAGCCTCCCAGATCAAGGGGACACCCAGGCTCAACACCCTAAGTCCCAGTGCCCAAGATCCACACTGCCATACTAAATCAGATAGTTCCTAACCACGCTACAATTACTCCCCTCACTTCCAGAGACAATCTCTTAGCATCCACTATAGTTCCTTGAGTCATGAACATTTTTCAAGATGGCCATTGTACCATGTTGTACTGTCAAGGTATTTGCATAAGCAATCAACAAAGAAGGTGCTCGTAACAGAATTGCCCAGCGTAATACACTTAAAACAGTTGTATGGGTCACTGGTTACTTCAATAACACCTGCTTTTTTACTAGTATACAGTGCAGACAAAGTTGGGTACCTAGGGGTACAAAAGGAATTGTGTATTAAACGAAGCTGCAGACTATAAATTTTCGCTCCCAGGGAAATACCAAACCAGTTTTTTTCCGTACATGTTGAAACAAGTACACCTCCAATCCCGCGATTACCACATGGATTAGCATAATATGTCCAGCACCTTACACAGCTCCCCACACAGTTTCAATCCAAAACCTCACACTATGCACAGCATTATTCCCCCGGCTACGTCCAAACCTCTCCCACGACTAACACGTCTGCCCTGCAGTCAAAATTCATCATATCCACACACATTCTCACACCCACACTAAAGTCAAATATTAAGAGCGTTCATACTTCCGTGAAAGAAGGACCATTCAATCCCACCGTACCTCTCCGGTGAAGGGAGAAGCATTACCACTTAAATCACCTTTCTTCCCCATTCTGAAGCTCGGTTTGAACTGCAGCGGTTCTCAGGTAGGTTCGAACGAGAAAACGACTTTGAGGTAGGCAGGTAACAAGTGATATCACTTGTAGACATCATGTACTGTCATTCTGAAGTGACTTCTTACTGGCTCAAATTGTTTAACCCTTTGAACTCCTACCTGAAAATCATAACATGATGTCACGCAATGTGTGTGTGAGCTCTGTTCTGAGGTCGAAATTAAGGTGAAAACAACTTTGAGCCTGGTAGGTAACAAGTGGTATCACCTGCAGACATCATATACAGTCATCCTGATGTGAGGTAAGACGTTTAATAAGTTAATAATAATCGTAAGCCAAATGAAATTTCTAAGGTATGCTTCTTTAAACGTCTCCCTTCCATACAATCCCGTACTTGCAATCGGCTGCGCAGCATTTGAAGTCCACCGGAAAATCCGAATAAGGAGTTGCGAATAAGGAGCCTCGTCTCTAATACTTCTCTTCTGCCCTCACGTGGACGCGCAAACAAAATAGCGTCGACTCAATCCAGTCCGAGAACTACAAAAACTGACCGCGAGTGATGACATCATTTCATAGGCGACATGATTTTCTGTTTTTAGCGCAGGTTGCAGGAAACGTTTTCAAAAGCAGCCCCAATACAACAAAAACGACGAAGTAATTATGACCGAGGAGGCATTTAAAGTAGGTTGTAATTATTTTATCACATTCCTTGTCAAGGGTCGCCAAGAAGGATCCTTGCTGACGAGATCTTTTTATTTCAAATTAACACAGTAAAAGTTCTTTCTAAGACCTTTGCCCATGTAGCCGTTACAGTTGTTCTTAGTATAGTAACACAGGCTTGTAAGTGTTAAATGTAAATGTTAAAATAGTCTTTTGGTACCTGTAGTGTCGAAAAAATGTTATATCTCAAACTGAAAGTTACAAAAAGACATTTCTGAGCTCTTGGAGGTATGTGTAATTCACATGGCAAATGTAATCAAAATCAAAAATGGTGAGGCAAGGGTCATTTATTGACTTAAAATAGAATTGCCCAATGTAGTAAATTTTTCTGTATATATTGCATTATCTTTCCCAAGGTCTGAATATTTTGTAGCGATAACTCTTGTATTTACTATAGACAGTTTTTAGGTCGCTGTTTATGTGTAAGTTTTTAAATAGTTATTCAAATAAAAATTTGAAATTGTCAAAAGATAAAAAGCCGCTAGAGACTGGGTGGTGTAAATGGCTGATAACCAGTGGTAAAGGTTTTATCCCCTATATGATATTATTGTATATCTAATGTTAAGCTGTGAGGTTTTTCTTGAGAAAATACACACTTACTACACAGAAATTACTTTATATATAAGATTTTTTTTGGGATATGTATTTTGATGTATTATTTTAAACATAATGTAAAAATTGTGTACTCCATGTCCCCTGTCTGAACGGTCCCAAAATGTAGAGACATTGCTTCTTAAAACACGTTCCTGTATGTGATTTGTTTGCATCCTCAGGTCTCTTCCCTAAAAGGCAAAGTGACACTGATAACAGGAGCCAGCTCAGGCATCGGTGCTGCTGCCAGCATCCTGTTTGCTAAGCTGGGAGCCCAGCTCGCCTTAAATGGCCGCAATGTCGACAATCTCTCCAAAACAGCCGAACAGTGCAAAGATTCAGGAGCAACTGAGGTAGCTGCATTTTCCTTTATATAAACAAAATGATGAAATTCCTTGGCATATTCTTGCAGGGTTTTTTAGCCCACATTTTCATCAGATATTAGTGATATTAAGAATGTGTTCCATTGTCAGCCCCTGTTAGTTCCTGGAGATCTGACTAATGAAGAGGTGGTGAAAGGTGTGGTGGAACAGACAATCTCTCATTTTGGAAGGCTGGATGTCCTGGTAAACAGTGCTGGAATTCTGGCCATGGGCAGTATAGAGACGACTAACTTAGCTCAGTTTGACCAGGTTATGAATGCCAACGTAAGGTATGATAAAATCTAAAATATTACCTAGTGTGGTAACTGCTACATGTGAAATGTTGTTCTCCCTCACAGTTTATGTTCTATAGTAGTGTTTGTCAATCATCTATGATACATACCACATGTATTTTCCATTACATAAATAACTGTTCTGTATGTAATACTTACTTAAGTAGTATTTCACAATTGTAGCATGACACTTCCTTTTTGTCTGCCAGGTCAGTTTACCACCTGACTCAACTCTGTGTTCCTCATCTGATCCAAACTAAGGGTTCCATTGTGAATGTATCCAGTGTGAATGGCCAAAGATCAGTAGGTATCGCTGGGCTTAGTCATAATTTACTACAGGGCAAATTTCAAGTTTTAATTCTCTCATACATGAACGTACTTTTTACTGTACATGTGTATAGTGAGCTGCTTTTTCCACCTGTTCCCTGGGTTATGCTCAAAAGGGAAAGACCTAATATGAGAAAAGGGAATTAAAATTTTAAATAACGATAAAATAAAAAGTGGTAACTAATACCATGTTTTATGGTCAGGATATTACTGTTTCCTGTAGCACTTAGATATGCTGTTGTGAAATTTATTGTAGAGATTCGGACACATGGAAATGATGTGTTCTCATGAGGACTGTTTTTGTGGTTTAGTTTCCTGGAGTCCTGGCTTATTGCATGTCAAAATCCGCCATTGACCAGTTTACTCGTTGCATTGCCCTGGGTGAGTGAACTTGTTTGTTTATGACATCTTCGTCTTACAAATACCTCAAAGCCATGCTCATGTAGTGTTTTAACCACTGTGCAATATATGCATATTTTTATATACACATTTGCAAAATGCCTTCACATAATGCAACATATGGAAACATTTATACACACCATATGCTCCAAATGGAGCCATATGTTAATGATGGCTCTTTCATTCTCTGACATGAAATTTTTGGTTTTGTTTTGCATATTTTGATTAGTTTAAACCATTGCCTATCTTTAAATTCATAAACATTTATTTCATATTATCTGTCTTGCAGAACTGTCCAGCAAACAAGTACGAGTCAACTCAGTCTGGTAAGTGGTAGTATCAGATTTTGTTGTTAGATTTTGTCAATTTTGTTGTTAAAATTGTAAATAGAAGGGATCGCCACCACTATTCCACTATTAGAAATCTGAGTAAAACTGAAGTTAAGTGACTTGTTCCCTCAAAATACTGTTTTTATTGGTAAACATAATAGGTTTTTTCATACTTCACTTTTCTGTGTGTGCTTTTGATCGTGCATAGGGTGAGGTGATATAAATTTTAATAACCATGGATGGTGCAAGTGTAGCTCAGATCTTTTTGCCCTGTGGAGATCATACTCATCTGCGCGCGCTGACTATGCCTGTGCAAGAAAGGTGTTTTCAGTAGGTGGCAGTGCTGCCTTTCTGCTACATTTATAAAGAGTTTATCTGTTTCAGTACAGTGCTAGTATTTGTGTTTGTGGCGATGCGTCTGCCCTCTCCTGGTCTGGTGGAATATCATTGCTGTTTGCATGCGGCCCAAAAGCACACGTGGAAATGTCAAGTACGAACTAGGCTTGATGTGAAAACCATTACAGATTAAAGTCACTTAATAAAACATGCGATCAAATTTAAATGTATTTTCTATGCATTTAAACATTGCCATGTTTGTTTCTCCCTGTCAGTCCTGGTGTAATCATCACTGAGGTTCACAAACGTGCAGGGTTGGACGAGGAACAGTATGCAAAGGTATTTCATTCTAAATACTTGACCGACACTTTGCTGCAATAATGTTTTGATCTGAAGCCAATTTCAATTTGATTAACCTACAGCACAGACTAATCTGTGGGATTTTGAAATTAGAGCAGTAAGAATAACCACAGATAATACAACATTTAGTTGGGACTGATGTCTTGTAATTTAACTGAACAGCAAGTAGTTCTGCTTCTGTTGTCTTAAAATGTCTGTAATGACTTTCGTTTTCCCAGAAAGAATAATGGTAAACAATATGGTTTACTGGGTCTGTCCTTTTCATCCTTAGTTCCTGGAGAAAAGTAAACAGACCCATGCCCTTGGTCGCCCAGGAGAGGCTGAGGAAGTAGCTCATGCCATTGCCTTTTTGGCATCTGATGCAGCATCCTTCATCACAGGAGTCAATCTACCTGTAGATGGGGGTCGTCATGCAATGTGTCCACGGTAACCAGTGCCAGTGATTAGCCACTGGGAATTCAATGGACAGACTTTCTTGAGGTAGTCACACATACTTGAATAAAGTGAATTGAAAAATATTATACGTTGTCTTTCCTATGTTGTAAGTGATCTTATTTTCCTCCCTCAAAACAAACATTTCGTATTTTTTTCAGAACATTTAGTCAATGGTTAAACAATGGTGGTACTTATAGGATTGTAGGCATCTTTTTTTCTCAAAGTGAAACAAGTTGCAGGAAAAGCACTTTCTGGTCCTTGTATAAGTTTTTTATAGGTGCCTGCTTGTCACCCAAATGGCACAGCAAATTACACTCCTATTACCTATTACCTTGGGGATGATAAGCCCACAAAATGGCTCCACGGTCCCTGTCCAGGCCTGGTTATATATAGTGGCCTCCAGAATTATTAGCAAGCTGGGCAAAATGCCAAATTCCCTTAATTCACCAACCTGGGTGAGTAGAGAATATAGAGTTAATTAGAAAATGGTCAGAGAAGGACGTATTCAATGGACAGAGAGATACATGGTGAACATAAACTCCGTGAGTGATAAGCCTAGTGTGTTTGTAAGAGTGTGCGTGATCATTAAGTCATGGGGAATGTCAGGTAGTTTTGACAACATCAGTCTACATGTATTGAAACAGTTTTTTCAGCATTACAGAAATTGGGATAAGAAAACGGGAAACTGTACATTCCAAGGCACTGGCAACCACTATGCTCATTGTTTGGATTTGCTTGTCAATTATGCAGCTTAACACCTTTTCCTGCTTTTTTCATGAATTTGCATGACTAGTGACTTTGGCCTAGACTTT
The DNA here is from genome assembly GCA_026780765.1 of Petrocephalus schoutedeni. NCBI lineage: Eukaryota > Metazoa > Chordata > Actinopteri > Osteoglossiformes > Mormyridae > Petrocephalus > Petrocephalus schoutedeni. The sequence continues at coordinate 21,258,319 of JAODKL010000040.1, read as the reverse complement.
TGCCTAGACCATCAGCACAGTCATCGATACACAAGATCTAGAAAGAAAGATACAACAAATTCTGCAGGGAAGGGGTAGGGGGCTGCCAATCATTCTGAAAATGAAAGCAATTTTTAAGACTCAAACCACAGATGCATTTTGTCTAATTAAAGAAAGGACAGAATCTTCATAGAAATGTCAGTTTTGGCAAGATCTCTCTGTGAGAATTTAAAAATCACCCAGGAAGTCATCCTACATCACCATCCAGAGATCGCTGGGTGTCTTGCTCTGCCTGTGGCCATTGTTTATGACACCAAAATGGTAAGACACTGGGGAAAAACTGCAAACAAGGCAAAAGTAAGTTGACAAGAAATAAGTTATACAAGTTAAGTTTTAGGCTACAAAGGGGATACAACCTACAATACGGGGCACTTATTGATATTAACTGCAAGTTACTGCCTGATTCATGAATTTCTTAGAAGTAAGGCTTTAATATTCTGCCCACTCTGTATGGTAATCACCTTAAAACTACAGCAGCAATAGAAATATTATTTTCTAAAATGTTTCTATTGCTGCTTATTCTCTATACAGCAGCTAATGAAGGTTCTGGCTTGTAATGACAGAGTTGTACCTTATTCTGCTACTCTTCTTGCTCACAGAAGGAGATTTGACCTCATCTAGAGAGCAAATGGGTTTGCGTGCAGTGTCACGTCCTTAATGATGACATCATTTAAAGGACGAAAGGTCTTCTCATTTACAGGCAGCTTCTCAAGTTCATCCAATGTCTCCAAGCCATCTATTATCCTGTACAATCAGAAACAGCTTTCATTAGTTATAGGAATAAAGGAACCTTCCATAAAGATGTTTCATATATACTTTTTGTCTTATGCAGGCTGCATGTATGAGCTTGATTTTTAATTAGCTCTAAAACACCAAATATTTGTGATGATTAATTCACAATTTTGGGCAGTTTCATTATCATGAAACTATGAATGTGACTAAAATGGCATATTCTGAAATACCTATTTACTGGTGTGCTTTAAAAATATTTTCACCCGCAAGAATAACAAAATGCTAGTTCTGATAGGCCAATATTAATAAAATGTTGTAATATCGTATTGTGCCTGCTCCTGACCACTGTGCTGGTTACTTCAGTCAACACTGATTAATTACACTTCATTAAGCTATAAGAGAGTCTGACCAGTTCTCAATATAGAAGAAACGATTTTCTCTTTACCGGTGGACACTGTATATATGTATATTCCTTAAACCACTGCAGCCAAAGTGAAATTACGGTAAATTTTAATTAATTCCCTCATTATTCTCTGTTGGAATTGCATAGTTGCATGGTTTTTCTCTTGTTTCCTCCCAAGGTCCAAAGAGTTAAGTTGGCATCTTTAAATCACCCACAATATTTCAACAAGAACAGGAACATTTTATCAAACATAGACATATGCATTATTACAATGCTGTTTCCAGCAGCTAAGCAAACAGTTATACATTTTCTCTTAATCATATTTTAGACATGGTTTAGTCTTACAGCCTCAAGTCAGAAATCAGAAGTAACTGAGCGGAAAAATTATGTACAGACCTTACATTTTGTGAAATCACTCGATTTTAACAATACTGTCATTATTCATTTTATGGAATTATTGGAACAATTCCCTAAAAAACTGGGTAGTAAGCAGTAATCCCATTGAAACTTGAGGCTAAATTTTTGGTTGTAATAAAGACCAAAATGCAATGACCGATGCTTGATGTACTACTGCAGGGTAGTATTTTAGCAAAGTCCAAGACCGTGTCACCAAACAAAACGCGGACACGAGGCTCCTCTGGGAGTATTGCTTTAACCCCTTGAAGCTGTAGAAAGAACACTTGGTACCTACTTTCCAAACACTGTATACTTCATATCCAGGTGAGGCTGTTTAGCATAGGTGAAGAAGAACTGGGATCCGTTGCTGTTAGGGCCATTGTTTGCCATCGACACCACACCGCGGGCATTGTGCTGCAACGACACGATGCAACAGGAAGCTGGGCAAAGCTCAAAAACCATCTGCAGCACAAAAACTCACACTGATGGCTTTCTCTTATACCATCAATCAATTATATAAGGTAAATCTGCAGTACTGTCAATAGTACTTGCCTTCAAATGTTCACTGAATTCATCTTCAAACTTTCTCCCCCAAATGCTTGTTCCTCCCTTCCCAGTACCTATAAAAAAGCATTTACATTTTTAACTGGACATTTTACTTGTACTTTAAATAAAGCACACTCCAACCCTGCACTGGATAAGAATTTGGCAGGCGAATTAATGGATATATGCTGTATGACACACCATACAAGCAGGAATTAGTGCTTACCCTCAATAATTCTCTTTGGTCCAGTAAACTACCAAGCCAGAATAAGAGTTTTCACATATTAGCATACCACTGTCGGCCTATGAAAGGAAAATGACTATTACTTTCTATGACAAATCCATAACTCTCCAAATCATGCAATTCCTTTTATAGGGGTACTGTTTAACAAGAATGCTTTAACAATCCCATGTGATAAAAATAATAGAGATAATGTATTTCACCTACATGGGAAAACTGGGTAGTTTTCACATATTCTGTCTTGCTCTCCACAAGACATAAGCAGATGAAAGTATTGGGGAAAACATACAGGCTCAGCCAGCTTTCCGAACCCGACAACAAGTGGGGTTATAGGCCTTACTCAAGGGCTCAATGTTGGTATCACTCCGCCAGCCAAAGGATTTGAACCAGCGACAGTCCAATCACGGGAACTAACCCAATGAGCCACCACAGAGCAGTCACCAAGTCTACTAGTAATTACCTCCAGTTCAATTCAGCTCAAACATGCAAGAACATGATGGATTTCAGGCACTCACTGAAAGCCAAATCCCCAATCTTCATCAACAGTAAACGAACAACAAGAACCAACATTTCAATTCCTGAGCACCTATATTCCTGCAGCTTCCACCTGATCACTCTTGCAGTGAACACCTCACAACCAGATTCTAGACAGCATTATACAGAACATCTTGACGTGCTGTGTCGTCATGTCCTACACATCAGTGATCTCCAAACTTTTCATAAATTTTTTTACAGGGAAAAAATACCCACACCACGGTACCTTTCGTCTAATGCATAGCAGTCACTTGACTATGCTATACAGTAGTTGCCAACCAATGCACCACCAAACCATCATACAACATATTTTTTCAGTCACATGCAAAATCTCAGTATTTAGAAACTGCTCCTTCCCCAGTGCTGTAGCAGCACTCGACATTCAATGTACCACTGTTTGTCCTGTAGTTCTGTGGTATTCGTGTAATGTTTCATTTGTCCCACAGAGCAACTATTCCACACTATTTTTTCATATTTTAAGTGTGACATTGAACATCTGAGAAGTAGTCTAAGAGAAATGTTAGAGACATTTTAGAAATCTTCTGCCCAGTATTATTTTATACTTTACTTTGTGAGACTACAGCTTTAACTGTAATATTTATATCTTGGTGTCTTATTTTGAGTGCTACTGTTCTTAATGTACAATGGTGCACAAAAACAAAACAAGATTCCGTTCCATTCTTTCCAAAGAAACAGTCAAATACCAAAATGCTGAAGAGAACACAGACTACGCGTAAAATACTGAAAAGTCTGTGTTATATTTATAACGCACATAAATTAAAATTACCTGTTGGGTCTCCGGTCTGTACCATAAACCCCTTGATGTTCCGATGAAAGACACAGCCATTATAGAAGCCGCTTGCGCAAAGAGCTAAGAAATTCTGTAATAAAACATCGATAAACAACAACCATACTATACTGTTAGTACGTACTTTGAATGCACACTGCAACACTGTGATTATACATAGAGTTATTAAACACAAGACTCACCTCACAAGATTTTGGAGCACGTTCACAAAACAGTTCAATTTTTATGTCCCCCAAGTCTGTATGTAGAGTTACTGCCTGTAAAACGTGAACATATGCGTTACGTGCAGTTGACTTTTCCCTTTATTATTATACTACATTTAAGAGGATATCATTTTCCCCGGTTTCTCACGTGTTAGATGGCAAGCATAAAAGAATAGTATTAATTTAACTCTGTTGGCTCATAAGCTGTAACAACTTGAAGAATAGATCTGATAAACTCAAAATGAGGCGAGGAAAAAAACAGAACGAGTTATACGATACACATATTCAATCAATAGCTGTTTTGTAAATAAATAGGTTACCATTATAAAAGTGTGTAGGGTAACCCGGAAGTAGAATTCGTTGGAGTATTTGCGCATGCGCAGAATAGGCACCGGTGAGTGACGTTGTATGGTGTGGTGTGCGCATGCGTGCTGCAAATCGTGCAGGAGCTGGAGATCGGCTAGTCAGAAATACAAGCGATGCGGAGCTTTCGCGTTCGTGTATCTGTACATTTGCAGTGGGTAGGTTGAAGAATATGTTTTAAAATCTGTACCTTTTAAGTTTGATAACTGCGTAGCATGTCAAAGCATTGTCAAGTAACGGTGTTTATGCTAATTTGTCTATACTTTGTTCATGCTGACAGAACACAGTATAAAAAGAAAATCATGCTTGAGTCCATAAAACTACCCATCATGGTGAAAGCTGAAGTGAACTTAGTGCTGGTCGCTTTGACACTTCTGGGATTGGTGACGAGGCTCCGTGGAATTAATTTCCCCAAAGCTGTGGTGTATGGGCAACTTTTTTTTTTATTTTTAAAATTGTTTATTCTTATTTCTGTCTAGTCTAAAGTTTTGTTTGAATTACTCTTTAAAGTTGATTGTATTGCTTACTGCATAAAGCAATTCCCATAACGCTCTTCGTCTTTATATGTGGTCTGTTGGTATTTACATTGCAGATTTGATGAAGTTTACTATGGGCAGTTTGTGTCTCTCTACATGAAGCAGCTCTTTTTTATTGATGAGAGCGGCCCACCATTAGGTCATATGATCTTGGCACTTGGAGGTGAGACCTTGCTGTTTTAGACCTTATTAACTTACTCTTAATAAATCAATACTAATTAACTGAATTGTTTTTATTTAGCATATCTTGGAGGATTTGATGGAAACTTTGTCTGGGATAGAATCGGTGCAGGTAGGGAACTGGATATAGATATTACACACTCTGCACCTCTGCTAGTCTGGCATTACAGCCTCCCTGAGACAGCTGCATGGTTTTTTTCAGCAAACATATCATACATATGGTATATAACATATTATTATCAGCAGAGTCATAAATTCACAACAATTAAAAAAAATATGCGCATGCAAAGAAACTATGTATGACATGCTGTCTTACTTTATTATGGCAGAGTACACCAGCAATGTGCCAGTGTGGAGTCTGCGTGTGATTCCAGCACTGGCAGGGGCCCTCTGTGTGCCCCTTGGATATCAGGTGATGCTGGAACTGCACTATTCCCACCTTACAGCAGTGGGCGCTGCTCTTCTCCTCCTCTTAGGTATGCCTCAGGGATGCGCTTCCATACACTGTGTATAACCAGAATACAACATCCCTCATTTATCTCCAGAGATGCAAAAAATTTGCCTACTTTTTGGAATATATATTATAATTTTGTGAGTATTCACTTTTTACATGCATAAATACATTCTTGCGTGCAATTTCTTTGTTCTTATTTGTTATTCAGGATGTGTCCAATACTGTACATTATGGGTATGTCTGTGTGTGCTTCCAACACAGAGAATGCCCTGATTGTCCAGTCTCGTTTCATGCTATTGGAGTCATTGCTGATCTTCTTCCTGCTCATGGCTATCTTGTCCTATCTGAGATTCCATAACGCTTACAGCTCCAGGTGAGTTTCACCAAGGCACCTGGTCCAGGTGAGAAGCACATGGACTTCAATTGTAAATGTTTCTCCATACTCAACTTATTTCTGAGCCCCTTATTTTACGAATAAGTAATTTTTTAATGTTTGTTCAAATGTTTTGCATCAACCAGTAATATGTAGTGATGTGTAAACTGAATCTTTTTACTGATTCTGGTCACTTCACTGAAAAGATCCGGATGTTTGAATCATTGATTCGTTCAATAATAATACTTCACGTATTACTTACTGGGTGGGGCTAGAAGTGAAGTGCTGTAAACAATATTGTGTTATGTGTTATTTTAATAATTAAATTATCTTTGTCATTTTGTTATAGGCTATAAATAAATATACAGAACACAGCCAAACACATGCATAATAATCAAAAAAAGTTTAATTGGTCAATATTTTGCAGTACAAACCGGAACTCACTCGTGGCAGTACTTATTCTGGCCAATAGATGTCACTGCATTACATAGTCAGTGCAGGGCGACTCAGCGAACCACTGAATCAATGAATCGTGAACAAAAGGAATTGGTGAATCAAAGGAACTGGTGAACGAACGACTGAATCCAATGACCCGGTGAACTAGAAGACCCAGTGAATGAACAGGTCTTATAGTTCAGCGAATCATTCTGAACTGCAATAACACTTCAGGTCAGTGGGAGTGCTCACATTGTGGTGATAGTCATTGTAGTCACTGATATCAGGTCTGTGGAACTGTACAGTCAGTGGGAGGTGCTTGGTGAACTTAAGCGTGACAGCTGTTGGCTGGATGTCGTCACGGCTGTGGTTCTCATGCTGTTTAGTGATAGACTGCCTCCCGAGGTGCCGACATGGACAGACGTGAACGTTAGCACTTAGCAGGCATTCAAATTCTTTTTGGCCAGCGAACCGGTTCGTTCAAAAAGATCAGTTCGTTCGTGATTCACACATCACTAGTAATATGAGGTTGTGTAGGTATTTTTTCTTTACCCAGCTTACAGTAGTACAGGCAGTCTAGCTTACAAATGAGATCTATTCCCTAAATCTGTCTTTAAGGCAGATTTGTAGGTAAGTCGAAACAATAGTAATACAGTACATGATAATAATAATAATAATAATAATAATCGTAATAATAATTGTCATTATTATTATACAGTAATTATAAAAGTAACTTTATCCGGTACTGTATTGTACTTCCAGCTGATGTATTGCTGAAGCTTGAAATGTTTTCGCAAGTGTCACAGAGTAGTTGGTGATTATTACCAACCATTTAATTTTACCCAAATTGTTAATATAATAGGATTTATGGCAGTCCATTCATAAGTGCAAGTTCTTCTTCTGTACTTAAACTTGGAATAATGTCAATTATCATTGTATTGGTTATCAGTGATATTCTGACTCAGTTTATTAATATTCTAGTCAATCTAAACAGTTAATTATTCCACATAACTAGTAAAAGGATTTGTAATCTGCTTTTGGTGGTGATGCCATATGCACAGTTGTACATCAATGTTAGCCTTATATTGCACATTCTTTCTACCTGCAGTGTGTGTGTGTGTGTAGATCCTGAATTCTGAATGTTTTCCCTCTTGTACAGTGAGAGATCCCCTACACTGTGGCTATGGTTATTGATGTCTGGAGTTTCATTAGCCTGTGCAGTGGGGTAAGCGTTGCATCATCTAAGGCTTATATGTTGTTTGTACATGTGGTTCAAAACCATAACAGTGTTTATACTTTAACCCTGGGGAACATATTTGAACACAGGTTCATCATCAAAGTAAAGTAAAATATACATATCTATTTTTTCGTTTCATATATTTTTTCGTACCATATACGACCCAAAAAGAAAAGTAAAATCTTTACTTTGATGGGTGGGTTGAATATAAGGCAGAAATAAGAGCTGGGGTCATATACGACCCCGTGGGTTCCCCAGGGTTAAACTGTCTGTTGCAAAGTGACAAGAGCCGGAGTGCTCTTGAGTGTTTTAGCCAATCAGATGCCTTACTTAGACTTTTTCTGTGTAGGATCATATGATCAAATTGCTTGATGAAGAACATACATTGTGATGAGCATTTCATGCAGTATAGCTTGGAAAATCTCAAGAGGATTTAGGTTCCAATAAGGCTAATAAGCATTTTTGCTGTAGGGTTGTCTGAGCCCTTGAGTGAGGCAGGGTATCAAATGCTTTTCAGCATTGTGAACTTGTCATTCAATGACAAGAGCCTGATTTCAGTGTTTGATACGCTGGTTTTATTTTTTGCGCTTTATTTAACAAAGGACAGTGGTAGCATCCTTCGGATGTAATGTGTAAATACCTTATTCTGTTAGCACACAGATATAAATATTCTATTTACTTGGTTTTCAGTCAATGCTGGAAAACTGAGGTGCCTTGACCCCAGGAATGACACGCAGTAAATGTACCACTGTTCAGAAACAAGTCCGTAGACATGTCTTCAGTTGCAAAACAAGTGATCCATTTATTCATCCACAGGAATCACAGTGCAAAACAGTGGCAGCGGCCATAGTGTAGCTGTCAAAACCCTTTGCCCTTCCGGGAAAAACACCTAACCCTAACATTCCCATTACCTGCCTATATACAATATTATACAATATTATTTTGTTGTTGCCTGAAGTACTTAAATCGTTCTGGAATTTATCTTGATTGTTTATGAAGTCTCTTCATAGAGCACTATGAAAACATACATGTAATCTATAAACAGGTGTTCAGTTTGCTGAGTCACAGTAAATTTGCATTGGATAACTTAAATGCATGACCTGCTTACCGTGTAGGGTGAAGTATACAGGTGTCTTCACTTACATGCTCCTGCTGGGCCTTGCAGTTTTTCACACCTGGCAGCTTATTGGAAACCGAGCACTAAGCAATGTGAGTATGTGAAGGCTTATATATCGCATTCCTTGTGTGTGTTAAATATCATTATCAGCTCACTTAATTAAGCTAAATAATTTGTTGTGGTACTGATTAAGCAGCTTCGTGCTTGATTGGTTGAGAAATACATGGGTGTATTAGATGGTCACTGTAAATACTGGGGTGACTTTATGGGAGATTTTGTAATGGCTAAGCTGACAGACTTTGACAGACGTAAAATCATACACCAACATAACTTGCTTTAGCGCCTAAGACTTTTGCACTGCGCTTTTTTTCAGTGCATTTCTGGCCAGGTTTTGACATCTGATTGTTAGGAAACCTGTCAGTTGCATTTTATGGTACCTTCCTGTTGAATTTAGTATCTGTTGTGCTCTCGTTTCACTTGCAGGCATTGGTGATGGCTCAGGTGACGGTTCGCTCTTTTGCACTCTTGATCTTGCCTGTGTTGTGCTACTGTGGATTTTTCTACATACACCTGAGCCTGCTGTGCCGCAGTGGACCCCACGATCAGATGATGAGCAGTGCCTTCCAGGCGAGCCTTGAGGTGACCTGGTGCTTGGCACGCAGTGTCCAGATGTTCTCCTGCAGTCTTTTGTTGTATTCTGTAAGTAATTTGTGTGCTGAATTATAGGGTGGCTTGTCAAGGATCACACAGTGGCAGCCACTAGAGGTAGCCTATGGCTCCCAGGTGACACTACGCAGTGTGTCAAGCAAACCTGTGCCATGCTGGCTTCACTCACACAGGGCCAACTATCCTATAAGGTAAGTCGAAAAAGGCAATTCTTTCCTTATTGGGAGTTGATATGTTGATATGATCCCATTTCAATTTAACATTCAGCCTGACCATGTGTGAAGTTGTTCTATATTTAAATTTACACTACTGTTCAAGAAAGTTTGAAAGGAATGTTGAAAGGAACTTCCCAGTTTTAGCCATGCTGTTATCAAATTAATGGAAAAACATTAATGTTCTTGTTGTTCTTGTTGTAAATTACTTTTAAATAACTGTATGAGAGTGCAGTCTTGCAGACATGATTTATACTAACACAGTGTGTTGCCCTTAAATCATCATGGTTATTTACTAGGGAAGCCCTTCTCATTATGTTAGAGCAGTATTGTCTATCCTTCAGTTGCTGAAGTGACTACTTCCCTGGCATGTCAAGTCTTGCAATCTGCCAAAGACACATAGCTTTCTCTAGAAACCCGTCAATCTATTGTTGTTCCAAGAGACCAAGGCTATTCCACTTGCGAAAAAACTGATTTCGTACAAACGTGTGCGTTTCTGGGTGCCCAGAGTAATAACTGGATCTCACCAGGACAAAAACTGAAGTGGAAGGCCTATAAGCACAACTGTGTAAGACGCCAAAAATATCAGGGTCTTTTGTCTGAGAAACAGCTACTTCAGTCCTCCAACTGTCAGCTTCATGGAACAGCACTCGCCAGCCATCTGTATCAGATGCAACAGGTCAGCACATTTACACGCACAGTTAGGTCGAGCTATGGTTATGGCTCAGATAGGCCATTTAATTGGGCTACTGTCCTTGTTCCAGTATACAAGCACGTGTGGGGTATCAATTTATTGACCAAAGGATGTCCGACTCTGCTACGATAGGTGGCGATATGACTCCTTTCCGCTTGTTAGCATTGTCATAAATGATCGGAAATACCAAGTATGGATGAATATATCCATAGTTTGAGGTGTTTTGATCAAAGTAAGGAATGTATTGGAGACAGTGTAACTGTATGGGGCTGCTTTGGTGCCTACATCGAGTACAAGGCATACCGAACCAGCAAGCTTACCAGTGTATTACAGAAGCGTGCCATCCCCAGTGGACAGCAATTGATCGATGCCGGTTTCCCCATGCAGCGGGACAGTTATTCAAAACATATATGTTTCAATCATTCGTATTTTTGAGCATTATAATGAATAATATTTTCAGTTTTAAGTATGGTAATACATTCTTCATGATTCCAAACTTTTGAACATGTACGTGTATATTAAATTAAGTTATTTTGATAACCACTGTTCCTTCAGGGACAGGTGTGTTGATGCTTGATTTTTAGAAAAATGGAATGGAATTCCAAATGCATTTGTCATTGATAATTGATCTGTTGGGGTGAGCATATGCCTGTTAGCCTGGTGCAGTCAGACTGTGCCTGTGTTGCTATTCAGGTATGAAAATGGCCGTGGGAGCTCCCACCAGCAGCAGGTCACCTGCTATCCCTTCAAAGACGTCAATAACTGGTGGATTATCAAAGATCCAGGCAGGTGAGTCTCAGATGCACTCTTACGTTTGAGCAATCGCAAATAGGAGACCAGCGCTATGCAGAGTGCTGGATTTTATGTGATTGTTATAACACTGTGTTTTATGTAAAAACAGAATTAACTGCTGTTAACTGAATTACTTTGCTTTAGGCAGGAGCTGGTAGTGAGCAGCCCACCCCAGACAGTTAAGCATGGAGATATCATCCAGCTGGTACATGGAATGACATCACGGTTCCTAAATACGTATGTACCCTGCCTCTGAGCCAGTGACACTTTATAGTTTGGTTAGAATCAGATATTCTTAATGCTTAAAGCTGTAATATATGACTGTTTTCCTGGGAGTGTGTGTTAATCTGCTAAAGTTCAGTAATTTCCCTTGAAATGTTCATATGCCTTCCTCATCAGCATCCACCATTGTTCTGGGGCCTGTATCATGAAGCAGGATTTCTTGTCAGATTTCAGGTAGTTTGGGCTAAATGTAAGTGAACCAAGATAAAGTTCATTTAAACTGGGGTACCATAAATCTGACAAGTTATCTGGCTAGGCCAGAAATTCTGCTTCGTGGTACAGGCCCCTGAAGGAGTTTCTCGGTATTAAAATCAGTTGTCTATATGTGGCAGTTTTACCATGGATGTTAACTGAACAAATTGCTCAGTTGCATCTTACAATTCTGTTAATCATCGTCATTCTTAGTTAATTGAAAATGCCAATGTTGATGAACATTTGTTGGATGATGTGCAGTAATTAAAATGTCCACATGCATAGACACTTCAAGCATTTTTATAATTAACTTCAGTCCATCAGTAATTTGGTTGTTTTTTTATAGCACGAGATGAATGTGAATAGTGACTATCCAAATAATGTGGTTTAGCATTTTCAGAACACTCATCGAGCTGAAGACATTTCAACAACATAACATAACATAAACAAAATGGCATTTCGTTTAAGATTTGACAGATGTTTTTTGTTTTAGTTTATCTGAAAGTAATGTGTTGTAATTGTAAATATACAGCTTGGATGTTAAGAAAAAGAAAAATTTGAGATATATAAAATGTACACAATAATTCCAGTGACCATTAAAAAAATCGAACACATTTATTGAGATGGGTTTTAAACCTATTTGGTTTAATCAGGGAAATGAGTATTTTTCTCTTAATCCCTGTTGTGTGAACCACAGTAGGCACTTAGCTGCTACCCTTTCCGGTGAGCTTGTCACCATTATCAGAGCTATATAGCACTGCATCCAGCTGTGTGTCACTCTTACTGTCATCTGCTAAAACCTCATGCTTCCCTCCCTGTGCTTTTGCCTTTCTGTGGCTCCTTGTTTTGCACTGTTTATTTTTGGGTTATGTATGTAAAAAAATTACATCGAAAATCAATTGTTAAGGTAAAAATAGGCATCCTAGCAATTACACTGCACGTGTGCTTTACAATTCTTAAAATTGGAAATTTAGCACCCAAAAAAACGAAAACAGGTTTTCGTAAACATTACACAAGTTTTCGTTCCTTCAGATCTTACGTGTGCTTGGAGGTGCAGTGATCAGCGCTGTGCTTCGCCTTTTTCGTAGGCATGATGTTGCAGCCCCCATAAGCCCTCACTTACAGGAGGTGTCTGGCTACATTGATTTCAATGTATCAATGCCGTCCCAGAACTTGTGGAAAGTGGTGAGTTCCATATTTCAGAAAATTGATTTTTAGATGCATATTTTGAATATCTCAGTTGATGCTTATATTTCCTAACTTTATAACTTGTCACCTACACGGGGTAAATTATAAGGCAAACTAAAGCAATGTGCTTGACAACCAGATAAATATTTGGGGATATAATGGATTTTCTGTCCAATCAAGTCATCCTTTGGTAGATGTACTGTTAGGTATTTATGTGCTTATCAAAGTGAATCGTGTTTCAGCATGCTGGTTGCCAGGGTAATGCTGACTGTTTGTCCTTTACAGGAAATACTGAACAGGGAGTCTGAGAGAGCAGTATGGAAAACAATTTATTCAGAAGTGCAGCTGGTTCATGTGAACACTTCTGCAGTGCTAAAGGTTAGGAAAGTCAGGATTGGCTGTACCAGTGTCTCTCAGTTTGACCCTCTGGGACCCACAGACACATTTTCGCTCCCTCCAAGCTCCCTATCCGGGAGCAAAAATATGAACTGTCTGACTGGGAGCTGGGAGGTAGTAAAAACTTGGACTGTCTGGGGGTTCTTGTGGACTGGGCAGAGAAATACTGGCCTGTTTGTTTTCACATGGCAACCTGTATGAATTTATTTCATATAATTCATATAATATAATGTATTATGGGTATGAGGTCTTTCTGATACTGTGAACAACGTAATATTTGTGTTTTGGTTGGATTTGTACTGCAGCAAGAGCATGACAGCTCATTCTTTAAAAAATCATAACTCCAGAAGGAACCTTAGTAACAACACCACATTTTTGGCAGATCATGCTTAACTGCCCAATTGGTCAAATGAGGACATGAAAATAGGCAATTAAGCACATTTCAATTACTCTGACACTCAAATAACGGTAATATATGTGGTTACTGCATACACATGACCTAATATTTCATAAATGACAGGAAAAAAAACAGAGTGCTGTTTGAATGAGAACTCTCATAGGGGGCATAATTTTGAATTTTCTGCCATTTTCAGAGCCTTGTAGGAGGAAAAGTACATAAGATACAGCTGACCTGATTACATTTTGGAATTATGCAGGCAATGATAGCCCTAGTCACAACGTTTCAAAGCTGCACATGCCATAAAAGGAGTTCTGAATGCTGGAAATTGGTCCCAAGTGCTGTGTTGACAAAATGCATGAAATTAAAGTTTCAAAAGGCTGTGATTTCAAAAGGCTGTGATTGCAGCTGAGTGGAGCATCTCTGCCAGAGTGGGGTTTCCGGCAGCTGGAAGTTGTGGGGGACAAGCTGTCCAAGGGCTACCAGCAGAGGTGGGCTTGGAACGTAGAGGAACATCGCTATGGAAGAAGTAAGAGAGCCCACCGAATCCTTTTAAATGATTCCGTCTTGCTCATTAATTTTGTAAATTCTGTTTTCTACTTGGTTCATTAAAAATGATCTGAGTTCTTCATACTTATTATATGAAGTACATGCACATAGTATTCTATAGTTTAGAAAGACATGTTTTAAAAAGATCAACACTTCCGTTTTGTCCTGGAGTCAGCTGGTTAAAATACAGATACCTTGATGGTTTCCTTTTCAAGTTTCTGGAGGTACCTGACTGTAATGGGCTTGAGCGAGACCCAACTCCGGATCCCGGTTAATTATCAGTGTGCCCCTGACTGCAGGCCTGGAGCAGAAGGAGCGGGAACAGGAACTGCATTCCCCCACCCATATCGACGTCAGCCGCAATCTCACCTTCATAGACAAGTTTCTGGAGGTACAGGTAGGACACTATGGGCAGACCAGCCTTCTGAAGGCATGCAACAACAAGGCATAGGGGGTCTGTTTTTGCAATCCTTCTTCCATGGACTTGATGGGTGTTTGATGCCTAAATATATCATTTTGATAAACAGTGACCATATTTTGGTCTGTGACCTTCTACATATCTAGTTAAAGATGCTTACAATGAAAATTGAGGAGACGGAACACAAATACAGCTCTTCTCCTCTGGAATGGGTCACCATGGATACGAATATTGTGTATTGGCTTCACCCTTCTAGCAATGTAAGTTCTTCAAACAGTCGGCCGCCTTGCACTGAATGATCATTCAAAGTACTGCATGGTCTCATACTTGATTGAGATCCTGTGAATCCCGATGTCTTGCTAATTCTCCCTGTTCTGCAGAAGTACATGGTTTTTCCTCACCTTCTTTCCCCTTATCTGTGTGGCCCTCAGGCTCAGATCCACTTGATTGGGAATATCGTCACGTGGACTTTGGCAAATCAGGGCCTTGCTTTGTTTTCTCTGTTGTTCATCTGGTACCTGCTGAGACAACGCCGTAAAATCCACGACATCCCCGAAGGTATTGCGGCAGGCTTTAATGCAGAAAGCTGGTTTTTATTCTTGATGCAAGGCTCAGAAGGACACAAAACATCCAAGATTTGTTTTAATATGCAGTGTCACTAATAAGTACAATAAGGAGGAAATTTTATTGGATACCTTTTCTGTATTATAACCATATTTGTGCATGTTCGTGTAAGTAAAATACCAGTTGATGATCATGCAACATTTTGTATACAAGTTCTCATTAACAGTTAGCAATGAATTGAACATTAGTACCCAAAATTAACCTTTTTCAACAAAGAATATCAAAGAATTGTCCTTCCTTATTCTAAATGTTCATTAACCTGCGTAAATATATTCGCAAAGATGCATGTTTTTTTCGTTCTCTTTCCGATTATCACATGGCTTCAGAAACGTGGCATCAGCTTGTTCAAGCGGGTGCAGTATGTGCCGGTGGCTGGCTGGTGAACTATCTGCCTTTCTTCATGATGGAGAAGACTCTCTTTTTGTACCATTACTTGCCAGCACTCACCTTTAAGATCCTGTTATTGTCAGTCGTCATTGAGCATCTCCATGTACACATCTTCAGGTAACTGATGGGCATTCTGGTATGATCACAGGTGTCATAATTCATAGACATGGCAGATTTCCAATTCTAAATTTCAGCTGGAACAATACCAGAATTGTTCTACTAAAATACATAGGATTTGTAGGTCACTTTTGGTAAAATCACCCACAATGTGACAGCATGTGGCTAAGATACCTTTGCATCTACCCAGTGGAAATGGTAGAGGTCACCAGTAAGTTGCTGGTTAAAGCTTTTCTAATGTGTTTAAAATTCACTTAAATTGTTCAATAAGCTTTCTCTCCCAGGTCAGTCTATGTATTATAATCCAAAGAAATACTTTATTGTGATTTTTTTGTGGCTGTATTTTGTATTTGTGTTGTATTGGCACACTTACAGCATTTTATCTTGCCATCTCCCTGTCATGTCCTGCTCTGTCTCTCTCTCCTTCACAATTTTGCTTATCCAGTTGCTTTTCCGCCCTTTGCCTCCAGGTCTCCTTTGCAGCGACGCTCTCTGGAGGGTGTCGTTCTCGCAGCATTCTTTCTGGTGTACTTGTGTTATCACACCCTCAGTCCTTTCACCTATGGCTACCCAGAGCTTAGTCCTGCGGGTGTTTCCCTTCTGCGCTGGAGGGAGAGCTGGGACGTCCTGATGCGCCAGCATTGACCACTGGGGCAGGTTCTGTCACCACTGTGAGGGCTGTGGTGCTCAGAATATTGTCCATTGGAATTACTGCGACGTCAGAACCTTAAACACTGTATGACATGGGAGTGGTTGATACAGCTTTCAGAGACTGTGATAACTGATGCAGATAAAAAGACTTAACTGTTTTAATGTGACTGCACTCGTTTTTAAAAAATATTTTGTTTTGCTATTGTTTTGTGAGCATCACTTTTGTATATAGATAGTTATTTTTTGTACAATTGTCTTCATACCTTCTAGGTAATAAAATGCACAAAACAGTATTATTTCTTCAGTTTTTTTTTGGTAGATACCACCAAATATACAAATAAATGAGTGAAGTGAAAATTTATCATTGACTCACCACAACAATGAAATGTGTCCTCTGCATTTAACCCATATGTGACATTGTAGTAGTCAGCTAACCCAGCCCCCAAGGAGCAGTACCTTGCTTAGGAATTCAACCCAGCAATTTGCCTAACCAAAACCAAGCCTGCAGTTATGAAC
>JAODKL010000040.1:21220109-21232149 GCA_026780765.1 Petrocephalus schoutedeni | reverse complement strand
CAATCTGACCCCAGAGCATCATTAAACGGTAGGCAAATTTCACATGGGGAAATTATCATGGGAAAAGGGTTAAAGGTCTAAAGATATTTGTGGTGGGAAAACACAAAAAGTCTCAATGAAATATGTTTCCTAAAATAGCCTTTAATTGCATTTATAATAAAACAGTTACGCCTTGTTGACCAGTGCGACATAGCAGAAAATGATGCTATTACAGTACTTTAAAAACATCTCTGTTAGCTATTTAAGGGGACTCTGTATGTGTACTTGACGGGTGATTTATTTGTTAAGTTACATTGTTTTCAGTGTATTTCTATCAATGCGTGGACAATTTATCTAGACTGTTTCCTGTTAATATAACTACAATTAATAACGGATTTGTTCAATATAAAATATGAAGCGTTACTGAATTTCCCATAAAAAGTGTGTTTTTAAACTGTAGTCATTTTCATAATCCATAATCAATCACAGAAATATTGAGCATGTTATGAAATTCACAATCCAGGCTTGCTTTCACAAATAAATGAACATCAAAAATGCCAGAAATTAGTAGGATGGCATCCGGATAAAAAGAACAATGACACAATACATCTCTTTAAAACATGGAAAAATGCATGCAGAGGTTCATTTTGGTCTTGTTCTGGCAGCCACAACCTCTGATCTGGCCTGCGGCCTATACTCTGAATCCAGCAAGCTTTGATACCCTCCCTGCACGTTCCAACAACAGGCGCGTTAGTACTAGGGTCAGGAATTGGGAATCACTGGAAACGAGTTATGGGAATAATGATAAACCTGACAAAGTGATGCTACATGCATGATCTGCTGTGATCCTGCAGTTCTGCAACACTGTCACCTAACAAAAAAAATTCTTATTTTACACTGAAAGTTGAATGTTTAAAGTAAATTAAAAATTTGCCTGTAGAAATGCCCTGCCTAAACTGCCATCCTTCAGAGGAAAGTGATATAAGGAATAAAGTATGTATAACAGCGCTTGTTGGTACAGCCTATTGAATAGCTATGACTTTTTTTATGCAGAAATCCATGAACATTACGTTACCATTGTTGAAATAACAATAAATTGCAAGTTTTCTAATATACCACACTTTAATGTGGTTTTCCATTCTATCAAGCGATATTTTACTGATGAATGGTTTTACAGGCATACCTTAGGGTGATATATGATTATAAGTTCTGTGTAAAAGAAATGTGACAATATCCCTTCAACAGTTCTTCAGCCTTGACTATGTTGACTGACTAAATGAGCTGACTGCATGCTGACTGAATACATTTCATGATTCAGCTTTATATTATAATAATAGACATACCTTTACAATACAGGTGTGCCTGTATTGGTAACTGAGTTAAAGAATATCACACCAATCTTTATAAAACTATGCATCTGCCACTGTTCCATGGACATGCATATATTATTTACACAAAAGTACCAGTTGTTTCTATTGATTTGTGTGCTATTTCCCACAGAATAACAGTATAGTCATACTCACAATAGCATGCAGTCTTCCCCGTTTATTCATTGCTAGGTATCGTTTGCTGAAAACTCCTCGAATGCCGATGATGCCCTGAGAAACTGCAAAGAGTTCCAGCACACCTGGGCAAATAAGCACATCAATCATCAACACATTTTAGTCAATTGGGGGTGGACTGAACAAGTGTGATTTTAATGGAAGTAAAAGCAGTATTTTAGGAAGAAGTGTCAACCATCAGTTGAATTATAATATAACCTCAAAGGAACAGCTTAACTACTCAGTCAAAAAGCATTAAATAGTATCTACTGCTGTGATAAATGCAGTGACAAAATACAAATTAAAGGGGAATGAGTAACAGGTAAGATTAAAGGTGTTAAATGTGCTTTCGAATTCTTAAATAAAAACATCCATCCATCCATGCATTCAGTTTCTGTACATTCATCCTGTACTACCAGTACAGGATGGCCAGGAGCCTATACCATGTAACATACGGCAGGGAGAATACCTTGGAAGGGATACATGCAAACTCCACACACACACAGCAGGGGGACCTGATTCAAATACTCAGCCCTGAAAAACCTGATAGACATCAGTGGGGGGCACAGTGGCCGCATACCTCCAGGAGCTGGATTTGGGTGTCTTCCTGCTCTGTTGGTGTGGAGTTTACCTGTACCTGCAGATATTCTGGTTCCCTAAATCCAAAAACATGCAGTTACATAAGTACGTTTTCTTTAGTGTGTGCCCCTGTGATGGACTGATGACCCCATGATGACCCCTACTTCTGTCCTGAGATAGGCCCACTGTGACCCTTTATTGAATAAGTGGTTAGGGATGAAGGGTGTACAGTCCAACTGCAATTGTTGAGCAGCAATAGAAAAGAAAATAACAGAATAATTTCATTTTCATTTGCATTGTAATTCACTGGACAATGTAGTTAAACGTAGCTGAAATTAAAAAAGAGCCCAGATCAGTTCCTCTGCTTAGTTCAGAGCCTTTTGTTTGTCATGATGTGGTTTTAGTGGTATTATTTTTATAGTATAAATGAAGACACAATTATTTACTTTGCATAATAAAGTTGTCTTACCACTACATCTATAACGCACCGTCTTGTAGTCCCCTTTCACTAATTCTCCCCTGGTACTCCTCTTCCCCTCTCTCTGCTGTCAGATCTTGGGTAGTAAAATATTTGTCTTTCTCCCCTTTCTGCAAAATTCACAAGAGCTGCTGTTTCTGACAGCTCTTGTGTTTCTCCTCATGCTTCTGACACCAGTATTGTCTGCTTTGTGCATCCTCACAGTCACCAAAAAATAATTAACTGCTTATCCTTACGGACTTCTCTATACTGTACAGTGCATTTGTTGAGGAGGAGTAACACTATGATTATAGCAGAAAAATAGTCATTACTTGGGGGGATTTTCTCCTGTTCTGTATGACATCACTTTAAATTGTGAAAAATTACCTTAATCACACGTTGCACTTGTGCATATTAAAGCGTGAATCAAAAGGGTTCATTTGGCCCTAAATGACCTTTATTTATTGAAGTGTCCGTTTTGATTTCCGATTCCTTGTTCATATTACATAATTGCCAACTGCAGCCAACCAATACTTTTTAAGTATTAAGTACTGCAGTAATATGGGGGATGTTCTTTGATAAGATAAGAGATTGGTGTGAAAAGCAAATTGCTGTGTTTTTTTAGAGGAAGCTGTTAGATTGTTAATATGGAGTGATGTGTTCCCACAGGAACGTTCCCACATCACAGTTTGGCATCCGTGCTGAACTCCAAGCACTCTAGGCACAGGTCTCCAGAGGTAACGTGTCCTTGATTTCTATACATGTTTTAATCTGTCAACTATATTTTGAAGTAGCTTTGACTGTAAATGTTCAAGAATGTGTTTCACCTGACAATATGATGTGCATGTTATGTTTCATGGTGCTGGGTTTATCTAAGCTATTTTTCAAGAAACATTGGAAATGGGGTGCCACTTAAGCCTCATACTCGGTTAATACACAGCTTTATTTCTCGTCCTGCCTTTGTGAAGTCTGCATGCTCCCCCTTTGCTCCTGTGGATTTTTTTTTCGCTGCAATAGTGTCTCTAAATAGCCCATAGTGTGTGGTTTTCTGAGTGCCTGATCCTGCCTAGTGGCCCTTTGCTTTGTTTCCTTACTTACAGGGACACGGTTCAGTCTCCGCAATGCTGCTCTGGATACGTGGTTGGATCATGGTTGAATGGATGGGTATTAATATAATATAATATAATATAATATAATATAAGGCAAATAAAAATAAATAAATATGCATTGCAGTAACGTGTTACAACTGCGCTTGTTTGCAAACATATGCGTTCTCTTCTCTGTAGTTGCAACTTAAACGAAGATATTTGTTAGTAGTACAAAAGGAACAAATACGTTTTTTATTCCTGAAATTTGAAATAATAATAATTATTTTTATTATCTAGCTTTTCGCCTTTTACACTGGTGTAGTGGTTATGAAGACCAGCAGGGCTACCTAAAACGTCACTTTACTAACAGGTATAACTGAAATTTTCCAGTAAAATATCCTGCTGTATGCATGAGTAAACACGGAAGTTGCTCCGTATAAAACCGCAACCAAAGCAACGTCATTCAATGATTCCCAAAGCAGAATTCTGTTTCCTCTAATCTGCAGATTAATTCACATCAGGCAGTATCATTGTATCTAATTTGCAAATGGGCAGTGAAATTTAAAAACATGTAATTTCGGTTATTACCTTATAACAATGAGTGTTGATGTAGAGTGTTCGACTGATGAATGGTAATAAAAACAGTATATGGAAATATGTCAACAATTAGGAAATCAGAGGCCAAACAGGGCTGGTAATAATAACGGTATCTTGACGAATAATATTTCTAACTGTTGCCTTCTTTACAAATAAGATAAAAAAAAAACAAACGCAAGCCATTGGTAGAAACTTACTCAAGTGGGTTGGCGCATGACTGCCGTTGACTCTACCATCCGGGTGAATTTGCAGATGAAAGCCGATGCCAACTCTACAGTACAGTGCGCCGGTCCTGCGCCCTGGATTGCCACCTTCTTCAAGAAGTTTACTGTCCAACAAAACCTGCTCGGATTCAGCTGAGGCGGCTGCACAAATCAAAAGCACAACATGAATGAGGCAAAAATAAATGCTCATTCTTCCAAAACTGGACTCTTTGTCTATTGCTAGAATGGCTCTAGCATGCTGTCGTTCAAGTATTCCGTGCACGGGGGTCTGTGTCTACACAGATGTAGTTACAGCCCTTGATGGGTATAACCCAGGCTTCTGTAGCTGGAGTAGATCTGCTGGCACGAAGATATTTATAACACAAATGATCTCACTGCTTGATGCGTGCCTGAGTTTTCAAGGTCGTCGTCTGATCCAGATTTTTCGCTTTAAAAGTCCTGCCTAAGATTGATTGCTATGTAAAGAGTCAAAATAAGGAAAGTGACAATACACATAACCTGGACCTAACACTGAGCAAGAACTTAAAATGCAAGCTGGCCGAAAAATAAAGCCAAGGAATAAGTCCCATTGTAACGAATGTGCAGACATTTATTTCCAAAGGAATGATATATTCTATAGTAATATAATACTCCTTTATCTAATACGGAGGGTAATGTGAATTGCTTTGACACCAGGATATTCATGGGTGCAAAAATCCACAAAATCCATAAAAAATGTTCACGCATATTCTGTACACTTTGAGAATCACGGCACTGAGACCCACCACGGGGGCTCTAGGAGAAAAGGCATGTAAAAAGGCATTCAAGTACACATTTATTAGTCTTCACGTTTTAGCAACTTCCCCCAAAATAAATGTATTTTAAAGGGCTATTTGTTCGTCAGACCAATTGTTCACGTTCTCAAATAACCCCACCACGCTTTGGTTGCTTGCTCATGATATCCATCTAACGTTTTTCAGCTCCAAGCGTGTTTACATTTGTTGCATTTATTCTTTATTTCAAAGAATCTTCAGGATATAAGGTCTAAATCTGTAAAATTAAGGATCATTTTGTTTTTCTATTTGAGTTATTCAATCAGAAATTGCCTTTCAACCAATTTTCCGTGCAATTACAATTGTATTTTATAATAAAATGCTTTAAATTCTGTACGGCAGCCGTTTTGTGACGAATGAATTTCGTATTGATATGCTGATGGGGGCGGGGGGACTCCACCAACATCAAAATATGGCAAGCACAGGTGTTGCCCAATAGATCTTAAACATGGTGTTGAGTCTACGATATACACAAAGTGGTGCAATTATTCATAATTTGTTCAAATTAGCTTTGACATTTTCCAGTCACCTTTTCATATTCAGTACCGGAGGATGCAGTATATGGTTTTTAAAAACAGAGAGTAATGAAGTTCCCCTTTTTGGTTTTTGTGCATTGGTGTATGAAACATTGTCTTTGTGTGTTTCTTCCTTATGATGGACCGCTGTCCTGCCCATGGCGTCCTCTACCTTGTCCCCTTGTCCCCTATACCTAGTCCCATTGTGCTTCCAGGGATAGGCTCCAGGCTGCCTGCAACCAGTCCCTGGACAAGCAGTTATGGACGTTGTTTGGATGGATGAGTCGAATACAGGTTGAATGTTTTTGATTTTGACACCAAAAATATGCCAAAATGATGCATATGCCTCTGTATTTCCACTGGTAGCATTTGGCAGACACCCTTAGCAAGAGCAACTTACATAAGAGGAAATAATATTGCAAAATAATAATATTACAAAATAACATTACAAATATGTCAGTGAATCAGATGTCATTGAGTAAAAATATTGTATAAAAATCAATGCTATCTTTTTAAGTTTAACAAAATCTGAAGTTGGCAACATGGCAGTCCTGTGCAGGTCCAGTGTCTTTTTCATTCTGGTTTAGTTCTTGGTGTCTTATCTTTGAACAATCATTACTATCACATTACATGTTTCTTTTGACATAACATAAATCCAGTTTTACTGCACGTCATGGGCTAAAGCACTTTATTCGGTCTTTGGCTCACTGGCTGTGGGATTCATCCAATCAACTGTTCAATCAAAGCTAATTAATTAAGAACTCAGCTGGAAGGGAAATCAGCCATCGAAAGCGGCTTACTAAGCATTTACTCGCAGACACATGTAACACATAATCAAGGCAGGATTATGTTTATGAAGAGCAGTGCATTCTTTATTTAAGACCTACTAAATTCCCCAGGGAATAAAAACACATATTTTCCTTTCTATTGAATTTTTCATTCTTTAGACTTTAAAAGCAATGCCTTTATTGTTTTTGTGCATCCTTACTATTTTTGAGTACTCGTTTTACCTCACTGTCCTGCTTTCTTTTTGATTGTGTCATTATGCAGCAAAATTACATCTCAGCTTTTTAAAATGAGTTCAATGCTAGGCTTTCCATCCAGGGCGTGCTGGAATTTTATTTGGTCGGGGTCTTTTAATCAGAATTTCTCAGAATGCTGCTTTATGGGAGAGAGACATCCCGGAATATGGACATTTTGAGCAGTGGGAGAGTTTAAACCATTCCACACATCAATGAAGCGTTTAATCACTATGCCAGTCTAAACATTTTCTTAAGCAAGAGGTCTTGCCATTAATTTGGGGGATAATGGTTCTTTATTTTGCATGTTGGCCTCAGTCCATTCTTTGATAGACAAAGAAACACTGACTGTATGTTCAGCATAACCCTAACTTAGCCCTAACACACAAAGGCCGTAACTACAGAAAACATTCTGTAAACTGATGCTCTGGCCTAATTCGTTTATCTAAGGAAAATTAATATACACATGCCTCAAGAAACTAAGGTTTCCAAACTACAGATTTACTTTTGTTAATGCCCAACTTATTTTAAAAAACAAAATTAATCTGCACGGAGTGCCTTTGTGAAAGAATTAGTAATCCTACTTTTAGACTTTTTTGTTGCATGTCAATGGAAAATTTATTAAATGTACTGCAGTTTTTACTACACTGTCTGTCGGAGACAAACAATGCTAATGCACCCAGTTATCTCTAGGGAAAGCCAGAGGGTGAGGTGACTGGCTTTGTCTATACTGGTTGGTCCCACCTGTTTCTCAGTCTCTTAAAATGTAAGTTCTGTTGTGCTGTATGTTCTTACTTCTTAATTGTTAGCCCAACTTCCGGATTTTGTGTTTATGTATGTGTCTTGTTGGCCCCAATCCTACCACATTTCCATCTGTCCCCGAAAACGGAAATGACTATAATAAACCGATCCTCACTGCCAAGTCCTCGTGGCACATGCTTCCGCTCACCATTCTGACCTGAAACTGTTCCACACATGCTTGCAGACTTCGCCGCACTATCTTCTCTTTTGAAGGAGAGCGTATTTCCTTGAGCTCTTTGAAGAGGAGCTGTTGTTCATGCGACAGCTTGTACACCATATTCCGTCCTCCTGATCTCACATAGATTACTGCTCTCTTCAAATTACTGGAACATAAATGGCTCAGCTTAAATTCTTATGCGTAAATTTAATAGACAGTACAACATCAAATTAAAATAGCATTTTCACATTGTAGGAAGACCTATAAAACAAGACTTTGTAGAAATACCAGTGGATGGTGTGGATAAGAAATGTCCAGCTATTACGACCTTGTGGGACTGTGTGAACTGTGCTTACAGAACAAAAGTCAGGGGTGATAAACAATGTAGGCTTCCTGGGAAAGTTACTTCCATGCTTCCTTATGTGTTATATGTGTGATGCTATTGCTTCACATTTAAACGTTGTCTTAATCTTCTACAGTATAATGGAATTATTTGTACAATACTGAAGTGAGGTAAATAAAGTAATTACGCCTAGGTATGTAAAGGTGCATTGATCTTAGTTCGGATCAGGAGGGGCATCATTAGAGTGTCTTATTTTACGGTAGTCAAGTACGGGCTGAATTACACAAAACGAAAGCTTGGGGTCACTGTTTAGCTGTTTTTGGACGGTTTTACTGATTTGCGCAATACTAGTGTGTATGTAGGACATGCAAATGTAAACGTCTTTAAATACTGCACACGCACACGTGTAGATAGATAGATAGATAGATAGATAGCGTTTTAATTTCAGATTTTTAATTATTCAGATATTTCTCACAATCGCCTCCATTTCAATTTAATTAGTAGGCATGATTAATTCAATTTATTTTTGTATTCAATTTTTTTTTAGTGAATAAATACGGCAGTTCGTGTGATAAGCAGGCGGTGGCCGGAGAATAGCCAGAGCGGTTAATATTTGTCTGGTATGAAAACAACAGGTACGCAGGTTATAAATGCACGTAGTATTGACCGATTAGATATAGATTCTGTTCATAAGAGAAATTGCAGTAACGTCCTGTTCCGCACTTCCTGCAGGCCCGTCAAGTGGGTCAGAATAATTCCTCTGATACGGGAATCAGTGGATACATTTTAAATTATCATCTTCATCATCATTAGCATCATCATCGTGAACAACAACAGCAATAATAATAACAATAATAATAATAATGGTTTCTAGTCTGTTTAAGTTTTCTGCTTCTGCGCGCCTGCTGCCGATCCAAACAAACTAGACTGAAAAATCTTCTGTTCAAAAAACTGATTTTACATTCGGTTATGATTCGGTAATACAATTTATATATTATTTAATGAAATGACAAATTACACATTTTATTATTTCATTTAAATATTGAACCATTGTTGTGTTCAGGAAATACACAACAATGATCTTAGATAACATTTTCTGACCATAGCCTACGTAAATGTTATTATTATTATGCTTCATAGACCTAAGTGTTATGTTTAAGCTGGATATGTTATTTTTCTATTCAAAATCGCCTTCAACCGCCAGCAGTCAACACTATCGCTATAGGTAAAAGTTAAGCAGATATTGTTATTATTTTTTTCTGAAATTATTCTAAAAGTGACGTTTAAAAACTCGCAGTTACTGAAGACCGTAGACGTTGTACTTTTTATATGGCATATGTTCAAACGTGAGAAGCATCGAAATAAAACCGAAAGCACTGCTTCTTCCCACAGGATTTGCGGTCGCTAACCTTTGATAATATTCATATTTCTTAGCCTTCCATTGCGGTTTGCGTTAGGGAACTGTTCAGGATGAGCAATCAGACGAACGGCACAGTATAGTTATTCAAAATTGATGAAAATAAAGCTATTTTATTGTGAAAGCATTCAACATGATTAGATAAAGTATCATGTAGTAAATTTCAGCAAAATGAAGAAACACTGAAACTATACCACACACACAAAATATTACACTTTATATTTGGGGAAAAAAGGGGAAAAAAGCTGGTATTTACAGTGTTTTTATAGACTGCATAATAAATCAAGCTATTTAATATTACATGCACTCTCATATAATCGGACATCATAATCCAACATATTTCAGTAATTAAACCTTAATTAATAACATGAAAAAATATCCAGTGAAATGCACCTACATTTTATTCATTTTCTGTAAATATAAAATACAACTTACATCTAAATACATAATGAGCATTTCATTTATTCCCAAAGTAAGTGCTTTTTTTCCATGGTCAAAATGCTTTTGCATATGCTGAAAACATGACATTTGGTGGGGGGACCCCAATATCCTTTCGAAATGAAGAAAAGACTGTGACTCCATTTAAACAATAATCCCATTAAGATAGTAGCGGTGAATAATGTCAGTGACCGAGGATTTCCGCAGAAAAAAAGCTAGTTGTGAGACGTCATGTGTCGGGAGAGGTGATGTCGCTCCCTGAAAGACTCGTTGCAGATGGGACACTTAAGCTTCTCCTCCCGACGTCGCTTAATCAGGGGCTCCAAGGCGTACTCCTTTTTGTGGTGGGACCTCATGTGGTAGACCAGGTCAGAGGTCATGCGGAAAGAGGCGTTACATTTGGCACACCAGTTTTGGGCAGGGAGGCAGAGCGAGGTGAAGGATGGAGGCAGGAGGGTGAGCGCGGAAGCCATCTGCAGCTGGATAGGTCCAGAGGTCTTTGGCCAAAACGCTGTTGCATAAAGAAAGGGACTCTGTTTGGGGATACCAGCTGGAACCGGACAACTGCTGCCCAGCTCCGAGCTCTGGAGCTTAGCGGTCAGGTGGTCGGGCTGATAGAGTCTGTTGGAGGAGATGGTGTCCTGAATGGCTGGGTGACAGTCCACGGAGGGGAGAAGCTTCGGTGTCATGACCAGGGGCGATAACTGTGAGAAGGACCGGGCCGGCTGGCTGAAAGCGCTCTTCCTCTCTGAGCTGCCGATGGCCTGTGACACGGAGGTGAAGGCGCTGCCCAGCGAGGAGCTCTCAATGCGGCACTGTGGCTGCGTCTCCGTCAGCACCTGCCTGATGTTGAGATGCTTCTCCGCCGGACCGCCGCTTGGCCTTCCGCTGCCCTTGTTCTCCACGTTGGAGCTCAGGTTTCTGGCACTGTGCTTGAGGCTCTGCAGTGCTTTCTTGACCTCGGTGAAAGCACTCCGTTTGCTTTCCGGAGTTTCCAGGTTGGAATGAGAAAACGCCTGCCTGTTCCCATCTAAACCGTATGCCCCTAGGTACTGTTGCGCTGAGTTCACTAAATCTTCCTTCGACTTGAAGGGCTGCGACAAGCCCCCGTCCCCATTCTCCTCCACGTCGGAAAATTTCCTCTTGTTGTTGCTCTCACTCCTAATTTCGGCATCTTTATTGCTTGCAGGACTGGTCCTGCTGTTTTCAAGATCCCTGGCTAAGTTGTGGAAGTCCATGGAAGGTTTACTGTCCTGCGAGGTAATGGGGACCTCTGGCCTGCCCAACTTGGGGCTAGGTCTCGGAAGAGCCAGGTCAGCTTGCTCGCAGTTATGTTTGGAGTCCTCATTTAGGCTGTGAATACTCTGCAGTCTTTTGGCGCAACGGAATCTCCGATGAGCGAGGAAGGGGAACTCGAACTGGAACCGCTGGTTGCAGTCTGCACACGCATATGGAGGAGATCCTGAAAAACAGGGGACAAATACAGTAGGTTATTTCCAAAGATACATTTTGACGATAAAACAAAAAGCATTTCAAACACTGACAACATTGTTGATATGGTAGATATAATGAATATGGAAAAGCCATTTTTTTTTATTCAGTAAAAGTTTTTTTTACTAGTTCATAGGCAAATTAGTCAATTTTAGTAGAATCATTACTTCTATTGAAATAACATTATAATGGCCATGTTGCCTATTGAGAGGTATAAGAATATAATAGATTCATTTACAAGATTTATTTACAGGATATAATTGTAAAATGCCACTGCTTTCACCTTACCTTTGTTCTTGACTTGAGCTTTGCCTAAACTGAGCAGCAGGAGATCGACCAGGTCTTTGCCGTACCACACCAGTAACTCATCATCTTTCTCAATTCGCTTCAGGGACCTATAGAACAGCTGACCGTTCTTCACATAGGCCTCCAGGTTTTGCTCCTCCTTATCTCTGGCAGACTGGACCAACCGTAACCACATGAGGCCATCAGAGGAGCAGCTGGCTGCTGAAGTGTCCACCTGCACAAAGCAGTCATTAGATCGATGTTTCGTCGTCGTCATCATCATCACCATCATCATCA
>JAODKL010000040.1:21209451-21220009 GCA_026780765.1 Petrocephalus schoutedeni | reverse complement strand
TGCTGAAGTGTCCACCTGCACAAAGCAGTCATTAGATCGATGTTTCGTCGTCGTCATCATCATCACCATCATCATCATCACCATCATCATCATCACCATCATCACCATCATCACCATCACCTCTTGTGATTCAAGTAGAACTTCATTCAGTCATTAAGCAGAACACTTCATTTTAGTTAATACACACACACACACACACGTGTATTATGATTTGTTGTTATGATTGTATTTTCTAAATATTTAACAATGAAATAATATCAATTAAATAATGTCACTGACTTCATAGATATAACACTAATAACAACAACAATGTATACAGTATATTGTACAAGAATTGTAATAATTTATATTTTGAATAAATTCTCACCCTAAAAATGTAAGGCGCAGTTCGCTTGTCCGTAGATTTGAGCGCAATGAAAGCGATGCTGTCGTACAATGAAGTGTGGCTCAAAACACAAGGTCCAAAAATGGCATTTTCGGGTACGTCACCAGTCGTGTACACGCTGGTTAAAATATCCGTAAGACACTGCTGGACTACCTTGGCATCTCCATCCCACACCAGTTTTTGGGAAGTGGATTCCTCCATTATTGCCTCCTAGGAGATTAAGTAAATAACCACTCGAACATAAGAAACCTAGTGTCAAGACAACAGTTTACATTATTGACTTTTCGGCATTCTAAAAAGTCGAAGATCTTAATTCCTGTTTCTTTTTCAAGTATTCTGTGTTATGCAGTTGACATTTACAAATGTAATAAAGGCGATTATTATTATTAGTAGTAGTAGTAGTAGTAGTCGTAATAGTAGTAGCAACACTACAAGGTTTTATCGGTAGTATTCGTGACATACATTTAATATCGCATATTACAATTTAATCGTGTGGCCACTCGGGTTTTATTTATTTGAATACAACACTCTCTGAGGACAGGAAAATAATAACTAAATAAATCGAGGCTGCTCGCAAAGCATATCGAATGGATTTCAAGCGGACTGTCAAAGTCACTGATCTCATGACAGCTAACCTTTAGCTCCATTCAACACGATGGAGCGTATGTCTCCTCATTACCATAATCCTCCACTTTCCCTCTGAGACCTTAATTAAAGCAGCACGCGTATCAGGAGGTTAAAGGGAAACGATATGTAATATCATCTTAATGCGATTCCTACGAAATGGACACTAAGCCCACGTAAAATAATGCGTCAGGCATGAGGTTTTATGTTCCAGCAACATAATATAAATATAAAAATATAAAAAATATAAAACAAATAACAAAATTAACACATAGCCTAAATGTTGTTTCACTTTATTAAAAAAATAATATCAATGTTTACTGTGTTTTAAATAAATTACAAGTATTAAATATTAGTAAATAGTTTCTTACATATCATCTAACATTTTTTAAACTGAAAACGGAGATGTCAGCATGTCAGTTAAACTTGGTTAAGTTTTGGACCGATCAAGCGCCTAATTATGCATATGTTGTGTCGTGTAAGATATGCACGTCAAAGACGAAACAGTCGCACAAAATAAAAACATCTTATTTGCGCATATTTATAATTTTACAGTGATTAAACAGAATAAAAGCCTTGCATTTTATTTGGATTTACAATGAAACTAATAGAATAATTTATGCTATCGATCGCTCAGTTTTGGAAACTGTAATCTCCCGTCAGGTCCTCGCCGTACAGAAGCAGAGGTATTACCAAAATACTACGTAAATACGGCCCATAATAACAAGTACTATTTAGAGCACATCGCAATCGTCATTTTGCGAAGAATAACACGTCAAACCCTATGCATTTTATTTGGCGGTTCGGCAAAAATAAAAGTTGTACAGCTTCTGCTTTTTTCCTTCATTCGTATACGGGTTGTAATATCACTGGGGGAAATCATACAAAAGGTTCAATAAAGATGTATTTTATCCAAACGAGATTATCGGACTCATTGATATAGATACATTTTTCACATTCATAACCTTACCATCACCATACTAAACTTATATGGTCAGTTATTTAAGGCGATATTTTTATTTTAATACGATTCCCTAGCGTAGCTGTAACCAAAAATATAATTAAAATTTAAAGTTTTTATTAAAACCGTTATATTTTGTATATTTCTCAGAGCATCAAATAAAAGTGTGTGACAACTCTTACTACAGAGCAGTTGTAAATTAAAGCGTAGGCTACTCACCGTTTCGCTGAAAGCAATACAATCCGCAATGTTTCAATGACGTGCCTGAAAATCTACAGCGTATCGTTTTTTTCCTATCCGTTTACTCAGTACATCTTCTTCTGATTTGAAAATTATAGCGCGTATGATCGTCCATTCGTTAAAGGACACGGAATAGTACAGATGGGCTCGGCGCACTGGCTGCCTGGCACACAGATACACACTTTTTGTTAGCTTCACATCATTTGCCCAATGAGGCGCGTCAGTGTCTGTGTCCTCCCTTTAACTCTTTCCAGGCCGACTGCCATTTGGTGAAATTTTACCTGCAACTTGCGAAACTGCATCGTAAACAGTATCAAAACAGGAACTAACTGAGCCTAAGACTGGCAGTCTGAGGTTTGTGAAATTTCAACCAAATTTAGACTGAAATCTAAAATCGTTTTAATAAATTAATATACAACTGTGTTATTAAGCATGGTTTTTCAGTTTGATAGATTAAGTTACTGCAAACCCAATACGAAATTTCCTAGTACATATCTTTACTCCATATAAACAGTTTTCGTGCTGATACATAGTTAATATTAAATAATCATATCATTATCAAAGCAAAAAATGTTTAGTTAAATTCTATTGGACAAGAACATAGTTCTGACTTACAGGACATAAGCTGAACGAATAAGTTTTTAGAATACGGACAGCAATCCAATTACTTTCAGAAAATGATCTATTCTTATAATAACATATTCATGTACAGTCATTTCCTCACGTGATTTACGCTACCTGCATGAAGCGTCAGAATCATCTGGAATAATCTGATTGGTCCAAGTATTACTCGATCATTATAGGTACTTCACATTTTACACGTATACTGTACGTATTCTGTAATTTTTCATTTCAGAAAAACAATATGGTATGGGTCAATTGTCTTCCAGCTGTCTGATATATTGTAGAAGCATGGAATAAGCTGCAAAACCTCTTTGTATGACATCATGAACACACAAGGTCTCAGAAGTGTTTCACAGCAACCAGAGTCCTAGTACTGGTCATTATTTTGTAATTACATTGTAATTACCCCGCAGTAATTAGGTAGCAGTCATAATCCAATTGACCTCCTCCTAAATGCAAATAATTTAGTCTCAATCTAAGAGATTTAAAAATCAATGCAATGACATATAACACATAGCAGGTTATGGGAGTGCAAAATAAGCAAATCCAATTATGTAAACATCGGCTATTTTGAACATGATGTAAACTGTGTGCCATTTTTTTCTAAATAGAAAAAGTACAGCTGTAGGTAATAAAACCAAACTTTCTATTTATATATTTAATGACTTTAAAAAATTATTAAATATGCTGAAATTAAAGATTTCAAAGATGCTGTGTTATGTGTAAAAGTTGATTATTTATCATTCACACTCATTGAAGGGAAGAAATCTGGAATGTGCTTCTTTTAATGTATTTTATTATGTATTATTTAATGTATTTGTTATTTCTATTTTTATTTTATATACAATCATACATAGTAAATACAACATAGTGTCTATTGAGAGTGGTGGAAACCAAAATGTTCACTACTCAATTCTTGTATTTTGTCATATACAATTGCAGAAATTGCAAAGGAAAAGTGTAAATATACTTGCATCCTTTAAAGAACATTGTCTCTGTGTGTGACCTGTCCCCACAGCCCGGTTGCTCATTTGCCCATCATAGAATGAAGAGGATAATGTCCAATAGAGTAGCAAGTTCTCCAAATATCGTTTTAGACAAAACAGACTCATCATTTCCCATGAAGACACCATCAGTTGTCCTATCCAAGATCACTGCATTAGAAACTGTATGGCAATATATAGCTTTGACATGTTAGAATAGCCATCAAAGTATTTTTTTAAATTGAACAATGATTGAATGCATTTGTTTACTTATTGTGATTATACATATATTTTATTTTACATTTGAGATACAAACGTAATTCTTATTTTGGCTGATTTAGAAGATAAACAGGCAGTACAAACACAATTTAATGATTATTTCAGCATTGTATTAGTTTTACTTTTGATAAAAGTCCTTGTTTTTGACTACTGCATGTTTGGTAATATATTTAACTTTTGATTGCTGTTATTCTGTATTATAAAGTAATTTAGATTGGGGCCAAAATTAAGGGAGCATACATAGAAAACATCTTGCAGTATAAATAAGAAACCACACTGTCTTGTTAGAATTTTCCAGAATTAAATTAAAGTATATATTTAATACTGGGAAAGATATCGTGTGCTGCTTTTAACATTTCAAGGGGATTACAGAGGAGAGCAAAGGGGGTGTGGCTTTATTGATATCTGCGACTGTTTTTATTTTCTTTGAAAAATATTTGTCATTCCTTAGATGCCAAAGCTTATGGGTAAAACCCATGCGGATTTCGGTGTCGCTTTAATACATTGTGTTTAACATCACAAGTGCATGTAGTAGATTTTAATTATGCCGAGAAGTTCTGCAAACTATTTCATACATTGCAATAATTATCAAGACTTTCATAACATGCACAGTAACATCTTTATCATGTTCAGTGTGCTGCACCTTTCGGGGAAATCATCTCTGGGCTTATCTGAGGTAATTCTCCATCCGAAAAACAGATCGCATATTTAGGAATCAAGGCCTATACACCCTTTGGCCCAGAGAATCACCTGAAAAGCAAAATAAATAAATAAATCCAAAGCAAACAGTAAAAAACTTTATTCTGCTCTCCATTTATTAAATGCAACCTTTATTTTACTTTTTGTTACATTTTTATAATTCACTTAAATGGATTTTCTAATTGATCAAGAATGTTATTTTAACAACCTCATATACTGTCTGCCTGTAGATCATGAACACTAATGTACAGATCTTTCCATGTACTTTTAAAATTTCGAAGACCACCAGTAAAAGGATTCTTTAAAGAGCTATATAACATTTTTTAAATATGCAAGTTATGTATTATGTATGTATAATACATGCATATTAATGTACCATTTATGTATTTGTTTGTTTGTTGGTTTTTTATGATCAGGCTGCCAGCTGACATGCTACAGACTGCATATGTAATTGCACTTATTGTGCACAGTAAGGTTGCATTGCATGACTGCTAAGAATATATGAACCACTGGCTCTGATTATGCTACTGGTAGGTCATGTAAATTTGTCGTGGTTAATTTCAAAGTTACACACCATCATATTTTTATCTTTTATGGTATTCCAAAGCACATACGTGAAATGATTATTATATTATGTTATTATATTTGAAAATGCAGAATATCTTTTTTCCATTGCATTTTAGCCTCCAACAGGCTGAAGGGTTCACCCTGTTAACCAATATTAGGTGTCTTGTTGTAGGAATTTGGTGCATTGAGAGTGCAGCTGAAACCGATGATTCCCTCGAGACGCAGTGTTTTGACAGAAAATTGAATTTACATTTACTCCCACAGGTCTCATTATTTTGTGGTAAATATTATTATAAATAATACATGGGGTTTCACTCCACTGTGCAAGTATCAATGGTTTATGTATGTAGATGGTCATGCAGATAAATATTGAATTCTATTGAAATCTAAGAATTTGTGAATATTTATTCTACATTGAATTGGCATTTTCATTAATTAAATGGTTTTTGGATTTGAGCGTGCAAGTGCTTTCAGGTACCATGCACCTGTGTGATCTTCTTAGGCTAAAAAGTGGTATCTCTAATAAGTGTAAGCGACTTCATTTGCAGTCCATAATTTCCACATTTCCTTGAGGACAGATCAGCTAAAATTACAGAAACAACAGAAGGATAAAGAAGAAGAGGAGAGGCAGTATGTTACATTTGCTAGTCTTCTTACTGCGGTTTAAATAACTCTCTGAATTCTCTGCTTCTACTCACAGTGCATATTAAATTAAGTTACTACAACATATTTGCATGGAATAGTCCTTCTGGAAAGACAAGGAAAGAATAAATTAATAAGAAGGCACTTTTATATCAGATCCAGCAATTATACAAATGGAAACAACAGCCAAAAATATTCTGTATGGCATATGGCACTTTATCTGCCATATGTGCTGGTTTTCACAAAATTACCACCAAGGAACATGATGGTCACTTGTAACTGCCAATAACACAGCAAGGGCTGTGTAGAAATGCTTCACTGCATAGATGTCTCGCCACAGATAACGGTGTGCAATCAAAAAGTGCGGATTCCACCCTGATAACACAACGTCTGCACTCCCCCAAGTAACCCCTTAGGCTCAGTATTAGAACTGAACTTAATTCCTCTATGAAATGGAAATTGAATTTCCTACTAACCAAGATGCAATATTGTTTTGGCACTTCATACACATAAACTCCATTTTTTAATTTTATTCATTGATAACTACAAAAAAATCCAGAGACTGTGACCTTTATTTTCAAATCATTGGCACAAAATATTTGAGATTAGAGAAATCTGATTCATGTTTTCTTGCACGGTGATCCATCTCCTTTACTGTTGAATGATGTAAACTATTCGGTGGTAGTATCTTGATCTAGTGAACCCCCAGGTTGTACAACGCCCTGGCTCCATTCAGAACAGATAACTGTGGATCAAGGAAGCCTTAGACTCCCATTACCTGGCTGTCAGACTAGCTCAGGATCTAAAACTGAGCTGAGTTGCCATGGCAAGCCTTAATGCTCCAGGTTTTTCTGCCCATGGGGCATCTGCTTGCTTTCTGAGGAGTATGGAGGATGCTGAATTGGTAGGACCCAGGCTACTCAGGCTGACTGTGGAAGCATCAGAAGAGATGCCACCTTGTGTATCCTTCGTAGCTCTCACAGTAGCATTTAGCCTGACTTACTGTAAGTCTAATTCCAGAAATTTTATTTCTGCTGAAGTAATTAATTAAACTGCCTGTTTAATTTGTGTGAAGAGAAATATAATTCCTAAATAATACGGCACATATGTGGATATTTTTTTTATACTTTATTGATCGCAATACATTTAGATTCAAAAAATTTTTTTTTAAGAATTTGCAATTACATAGAAACATGAAATTCCTGTTTCTGCAGTGTATGGATGGAAATGTAAAAAATTAAGCAACTAAATGAGTTGTTAATGCCATTTCAATTATGGACTCTTTGAACTCTTGTTTGATGTACACAAATCAAGTCATGCAATTTTATTACATTTATTTGGATGAAAACAAAATACTTGTGCAAAATACCTTTCGTCATCTTCTAAGTGTCGACAAAAGCAAAATATATAATTTGCAACAACACAATCAACCCTCATTAATTAAGAGGTTATTGGGAATAAAGCCAATATACACTGAGATCCCTCAGGACCACAGTTGTGACATAATGGTATTAAAGAAGCAACTGCATTATAAATTGCTTTTTACATGACATTATTTGTGAAAAAGAGGATAGCTCTTGTTTCTTTGTGTGTGTGTGTGTGTGTGTGTCTTTGTGTCTGCACAGACCAGGTACATCATTCAAAGGCTTTAGAGTTAGCAAACTTACAGGTAGCAAAGATCCTCTTATATGTACAAAACCAACTTCCGAAAAAACCCTAAAATCTAGCAATTAGAGAATAGAAGTGAGAGACAGAAAAGTGCATGTATAAAGAATCCCACTTCAGACTGGATTTAAATATAATTCACAATAAAACAATTACATTGAAAACATAGTTTTTACATGAAGTGCCAAAAAAGTCTGCACTACTTGCTTACTTTAAACAATGGCAGATGACATTTATGTTGTGTCAATAATATAGTTGACTAATAATATAATGATATATCTTTTATACTTCACTAAATGAAATCTACCAACATATAAATTGCCAGACATCTACTGAACTGCTCTACAAGGAAGGTCAAAATAAACAATAAATCTAAAGATTAGATTTTTTTTTTTAATAAAAGTTGTTTTCCTATTAGTTTTGGGCCATTGTGGAAAAACAGTCCCTGTAGATAATACATTGTTAACAGTTATTACACTCGAGAAAAATATGATAATTGGTCACGGTATATTGTTGGTAATACATACAAGTTTTTTGCTTAGTTTTATTAACGATAAAAGTAACATTTTTTAACCAAATATGCTTCTCTTGTAGAGTTTACAAAACAGGCTTGTCATGTGAACTATGGAGAGCAAGTCTTTTTTACAGCTCAGTCTGCAAGAATGTTGCCCTTACTTTCAGTTTCACCACAAAAGTGAGGATGGGCCTGTTTTGTGGTAGGGATGCTATTTGTTAAAGAACAGACAGACAGAGTAACAGAAACAATTTTACTCTAATCAGTCTGGATAATTCCTACAACCAATAAACTGAAGAGACTGTGATGAGACGTGGGTTGCAGATTTGAGTGCGAATGGTAATGCTGGGTCACCCGTAGTCATGTTTCCTTATAGTCCTGCTACATTTACACCTACAGGGAGGCTTTTCATATTGGTGTTAACAAATTGTAGCACATATTATATTATGTATTTAGTGTACAAAGCAAAGTAAAAGAAACTCTTTGGAATGATGTGTAATTTATAAGAAATGGGTAGAAAAATAATAGCTAATAATCTCATGAAAATATAATATTTAGGCAATAAAATGTTAAAAAAATAAACTTTATTCAAAACACACCAGGCTTTTCTACTGCATCACCATAATGTAGAATTGAATGCATTCCACTTTTCATCACTTATCCTGTACAGGGTGGGTGTGAGTCTGGAGCCCACAGGGCAGGTGACACATTGAATCGAATGGTAGCAAATCAGGGGGCACACACAGCAATACACCTACAGCATGTGTCCTTGGAGTTTGGGAAGAAATCCATGGGAATGCTCATAAAACTGAAATCATACACACACACAAGTAGAGGAGGGGAAAGGAGAATCAAGCCCCAAAAACAAAACTGAAGGGGGAATGTTTTTCCTGTTACAAATTACACAAACTCAGTCCTCCTTGAATTGAACTGAATTGAATTGAAAATACATATCAGGATATCTATTGAATTTGATGAAGTAAATTTAGAATCTGTTTCCTTGCATAAATTTCCTTAGACTATTTTGTCACATTGTCACATGTGGTATCCTGTGATTTGGCTTTTTTATTTATTATTATTATTATGTTGTGTAATTAATAGCATTCAGGCAGTCTCTTTGTTTGCCTGTAAGGTTTGTCAATTTTGCCATTCTATCTAGTGCTGCACGATTAATCTAATTGCAATCGCAATCGCAATGTTAGCCAGAGCAATTATATAATCTCAAAAGGCTGCGATTAAAATTTTAATATGTGTGTGCGTGAATGTGATAACCTATTTTCTGTGTGCAGTCTGCTCATTATCTATGCCCATAATAAAGAGATAACCAATCTCTGTTTAGGTGGCAAAGCATGTGCAGTGTATGGTCACATGATTATCACACGTGCAGAGCCAGAGGAAATGGATACTAATGAACAGACTGAGCTGGTGGCCAAAAAAATGCGACCTCTGTTATATGGCGATATTTTGGATTCAAGCTCAGCAATATTGAGCAGAAAGAGGTACTATGTAAAAGTGCAAAATGAAAGTCGCTACATCACATGGCAACACGACAAATTTGTATCAGCACCTTAAACAGCACAGACAAAAATATGATGAATACATGGCCGTGAAGGCCCTGACTAGCAAAGAGAAGGCGAACCTGTAAGCCAAGCAAAACAAAGCACAATAACAGATGTGTGTGCGAGTGTTACACCATATGAGAAGTCCTCTCAAAGATATAAAGAAATCACAGACTACATAACGCACTACTTGGCAAAAGAAATGGTGCCCATGTACACCGCTAGCAAAGAGGGATTTTAGAAAATGATCCGCACCCTGGACAGGAGGTACCAGTTAACATTGCAGAACTATTTCTCTCAAGTTGCTATCCCTGAGCTTTACGACAAATGCTGTGGGGAAGTTCAACTGAAAATGGCTGCGGTGAATTTCTATTCAACCACAACAAACCTGTGGTCAAGCAGGACGACTGAATCGTACATCAGCCTAAGTGTGCACTTTGTCAATAATGACTTTGAACTGAAAAGCCACTGCCTGCATACGTCATATTTCCTCGAGGATCATACTGGAGAGAAAATGGTCTTGGGCTTGAATGAGGAGCATCAGGTCGCTATCACTACAGACAATGGGACTAACCTTATTAAAGCGACAGAGCTTAATCACTGCACTAGGGTCCAGTGTTTTGGACACAGACATCACCTGGCTATTGGTAAGTTAAATTATTTTCATCAATTTTATTACACTGTTATATTTTATACTCCTGTACACACATACACTCACCTAAAGGATTATTAGGAACAACTGTTCAATTTCTCATTAATGCAATTATCTAATCAACCAATCACATGGCAGTTGCTTCAATGCATTTAGGGGTGTGG
>JAODKL010000040.1:21189996-21207992 GCA_026780765.1 Petrocephalus schoutedeni | reverse complement strand
TCCAATACCATTCCACACAGCCCAACCTCAAATTTAAGTCTGTGTAATAGGGTAGAATGGTCGACCGTATCAAAAGCAGCACTAAGGTCCAAGAGCAGTAGCACAGTCACACTGTCAGCATCGGTTGCCATTGATGTATCATTTATGACTTTAGTTAAGGCCGTTTCAGTACTGTGTCTTGGGCGAAAGCGTGACCGGAATCTATCGTGTATGTTATGCGTCTTCAAGTACAGTATAACCAAATTGCCTCTCCCAGCCAAAGAGGAGAGGGTTCTTCAAAGAGAAGGGAATGTCCCAAAATCCAGATACGATAGCTTTGTCAAATGCTAGCCCAAAAGCTGTAGTTACTGTCAAAGGTGCTTTTGGCAAGTGCTGACGTAGGGAGGTATGTGCTTATAAGTTATTTCAGTTATTAGTATAGTACTTATAAATGTTTCCGTTTTACCCTTTAAACACTTGTTCTTTTCAGCTTAAACTGGTTTCACCGCATTCATATGGTTGGTTGCGGTGTTTGGATCAAAACAAGGCATTTTAAATTCATGAAATGTACAGAGTGTAATACAAGAAAATGCAAAATCCTTGGAGGAGGTATATTCTTTTTTTATCCACTGCATCCCTGATGGTGAGCTTCAATCTGTGGCAACTGTTCCTTGTTGATGTAGTTTGTCTAGGTTTGGCATATGCTGTTGTGATTATTGAAACTGTTCCTTTTTGAGACATTACGTAATTTTGCAGTTTTATAACCAATGCACCCACGCTTCCATTACTGATCTTTGTGGAAATCATATGCTACTTTGATAATTCACACATCAAAGTCCTGATTTTGAGACCTCTTTAAGAGCTGATACACACTGCTAATTTGCTTTCAAACCAACATGACTCACCTTTGTAGCTGGGATCGTACTTTACTTACTTACCTTTTTTCTGTGGTTCTATGGCGGTTTCATCATTTTGTGCACTTCCTGTATGAAATCCTTTTCACAAATCTGTTGATGTGGCTATTTGAATGCCTTCAAATGCTAATTCATTGGTCTTACTCAATCTGAGCCTATCTAACCCTTTCATTCATGCAGAAATCACCCTTTCCACATACAGATGAATTTTATGGAATTAAAAATTTATGCAGATGATAAAAATATGTGAAAACCTGTCATGTCAACACCATCAGGATCAACTGCCAGGTTTCAAGTTAAATCATATAAGGATGATTAAATATGCCATATGAAACCAATGACTTTGAAATAATGGTAAACCTCAAAACAAGCCCAAATGCAAATTCTTTTTAGTGCATTTTTGCAGTGTACAATTAAGAGCTAACATAAAACTGGTTCCCAAAAACTAGCTATAATGCTATTAAAACATTTAGAAACTGAATTCCACATACAGTCTGAAGGAATTACAGGAAAAGAGCTTTCTGTGATGAGTTGAATTTATGTAATGTTGACTCAATGTGTGTGCCAGTACAGATGGTGATGACCCAGCCAAAATAAACTGATTTTCTGAGGAAAATAGCAGTGGTACCAGGTGGGAGTGGGTGGCACAGAGGATTAGTCTTCTGGGCTGTGAGGATGGCCATTTGTACTATGGGACCCATATCAACACTCTGAGTCTGCAATGATAATGTACAGGAAAGATCTTGCAATGCATTTACAGGCATTTGCGCTCTCTCCTCTCTAGCGGAGTCTAATGATTGTTTGATATTTTTTTGTGTATATTCAATAATTCTACTTACAATAGAATGTCCCTGTATGTTATTCTATAAAAGTATAGAAATGAATGAATGAAAGAACAAGCAAACAAACAAATGAAAGAAAGGAGTGCAATGATCTCTTTCATAAATGATTTTTGTGGGATGTGTGTAATATAAGAGAGGGACTGGAAAGCAAACATGTTTTGTCATTATACTATTAAGTCTTGTCAGTTTGCAAACATTTTAAATGATCCTTTGCCGTACCTCACCTCATTGCATTGGTAAAATAAATAGCATGTCGGTGAAAAGTATGGCTGGAATTTCTGTTAGATGGTTTTCATCTTTTTCTGGTAAAATCAGAGGGAAAACATGACTGATTGCTCTCATTTCAGCAGAAGATGAGACGGCTTTGCATGTTCTGGACAATCTTCCCCTTGTTCTGGACATGTT
Source organism: Petrocephalus schoutedeni (assembly GCA_026780765.1). NCBI lineage: Eukaryota > Metazoa > Chordata > Actinopteri > Osteoglossiformes > Mormyridae > Petrocephalus > Petrocephalus schoutedeni. The sequence continues at coordinate 21,205,852 of JAODKL010000040.1, read as the reverse complement.
CTTCCCCTTGAGTCTGGTCCACCTGCAGCACAAACCCTAATGTCACCATGGCTGGGTATGTTTGGGTTGAGATACATTAACATTACATTAACAATTTTCATCATCGAATCCGTTTCCACCCACAGCATGGCCAGGCTGTGCTGTCTGTGTGGCATCCACAACATTCTGCATTCTCACTCTTTTTGATCCAGAATTCTTCCTCTATTTTCCATCTATTTTGACAGAACACAGGGAAAAAATCTTCCCAAAAATCCGAACCAAAACCAGGTCTACTGGCCATGTAAATCTGGCTTGGCATGGTGCTTGCTACATTTTCATACCAAAATACCAACAATTATTGCATGTTTGAATGTCTCCTCCATTAACAGTAACAACCACAAACAGTATCTCTTCATCACTTATGTCTGACTATAAACAAGCGCAAAAATCGGTATATAATGTATATACATCCACATAACAGTTTGGGGAGAAAACAATATATCTGTTACTTGGAATATTGGCATTTAACTCTCTGGTGATAATAGTAAAAATGTTGTTAGAAATAAAACATACATGAATATTGTTTGCTTAACGTAGTGTTATAACTCCTCTTAATGCACCATGATTCCTTCAAAATTTTCTTACTGACACAACAAACCACACAATGGTTGCCATCAATACCAATTATCCATTACTTCCCAATGATGAATCATAGGTGTACCTCATACCACCAGATAATGATTCGCCCATTAACTCATAGCTTCATAATTATCTCATGCTTTATTCATTATACATGGGAAAAGAGAATGATGAGGCAGGTAATCAAATCTGTGTTCTGTATTGTTTGCATGTTATAATCTTATTTTATGTATGTTTGTTGAAAGCCATATATAGTTTTTCAATGAAAATCTTTGCTGCCACAAAAAACCAAACAGAAAAGCCAAAATAATTCCAGAAAATGCTTTGTCTAAACTCCAAGACTAAACTAAACTCCAACACTACCATTTTATTCTTTGGTGAGCTTTGTTGAAGTAAACCTACAGTAATAGTTTAAATAACGATTTTGTTTCTCGTTCTAGCTTTAAAAAGTGACTTTAACGTTAGTTATATGGGGGCCCATGAACTGAGCAAGAACGTGGATAGTCTGGCAACAAGTAACCCTTCCTGGGAGTGGATGTCATAGCAAAACTTCTCCAAGTGCAATGTAAAAATTTATTCAGGAAGCACCACTGGAATATTTAGATCTCTCTGACCTATGCTGGAGTCAATTGGTGCTCATACCTTCTGAAAAACAGTGATACAGGACTTTGTTTCAAGACAAAATCTAATGCTGATCAGTTCATGTTCAGGAGAAACTGGATGATTTTAATCATCCAAGGAACCAGGAATTCTGTTCAAAATCAGTGAATTCCTACACTGTGCTATGAGAGCTTAATTGAAAACCACAGAAGGGTGGCTGTATTCATTACTATAGAAGTTGGGCCAGTAATAAAAAATATTTAAACAATAAAAAAATTATGTTTCTTCACTTAACCAAATATTTTGAATGAACATCTCAGAACAATATTTGCTAAATATTGGGCTTGTGTAGCTAAGGCACTCATTCCCTTTTCAGTGGTTGTTTTATTCATTTTTACCTCACGTGCAATCAGGGTAAAGACTTGGCAACAGAATTTGAATCTATGTTTTTTTTTCTTTTTAATTTTAGTCCAATATATCTGCATTGAAATCTCTTTTTAAATGAGAAGCCATACGTCAGTGTTCGGCCGCAGAGTAACATCTGCGAAAGGTTTGTACAATGCACATGTCTTTGACCCAGGGTGGCCCCTCAGTGCATGACGCTATGCTCATTAGGGACCCTCATGTGTGGTGACAGCTGCTGTGTCAATCAAAGGCCCTGGCGTCTCTCCCTGACCCCTACCAGCCCTCCCCCGGCCCACCCCACCACTCGCTAGTTGTAAAGGTTAAGTGCCTTTGCTCCAGTGCTCCCACGTCCTCATCTGCATTTTTTACAACAACCATGTGGCAAGTAAAATAAACTCAGGGCACCTGCCAACGTGTCAGGAAGGCAAATATGGATCATGAGTATTGGATCAATCAGTGAGCAGCGCTTCGGCACTTCGTTCAGGTTCTGTAGATGCTGAGATGCTCAGGGTGTGCCACAGGTAACGTACAGTATGCACTTTCTTATGTGTACTTGAGTGCAGAAGCAGACCAAGAACTGTGTGAACCACTGACAGGCCTATTGACAACTGTTACCTTCTGTAAGCTTCTTCACACTCTCTGATGCTCTGCATCATGCTGGCAAGTTCTCTACATGTTTCTCTTTTTCCAGCGTATTGCAGAACTAAGTACTTATATGAATAATATATTCCACATTTAATCTGGAATAAATAAAATGTAATCTTTTATTAAGCCTATACTTATGAACAGGTGTTACTTCAATCTTTGAAGTCATGTAATTTCTGAATCCAATTTAAGTATAGTATTCTTGTTTCTTATTAATTCAGAAGACGCTACGTCAGTGTTTTCATTTCCGGTCTTTGGGGACCCACAGCCGGCCCATCTTCGCTCCCTCCAGGATCCCTGCCAGACTCTCCACATTTTTTCTCCCTCTACCGGGAGATGGGAGGAAGCAAAACCGTGGACAGTCTATGGGTCCCAACTGCCCTATATTGATAAATTCCAGTTACACCTACTTGAAACCATACTGTATAAGTTTGAACTACTATACATTTATCCATTTATCCTGCCGGGTGAAGGTGTGGGTTTGAATGTTGAATGAGTGTTTCCATATGTCAAGCATGGAGGGGACAGTGTCATCGTTAGCGGTTGGCTTGCTGGTGACAGTGCTGGTGAACCTTACCTAAATGCATGGCAATTTCAAGTAACATAGCTATTATAGAATACTTCATTCCTATAGTCCTTCCTTTTCATGCATGATAATTACCCAAAACAAGCCTCAAAATTCTGTAGAATGAAGAAAGAAAGTGAATGATTAGTCAAACGAATGATCTTGGCTGGTCAGACTTCAAACCATGATGCCATAGAACTTGTAGAGAACCAACAACACACAAAGACATCTCGGGGAATTTCTGCAAGAGAGCTGGGAAGATGATTCAGATGATTCACTGTTGACACTGGGTAATAGAATACTTCATGTTTGTGAAATTAGGCAAAAGAGGACTGTCTTATGGAATTTTAGGGGGAAAAAATCATTTTGTTGAATATGCTAGATTATTAATTTTTAATGTATATTTTAATGTGTTTTCATTCATTATTGCATACTTACTGAAAAAACACTGTGAAACGTGTGGCAGGTGTACTCACACTTGTTGATAACCATGTATCATTTAATGTATATTAAAGCTGTTCTGGTATCTTACTATGTTAGGGTATATGTACATACTGCCTATGAATGTTCAGTGAATGCTTACGGAATGCTCTGTGAAGGTGGAGTTAATGTAAAGCGTTACCTAATGATTTACGAAGTGTTACAATCTAATTAATAACCTGATTATAAACCATTCATAAACCCTTTATAAGGTTAGTCTTATGGTAAAGTAGTTCCCTGTCTTTCATCAAAACAAAGACAACACAAAACATCACATTAACAGAGTACAGGTAATCCCCGACTTATGATGGAGATGCATTCCAATGACCCCATCGTTACTTCAAAATATTGTAATTCGAGACATGGCCTAGCCTACCCAGTAGTCTTAAAGAATGGTGATCAGTATGCTGTACTATACTGTAATTTGTTAATAATTTAAAAATATGCGCTTTAACACTGAAACAACTAAACTCTGTCAATCACTGGCGAGAGTGAGGTATCTCACAAGGCCTAGCACTTTATGGGGCCCCTAAATACGAAAAATAATAATCTATACATTCAGGGAACATTAAACTTCCTCTCTGAAAATTCCACTATAAGGCGCCATGGTGACATTTTGTCATAGGACCCAAAATTTCTAGCTACACCCATGTAAACATTACTATATATGTAGCCTAAAAGTGTGCCATTTAATTGTAGCGAAATGTTTTTTAATTTTACATTAATTTATTAGACACTTTTATCCAGTGACATATAAATCAAAAAGCAGGGGCAACCAGCAATTAGCATTAAGAGCCTTGCTCAAGGGCCCAGCAGTGAATCACTCTGCTGACCCTGGGATTTGAATCTGGAGATTTCCAATCAAAGGCACAGCATCCATGCTGAGCCACACACTGAATTGTATCACCCATACTCTATTTGTCACACTAATGTCACTGATAACACTGTTAGATTATGATTTTTTTTACTTTTCACCAAATTAACAATGTGTCCTCAGAAATTTTGCTACAACAAACATTACAATTTTACTGATTACTGCATGTACTATTGTTAGCTATTTTCTCAACTTTCAAATTCAGTAAATTTCAATATAGAAATTGGTGCCTTGAATTTACGGTCATTTTCCCTGGAAAAATAACGGCATAAAATTATATCAGCAAAGTTGGAGAGTAGAGGTGTCATAATGGTGTCATTACTTTAACTAAAATGCTTCTAAAAAGTGAGATAAACTAGTACTCACTGCAGCCACGGTGACATGTGACAGAATAATTCATGGTGCACAATCAAGTATCACAGAGGACTATAAAAGGCAAACTGGCCCTCCAACAGGTGCCTCTATTCTTTAGAGAAGCCATGCATTGACTACCAAGGCCTTGAACAAGTAAAGCCTTGAGCAAGCATACCGTATCAAAGCTGCAAGGGTCCGTGCCAGGACCAGAAGACGAGGTTTGGCAGCCCATAGTGAGGGCTGCACATGCTCAAGCAGAGGGGCCTTTAATTGTGGACAGAAACCCTCTGGGGTCATAAATTTTTCAGCACGAGATCCACAGGGCAGCGAGGATTCATATAGGTGTAAGGAGGCAGGTTGTCACAGACATCTGTTCCACAACGAGACTGCGGGTCTCCATCCGCCCACAGCCAGACTGCTGGATTTTCAACAGATGTAGTTCAGAACGCAGAGCAGTTGTGTTCGCACATTTACTGCCTGAAGGGCTCCAACACCAAAGGTAGAGTAGGGACACAGCTGCAAAGCCCAACAGGCCTGGGGCACAAGTAAAGAGATCTAATGTGGTTTGACTGTGTTGTTTGGGAGGTAGGGGGGTCAGAGATGTACTTTGGTGCCAACGTAGCACCACAACATCTGCCGGGGTCTCCTGGCAGTAGATGGAGACAGCAGGTAGAGAAAGAGGCTCATGGAGGCAGACCCCGTTACAGGCCTGCATTCTTTGCAATGGCTTCTTACCATAACCTGCTGGTGCACTCAGCAAGATTCTGTATTATTTTACAAAGCAGCTACCAGAAGAATGTACTAATAAGACACTTTATAAATGATACATCACCAAAGGCAAACCCATAACCCTCAGTAGACAAGGTGCTTAGATAAGGGTCACTTACAGAACACTTTTGTGTGTTTGCATGTTAATCCCCCAATGAAACAACAGAAGAGGTTGCTCATTTAAAGTACTTCCGGTTACAACACTCAGGGTTGCTAATCTGAAATATTTCTTCGATTTTAAACAAAAACATTTTAAAAGTCAATGAAATAAAAAGAAAACAGGAAGTGGCAATGAATTGGGCATTATATTGAGAATAAAAAATAGATGCTGTTTATTGTTTATGACATGTGAAGTTACGTTGTTGCAACTCTTGCATAAATTAAACCATATTAAAATCAGCCATTATAACACATAGCTTATTAGTGCACAGACGGTCTACATCCTAAGGGCAGCCCCATAATGAGGTGATGTGTATATTTAAATTGTGGAAATTCAAACCTCAGACAAAGAAAACATGTCAGCTGGAGTCCTGGGGCTCCTAGCTTGCAGTTCGGCTCTCCTGAAAAATGTACAATGAAGCCCCAATGTGACAGCATCTTCATTTAACAGCCATTGGTCATGTAGCCAGTGCAGTAGGAGCATTTAATTAAGTGTCTGTGTGTGGAGAACTCAGCCAGCTCTGAATAATGTCATTAGGATGAGAAGGATGGGATGCTACATTGAGACAGGGTTAGCGGAGGAGAGGGGGCGTGTTGGACCGATAGACTAGCCTGGAAGGATGTCCCCTGGGTCACAGACACACATGCCCAGGCTTATCTCTGCACAGTGCAGTGCCACTTCCCAGTAGCAGCTTGATATGAGCCACAGTGAGCAGGCAAAGACAACATTTGCTTATTTACACAGTAAAAGCCCAAGTGACTAGGTTATCATTTCACAGAATGATACCAGCAAGGGATGAGGCCAGCAATGTTATGTTTTGACATCTAAATGAATGGTCTGAATCTTTGGGTGGCCAGTACTGGTACAGGATTGATTTAAGTTTCCAATTAAACTGAACAATATATGCCCCTGTGTTCACATAATGTTAATGGCAGTAAATCATATATCCTTTGTAAAGTATTTAGAATATAATCCATAATTTTATCAAATTCCCTGACTAAAAATATATGTAAAATTATTCCAAATACTGAACTATGTTTTGGTGTATTTTGCAAATACCATTAGAATATCACCGTATAATAATAATAATAACAATAAAACATCCTGGAAGTTAGGAAAATGCTACATCTTCCAACCACTTCATCAACAGAGGTTTGCGGAAAGGCATGAATCTAAACAAATAAACCAACTAATTACCAAATCAGTAAATATCCCCATTTGTGGCATGTCTAATAACTTTTGGAAGAAAAAAGGAAATCGATATTTAGCATATGCTAACATACATTAGCATCCCTTAACATACCTTAACATCCTCATCTGAGTAGAAATAAATGATTTGATAGTAAATACGGAATTGTTGTAAATTTACATCCAGAATGAACTATCAGCGATGATAAACTTTGAGAATGACCAACGCCTCAGATCTCAAAATTAGACAGAGAACCAGCCTGAAAGAAAGAATTTCAGCTGCAATTTGAGTGTAAAACTGTAAATAATCCAACCAAAATGTCTTAGTGTGGATTAAAAAGTACAAATGTGGGGTTCTCATGTCCTACTCCCGTGCTTCTTCTTAACGGGGCACCAACAGGCCACTCGAGTTACTAGAGCTGTGTAAGCCAAGTAACATCTGGTGCAAAGGCAATAAATGTTAATATATGCTAATGTGTAATAATGAGATGCTAATGGTCCCAACCCGGCAATTTAACATGTCACTGAGGGCAACATGCAACCAACAAGGATTGCTTCATGTAACTCCTCATCTTTAAATTGTGCTGTTCTGTACTTGTAATAGTATTTTGAGGTCATATCTATTTAAGGTCAAAACTTTTCCGCTAGGTGCTTAATATACTTTTAAAGCATTTTTAGCTATAGCATCATTTTCAAACCTTCGCAGCTTTTCCTTGAGGGGAAATGTTTAATGGGTTATTTAATGCTTAACTACACAAACACACCTGAAATGAAAGTATATTACAGTATATACTTCTCTTATGCCTGCCAGCAGAATGTTATATGTCATTTATGTCTTCTTTCCTTCATTTGCATGATTTTGCGAGGCATAATATACCATCATATAAAATGTGGTTAAAATACATTCCGTTAGTAATTTAATCAGGCACAAAGACATGACATGCTTTTTGAAGTATGTAAATATCCATCCATCCAGTAGAGGGTCAAGGCGGGGCCACAGAGAGTACAAAGCAAAGGGACAGGCTATATGGGAGGCCAGCCCATCACAAGCAAAAGCCAAAAAGCATAGGAACCGTATATTTTTATAGTGTTCCTGTCAAATAGTCTTGATGTTGCCTCTCATCACAAATACACAGCCGCTGTATCTTTCTCTGTATTATTGGTCTGAAACAGACCAACACTAAGCATTAAGTTCTGAATTGCAAGGAGTGCTGAGTGAGTATACATGCACTCAGATTCACACCACACCCTCCATAGAGACACGGACGCAGAAAAGGCAGGATCCAGCAATATAAAATTCAATTACTGACATTTACTACTTCATCACTTGGGTATGTACACCGAGGCTCCAGCGTATACCTTTATTTATTCCTATATGTCATTGCATGAAGAATGCATGCATGTGAATTGTGGAAGTTTTTGTCAGCTTTGTACATTTACCATGATTCTTCCTGGTACACCACAGGAATGGAAGTTAATGTTGGCCAAATATAGTCACAGTTTTAAGAAGGTTAAGATTTGTTGTTAAAGAGAAATTATACTCAAGTTAGAGCACATTCTGCCCATTTCGTAAAGCAGTTTTTGGCCCAGTATTCGACTCAAACCAAATCATTTATAATATGTGTGTGGCTGAATTTGAGTGCTTTAACATTATGTAGTGGCAGCGATACTATAAGCCCATTGTACCAAGCCTCACCCTCTGCCCTGCACCCTGTCTGTCTTTTCTAATTGAGTCTGGAATGAATTTCCAATAGTGACAGTGGTACTAATTGAGACATAAAACTGTGGGCAGCAGGTTTCTGAAGGTTACACTGTCTATACTGGGCAAAGTGATAAAGAATGAAGTCATTGATAACATCTGACATTTTCATGTAGGGTGATGCAAACTACTACTAATGAAGGCTCCCTTCAGTAGGGGAAGGGTACCACAGTGTTGAATCAGTATAATCACTATTCTGGGTCAGTCCTGTGAGTGCATCATTACCTACTGATTCAGTGCTTATATCTGTCCAAAATCGTATAAGAAGGTGTTTGTATTTGTATCACTTCTAAAGAGCCGTAATAGGGAGTGCTTCCATAATGAAAGCAGGCAGAAAATTGATAGGGTGTGTTCAGTCGCATTTAAAGCGGCTGAGAATGCATGCAAAGATCCCTATGACTGTTTAGTGGGGCTTATGAGCTTCTTCCAACAGACACACACGAATGCGGAGGAAAGTAAATCTTAATTACTGTTGATATTTAATATGAAATCTCAACCTTGCTATGACCTTGTATGGCATAACCGAATATGGAAGATAGACGGCTGGAATCTCAGTATTCATAAATGGACAAGAACTGCAGTTTTACATGCTGATTCATCATGTCAAATGTAAGATTTTTTTTTTTAATCTTAATATTACAACAAATTGATTTTAGCCAATTTTTATGTAACATGATATTTCAAAGACATGTTTTATTGAGAAACACGACACTTTTATGTGAATGCTGTTTCTAAAGCATGCAGTGTTTCAGGAAGTGTTCAGGAGTTAGGGCTCTGTGCTTGTGATCAGATGGTTGTGAGTTCTAATTAGGACTCTGCCTGATCCTGTTCTTCAATCCTCTGTTGTATATCACATTGGATAAAAGCACGTTAAATAATTAAATGTGTGTCACTTTGGACAAAACCGTTTCCTATATGAGTGCCTAAACTCAAAGTGTTTCAGTCAAAAACCATTTTTTTAAATTAAGAACCACTGTATTAAACATTTAGTTTAATTTAAATTTATTACATGCAATATACTATATGCGCATTTGAACAGCTACTGTACTCTTATTTCCCCATAAGTATGTGCAATGGACTGGCATTCCTTCTGGGGAATGCCATGTGCCCAGTGACTACCAGGATAGGCTCTTGGATCACCAGGACATTCAGTCGGAATATAGATGGATAGATATCTTATTGCAGTTATTTCTTTTTATATCTATAATGGGCTATATTTGAGTTTGCTCTGTACATGGTTTTAACTGTATTAGTAGTGGGGGACTATTCTAGCTATTTTTTATTTCTTTAACTTTTAACTTGCTTTTGGAAGAACCGCAAACATCGTAAAGCTATATTATTGAAATAGAATGTAAGAATTTATTTATGGTTCGCCATATTTCAGGTAGAGCTTCTTGGCTCGATCGTTATGTTGTTATGTTTGTTGATTCTGATAAAATAAGATCTTTGTTAAAAATGGGCTTGATTTGATACCAGATACGGTCTTTCTTATCCCAAAATGGGTCATCCATTCCCAGCACTGTGTCTCTAGTTTTATCTGTCTGTTTTTATATAATGTATTTTGTCTGTGGAAAGACCACACAGACGTAAAAGAAAGGGGCACATTGCTAGGGATGCCTAGAGGACATAGAGGGTTAATGAGACTCTATTCCCCAGTGTAGGACATCAACACCCATGCCCTGGTGAGCTGCTCATCTGGGCATGCCTGCACTCTCCAAATGGCCAGGAGACGGGATCACAGCAGTTCAGGTCATCCCACCTGGGAGGAAGACAACTGGGAAGGCCGTGTCCCACCTCTGTCACTGCTAATGATTTGCCTCTGACACCGAGTCGAAGCCAGTCACTGTGTAGTCTGAGACGTACTGCATTATAATAATTACTCCTTGTCAGCCCCCATTTATTAGGTCTGCTCTCGGACATGGGCACTGTCACTGGCTGGGCCGTCAAAGGCAGTGTGCTGGCTCCCCCCGTCATCTGCCCTCAGTGGGAAGTGCTTCTCTATGAATACAGAAATACAGCAACTCTGCTAGCCGAAGACCAGGCTCAGAATGACACCAGGTAGACAGCTCATCTCTGCTTCCTAAGACCATCCAAGCTTATTCAGATATTAGCAGAAATTAACAGAAGCTTTCCCCATTTGTAATGTCCTCCCATTGAAGTGAACACGAAGAGAATAACCTGCTTTTATTCATGCCTATGGGAACAGGCATATAGAGAAATATATTTCACAAACAAATTTGTGAGAGGATTTATAGATGTCCATGGTGTACCCCAGCCTCATGTCATGTGCAGCCTGGGATAGGGCTCCCATGACCCTGTACTGCCTAAGCGGTTTGAAAATAGATGGATGGATGGATGGATGGATGGAAACGATTTTCTCAGGTTACAGTGGCGGCTTTGAACTGGGATCCAAGATCTTTTGAAAGCCAACGATGCTATACACAGTTCTGAGATGGGTCCCCAACTGATACATTTCAGATCAGATCTATAAGGACTGTTTCAGTCTTTCCTGGATCTGTTCATGACCATATGCACCCAGTTACAACTCCAGACACTCACTATTCTGTGATTTAGGCACCAAACGCATCCAAGAAAAGTTTAACAGAAACTGGGTATTTCTTAAAAATGCGACTTAGTTCCTTATTCTTAAAAATGTAATCCGCTGCATGTTGTTGTAGGTATATGATGAGGTATATGACGATAACCCAGCAACCCCCAAGACACCCATTTCATTTTGGACTGAGTTTTTTTTTTCCCCTCACAGGAGCGTGGAATTTTCACTGGAGAGCTGTAAGGAAGGTGAGAGGAGGCTGGATTGTGGCAGGCGCATGGCCCAGCAGGATCCCGCCACCCCAGGCAGTACAGCCCCCCAACCGGTCAAACCATAAACTGGGACAGCGTCTCAGATGGTTACTGTATTTTGCTGCTTTAAGCCATCCTTTGGTTTGTATGGGAATGGCTCAAGTTTTCTCAAATTCCCACTGTGATTTGCTCCCACTATACTTTTTTCCCCCTGGACTGGGGGAAATCCTTGTTTTTATAGAATTAACTTGATTATCAGGAAAAATAATCCCATTGCCCAGTACCTATTTTTATTGAATTAATGAAATAAATATGTTATATATTATTTATATATAACACGGTTATATATTATTTATGTCAGGGGGAGAGAACTTCTGAATGATGTATCTGAATGAAGAAAAAATGTATTTCAAAAGTTTGCACCCCCTGACCAAAGAAGGCAGTATCAGTATCAAAAAAGAAAAGAAAGAAAAAGCCAATCGACAATGGAGGAGAGGAACCAAAAACTCCCAAGCAAGGAGAAAAAAAACCTCTAGGGGTCCAAGGTCAACTGGCTGCCCAACCCCCCTGGGCATGCTAACATTACAGAAAAGGAAAGAGTGAGCTTGCTTGCTCAGATTGAGAACTGTTGTTGGGATCCGCCAATGACTCGATCAGTCCTCCATCAAAGGCAGCCCCAACGATCTTTTAGGTCGTAAGCCGTATCCACGATGTCACCCCATTCTTGGGACTGGACCAGGACTCCAGCTCAGATGGTGCCCACCCCGGGCACCATCCAGACATTTGGGAAGGCAAATGGCATGGATGGACAGAACATGCATTGACACACTAATGGACATGCGTAGTTGGCAAGACATGGCATGTACAGTGACACCAGCAGCCATAGTTACGTTGTGTTATGCGTTTGGTTGCGGTTAAGCTAAACTGAAGTAATACTGTAGGTCTTCAGACAAGATTTAAAGAATGAGACAGATTCGGCATCCCGAACAAAAGCTGGCAAACTACTCCACAATATGGGGGCCCTGCAGCAGAATGCTCTACCGCCAACAGTCGCTTTATTTATACGTGGCACAAGGAGCCCTGCATTCTGTGACCTAAGTGTACGATGTGGCTTGTAAGCTTGAAGTAATTCAGTTAGGTAGGTAGGTGCTAAACCTTTAAGTGCCGTATATGCAAGTAGGAGAACTTTTAAGTCAGTCCTGTACCTTACAGGAAGCCAGTGCAGGGAACTAAGAGCAGGGGTTATGTGATCAAATTTCCTGCTACTGGTCACAATTCTTCTGTCCCTACCTCTGTGGTCGGCGGTTCCAGTTGCAGACGGACCATGCATCACTGGGATATATGTATATATGTGTATACATATACATATGATATGTATTTGAACATCACTTGCAACATGCAAAATGACAAGCAGGCAATACAAACTGATAACAGACAATACTTTTCATCAAAATGTAAAGGAGAGACATGAACATTCAAATATATGAAATTCAGAAGAATTCCGTCTGTTTACCAACCTGTGAACAAGTGGCTTAGATAACCTGATCCACTGAATTTTAATGGTGATTTCATGACATTAGTGGGACATTGAGTGTCTCAGTCAATAACACCCAGCTGATCCTGATTCACCTGTTGTCCTTATTAGGGTTTATATAACATGTATAACTTGTTGCTTGAGGAGTTGGTTGAGTGTGCTGTTTTTGTCTGATTCTTAGTGGGCATTGCTCCCCATTTTCAGGGGAACACCAGAGTTCTCTATGTTTCTACTGAGATTTATTAAAAATGAGAAAACCATTGTCCAGCTTATTCGACCCACCTATGCAGGAGCAAGGCGGGAGAACTCCCTAGAGCCTTATACATTGCAGTGACATTGGGTACAGTTCCAAGAACTGTAATTAGCTTTATAAATAACAATGAAATGTTGCATTAATAATGTGAGTCTATTTAGAGAACATAACAAATGGTGCTGAGCCAGGAGCCACCCTGCCTTTAGAAATGGGCTCCTTAAAGTTCATTTCACCCCACGCTGGGCTGTTTCACCCCACATGAGCCTCACCCAGGCGCCTAATATGTGGCACCCTGTGCGAGAGGACGGGCCCTGGCACAAGCACGCGGCACCTCCCAAGCCACGGGCTCCTCCACGCACGCCTCATGCTCCGTCCTGACAGCTCATTCCAATTGCTGCTCTCTCTGTCGCTCGCTTACATCTTCACTTCCAGCATATTGCATCCGACTCCATGCAGCACAAGAGTGGCAAAGATAACGGGGAGGCCAGTGGCCTCCAGGATGGAGAACAGCACTTATCACTCTCCAGTTACTGCCCATGTCTTTCTGTCTTCCCAGTTACTCACATTCACAATCATATTGCTTTTCTTAAGTCATATATATATATATATATACTGTATATACACACCAGCTATACTGTATATGCATGCACACAATGTAGATGTATTTTTACAAGATGATAAGGGCCAAACTACTCTAACAGTAAGTTAATAAAGTGACATAATCTAAATCTAAATATGTCTCTTGGAATCATTTCTAAGCAACCTCAGATCTCAAGATCATCAGTTCAGACAATTGTTCGTAAATACAAGTCATATGGAGCTTTAGTCATTTTGCCAAGGTCTAGAAGGAGACCCTTTCACCCTCAGCCGAAAGGAATGCAGTCTGGATGGTCAGACGCAACCCAAGAACCACTAAGGTGCTGGTCTGCCATGCACCTTACTGGAAGCTGCTGGAACACCAGTGACAGTCTCTTCAGTCAAGTGAGTTTTATATCATCATGGGTTGTTAGGCTGTAAGAGCACCTACTTCAAAATGAACACCTTCAAGCTCGACTAAAGTTTGTGACTGATCACATGGACAAAGATACAACCTCCGGGTGGAAAATCTTATGGTCAGATAAGACAAAAAATGAGTTGCTTGGCCACAATGATCTGTGGTAGGTTTGAAGGGGAAAAGGTAAAGCATTTCACCCCAAGAACACAGTACCAACTGCTAAGCATGGTGGCGGTAGCATCATGCTCTGGGGCTGTTTGGCTGCCAATGAACCGTAAACTTAAGTCAAGCTGGTTTTCAAATGGCTAAATCAGCCTTCCCAAAGTCCTGACCTCAACCCTATTGAAAATATGTGGACTGTGTATAAAGATCAGGTCTGTACAAGGGGCTCAATGAATTTGGCTTAATTCTATTAATTCTGCCAAGAACGGTAGTCAAGTATCCAACCAGAATTCTACCAGACGCTTGTTGATGAATACCAAAGTGTCTGATCGAGGTGAAATGTGCTAAGGGACATAAAGCCAAATATTAGCTGTGCTGTATGCATATTTTGACCCTGTATGTATAATTTTGACCTTGTGTTAGTTTCAGAAAACCGACAATAAATTGAAACTTGTGCATCAAAACTGTGATTATTTTAAAAATAGTTATTTGTTGCATAATCATTCTGCCTTAAAAAGAACAGTTCAATTTCCACACCTCGACAGATCCAGGAAGACTTTGTAGTTCCAAGAGAATTCTGTATATTTTGAATATGTTTAAATACGTTTCTCAACCACTGAGCATAAGGTAAAGTGTAGTGACAGAAAAGTTTTTGATAACAGAATCTTAATTAAAACTGGAATTTTTTGGAGTTTTTGGAATTTAAATAATAGATAATGAATCAATCAAACCCATAAACTAGTGTTCAACCAAATACCTGCAACATATAACCTATACAGTAGGTTATCATTTTAGATTATACTGCAAGTATTCAAGCAGATAACTGAAGTATATTACATTTAGCATGCTGGTTACTTACTTGTGTGCATCAGCCACAAAAAAAAACAATAAAATAAAAGGTGCTGCTGTAGAAGACCGTTTGTTTCTTATTAGTTTAGGCATACGAACATTGTCAATGTCATAGGGATAAAATACATATGCTGAAATACACATCCAAATAGTTTTAATTTATAGATTTAGCAGTATTACATAATTTCAGAACATATTTTAACTAAAACTCACACCCCCCATATATTTAAACAGAAACCCCTGCTCCTACATATTTGACCCAGAATCATATGCTCCCATGTATGTGTGTGTATTTAAACACAATTGCCTTCCCGTATATACAGTATGTAAGTGAAGTGCCCTTTGTCCTGGCAGTGCTCGGTTGTTGGACATTCTCGGCGTAGCACTGCAGTGTCACCCTTTCCATTGTGAAGTCTGACTGGCTGCACTGCAGTTATTTGGAAGCTGCTGGAGAGCAACTCAGGCCTAGTCCTCTACAGGATTCCACTCGTCCATTAATGCCATCTGTGCCTTTTTGCACCGTCTGTGAGGCTGCCATCGCCAAAACGATTGGCATTTCTCTGGAACAACCCGGGACAGTGCCCAGAGCTTTTGGCTGGCAATGACGTGCACTTACTTTGACAAAAGGAGGGGAAATGTCATGGGTGCAGAGCAGAAAACAGCTGCAGCTTGTGCTGTTCACTTATGATGCTTCGGGAGAAATTACTTAGGGTGAGACCAGCAAAGATACTGGTTATTCTGTGACATCATCAGTGCATGTGTTATGCTGGAATGCCAGAAACACATAAATGCAAATCCCTTTGGAACCCAACTGACCTACTATAGTATATATACTACATATATATA
>JAODKL010000040.1:21159442-21180727 GCA_026780765.1 Petrocephalus schoutedeni | reverse complement strand
TCTCCGTTTGTGCCTGAATCCTGTGTTCCTGTCGGAATAAACGTCTTGTTCCTCAACCGCCTGCAGTATGGGTCGTAGATCGCACCGCAACCGTGACACCCAGGCCTTGTACAATGGGCCTTGTACAATGACCAATAATTTTATTGTGATGGCAATGTGGCAATATTTTGTCGATGGGGGGGGGATGGGGTTACTCTCGGTATACATATCGTATCGCAGATCTTGAGCATTATCCATCAGTCATCTAGCCATTGAATTGGACACATGCCATTGACTGATGGATTGACTGATGTTCCATACATGTTTCATGTTTCATTTTTATTTTTACATATATTAAAATGATTTTAGATTTTTAATTCAGTCTGCATCTTAATTGGTCCAAAGTCTTTTGTTTGGACCAATTAATATTATTCTTCTGTCCTATGTGTGGTTGATGGCCTTGTGTGAAGGATAGGGTCCTGTGTGTGTGTGAGGGCCCTGTGCGTGGGTGAGGGTCCTGTGTGTGTGTGAGGGCCCTGTGCGTGGGTGAGGGCCCTGTGTGTGAGCGTGGGCCCTGTGTGCGGGTGATGGCCCTGTGTGTCAGCGAGGGCCCTGTGTGTGGGTGAGGGTCCTGTGTGTCAGCGAGGGCCCTCTGTGCGGGGGAGGGCCCTGTGTGTGGGTGAGGGCCCTGTATGTGAGCGAGGGCCCTGTGTGAGGGTGACGGCCCTGTGTGTGAGCGAGGGCCCTGTGTGTGGGTGAAGGCCCTGTGTGTCAGCGAGGGCCCTGTGTGTGAGCGAGGGCCCTGTGTACAGGTGAGGGTCCTGTGTGTGGGTGAGGGCCCTGTGTGTCAGCGAGGGTCCTGTGTGCAGGTGAGGGCCTGTGTGCGGGTGAGGGCCCTGTGTGTCAGCGAGGGCCCTGTGTGCGGGTGAGGACCCTCTGTGCGGGGGAGGGCCCTGTGTGTGGGTGAGGGCCCTGTATGTGAGCAAGGGCCCTGTGTGAGGGTGACGGCCCTGTGTGTGAGCGAGGGCCCTGTGTGTGAGCGAGGGCCCTGTGTGCGGGTGAGGGCCCTGTGTGTGGGTGAGGGCCCTGTGTTTCAGCGAGGGCCCTGTGTGCGGGTGAGGGCCCTGTGTGTCAGCGAGGGGCCTTGGTGTGCGGGGGAGGGCCCTGTGTGCGGGTGAGGGCCCTGTGTGTCAGCGAGGGCCCTGTGTTTCAGCGAGGGCCCTGTGTGCGGGTGAGGGCCCTGTGTGTGGGTGAGGGCCCTGTGTATCAGCGAGGGCCCTGTGTGTCAGCGAGGGCCCTGTGTGTCAGCGAGGGCCCTTGGTGTGCCGGGGAGGGCCCTGTGTGGAAGAAGACCCTGTACGTGGTAACAGGCCCTGCTGAGCTGTGTTAGAGCTCCCTCTTTGTGCCACAGCTCTTGAGCGTCCCGGCAGGCCAGCTCTTGTGATGCACCTCCTCTCTGTTCACCCTGTACACAGGTTCTAATGTTGCAGGGGTGCTGAAATAAAGTGTGCGTGTATGTTTGAGGAGGGGGCTGGCATTTTGTTCTGTAAAGAGTGCAGGGTTTTTTATGTTTATGTGTGGGTTTAAGTCATCACTTATTGTTCATATTTATGATGTTATTCACATTTTTTACTTTTGAGAAGGTAAATATTGTATATAATTAAGTTTGAAAAATATTAATATGGTTTTAAATTTATGGGAAAAGGCAAAAAATATATATTTTTAATCATTTTGAAAACTCCTAATATTTTAATTATAAAATTGCTGATTTAAAAATGTGGTTCAACATAATGTACAAGGCCCAGAAATAATAATAATAATAATAATAATAATAATAATAATAATAAAAACTACAAAAAAATATAATAGAAAACAAATTGCTAAAATGAAATAAAAAAAGACTGAAAGATTAAAATTGTTATTCTATTCATTAGATTTTTGGCAAAATCTGCTTACATTTTTGGATGAAAAATATAAAATTAAACTTTAATATTGTCCTTAAATACATCAACAGATAATATTTCAATTGTGCCGTTGTGATTTTCACATTTTTAACCAAAATTGCCCAGAAATGACTGATGTTCAGAGCTGGTAAATTGCCCTTATTGTCATTCTTTATTGTCAATGATGGCAGTCTTAAGCATGTAATGTAGTCCCTCTGTCTCTATAAGCAGGAGAAATGGCATTGTTGTTTGTCTTCACTTATGTGGAAATTGAATACTTCCAATGCCGTTGCTTTCTCTGCCGGTCTGATTTAGTTTTCCTTTCTTGTGCACACCGAAGGCTTAACATATTCTGACCGTATTGGGCCTTCTGTAAAAACCTAATTTCATGGACACAGACGGAATCTAATAAAAAAAAAACAGTGTGAAAGAGGCTGTTTGCCATTGGTGTGGAAGTACAGATAATCCCTGCAGGCCTCGCAAGTGCAGGAGTCCGGTGCCTTCTGGCATCGTCTCATCAGACGGCCCCTCCAACTCGGCTACGGCGCAGTGGCCGGCGGGAGCTCTCCCAGTGCAGGGCTTGTCATTTTAACACTGAGAAGTGCACACGCATGACGGACTGTGGACAGAATGCCCCAAGCTAGCCAGAGTGCCACGAGTTCGCCCTTGAGTTTTTCAAGATACCTTTCTTTCATTTTGCACCCGGGACAGAAAATGAATAGAGCATTATTCTACATTGTAAGTGAGTTAAAAAAAAAACAACTGATTCAATAAAAGTAGTGTTTTATTCATTCATTTTGTCTTCTGTATGTTATCTAAGAGTAATGCATAGAGAAACATTTTATGTGTAAATATACCAGCAAAAATGCATTCAGCTGCACAAACACTTCCCAAATCTCCAAAGGACACATCTGCTTCACAAATCAGTTATTCTTTCTGAGAATTTAAAACTTTAATTAATGCAATTAAAGTCAAAATCTGCACCCTGTCAACATTTTACGCATTTTTTTGACACCGAATGACTTACTGCTACATGGCAGTTCAATTTAATTTGTATTTAAAATAGTGTTCTTACCATAGTAACAGAATTAAAAGTTGTGTACAGAAAGAAGAGAAAAAAGGTACCCAAGGAATAGGGGGGATTACAGTGCCCGTCCTATTATGTTACGCTCATACTCAGTGGGCTAATGTAAAAAAGGGAGCAGTGAATATTTATTGTAAAATCTTCCAGTGCACTGTCATGACAGCAATCCTAAATGATGTTACTGCGAGAGGAAACACTGTGGGGGAGTGTAGAGGCAGCCGTTGAAGAAAAAGGCTCGAACGATCCAGTCACTTTCGATACGGTGCTTCAGATGCAAAATGGATATTCGAGTCGAAACCTGACAAAGTGCGGCGAGCTTGATGGGAACCGGTATAGACAATGACCAGTGGCTGGGTCAGTGGGATGTCTCTGTGCAAACAGGGAAGCTTATCAAATGACACTAAAAATAAGTTCAGCAACCGTCAAGTTTGAGAGGAATAAGCGAACATTTCACATTTGGTGGGCATGCAAGTGTGTGAGATAGGCAGAACATTGGAAGGCATCCTGGTCTAATTATTCCTTTCTGTACTTCACAGGAATTGTAAGAGACGCAAATAATTCTTTTGGTCTGCTGCAAAATTTGCTGGAACTGGAAATATGTGAGCCAGTGTCTATTTGTTTTAGGACTTTAATTTTACCACCCGTGACATCTTTTTCTGAAACCTATGTTTTGAAAGGTGAAACTCCTGCATTTTTATTAATGGTTATTTGTGTATGAGAAATTGGAAATAAAAGGTTTTTTTTTTTTAAATCTAGATCGTCCCAATACAGTTTACTGCCATAGCAATAGGAAGGCATTACATGAGATTTAGGACAAACTGGCTACACCACCTCCAAATGGCTGTCTGTGCTATTTACTTATTATTTTCTGTAAGCAGATGTTTTCCTGGTGGTTCTTAATTCTAGAAACTCTTCCTTTTTGAAATTAAAATTTAAAATAAATTATTTATATGAATATTACTGTGTTGGCAGTGTGTTGACATTTTTCAGTACTCTACAATAAGACTCCCTGGTGCCACTTATAAATAGGGTAGTGTTAATAAAGTAGAATAAAAAAAACGGTGTTAAAACTTGTTTATAATTTTCTATTAATGATTTACAAAGTGTTACCATCTAATTAATAGCCTTATTATAAACTGTTCACAAACCCTTCATAATGGTAGTCTTATTGTAAAATGTTTCTTCTGCAAAAGTAATTTTAAAATGAAAACTAGTTCTATTTTTAACCATTTTTAATTAAAAGTGTAGTCATATTTACGAAATGGACGCTATGCTTTTATTATATGAAATGTTGTGTTTTGATTATTTGTTTACTCCTGGTTCATTGACATTAGCTTCTTAATTAAAAAAAAATACACACTCCCATACATTTAAGGAAACTATTTCAGGCGCCAGAAATACACCCTGCTGTTTATTTAATTAAGCTTAAAAATGGGATTATTCCAGTTTTAAATAGCATGGAGTAGCTTGCCAACGATATAATAGCTAGTTGTTCAATAAATAAGTACATGTGAATTTATGTTGAAGCAGCATATTAAATAACTTTGAAACCGTATATTAAATACCTTTAACAATAAACACTTTGTATAAGTATCTATATTTTGGGAACTCGATTTGGGGATGACTTCAGCAGCCACAATAAGTAGCAATATTTCTTGTCTAATATTTTTAAGTAGAATTATACAGAAATGTAAGCACAGAGTCTTGCTTATTAAAGGAAGTGCTGCTTCTCTCTCGGTTGTAGACTGACATGAGAAACCATGCTGAAGGCAATGTTTAATTGGGCCCGAAAAGATTTATAATGCTAGACATGGGATTTAATTATATGTTCAAATAGCGAGGTGTTTGTGTCTGACTGTGGACAATAGGCTGGGCATCCCTGTGATGTGGGACACCAGAGGCACTGTGAGATCCAGCAGTGCTCAGAGGTCCGGGGAGGCCCTGAAATCAGATCTCCCACTATTAGAATATGCATTGTACATGCACTGTTTTTTTTTATTTGCATGCTAAGACAAGTAGATGCACCTCCCATAAGGAGGTATTAACCTAAGAAATATGTTAAAGCTTTCGTTCATCCTTGGTGCAAACATACCCTAAAGGAATCGGGTTTACAGCATGGGGAATCTCTCTGCTGAGTGTGGAGTTAATGTAAATATCATGGGGAAAGGGTAAACCAAGAACACACACACACACCATAATTTGTGTGGTAGTCTTTTATGTGCCACGTTGCTTTTACTTTACCAACGATGGTGTTTTCAATGCAAAGGATTTCTAAGATAAGAATAAGGTGAAACTTTATTTGTCCCAAGGGAAATCATTATACCAAGGTATAGCTCTCACCATGTATGATTAAACAACTGCTTACAAATACCACAAATAAAGAATACAATATGATACAAAAAATACAAAATAAAACACAATAAAATAGTCTAGTACAAGTATAATACAATACTAGTAAAATGTAAGTGTTATGTCTCAGGATTTTTAAATGACTGTATTGGGTGAAAGGCACAACCACACTCAGACTGGCAACAAGAAGACAACAACCTGAATACTGAGACTGGGATTTTTATATGTCGTAATAATAATTATGTGTTATGAATACACCACCCACGGCCTATTTACAGATATACAATGATATACAATACGATGCATGTACTGAAGACACAGACAGGTTGGATCTATAGACGCGACACCAAAGGAAAAAGAAAATAAGAAAACAAAACAGTCCCTAATCTCTCTTAATTTTATGGATCTGTCTCACTATTTAACCAAACCAAAAGACAAAATGATAACTAAATGTAACTAAAGTTGGAGTGTGCATGTGCAAAGGATGTAAAAAAGGGCTCATATAACATGCAAAAGTACAGGATAGCTTAAACATTTAACAAAATTTCTGCTTATCACGTCTTGCTGTAGCAAAATTAGTGCCAGGCGTGGGAATGAGGGGAGTTTGTGTTTTGTGTTTGTGCTGCATTTTCTATTAGTTCTTGAATATTTTTGTGTTTATTTAATAATGACAATGTTTGATATCCTTCATCTGTGGATAAATGTGCTCATTGTTTTGTGTTTAGTCATTTAAGATGTCATGTACTTTGTAGAGGTAAACAGACTCTCACAGATCCACAAAGTAAATTCATCAACAGACATTTATATTGAACTCCCCTGCTTGCAATTGACAGTTACTCAGCTTCCTGATGGTTTCCTCCAGAAGACTCTCATAGGGGTATCCGGGGGGCATTAGCACACCTTCTCACACGCAAGTGCTCCCAGCCACCTGCTCCTGCTCAGTCTAGGAAGCTTCACAAAGTGATGCATCCCTCTTGGAGGTTAGCACTATTAGTCTGATTCTGTCAGGGGCCCCATGTTGGCTTCGCCCCCGGCAACATCACTGCACGGCGATAAGAGGGAGCAGGACCTGTTCTTCAAACCCACCCGAGGAAGCCTGGGCCTAGTTAAGCTATACACACTACCAAGGCACAGCTGGCTACTCAAGCTGTCATGTGCTACCACTGAGGAGACACCCATATAAGATCTTAAAGCATTCAAATATTTTTAAAGGACATCTTAAACGTATCTGTTTGATTTACTGTCACTTTCCCAGTGCTTTAAAAAGTATAATGCTGAATTTCATCTTGGATGCTTTCATTGGTAAAAGTTTTATACAAAACAATGAACAAATTATTTGTTTAATGGAATGGCTGGTTTGTAGTAGTGGTTGTTAGTCACTGCGTGTCATTTTAGCACTAAAGAAAGTTGTAATTGTGACCATATTAGCTTACTTGAGATGACCATAAGATAATGCTTTATTAGTCCCACAAGTGGGAAATTTGCTAACAGAAATAAGTAGGAAAAGCTCAAAAATGAGCAGAGCTGCCGTAACAGGCTGCCATAACAAGTCCCCTGTGGGCCGTGGCTGTATCACTTTCTCTTCCAGAGCAACCATCCACCCCTCATTTCATCTCTTAGTCCTTCACCTGAATTTGTTCACCATGTATTCACCAATGTGTGCAATGGTCTGCAGCATTACAGCCACCGCCTGAACATTCCAACGCCGTTATGCATGGCTATGTTGCTCTGAAAAACAGGCAATATCCAAGTGTTTAAAATGTAAAACCAACAGGTTGCAGAGATATAGCCTCTCGTTTTTGCCTATGGATGCAGTGTGTGGCTTTGGGGGTTGGGACTCTATACCTATCATCAGAAGGTCACTGTCTCAAATCCCGTTGTTGTCATAGTCATTTCACAGTTAGACCTTAGACCAAGGCTCTCCAGGGACAGGCTAGCTGGGATTGCACAAGGTAAGATAAAATCAATAGTTATGTCGTGAAAGTCGAGCCACCGTCGATTAATCTCTGATGTCGTCATGAATAAAACCACAGGAGAAGGGAATGCTTTGCGACAAGCACTGATCTGTAAAGTCAGAACTGATTTTTGGGTGTAAAACAAAGATGCTGCTGTATGTTGGTCCAATGTGTCAAACGTAGCCGATTTTGCTGACCGATATTTACATTTGATCGAGTTTACAGTGACAGAACTAAGGATATAATTATCTAATAAAATAATGGGGGTGACTGCACTGAATGATTAGCTATATTGGAGGATGGGGGAGCTTGTGGACTCATTTAGTAGAGGTCTAATAGTATCCAGTCGTGATATGTTTATAATCCGCTATTTAATCGGGCAGAATAAAAAACTGTGTATTTGGGTTTCTTTCCTGCATAGTTCAATAGTTGGCCTTTTGACAATTTTACACTGGTGTATTCTCCCTCTTTAATAATGACAATAAAAATTAATGTTCTGAGATTCTGGTTTCTTTGTATTGCTTTGTATAGCTTTCATTAATGTTCTATAATTACGTTCCCATGGTAATCTTTGTGAAATTTTTCCAATGAGGTTTCAAAAAAGGTTTTTAAATTGAGGTTATCAAAATAATTGAATAATCTATTGATCGAAAAATTAAAGAGTTGTGATGCATTGACTAATTTCTCCGGTAATCATAATCTAATCAAATCCCATTGGGGCCAATGATTTACACCCCTATTATGCAGGGTCTCAGGATTCTGGAGCCTATCCTGGAAGCTACTAAATAAATAAACGTGATGTTTGAAACCCTTGGCTCGATGTTTATAGAGTTCCCTACCACAGTTGAAATAAATGAATTAGCATTAAATTGCCTATAGAGTGAGACTGTGTATGTATTATCTGCTGGACTTGAGTCCTGTCTTGGGAGTCCTTATCTGCTGGCTCAAGGCTTAAGTCTGAGCCTGTATTGGATAAAACTGCCTATTTTGTTGGTCCAAAACTATGGTCTAGAGAGTCTAGGCCAGAGTGTGTGCATATATTATGTATTCATTATAAGAACATAAAATCTGTATAAAATCAGCAGTGAGTCTGTAAATCTACAAAATTTCTAGTCTAATATGGGTAAAACAAAAAAAAACCTCAGATACCAGAATTATCAAGCTGTCGAGTAGATCATTTATTACACACCATAACAAAACAGTTGCTATAACAAAAATTTAAACAGGTACGGTTTGCAGAGATAAATACATAGTGTTACAAACCCTTTATTTCATAAAAACACCCGTATGTAACATAAATTATGTTACCATAACCATTGTATGAGGATCAATTAGTTTATATTTAAGTAGCAAAGGTGAAAATCTCAAAATAATCCATATACCAGGTACATTCTCCTGTCTGTATAAATATTTAGGAGGTTCGAGATGGCCCCACAAAGCCATGTCTTTATAAAACAGATCTATCGGGGAACCACTTGCTCAAAATTAAGGCTACAGCTAAGTGGATTATTAACGCGTATGTTACACAGATAGGGGTACAAATACCACAATATTGTAATGCACTGTTTTGCAATTATCATGCACATGGGTACATGCATATTTTTGATAATACACGACTATGGAGACATGATTAGGATTTTTTGCCTAGGTATGCCATCTGTTGATATATTTGTATGCCTTTTAAAGTCTGAACATGGTTGATCTTGCTGTTGGCTGCCTTGTCCAATATTGTCTATTGTCTGCAATAGAACAGGGTGAGAGTCCCATTATTGTTATTTTGACTAATATGTACCCATAAATTGCTTTGCTATTTAGATGGCCGATGGCATTTACAAGGGGACAATAAAAAAATTTAACTAGAGTACAAATAAAGGTATTACTAACACAAACAAATGTATGATTTCAAGAATTTAAATAGCATGCTCAACTTATTTGGCAACATGCCTTTAATACTGAAAAAGGTACAAGCATGCCGAGTTTTGGGTAACTAGTTTCCTGAATGTTACTGCATAAAATCTGAATAACTCACAAGCTATTGCAGCAATGCTGCAGACTGTTTGAAAAATACCTTCACCACGATTTTTCATTTGTATGTGGTTGGGCGCAAACTGTGTTGAGAAAGTATGTGGGTGACAGCAGGTCTGAAGTCTGAGAGCAGCTCCTCAGATTGCTTCAGCTCGCTTGGCTGCTGGAGCTGGTGATGCTGTAATCCCTCGCAGTCACAGGAGAGGACGACAAACGGCTCGCAGTCTCACAACCTCAGCTGCCACAACTTCACCAAGCAAACAGAAGACTCCCACTTGCTCTGCTTGTTTCTTCCCAGCGCTGGCATCGTTTAACATTACGAAATTTTCTCCGTGTTTGCTGATGGATTATGGACCCTCATTGCTATGCTTATGCCAGATGAATCATAAACCTATACCATATGCCATCGCAATTTGCTGATGGGCCCAAGCTGTTTTGGTGGATATAAAATCCAGGGATTACGAAAAGCTTGATCCTCTGTGAATGAAAAAGGACAAGGTGTGGGGGGGGGGGGGTGCTTACTTTCATCACTTAATTTGGGTCAGCACACAACCCAGGCCACAGCAAGAGCGGCCCTGAAAATGCATCACCCCGGAATTTAATCCTCCGGATGGCGAGTTGTTGGTGAGAGCAGACAAACAAACAAACAAGCAACAGCTACATTTTGCCACTTTTTTAGCGTCACAGCATTGCTTTTGCAAAATGCAATAAAAAGGGGAGCGTAGAATACCAAGTTTATATGACATTTGGTACCTTGTCCTACAGCAGCCTGGTAATGCAGGCCTCTGTCTCGGACCGTAACTGGCAGTACAAAACCTTCTATGCTTCGGTGTAAATGAATACTGATTTCACAAGCCGCACTTTTTCTGAAAATTACGTACTTTAGCTATAGCTACTTCACTTGGGCTGTGAGTGTTTCTTTGGTGACCTTTAAAAATAACCGTGATATAGGTGACAGTAGACAGATGGGTGGCTTACCGTATGTTGCTTTTCTTAGGACAGAGAGCACACATCACGTGCTGCGGAGTGTCTCCCTCCCCAAATAAATACTGAGACACCCCAGGAAACTTGGTAAGCAGAAGTGCACAAGAGAGACAACTGAGAGACGCCATTCTACCTGTTGGAGGAACCAGAGTACCAGGAAAAACCTACAGAACAGGAGAAGAATGTCCATACCAAGAAAGGAATGTAACAGAAACATATTTTTGTACATAACTCAGACATGTAAATGCATGGGTAACACTTAAGGCAATGTTTTCAGTAATTTATAACCACATACATAACAAATAATAATGCATTTATAAAACATTACAAAGATGGGTATAAATATTTCTAAATATTTATTTATAGCCATGTGCATTATGCATTATAAATGCTTTTTGAACCTCTTATCTATAATGCACTATAGATACCTTCATAAGATCACTATTACAGAAACAGTGAAAGACAGTTTAGCAGCTCTCTGTTTAGCAGCATAAGTTAAGGTAATAAATAACACACAAAATACTTTAATGAATAATAATACTTCATGAATGTGCTACAATGAATTATAAGAACAATTATTAGGCTTTATGAATATGGGCTTCATAGAAAGTGTTACAGTATGCATACCACTGAGTATAGGTTTGTCAAATAGTATGATATAGTGGTACCTGGATTCCCAGCAGGGACTATGCTAATGCATGAATACCTTTTTTGAATTTAATTTCTGTTTTTATTAATCACCAGTATTGGTAGTAACACGTTCCACTACTTTTGGCGGTAACAAGCATTGTTGGTATTAACATGTCACAAAGTAATGTGTTACTATAATTGCATTACTTTTTGTGGTAATGAGTAATGTGACTGATTACCTTCTCAAATTAAATAACTCAATTAAAAAGTTAAATAGGCTCATTACTCGTTAGTATTTTCACATGACAAAAGTAACAGACAAATGCAGCCTATTACCCTAATTTCCTGTTTATGATCTAATGTCATCCTACCTTATGGTGGCACAACAAATGGGTGATATTAGGTTCAGAAAGAATTTGACAGCTGTATTGTCACACTGTGTCAGAGCAATAGCACTAAAATAATATAGCTACCTAGACAGCACACATGCATTGGCACAATTTCTCCGCCATGCTTGAAAATCCATCTCCAAAGTATCTCTATGACATCATTTGCTCACTGGCACAACATCGCAGTGACATAGCTACCGAATATTGATTCCACATTCCCCTGATGTTCGCGAGATATATTTCAACAGCAACACGATATTAATGAGATCACGATGTGACTTTTAGCCTACTGTTATTTTCCCGATTAGGCCATGTAATCCGCAATAGGGTTATACTATGTATATTTATACACTATAGAGTGGATTTGTTCTGGTTCCCACACATGTAGGCATACTGTTTAAAACCACATACCACACAAACAGTTTAACTGATTAAAAGTTTATTATGTTAATATGTTTATTTATTTAAATATTGACAACATGGCAGAAACAGTATCAATAGACCTAACAGTTATACTGAACTGATTAAAGCAAAATCAGCACCGAAAACAAACAACGAAATACGTCAGTTTATATAATAAACATTGTTAATGAGGCTAAACAGAACACAATCATTTAACAACATTCCAATCTTAAACTAACATCCTGTTATCTGAAGTAAAGGTGATTAATCGTCATTGTTGTTGCACCACAGCGCGCAACAACGATATGTGTCCTTTGCTTTTAACATGTGGCATAGGGACACAGCAGGGGGCAGCTACGTGAGTGCCCAGGGAGCAGTGCTTGGGGACGGTACCTTGCTCAGGGTACCTCAGCAGTACTTGCGATTATATCCCTAACCACTACACCACCTGCCTGCCCCAGATACAGCTGCATACATGTAATGCGTACTTCTGGGTATGTATGTATTAATAAGAGAATTGAAGTAAGTCAAAAGTTACTTTCCCTAATAACCAGTGTTGGGGAAGTTACTCACAAAAGAAATCCATTACAGATGAGTTCAGGTCCAGAAAGTACAAATGCCGAGCAAGGTTTTGTTTCTATGACTGTGACTCTTCATACTCAACTGGTTGGTTGAAACAAAACCTTGGTCAGCATTTTTACTTTCTGGACATGAGCTCGTCTGTCATGGATTACTTTAGTGACTAACTTCCCCAACACTGCTAATAACTAATTTCTTTTATGTGCAGTAATTGAGTTACTTTTGAATTAAGTAACTAGTAGCTGTAACTAATTACACATTTTCATAATAAATTTTCACTGCTCGTCACATACACTGATATAGCTTTATTCATTACAAGAGTCAACATCACACACGGAAACATGGGACCTCATACTTATTATGGGCAAACCGGTGTGAAAATATATGAATTGCATCACAACTTTAGTGGCCAGCCTCTGATCCTAACTCAGTCAAACCTTGATTGCAGTGTTCATACAGGAAAACTCAATCACTTAATATACAAATGTCTGTTTCTGTCCCTTAAACAAAAGAAAGTAATAGTAATGTAGTAATGCTTAAGAGAATGTATTTTTCTCCTAAGCATATTCTCTTAATATGTTTCTAGTTTTTAAAAAGGTCTAAATCCCCAAAGAAAGCTTTATACAATTTTAATGTCTATTACTGCTGCCCATCTCTTAAGCTTAATACAGAAAGGATTTTAAAAGAAATTGTGAAGAGCTTTAACATGTGGTATCACCTCTTGTACAAGGTGGTGTAGACGCAGATGGAGCGCGCACAGCCAATGATAATAATACAGGAGGGACCATTCAAGACATAGGAACAATTGGATTTGACACTAAGGAACAACATACCTGGAGACCAAGAGCTGCAGCTGTGGCATGACTACTATGCCATGCATACGTCCCCCCCAGTGCCGGACCAGCAAATGTGTATCAGCAGTGGTTATTGTTATAGAAGAATATCATCATTTCTAAAGCATACGGATAGTCCACACAAACAGTAATGGTGTCACCATTATATTAAACTAAACGTGGCTACAAAACAGCACAGAATCCTCTTCGTGGGGAGGTCCCCATCTGTCCTGTTATGGAGGCACTCAGGTGACAGGTACAGCATGTAATCATTAGATGACAGGTGTTTTATGTTATCATCTGCCATGATGAATCCCCCTGATCCTTGTTTCTGGTCTTTCCTTTAAATAGCTGCTTGGATCCCCCCCCCCCTTTGTTCCCTAGGACCCAGCCCAGACAGCACTGCAATCCCATGCTTTGCCTTTGTTTGCTCTCTCTGTTATTTTTGCTCCATCCGATAAATCCAGCCAGGTCTGACGCCTGCTCTTTCTGTCCAAGTGCCTGTTCGCCAGCCTGACCAAAGCCTTCCCCAGATTCCTTTGCTCCTTCCTCCGACTTTCCCTGGCACAGAATCTTCACTGGTGGCTTATTTTAAAAGTGGAGCATTTGGATGTGAAAAACAGCACAGCACCCGTTCTATTATTGCTGTCAAATGACCAGGAAGTAGACTATATAGCCCACAAACAAATCTTCTAATATATATCCATTCTTGATGTAATACGTATATACATATAGATGATCAATTTGTATAGTTAAATTCATTCATTTTATAAAAATGCAATATTATGCAACAGCATTACATCTAATTGGTGAATCCTCTCCTGCCCCTTCACCTCCTGCTACTATGTGGTGAGCATACTGGTGCAGAATGGCTGCTATGGCATCATCCAGCTGGGAGCTACACAGTGTGGGTGGTTGAAGTGGTTCCCCATTGCTTCATATATACAATGCTGTAACAAAGTATTTGCTCTCTTCCTAATACCTTCAATATTCATAAAACTTGCGTCTGATCACCAAATACATTTTGTATAATACAAAAGGACAACCAGAGTAAACACAGCTTTTAAAGATCATTTGATGTATTCAAGGAAAATAATCCCCAACACCGATATGACCCATGTGACAAAGTGCCCCTTTAAACTTAGGACTTGGTGGTGCCACCATTAGCAGCAACAACTGCAAATACTAGCAGTAAAAGATGATCAGTCTTTGGCTTCGCTATGGGGAAATTTTGGGCCACGCTTCTTTTAATTCAGCCACACTGGAGGGTTTTCGACTAGGACCTGCCCACTTAAGGTGCCTCCACAACATCTCAATGGAACATAAGTCAGGACCTTGAATAGGCCACTCCAAGACCTTAATTTTGTTTTTTTGCTTTTTTCCAGCCTTGCTCTTGTGCTTCGGATTGTTGTCTTGCTACATAAACCAATGGCACTTGAGCTACAGATCATGGACTGATGACCAGCTGAATTCATGCTTGATTATGGCAAGTTGCCCAGACCCCGAAGCTGCACAGCAGCACCACACCATCACACTGCCTTGACCGTGTCTGACTGTGGGCGTGACGTTCTTTGTGTGGAACACTGTGTTAGCTTGATGCCAGATGTAACAGGACTGATGTCTTCTAAATAGTTTTACTTCTAAATACTTTTGACTCATCAGTCCACAAACCATTCTCACATATGAGTTGGGGATAGTCAAGGTGTTTTTTGGCTAATGTTAGACGAGCCTACATGTTCCTCTTGGTTAGCAGTGGTTGTTGCCTTGTAGCTCTCTCATGTACACCATTTTTGCCCAGTGTCTTTCTAATAATGGAATCATGAATGCAGACATTAACTCACCTGAAAGAGGCCTGCATTCCCTTAGATCTTCTTCTGAGGTCTGCTGTGACTTTCTCAATGAGTTTTATATGCAGTCTTGGAGTAATTTTACCAGGCCGACCACTCCTGGGCAGATTTGCCACTGTTCCAAGTTTTTTCCATTTGGAGATGATGACTCTTAGCCTACTGGGTCGTAGGCTAGTAGATGATGACTTTTACAGTGGAGTCCACCTGATACTAAGAATCAGGCCCTTCAGAAGCATCTCAGTTAGAGTCAGCTATGTTGAAGCAAAGCTGACTCTAATTGAGATGCTTCTGAAGGGCCTGGTTATCAGTATCAAGTGTGTTAAATTAGGGCTGCACCTAAGCTCTGCAGGGTGGTAGCTCTCCAGGATCAGGATTGGGCACCCCTGATTTAGAGAGTATTTTGTACCCCTTTCCCACTGATATATTTCAATAATGTCATGTCCAGCCCCACCCAGGAAGTTCGACCCCAATGTTTCCCTTGGGCGTGACTCTACATCAGCCACATCAGAGTCTTGTTAGACCTTCCTCTTGTTTTGCCCTCTTGTTGATTGCTAATTGTCGCCTGGTATTTACTCATCTCATTGCCCCAGTATTTAAGTGCTTTATAGTCCTGTGTTCATCAGTCTGGCCAGTGTTACGTGTTGGGTCTTTCCATCCTGTTCACCTTGGTAAAATAATAATATATATATGCTGCCTTGTTGGTCATTCCTGCTTCTGAGACACGACAAATACCTTTCGGAAGGAAGTTGAGAAGTTGGAAATTCTTGAGATCAAGGAATGGTGAGCTCTGTCTTGAGACCTCGTATCTCCATATTGCTAGATTCAACAGGGATAGCAAACTTTTAACTCATTATAATTTAGATTTGTCCTTTGGTTGCCATTTGTATTATCCTAAATTTGTTTGGAGATCAGACACTATTAAGTGTTATGAATAAGAAAAAAATTATATACTTCATGACACTGCAGTAGGCCTATATACATATTAAATTTCATAACATTTTTAGTAATATTCATTCTCTTGGGATTTGGAGTGCCAGTGTGCCAATCCTATATTCGGGATCACTATCTGCACCAACCCATACCTAATCAGAAGGATTGGGCATCGACCATATGTGACTAATTCACGTCCGATACTTATTTTGTTTCCGGCACTCTGTAAAACATGGCTCCTATTTCTCATTAAATTGATTTGTACAACCAATCGCACATCAGCTCTCTCCCATTTTCGATGTGCCCTAGTGGTGTTCAAGCTGAATGCTGTCACTCTGTGGGTGTGAGTGTGGTGACGCCCCCCTGCTGTGACATCATGCACATACCCTTTGCAATAGGAGGAGCATAAGAGCATCAGACAAGAAGGTAACAATAGCAAATGCGAATTGCATGATTGCAACGCAAACTAACAAACATGTCTGCAATAATTATTAAAGAATTTTACACTTGAAGCAACAACTAGTAATACAAAGATTTACAATCTTTCTAAAAACAAAGGTTTTGAGAGGTGGAAGTAGCGTTTAGTGGAAAATCCCACTAAACTAAATTCCCACAATTGTGCGAGACAAAAAAATTCATGGATGATTTGGGAGTCAATAGCTTGGGCTGTTTTGCGCACTCACTACAGCTTATGGTACAGGAGGGGCTACTATCCAAACATTTAAGCATTCACCACTTGCTTATACTTGCTTTGAAGATATTCAAATTGAACTGAAGTACCACAGAAACTCTTGAAACAAGATGTACAAATGAGGTGGAACAGTACATTATGTGCATTTCTAGTAGCCTAATTAACAAAGCATTTTTGGCATATGTTTTCTTTTTTCATTTGTATTTACTAGGTTAAAAAGAACTCTGATATCGGATCAGTACTCATATCAGCCGATATCCTTTGTTAAGGTATCAGGATCATATCGTCTCTATAAAAGCGAGATCTGTGCATCACTAGATAGAAGGCTGTTTCATCAAATGTGTTTTCTTTGGATCCCAAGACTGAAGAGTTAATTGTCCTTGCTTGACAGAAAGCAAAATGTTCTGTAAAACAGAATTATTTAAAATGCCACACAGCTTAATGAGAGTTCACTGAAATAATCATTTCATTTCCCTGCAAAATTAATGAATAATGGGGCAATGGCCTTCATTTTCCCTCTCTTTCTATTTAAAAATATACTGATCAGATGACATTTACGGGAAAATGTATTACCTTTTGGATAATTATTCAATATACATTTGTCAGTGTTGATCTGCTTCATTGTGACCAGATCAGTGGGGATGACTATACTGTCATTTGGCACAACAGTTCAGTCCCTTGAAAATGAATGCAAATTTTCTCCATGAGATTAAGCATATGGGGAGTGTAGCAAAGAAAGATAGTCCAACATAAGATGAATCATTCTCAGAACAAACCAAGTGTCACCCAAGCAACAACAAATTAGGGGAACCGGAAGGTTAATGCATGTCTG
Source organism: Petrocephalus schoutedeni (assembly GCA_026780765.1). Taxonomy (NCBI): domain Eukaryota; kingdom Metazoa; phylum Chordata; class Actinopteri; order Osteoglossiformes; family Mormyridae; genus Petrocephalus; species Petrocephalus schoutedeni. The sequence continues at coordinate 21,163,275 of JAODKL010000040.1, read as the reverse complement.
CTGAAATTGCTGAGCCTTGTAATGTGGAGGTTTGTGTTTCAGGCTGTGAGAACACGTGTAGAAAGCATTAGCAGGTAGAAATTACTTACTTAATGCTGCATGAAATGTGATATTAGCATTTTTGGCGAAATAGCAAAAGAAATAGACATAAGAGCATTGAAGCAAGAGATCAATGCAGTGTTTTATACCTGCAGCAGAAGAAAAATGCGTGAAAACTCTCTATTTTTAAGTGTCCATGATGGGAATATCCTGCTCATAATAAGGTGGCCTGGGTCTATGAATACAGTTTGGCTTTCGTTTACCACGAATACATTGACAGTGTTGCATAACATCAGGCTGAACAAGCACATAGAGCAGATGTTTCAATGTTAAAGGAAACCACAGGCTGTGAAAATACAGGAGTTGAGGTCTACAAAGTAAACTGTTTAAACCACTTATGAGTGTTCTCCAAGTTGAATAAGGTTCATCACCTGAATTTAGCCCTAGGATTAACAGAGTTTTTCACTTCCGTACTCAGGATTTCTTATATTGTGAAAGCATAGTGTTCAGGAAAGTCCAAGGTGGCCTATGTGGCAGAGCCAATACACAGCAAAATAGGGACAGGTGTACATAGGGGACGTGACCGGGACCTGGAACCTGCGGATGGCCCATTGCCTTTGCTCTGGTACAAGGCAAACGATCACTCTCATCATAATATGATGTGCTTCTTCCTAATAGGTTTCATCAGTTATTTGTACAGATTGCATGTACTGTATGTTTTATCAACCTGTCATTTTCTCTAACCTCCTAACCCCACGGCCTATGTTTACACCTTCTGGCACTCATCACTTCAAACACTACAATCCTAGGTCTTAGACTATGGCTGCCATTTGGCTGTTTGCATGCAGTACAGTACATTGTTTATATTTATATATATTTATGTCCTTTCATACTGTGCTCTTCTGTTGTGTGTATTGTCTGATCCAGTCTATAACTGCTGCAATAACACCAAAATTTCCCTTTTGAGTAATCAATAAAGTTACTCTAATCTAATCTTCTTCTTATATTTTAGGGCTCACACTGTAAGAACACACATTAAAAGAAAAGAAAGTAGTTAAATTTTTTTATAAGTTTTTACAAAATTAATTAATTCAAGAGACACAGGTGATCTCCATAGCATTAACATCTAAAAAAAAAAAACTCGAAAAGGAAATCTAAAATGTGATTTTAAATTTTGTGCATACTAAAATTGTGAATTTAATTGAAATTGAATGTTACAGTATTTGCTAGAGGTTGCATGACATTCGATTTTTTAAAGTAGAAAGTTATGTCATGAAAGTTGAGTTGACTAATTGCTGATGATGTCATTGCCAAACCCAAAGAGAATGGAAGGCTTCACAATACACCACAATCGGTATTCTCAAAATGTAATGCACATGCTGACAGCTGAAAGCTCAGACACAAATCTCTCACGTGAAATGGAAAACTGATGAAACAACGATGGGTTACAACTCAGCTGCAACAATTTATGTAGCAATAACATTTGCATGCTGCAACTTCAATTTAAGTACAAAAGAAGATGGCTGGAAATGTCAGTATAACACATGGAGAGGAAAACAAAACTCACCTAACATCCAGCCTGTAAGCCTGCTGTTCGCTGCCATAAGGCGCTATACCACCTAAGTTCAGGAACCTACTTCCTGGGCCATTTCAACTAGGAACCTTTGTAGCTTTTAGCCACTTTCGTGTGTTTTTTGACCACACAGGAACTGTGACATTTAAGCTAAATAAGCATTTGTTAGTTATCGTGACCAAAAGGGGACACACCCTTTTATTCATTTTTTATTTATGCGACCCATAACATGTTTATAATTCACTATCAAATCTGGCCTGCAGATCAATCTATGGTTTTCCACAAAAAAAACAATATAACACGCTATTCTGCTAATAAGTGCTGGCAAGTTGCACCACTGACACCAACGATATTAGGCAAAAGTATATTGGTTATCAGTCAATATGGAGATGCAAGTAAAAATGAATTCATTAATGCATTAAAAGTAATTGAGGTTCAAAAATTATTCCATCTGCTAATTTTTTTCTCTACTACTGCTGTCGCTTTCCCCCACACTACGGAAAGCTGTCCATCTTCATTCGTGTCATAATCACGTAATCAGTGACTAGTCGACATTAAGCTTAAAGCGTTACCGCAGAGCAGTTAAGCTGACTTGTCGACTAGACTGTCCAACCCCTATTATTTGCTATTTGCACAGTAGAAAAGTACAAATACAGTGTGATTTATATAGAGCTCCCTCACTTAAGTTGATATTGCCCCAAAACAAACTGTTTTTAGATGAAGTGAGTACCTTTTTCCTGCAATGTTGTTTAAGTGGAGCATTCAGATGAACTGAATGTTCATTTCTGAGTACGGCTGCAGTGCCATGGGCGCGGGATGTTGGCAGACTACACTACCCTATTCTGGCTCCAGTCACTGCTCTGTCAGCCCTCAAGCTGAAGATCACTGGAGATCAGGGCTTTCTGGACCAAACTCAGACTCAATAAAGTTCTGCCTTAGGGTGCTCATACCTCGTACTGAGCGCCATGTGACTGGAACATGCACAGACACATACACATGTACAGATCCACTCAGTGCCTGGAAGTGCCCCCCCTGGCCCCCCACCCCGAGCTGCTGGCCAGCCTCCCACTGACTCCCCCCCTCTTACTCACTGCCATCCGCTTGGTGACAAAGAGAAAAGAAAAAAAGGTTTTGGACAAACAGATCTGCTGTGCAGTCCATGAGCTTATTCTATCACTTTCAGTTTGTGTATAAAATCATTTTTTTGCAGGCAAATGCAGTTTTGTCACTAGATAGCCTTCTACTACTACTATAGCCTTCACTTGCTGCTACTTCGGTTTGCTTTGTGGAAGGTCGTATCCGGCAATCGATGATGTCCTGTTGGTAACTTCATTTCTTAACCTATAGAAATAATGTAATGCTTGAGGATGGACCATTAGAGTCATGATGTCAAGACTTTATTACATTCATATTGAGCCTGAGAAATTATTTAAGACAGTAATTTCCCCCTGTCACCTGCAATCAGGTGGGAGCACATCGTGGTCGGGGTGTATTTCATGACTGCTGCCATAGTTCGAAGGCTGCAAAAAATAAGCTATTAGCACGTCTTGAAAATCACTAAATACTTCAGAAGTATCTCATTGGACCATAGATCAGAGCTGGCATCTCAGAAATGATGTTATGTTGAAAACATTTAGGGCTCTATTTTGACGATCTAAAGCTAAGCGCAACTAACATTCATGGGTGTGTCCAAATCCATTTCGCTATTTTGATGCATGGAAAAAAACAGACTTTGCCCCAGCGCAAGGTGCAAAAAGGTCGTCCTAACTCTCTTAATTATTCAGAGGTGTGTTTTGGGCGTAGCATGCAATGAACCAATCAGAATGGCCCGTCACCTCACCTTCATAAAGCAGCGGCGCATGAGCTACGGAGGATTGCTATTTTAAGGGTGCGTTTGCCCAGCAAACCAGATTGGTTTTCGGCCAAGGAAACAGACGTGCCCGTGCGCAAGGTGAAAAGACGCAAGCATACTCCATTGCATGTTACACCCGAAACACACCTCTCTGTACCTTGTGCTTTACACTTTGATTAGATTGTAAAAACAGTGCCCAACTTGGTAGGTAATAGAGGGGTCCTTGCAATACTTAAAAAAATACTTTGACAGTGGATTGCATTGCTTGCTTGGTGAGTACAGTATGTCTGACAATGAGTAAAGGCTCATTTTTTTGTGCAAAGTCAGCAGTGCTGATATAATATTGGAAACTGACTTCCACTGTGGGGC
>JAODKL010000040.1:21135246-21159342 GCA_026780765.1 Petrocephalus schoutedeni | reverse complement strand
GATGGACTTCCACTGTGTGTTGTTGCTCTGTTACTTGGTGGTAATGCAAAAATGTCAAGGAATATGTAATATGGTTGTTTTATAACTGGTTTGTTTAAAAAATTATCCTGAAAAAGGATTATTATTTCAATCAGGAAAGGATTTTGAGCAATATGATAACTAGGTTAATAGCTTGACATATTAATGAATTGTATTAATTTGTTCGGAGTATTGTTTATTAGCTGTGTTGCCTTGGAGAATACCGGAAGTGTGTGCATGGGGCGTCTGGCCACTTCACAAAGACATGCTGTGGCACAGGCCGCCTGGCTGGTCCCTCTGATTGGCCCAAGGTGCGTGTTTGCCTTGTGATAGGCTGGGGACTCGTCCAGGCTGTGCTCCACCATGTGCACCGTACTTGCCAGATCAGGATCGGGGTTATTTTGACCCTGCAGTTAATGAAAATATATCAGAAAAAAAATCCAACATATTACATACCGTGACCCTTAATGGGATTATTGGTTTAAGACATAGAATGGATATAGGGACTACTAAAGGCCACTAAAGTAATAATTCCCTACCCTAAATTAATAATTCCCTTCCCTTAAACCCTTCTTCAGACAAATCAGTCACAGGCATGCAATCATGGGATAAAATTATAATGATGGGATGAATCCTCTGAGTTTGGGGCAAAAATACTGGTAATGAAACCCTGCTGGACCTCCTCATTCAGAAATGAAATTGGGCCAGCTGGGAGGTTTTCAGAGGACAGTGGAAGTGAGTGACGTGTGTCGGCTCTGCTGTGGGGCAAAGTTCAAAGGTAACATTTTCAATGAATGCCATGTCTATAAGATTCTATACACACTTTCATAACACATTACAATGCATCCATAAAGCATTACATTAATATAAATATTTATTAAAAGGTATAACACAATATAATCATGTTTACTATGCATTTTGAATGTTATATGCACTCATCTGCAATGCAATATAAGTACCTTCAAAATACAGTACAAAGCATCCTTAACTCCTATACTGACCATTACAATGCATTATGAAGATATCTATAGTGCATTAAGGATGAGAGCTTCACTGGAGCTTATGAAGTATGAAGTAACACTATAATGCCTCATGGCTGTTAGCAAAAGATGATGTATTGCTTTATAATTCTTTTATAAACCATTATAATGTATTATGAAAGTACCTATAACACATTATAGATGACAGCTTCAAGTAAAAAAAAATACAGCTGACTGTGAATCATTCTCCCTACAGGTCCTACACCATTCCCAGCTATACTGCCTTAAACACATGGTGAGGTCTCACAGAAAATAACGCACCTCAGAATTCCATTGAGACACCTATTAAAGGCTTTGTGTATGGAGGAGTTCCACATATAGAGCAGGATATTCCAGGACCAGGTCACATTTTTCTCTTGCAATTAGACCTCCTGGTTCTGAAATAAAAAATAAATAAAAAGTACGACCCTCCTCTGAAGATTCTTTCCTTTCTCTCTCTCTCTCTCTCTCTCTCTCTCTCTCTCTCTCTTTCCTCTAATGGCATTTAGCATAGCAATTGACTCATTACTTTAATTTGTATTACTAAAAGTAAACTGATTGAGGGAGGAAGATCCCTCGTGTTCAGATGGGATGTGCATTGTTTGCCTGGTATGTATCTAAGACTTATTTGAACATTTAGTGAGTGCTGCCTGGAGGCAAGTTAACACAAACACACATGAATATGTATCTACCTCTGCTATTGTGAACGGGTCCATTTTAACAGCTGCCAATTAGCCGCTTCTGCTACATTTCTCATTGTCTGAAATCACTTTAATGGCTCAATAATTATTGCAGAATCAAGAATCCATGATTGTAATTAAGAAACATCACTCCCCAGAGTGACTTTTCGCACACAGGCTGATGGAAGCGAAACAGTACTTATTTTTGAATTGAAGCATGTATTTAAGAAAAGACTGTTAGCTACAGTATATATCACTGAAAAAGGATTTGATCAATAAGTCAGTTATGTGTACAGTATACAAGTCACGCACCACTTTAATTTATCTTTGTGGACAGTTCTAAATTATCACTGCATATGGCTCATATTTTGCCACAGTTGTTTTCTCATATGAATTAAAGTACAGCGTGTGTTCATGTATGAGGAAGACCTGAATCGTGTCCTCCTAGTGTTTCTCTCGAGGTAGTCCCGTGTCCCGTGACTGTCTAAAGACAGGCCCTGTGCTTCCTGGAATGGGCTCCAAGCTCATCTTGTACTGGATATGCGGTTAGGAAAATAGGATGCATGAATGTATGAATGGATGGATGGATTTTTCAGAAGTATCCAGAAGAGATACTATGTTAAATAAAGCAGCTGTTGATTTTCCCCACTGCCACATAACCCTGTGAAAGATTAATCTACCCTGGGGAATAGAAATGTAGCTAACCTGATTAATATGAAAGAAAAAAAAAACAAGACATGCCTTTTTGAAATATGAACAATACAGTTTTTAATCTAATATAAAATTAAATGATTAGTGTAATTTTGATAAGAATTATTATAACTAAGTATCTGCTCATGTTACTGCTTTATGTTACTGGTCAATGTAATGTAGCCATTTGTCAGAGAGAAACCAATTCATTTAAACTTCTGATCCTCGGGCTCCGAGTCGACATGCATGGTGATTTGTTTGTTCCTTGGTGTATCCCTTTTATTTTGCATGCCTGCCTTCTGTTGTGACATTAGAATGAAGAGAAAATACATTAAGCACACATAATATTCTCTTCAGTTCAGCGTAATGAGTGTGTGTGTGTGGGGGGGGGGGGGGGTAATCTCTCTTAGTGTCAGGATTATGGTCAGAGGCATAACCTGTACCCATGTACCCTTCCACCTTTTCTACCTGAGAGATTTCTCTGCAACAGAAGTCTTATCAAACATGACTGATTGCTGTAATCTGTACTCTGGGCAGCCATTAAGCAAATTACCTGAATCATTGCAGGGATTACTCTCATTAACACATGATTAGCGTCAAATTAAAATAATGAGTGTTTAACTTTTGATGTCTTCCAGTTGTTGGAACAGCTTGATCAGCCACGCCAGACTGGCAATGGGCTTGGAAGCTGGGGAAAAGAGCTGGGCTGAAAATGTGTGATGGAGTGCTGGCAAAGTGAAGCGTGAAGCTCCCAAAACATCAGTCAAGGTGATTCTGGAAATTGGTCTTTCACACTAGAGAAACTTTAGCTAAATCAGCAGTAAGACATCTAAGTAGTTCTTATGCCCATATCCATTTTGGAATAAAAAAAAGTAATTAATTCTCTAACTACTTATAGGGCTGGAATGATAGTCCCTTACTTGTACACTTGTAACTAACATTTGGTCCCATGTACAAACAACTTGCTACTTTAATACTTTTTTGGAAGCACGAGTTTCTTGCTTCTGAAAATATCTTATCAGGCTCCAACTGCCTTTTGGAAAAGAAGATAGAATTAAGCACTTATCATCTTTTTCAACTGAAAAGGTCCTTTCTCGTCACCTGAGGCACAACTTATAATTCACCACTGTCTCAATAGCTATACACAGACAAATGGACAGAATATCAATGCTTCTGACTGCAAGTCCACAGTTTGCAAGCTGTTATCTGTCCAGTATGTAACATCAGTTATGATGACATTGTGGCACTCTTAATTGCATGAATTATGTGGCATACTGGTCAAATCCTTGTTAAGCACTTGGCATTCTTGTTAATCCCTTTTTAGATGAGCATTTGAAATAAAAAATGTGCTATATAGTAACAGAGCTGAAGTGAAAATTAAACTCTTTGCAGTGAGATTGCCAGGTCTGCAGCTGCATCTTGCCCTGCATCTGCAAACGCTGCCATTGTTATAGGCATCCAGGTCAATTTGGGAAAAGCGAGTTAATAGATAGCCAGCTTTGAGGTTGCCTATTCCTGTTATTGGAGGTTAAACTTAGGTTGTCTTTTACCTGCCAGGGCAATATCATTTGGCCATCTGTGACACAGTCTACACCCCTCTAAGCAGCATGTGGACCTCGGCAAGCACCCCCCCACCATTCACACCACACTCAGTGAGGTGATATGCTGTGAGCTGATTCAGTCACCTAATATTAATAAACTTGTTTTTATGGAGACAGGAGATAAAAACGATCATTGGAACAAAATACCTGCGAAATGTTACAAACCTCATCACGATATTAATAAGTCTATATTGGAGGATTTCATTTTAACAGAATATTGCGTTCATTACTTTGAAAAAGCGCTGCCAGTTATGCAAGTTGCAAATAGTTTGTAAGGGACTTATTCTGATATTAAATGATGTAATCCTGAACTTTAGAACTGAGGTCAATGTTCAGACAACTTACAGACAATTTATGTCCTTTGGGATTTCATTTTACTGTTTGTTTTTTTGTTAATTATTAAGGGTCTAGTTACATGAAAATGCTGGATGTAAAGTTGCACATTGATTTGTTTTGTGTGTATCCATTTTGGTGTATTCATAATTAATTGTTGCATCAATATCCATATTTAAAATAGCTAAGAGCATTGAAAATGCTTTGACTTCAGACAAGCCAGGAATTTCTGCCGTTCCAATCTGCTGTTGGTAATCCTTAACGAGAGCTCGTAAATGTGAAAGAATATGGGTAGCAAAATACAAGGCATATCTTCAGTTGTGGTTCATTTAACTGACTCTAGCTAATTACAATTTCGCAAATAGTAAATATTTGCCATGGCATGTGAAAACCCAAATTTTAGACTTATCCTTTTTAAGACATGCTATAATAATTAATTTGATTTAATTTTTTATTTTACATCGTAAGGTACAGCATGGTGGCCCAGTGGGTACTGCTGTAATTTCACAGCTCCAAATCCAGAGGTTTAATTCTCACCCCTGGCTCTGTGTATAGATTTTTTATTCATTTAAATGCAACACTTCTGACTTCAAATCTGCTTCATTATCTATTTAAAAAAGTGTGATATAAAAGTTCCAGTGCATATAACTAGCTTACAGCAGTATGGAGTTATTATCAGTTATTAGCTACAGAATTTGAGGACCTGGAGAAACACGGGTGGTTCCTGCCTCATCATGCAGCATGTCAGTAGAAAGTAAACAGCCACTGTGTAGAGAAATATGAGCATAGAGCTGCTTTGTGGAACTGGACCATTATGGACATGGATAGGTTTTGTTTTTATGGACTAGGTTATGTGCCTCTTAAAGAAGAAACTTCCAGCCATTGGTGATAAACAAAAATGTGAAGGGTTGTCACTCTGTTGGGGTGGTGAGGTCTGCTCGATGGCTTTGGGGCATCAGTAAGCATAGCAGTAGCTTTCTGCATCTCTCCTGTCATTTTTCTACCTTATGCAAAAGTGCTCTGGTCTTAGTTCTTCCTTCCAGCATGGAGGTTTTTTTTTTACCAGAACAAAAAAAAACGATTAAAAGTCAGGGTGGGGGGGAGAAACCAATGAGACAACAGAGCGAGAAAACAAAAGCTCCTGTGCTAGCTGTAGGAGGAGAGCAACATACCTCTGGGAGTCCACAGGCAGCCGACTGCCTAACCCCTCTGAGCAGGGCGGCTGTGTATCACTGAAAATAGATGCCTGTTTCGGGCAGCTGCTCAGCCTGTGGCAGAGGTGCCTTTACACAGGGCTGCGGATCCGGACCTTCAGCCCGTAGTCAACCAGTAATAAGTCCAGAGCAGAAGCAGACAGGCCTGTGGTCTGTAAAAGAAGTAAAGTAAAGCATAAGCAGAGATGAACAGCATTTCAATTAAATGTATTTCAAATATGTATTTAGTTACTTCTGAGTATTTTATTTTGCAGGACAGAAAAAAAATCTGATGCAAAATACTTTGAGAGATTACATTTTATGTATTAGAATATTAAAAATAATTAATAAAAGATGTCGTTCTTTTAACCTATTTTCTGTCATTTAAAAAACCTTCATCACCAGCCTTACAGACTTTTAAAATATAGCCTATTGTCGTCTTCGGCTAGATTCAAGTAAATCAGATGGCCCATCCTGTTGGGCCCTTACAGAATGACAATGAGGACAGCAACACAAGCAGCACTACTTAAGGTAAAAAAATGGTCTACAGCACCTATGTTCATTTTTGCATACATGAATCAGCCACGGACGCTTCACAGGGGTATCAGGCTGCACAGTGGCTACTCTGTGAGTACTCCTGCTGCCTAAGGCAAACCTCTGCTACTGCAGGCTGAGCAGCAAGCAGGAAAACCAGGAGATCAGCTAAGAAACCAAGCCAGGGCGTATGACTTGAGGCTAGGGAGCAGGGAGCTGTACCATCAGGCTGGTGCCATACACAGCAATGGTCTGGCAGCACATCCAGGTCACATTCTAAGTCACGCTGGGCATTGAGATCTCCCCCTGCAGGGCCAGGCAAAATGTATTCCGAAATAAATCCATTTTGTTCCTAACTTAATGCCAGAGAATAAACATCAGAATTAGTGCAGTGTGATTGAATTTTTACTCTGTGTGCAGAATCATTAGGCAAGTGTGTATTTAATTAGAATCTCCTCTTCGGAACAATATTTTCAGTCCAGATGAATCTCTAACTAAGAACGAGCTGTTTAAAAGCAGAGCATGTCCAGTATTTGATCTGAGTCCTTTCTGTTTGGAGAAAAACAGAAAAACATAGATATTTTCCTGTGCAGAATTATTAAGCAAATTATTATAACTATTAAAATGGGCCAAAAAAGAGAACTTCTGGGCCTTACTACAGTATGAGATTTACCAAGGTGGCAAGCAGCACACTTCTGGCATGTGGTCCTGGCTGCCTTGGACAATATAGGATGTAATTACATCAAAAACTTGTTCAATGATCAACAGGCTTCTGATGGTCATTGAGAAGAAAGGTGGTTATACAGGACACCAAACTTGGTAAAGTGGGCTGTAGAGGACGGCCAATAGATTCCTTATATAGACTGAATAACAAATAATAATAAAATTGTTTTTACATTATTATTTCTGTAGACACTGAAGAGAGAAAAATCTATCCTCTGATTGCCTAATAATTGTGCACACTGATAAGTGCTTCGTTATTTTTGTTTGTGAAAGTGTAATGTAACATTTTCTTTCTGAATAAATTCACTTGCAGCAAAAGAAAACTTCTAAATTCATTTTTATAAGTCTGCCCAATTTTTACTGAACATTATCTCCAGGAATAGTACTTGCCTGAAAATACTGCACATAGTGTATATGTAAAAACATTATGACAGTAATAAACCACAGTAGTATATTTTGGCATATTTACCAAATATAGGAAATATACCATTTCTTTATTCTGAAGCTCGAACTGAAAGCTGAAAGAAAGCATTTATCTTTAGTCTTGCTGAGTTTAATGACAGTGAATTTAAACATAGGCATTTCCTGGAATACTTTTGGAAGCTAGATTTTTAATTCACCAGCTGGTTCTAGATTTTATATTATTTACCCAGCTAGCTGCATTGAGGCAGAGCAATGCCGATCTGTAATAATTTCCCTGGTACACCATATGTGACTAATGATAACAGTGACATAGTAAAGTAAAACGTCTAATGGCTTTTCTCTAATTCCAGTTCAGGTCAAACCCAAGTAGGCCATCAAATGACTCAAGCCTATGTCCTGTGTAATAAAAGATCTGGTGTTAGAATTAAATGGTACATACCTTCCAGCCCTGCACAGAACAGCTTCTGTCCTATGGTCAGGATTGAAGCCAAGTTGGTTTATTTCAACAATATTCCTGGAATCTGTAGATTCCTTCTCAGGACCCTTTGAGACACAGGTGAGGTTTGGTGGCGGATGGTGACAGATGTGTGGAGGGTTGTGGGGCCATGTGTGGCTCAGTGGGTTAACACTCTGCCTGTGATGGGAAGGTCAGCGCTTTGACTCCCATGGCCGCTACGCTGATCTCGCCAATGGACCCCTGAGCACGGCCCATAACCTTAATTGCTCCACAGACTAGCTGATCCTGTTTATTCCAGTTGTGCATTGCTTTGGATAAATTTGTCTGTTAGATAAATAAGTGCAATGTTGGAACTCATCGGAGTGCCATTTGACTGCAGCCTAGGACTCGTGGCTTGGTGCTGCTCATTTTGGCATCGAAACGGAGCCCGTCGGGCCTAGAGGGCCGAAGCTTACTGAGCTCTTAAATTTGCCTTGATTGAGCTGAGGATTAAATTAATAGCACATTTCAAAGTTTGTTAAACCCAAAGCATAGTTAACGGCTAAGAAAATGATGCTGAAGTGATCTTCGTGTTGGTGTAGAGCAGGGGTGGGGAACCTGATCCATGGAGGGCCGGAGTGGGTGCGGGTTTTTGGGATGACCTTTCAATCAGCCAATAAGAGTGGGTCCCTAGGACTGGAGCTGAGAACCAATGCTTTATTATTGGCTGATTGAAATTCTTGTTATTTTTTATTATGTTACTTTTCATTTGCACATGTTCTAATGTTAAACTGTTTTTTTTTGAGCAAATATATACTTACTAGCCACAAAAATAACATCAACATTTGCTTTGACTACCTAGGACTTTTTGCACAGTCCTGTAGGAGGTGGCAACAGCGTCACTCGGGATTTATGAAAGGGGGCTAAGCCTTTACTGGGGGATCCGATTCTAATGAACATCAGTGTACTATTAATTGGTGGGCGGTGGGGGGGGGCACTAAGGAACATTTTAGGGGCATTAAGCCTGGCTAAAATAGCCCTAGAGATTGCCCAGGTGGTACAGTACATTGAAATGGTAAGCTGCAGAGACCCCCTTAAAATGCCATTTCATAAATTGCTAGAAGGAACCACTGATTCAGCAGAGGTTCGGGGACCCCCCCACTGGTGTGGATATGCTGGGGCCTTGTCTGCATATTTTTGCCATACTCACCATTCTTTCCCAGGCCTCCCTGATCGCATGAATGCTCTCTGTCTGATCTGTATGTTTTCTTGCTCATTATTTTGAATTTGGTTATTTTTGCCAAACCTGCATGTTACTGCGTGTGTCTTCACTATACATTCCAGCTTCCTCTTCACATTTGATTTTCCTTTATTGTCTTTCCTGCATTTTGGACAACTCTGACTTTGGAAATAAACATGGCACTTCTACAGCTGGATTCTCTCTCATTATTCCATTACACATATTTTAAAAAGTGAACATAATATGGGGAGCACATGCAGCAATTATGAATAATGCAACATTAATAAAGGTGGTAAGTCTGGGAACAGAGGTGTGGCGGTCTCAGGATTTAGTCAGATGTCCAAGTTTAGTCTGCTGATTTCACCTGTTCCTAATTCAAATTTCCAACCCACTCCCTCCACCCACACACATGATCATGTGACCCAGTGAAAAGCGATCCCTGATATCCGTGAAAAGGACACTTTCCCCAAGAATGCTTCCTCAGTCCCATGTCATGCATCTGTCCGCCCATGCAAGCAGAGAAGCTGGCGAGGAGCAAGGTGAGCAGGAGACAGAGAGTATGAAGAGGGATAGGAAGGCCAAAGAGGCACCTGCTGAGCTGGAAAGGACAGCAGTTGGCAGGAAGAGAGATGCAGTGGGGAGGGTGATTATCATTGGGTGACTAGGATGGATAGGCACGGGATCAGGGGATGTCCGGGGAGGTCTCTGCCACTGCATCTACACGTGAAATGAGGCAAATATTAAGTGGATGTAGGAGGCAAACTGATTCATTTTAATTCCACATGGATGCTTAAAAATATATATATATATATATATATATATGTATATATATATATATATATACACAAATGCTCCCAAGAGCTGGGGAGCACCATAGATGCTGATCTCATCCAAGCGGAAGTGGAAATGGCAATGAGCTTCAAGGTCAAGGAAAAGCAAAATTCATTGGTTGCATAATTTCATTCATTTGTTCATATGCACACATATATACATGTGACCATTCTTTCACACCTATATATAAACATTTTTTTAGAAATAGATTATTGTGTGCAACAAATCAGACCTTTATAATGGTACAATACAACATATCATTCTTCTATTTCAGCTATTTTTGATAAGATATCCAGTGCCAAGTTGACCTGTACTGCATGTCTCGGGGCTGCGTAAGGAAACTAACAGAGAAATATGCTAATTTTAGCCACACAGAGCCAGGCTGGGGATTAAACCCATAACCCACTGGTATAATTGTGCAGATTGATCCATCCATCTATTATCCACTTGAAAAGACTGAACCTCTCATTAAATGTAATAGTTGTACTAAAACAGACTCATATAGATTTCATCTATAGGACTGTTCTTAATGTTAAAGGTTTATACTATATGCACTTTGTGTTTATTAAATGGATATACATGCTCACTTAACCTTGAAAAAAAAAGGTCATGCACCTTCAGTAAAGACAGCCTGCTTTAAAATTCAAATTGTTGGGGTTGGATGAGCTAATGAACTTGAGATGAAAAAAGGTCCATTTTTCACAGCAGCAAATAGCCAAGGGCAGTAGCTGATAACGAATGTGTGTAATATTGCAATTAGCACAGCGAAGTACTTACAGGGGTCAAATTAAAAAATTCATTAACACGCACGCACTTAATTAAGAAACACTTCTCAGTTTACATGATAAATTATGACACCTATTAAATCTCCCACTACATGCTTCTTTAATGGTTTCTCTGCTCCTGAATGGAGAAAGTGTTCCCTCTCAGGTTCATAGAATTCTCCAAGGACTGTTGTTGGTTCCAGTACAACTAGTCTAATACAAGTAATGTTCTCTGATTTGTATCAGCATATGTAGCTTCTAATGAAGAAAAAAGATTTATGTATAACTGTCATTATTATGAAATTATACATCACGGATTATGGCGGCTGTGTTTTTGAATTTCTTTTTAATGTAAATGACTAATATACCATTTTATGCAAAGAAAAGATTTAATAGACATGAAAATTGCTAAAAGTTCTACAAATTTACACACATCTGATAAAAACAAATGCAGTGATATACCTTAATATCACCTGTCTGCAATAACACAGAGAGATTTGAAAAGATCAAAGAACAGGGTCATAAGAGTGTCTGTAAGACATGGCTGTACCTAGACGGATGGATGGATAGATGGATGGATGGATGGATGGATGGATGGATGTCATCACATCAAACCAGGTTAGGGTTATACCCCAGACAATGATTCTATCAATAAACTGATCTAAGCAACATCCTTTTAAATAAATTTTGCCAGAGCACGTAACAAAATTTCCGCTTGATTAATCGTGAGAAGTAAAAGGCAGGGGTAATTTAAGTCTGAACGCAGGCTTTGCTCCGTGTTTATATTGTTTAAACAAGTGTCCAGAATTGGGTGTCATGACTAAATTATTAACTGTGTATTTCATAATGTTAGTGACAATATGTTAACGTGGTTTTTTTCCTACCCCTGCTGAGAACAGATGGCTGCTTTTACTTTATTTTCCACATCAAGTATGATTATTTCTTTGTGCCAAGAGCCACCTGCCATTCCTTGGTCTCTGTACTAATTATTTATGTTGGTAATTCACAGCAGGACTTGTTATCAGTTGGATGGTGTCTTAATAAAGGAAAGCACATCAACATATTGACATAATGTTCAAGGGGAAAATTTGTCTTAATGAAAGCAGTTGAGGATGGATGTTCTGGGGCGAGGCCAGACCCTCGGCAGAACCTCCAAATCTGACCTCCTTTTGTTCCTTTGCTAAGTTTCCTCTGTCACTCTGATCTTCAGGACTGTGTGATGATAATTAGGTAAAAGCCCATTAAAAAGTCAAATAAGATGGAATACATTAACATTGAGACCACAACCAGATGATGTCCACTTGGACGTGGATGGAGAAGGAATAGGAGAGGGCAAAGAATCGTAGGAAGACGTTCACATCAAATATGCATGCGAGGTCGGGGTTTCGCACACTCAGTGAAAAGTTTCCATAGGTTACGCCCAAGTATAGGAGGGTTTAAAGTGACTTTTGTAAGCGACTGTCATTAATGCTTAGAAAAATAATCATTTTTACTGCAACCTAGTGTTACCTTATAAGCCTCCATTAATGCATCTTAAAAGACCTTGAGAGTAATGGGTATGACAATAAAAAAGCAAAGTGTTTATTTATTTCTTGTCTATAATAAAACGACCATTCCCCAGTTGCCTAATGATCGATGAATCTGTGGCGTAAGGTACTTTCAGGAAAATTTGTTTTGTTATTCTTTTCTTTTTTTAAAGGACAATGTCATTTTTATTGTAGGAACAGTGTAGTGGGGGGCATTTCTGTGGTAGTAGATTTTTATCAAATATAAAGACAAAGTCAAAATAGACAGAAGAAGAGGAGGATGTATAAGTTTGTATCACAGTTATTTATTGGTGTAAATCCTGCATGATCTTTCATTACTGCTCTTGGCGTTCATCCTTCAGAGTTTAAAGTATGATTATGGGCTATACAGTATATATACACACACACACACATGCATTTTCCAGGATAACCACACAAAGTCAAAGAACTCCACACAAGCAGACCTGCTGTGGGAGTACAGCCTACTGACCAGGGAGATAGAGCCAACGATGTCCCCCACTAAACGCATAACGTTAATTTATGTTCTATTGCTAGGCAGGCAGGCAATAGGAAGAGGTCGCAGCTTTTGGAAAACTTGTTATATAAAAATAAGAAATCAAATTAAAGCAGTCGGATTAAGATGAGAGCAATTATTCCCCACCACATTTAGCAGTACTACCCTCACCCCAGAGGAAATAATGGATTACTTTATATAGATTGTTGCATGCATTTGAGCCCATTTTTGTCTTTACTGTACTGTTCTTCATATTGAGGTCTATATGAAGTCAGTATTATAAATGTTGCCTTTGAGAAAACCCTATTACTTTATGACTTGTCAAGTGTTGAGTGCTTTTAGAAGTGCAAGGTTGCCACTAAATCTCTATACAGAATCACTTGAAGTATGACAAATTTGATGAGAAATTAAGGCTTAATAACAAAGGGTGACGTTTATTTCAATCTATAAAAAGACAGTTTACAGCCCATCTATTACAGCCCGTCGATACCGGAGTCTTTTGTCCATTTCATCTCAGTCATCTTCATCTCAGATTTGTTACCAGGGGGGCTGTGGAGAAAAATGGCCCGAAATGAGACCAGTTTATCTGACTGACGTTATACATATTGCTTGTCACGGGCGAGTGAAAGCGGGGCACCACCTCCTACAGAAACCTGCCCCCTTTGTGACACCTGGAGAACGGCAGGAATCTGTTTAGCAGAAGATCCTCCACTCATCATATGAATAAGTATTTAGAGGGATTAGAAGGATCTTAATCCCAGACAATCTCTCCGTGCCTGATTCCTGAAGCTTCCATTATTATTTTGATACTGTTTTAATATCTGTAATCCTCTGAAACTATGGTTTGAATTAATGTAAGCTCTTACTTGGGTTGCATATGGCTAAATGTCAAGCGAAACAAGCCCAAGTCAGAAATAAAAATATTACGGCTAGAATAATACTTTAGGTTCTCATTTCCGAGCGCGGTATGAAAGCTTTATCTTTAATCATGCAGAAAAATGCAACACAAGAATAATCTTGAAGCAATTTCCACCCCCAAACAGGATCATGTCTTTGGTGGGTCACCTGTCACAAGCCTTTGTCAAATCACAGTTCTGTGCTTGAGAAGCCAACAAACTTTCCGGTAAACTCCTCACAAAAATGATTTACCTGCATGCTGAGATTACACTCTTTCCTTGTCTTGACAGTTTGGTATCTTTATAGTTCATTATTTCCTGCTCATGCCGTTTATCTCAGTAATGAAAGAGCAGGTTGTAGAAGCTCACACTGTGAAAAAAAAACCCAGAGCGGTATCTTATTATCTTCATACACTTAAAGTCAGACAAACATTATTCATATGCATTTCTGCTGTGCATTACATTTATTTTGTTCACCGGTAATTGCACAGTGCTGCACATAGCTAAATAAATTCCAGACTGGGAGATATTAAGTTCCAGGAATAATAAAGGGTCTAAACTCTTTTGGTGCTCACAAAATTACAGAAACCATCAATAAAGTGTGGCACCCAATGTGAACATACAAAAAAATATGACATGGGCTTCTAAAACGCATTCCAGCTCTCCATTCAAAATGACTGATTTTACAATTACTCAGTGCTGTCCTCTCACACCAGAGAGCATACCTACATGCTCTAGGTTAAGCTTACGATCAAGACGTTCCAGAAGCAGCCCAGCGACAGCAGTTTGAATGGAGAGAGGTATCAGCTAGCAGATGGTCTCAGATACTGCTACGTGGGCCACCACAAGCAGAAAGCACTAGCAGAAGGTGCTAAGCCCAAGGTAGCATAGCTCTGCTTCTTCAACTCTTTCATATCCCAACAAGATGTCAACAGATGTCAGGCTTTCTCAGAAACAGCTAAATTGCTTTTCCAGGTAGGCCGGTAGTAAACCTGTGCAGGGCGGACAGAAAGGATGACAGTACAGCATTTAGGTTTGAAAAGAGATTCTCTGGGCTTCAGTCTTTCGGGACGCCCCTGATCGCCCCTGAGGCAGGGTTGGCGAACGCTTGGCAGAGGAGTGAAAGGACAGCTGTGTAGGGGGAGCGGCTAATGGACCCACACGAGGAAGCTTTGACGTCCTCCTGACGTTTTCTTATGCGGAGGATCACGATTCTCCATAAATAACCCATAAAGTCCTTGCGACCCCCCACTTTGTTATTAATTATGTTTATGGCCAAATTCAGACATCTGTCACCTTGACTATACAAATTAATTATGCAGCTTCTCAGTAATATAACAGCCCTGAGCTTGTGCTCTTTGAAATACCACATGATATAAAAATTAGCAGTTATGCCCTAAAACTTACTGTGTGGCACTATAATCAGCACACATTAAGCAGCTTCAAAGTAACAATGCCCTATACTGCGGAAAAATGAAAATCCATAAGAAGAGCCATAAAATATGTTTCTTGTCCCAGATGTTTCTGCTCCCTGCAAGCATGCAGTGACAGTGGACAGCTGTCAGGCCCTCCTGCAGGCCCTCCATAAAGTGCCCAGGGACAAGCCGCCACATGCAGGCAGCACTTGGCATCAGTTCCCAGGTGGCACGAGGTCTGTGGCGAGCTTTTCCTGTTTGTTCAATTCATAGGAAATGCTCCCACGTCTCCGGCCTTTTCAGTCTCACTCTGCAGCCAGTAAGATACAATAATATTCATTTTGTTTGTTACATTATATGACTAAGGTATTCCTACAATTTATGAGATTTCATTCGTTCATTCATTTTCTATACCCATTTGTCTTATGCAGGGCAGCAGGGGTCCAGGGCCTATCCCAGAAGCTATGGGCACAAGGCAGGGAACAGCCCAGTGTGGGATGCCACCCCATCACAGAATTTATGAGATTCATTTCTGCAAAATAAATATTTGCAGAAGTAATTGCGATTGCATACCTGAAAAGCACAGCAGCACTCACCCGACCCATTTGCAAAAACATATCCAGTACAGGGCAATGGTGGGGGGGGGGTTGGTATTACAGGCAGAACAAGACTCTGGAACATCCCAGATGGGAATGTAGCCCTGTGATGGGCTAACACACATTCCACACTTCAACTTACAGCAACACAGCACAGGAACACTCAACAGCAAGAACATTCAATGCCACCCAATATTTAGTATATAAATGCAAAATGCATGACACTAAAAGGATATATGTTGAAATATTACGTTTAAAACCCAACCATTTTATAAAGTCTAGTGTCTGTCAAATTATTTGTTGCGCAAATGAGACCTATAATTTATATAACCTTTCCAGTTTCACCCAATACCATGTACACTCTACTTTGACTTATAGCTTTAAGAAAAGAATTGCTTACGTGGGAAGGCATAAATGTTTTATGGCAAGTCATGTGTGAGACATGAATCTTTGGTGGGGGTGGGGGTAAGAGGTGGCAGAAAGCCGCCATACGTCACCTGCGGTGGGGGTCCCCTCGCTGTGTGTGAGAGAGCAGTGGTATGGATTTTAAACACTATTTCTAACTTCACTTTTTCAGAAAGGTACAGATGAACTTCGTAATTAATTCAGGTTAGAAATTGTGACAATCAGCACACAAAAAAAAGCAACAAGGAAACGGTGTATAGCACATCCTACCACACCTTCTGAGCCCCTTTCTCGCAGACAGAGACCTTTAACTGCAAAAAAGCATTTGTGATTTACTGAAAATAGACCCTGCGCTGACCCCCCCGGCCAGCATTGCCCCTTTTAACAATCCCCTCAGCTCGGCATCCTCGAGCTGGATGCTGCTCAGCAGATGGGAGCCGCTGGTGAATGGCCTGGTGGTGATGTACCTCCTCCATCCTGTGTGAGGTGGGCCTCAGTCTTGTCCAGATTTTTCCCAGCTGGCTACATTTACCCCTGGCAATATAATCAGTCTTAACAGGGGCAGCTGGGCTTCATTAAGTGAGGCTTCTGTTGGCACAGGTCTGGTGTTCGATCACCATGGAAACATGAAATACAGCACCATGTCACTGTTCTGCTTGTGGCCAGATCCCAGCCATCTCTCACCAGTCTCCCCAGAGATAGGACCTAATGATGGAATAATAATGCTCTATAAACATATTCTATACATACATACAGATCATATATTATATGGCTATAGCCCCCCTCCTGTGCTTCAGTACATCCATAGCTCCATCCATCCATGGAACCATTTTCCATGACCGTAATCTAATGCAGGGTTACAGTGAGGCGGGGGGTGAGGGATACTCTGAATGGGATTTCATTGTAAACTCTTCTCTCACTTCCATATAATATGCCAGGGTTCCCCAGATCCAGTCCTGGAGGGCCAGTCTGTGACCCACT
This sequence comes from Petrocephalus schoutedeni, assembly GCA_026780765.1. Classification (NCBI taxonomy): domain Eukaryota; kingdom Metazoa; phylum Chordata; class Actinopteri; order Osteoglossiformes; family Mormyridae; genus Petrocephalus; species Petrocephalus schoutedeni. The sequence continues at coordinate 21,142,524 of JAODKL010000040.1, read as the reverse complement.
TTAGAGATTTCCCTGCCCAGGCGCACCTACAGTACTACACCCACCAATTGGCTGCTGAGCTGAATAATGTGTGTTTGAGCAGGGAAATCTGCAAATTGTGTTGCAAACTGGCCCTCGAGGACCAGAATTGGGCAGCCCTGCCATACACTCTACCTATGTGACCTGATATGTCAGTCTTTTTTATTTTGATTTTAAGACTCAAGCCAATTCCTTTCATATTAAAAAAGGGCTCTCATAAATGGTAAGGGAAAGCAACTTTTATTTCTTCAAATTGCACAGCTAGCTATTTCCAACATGGGTAATATACTAAAAAAGACTCTGAATATATGTGAAAAGGCATTTAATCATCGGTCAACAAAATAAAATATGCAAATTGCTGGGTACCAGATCATTACCAACAAAAACATATGTTTTAAAATAATCCTTAATCCCTAGAAATGAAAAGATGAGAGTCGTAAGATAATGCCAGTATTAGAGCCTCAGAACAAAGGTCGCTTTAAAGAATTAGTGTTACAAATTGAGAAATGATTTTAATTCTTTGTTGGATTTAGGATATTTGTATACATTCTGTGAGCTGTATAAAAGAAATGAATTCTTAATCCTAATCTGTTACAATCAATGCAGCTACATCCTAGTATATGCTATAAACAGTATGATTTTAGTAAAGTAGACAAATCAAAGCCAGATTGCTGGACTATGCTAATATTGATGTATTTGTAAGGGTTGCTAAGCAGTATACTGTATATTGATGCCATCACAACAACGAACAATGAATATGCCATTCGGAAGCCTAAAGATTCCTTGTTTCTAGCTTTAAAAATCCATGTAACGATATTTCCGCCCTGCTAGCATTACTAGTCCAAAGAATGGTAAGCAGTCTAGGTAATCATGGCTAACTAAGAGGTCTCTCAGCTCTTAGGAATCCCATAGTGGCAGCTCAGAAAGTTAATTCCATCATTTGCTGGGAAAGTGAAGGGCTAAGAAAGTGTTTTTGAATATAGGTAAAAAAGACTTCTGCCCCTGCTATGAATATGACAAGTTGCCGCATCTTCTCAGATACCATTGGTATTTAAAACTCTAAGGCGGGGGCTATTTTGCACCTGCCTGAAAGGAAGAATGGAAAAGGAGGCTGGGAGAAGAAGTATCTGCTGGTTTGTTAGAAGAACAAAAGGCTGGGATAAGTGGGGCAGGAGGAAGGGGGAGGCAGAGGAGGCTAGGAGGAGAAGTAGCAACTGGTTTAGAGGAGGAACTGGAGGCTGAGAGGAGAAGTATCTGCTGGTTTGTTAGAGGAACAAGAGGCTGGGAGAAGTAGCAGGCAGTTTGGAGGAGGAATAGGAGGCTAGGAGGAAAAGTACCAGACGGATTGGAGGAGGAAGAGGAGGTTGGGAGGAGAAGGAGCAACTGCTTGGGAGGAGGAACAGGAGGCTGGGATGAGAAGTAGCACCTGGTTTAGAGGAGGAAGAAGAGGCTAAGAGGAAAAGCTACAGGTGGTTTGAAGGAGGAACAGGAGGCTTGGAGGAGTACTTAGTGGGTGGGAGAAGGAACAGGAGGCTGGCAGATGGGACAATACTGTACCATTGGAGGTGCTACAGTAAATTGTGTGGTAACAGTAAATGTGCAACTGCATAATAACAGCCTGAAGAGCTTTACACTGAGACTTGTTGTGTCGTATGTTTTGGATTTTTGTGGTATTTTTGTTTTTTAAATGAACCACTAAGTAGTGATAGCTGTAGGTTAACTGGAGTCCTTAAAAGCTTAATGACAAAACTTAATGACTTTAATGATCATGAACATAGTGAGAGGGCGCGCATTCCCATTCAGCAGGAAGCACAACTGCAGACAGAGACAGAAAGCATTCCTCCAAAGCACGCATCACCTCCGCAGATGACAGATATGCTACACAGCACAGAGATCTGCAGCCAACTCACTCGCCCCAGGTTTATGTGTCCAGACAGAAATCTCCTGTTTGTTGCCTGAGGCTTCAGATTTTGGATGAAACAAAAGTAGAAACATGATAGCTTGCATTACAGCTGCTATCCAAAGCTCAGACGATGCAGTAAATAATCTGGTTCAACATAATGCATTCACTAACACTAAGCAATAGGATCAGGCATCTATTATTATTTATAAAATAAAATGACATGTAATAATGACACTTAATTGCTCCCTCAGGGGGAAACTCACTTCCCAGCCAGCTCTCTATGACACACATGTAGGTGAGAGCAAGCTTGATAGCAAACAGCAGCCAACTACAGCGGGGCCCACTGAGCTGGGGGTTAAGGGCCTCGCTCCAGGGCCCACAGACATGGCTTTTCCGCTGAGGCTGGGCTTGAACCAATGACCGGCCAATCACTGTCACAGAGGCTTAGCCTGCTGAGCCAGGTGCTGCCCACTTGATCTGTACTTTACTCTGTTTTCCATTTTTACATGCAGGATTCCTTAAGTCCAATCTGCTTATGACATATTGTTGAATTAAAACTACAGTAAAGAAAAACATACAAAACCGTTGAGGAGACAATATTTCTGATTTTATTTATTATTTGTTAAAATTAGGTTTTTATTCATTAGTAATGCGGTGAACAGTATGGTCTTTTACTGGATCCTTAAGTTTAAATAAGCTCTGGCCTTTACTCTAAAATCCTTATACTTGTCTGACCTTATTAGCGCATAGATCTCTCCATGGTGCTGAACCCAACAACACCACAGACAGCTTCAGCTATGCCCCTCAAACTCAAGACTGGCCCTTAAATCGAGCACCGTTTTACGAAAAACACAGCATATTTTGTTATACTTTGTTATACACTTTGAATTAAAGATTATTGCAATTAAGGCTTATTGCAGTCCAGGAAGACACATAAATAATCAATGTAGATATTTATTGTGTCGCATTAGAATCTTTTCTTATTTTCAAAGCAATAAATTGAATTTAATGCCGATAAGAGTTGGTGTGTTTCTGCTGCGTATGGCAGTGCAGACGGTGTGTAGGTGTATTTCCTTACAATAGAACTTCAGCAACAATCTCCTGGTGCCATTTTCTCACAACAAAATAATCAAAAAACGAGCTAAATTTCCAAAATCGTATTTTGTCCTTAGAAATGCATTTTGTGCAATTAGCACTAAAAAGTCCCATTTAGCCTGTACATTAAAAAAAAGCAGGTCACACTGACATGTTAAAAAATTCACAATATCAATATGCAGTTTCTGTTTTGCTGCAATGATTATGTGCAATTTATCCTAAAGCTGATCTTTCACAGAAATATCACCACCTAAAACCTCATTTCCCAGGTCAACAAATAATCACGTTAATCACAATGATGTACTACAGTATTCTATGACAATAATATATGACACTCAAGAGTTTATTAATGTCACAATTTTTTATTTATATTAACTTGCTATAATAAATCTTCCAGCCATCCATTCCCCATGTAGCTGTGATGAGCCTGGAGCTTAGCTCAGGAAACACAGGGCATAAGGCACAGGACAACCTGGACAGGATGCTGGCCCATCGTAGGGCATACTCCCGCCTCACTAGGGGCAATTTAGAGACACAAACTGACCTGACAATTGTTTGGTCAATGGCAGGAAGCTGGAGTAAAACCCAGGAAGAACGTGATGCTCTACACACGCGTACAGAGTTGGGAGCCCCAAACCCTGGAGGTGTCAGGCTACCGAACCACCCACTGAGCCTCCCGGCCACCCGGCTATAGACTTACTTATATTACACAATATTAAAATGAACATTATTGTAGGTATGTGTACTTCTTAAAGAAATATTTAACATTTAATGAATACTAGTCCATTGTGTTCCCACTTTGGGCTCCAGCAGGTGGTGTCAAAGGGCACAAGGAGGGCTAATGAGCTCAAGACAAATACGACCAATAGCAGTAACCTTTCTAGGTCAGCTGATCACCTACTGCCCAATGGTGAGCTCGATCATCAGTGCACGCAGCATGTAAGTAGACCTGCATTGCAATAGAGTGACACTGAGCACTGTTTCAGAAACTTTGCATACTTGAAACAGATTATTTACTATTAATGGTTAGAACACAAAGTTCAGAAACCTGATCATAATATAGGAAGTAAGTATTAGTTGTAAGTAAGAAGTAAGATTTAGTTGATTGCTGTGATGTCAGACGTCACAGAAATAGCTTACTACAGTTGTTTTTTCATCATCCATGTCCCATGCAGGGACATAGGGAGTCTGGAGTCCATCTCAGGAAGCACAGAGCGCAGGCCAGGGGCATCAAGGATAGCATGCCAAAATCCTTCTTATTAAAAAAGCTCAATACTTTTGTAATGTTTTGAGTGACACTCTATTATAGTAACAGCAAAAAAAGGAAAGGTCATTTAGTAATCAAGGTGTGTGTTAAATAAATTTACTGAGTAAAAAAAAACATTAATTTCATAATGATATAATACATCATTAGTGATATGATGTTAAAAGGTAATGATCACCACCACTGTTGTGATTTGTGTTTCTCACTAAAATAGCAGTGAGTTACTAATTAAGCCCCAGTATAAACTTAGGTAATGTAGTCGTCAGTTAAAATATGAACCAAATATGTAATCAATGGACCATGGAACTGGAGGAGATCCATGCCCATGTCCGGGCAATTTTTGAAACATCATTAAGAATGCAGAGATGATCATGATAAAATTACCGACAAATAATTTAATGCAAACCAATAAAGCTGTATTAATTAAATTCTGAATTATATCCCAATTTTTTCAAATTAAATTCATATCACATGGACATGATTTTATGCCCCCTTGTTCAATGGCATTCCACACTCTATGATGGCATCTATACAGTAAACCTCTGGTGGTTTGTGGTTCTGTACCACAAACATCATAGCATATTTCAAATAGTCCCGGTTTTAGCCCAGTGGTTTCCTCATACCCTTTATTACCTGAGAGATTCCTACCTGCTGAGACCTGAGCACACTGAAAAAACACAATAGCAGAAACTTCCCCTCAGTCAGAGGGAGACAGGCCTGCCCAAGAGGCGTGAACTGGAGCCGGCAGAAGGATCAGAACACCATCTACTGGCCCAGCCCATGTCTGCAGAAACTGCTGGTATTTACAGCTGATGAAGGCTCCCCACAGGAGGCGGTGATATATGTTGAGAGTCACAGTCATGCTTTAGCACAAATAAATCCCACACCCCTGCACAGTGGGGGCCATGCTCCCAGGGCCCTGAGGGGGGCTCGGGTGGTGGGGGGGGGCTTATGGTCCAAAAAGGTCAACGGCACAACACATGACACAATTAGAAGGGCACGCGCTGTGCAGTGACTGACAGCAAGTCAAATAAACAAAGAGCAGGACTCCAGAGGAACACTTCATTTTAATGTGCATCATATCTAATGAGTGCGGCTGTAAGTAACAGCTCAACATAAACTGAAATCTGATCACTTTGAGGTTTGCTGCATTTTGGTGCCGGAGGGATTCTGTCAGGTAAATATTCTACCTCGGCTCTCTCCCGCCTTCTCCGGGACAGCTTGGGCCTCCATCCGTCTGCTCAGCTCAGTGTTCTTCACAGATCAGTACGAGTCCTGGAGCCCTTATGCTCTCCTGATGATGTAATTATTTCCCAGTGGCACCTGGGAAGAGTATGATTCAGAAGCATCACTCAGAGCCAAGTCTACAGATGTTTATAATTGCTTTCCATTATGAACAATAACAGCTGTTTATATCTATCAGCAAATAATTCACAAGAGTTTCAGACTGTTCGGATAGCATGTCCCACCTGGTCACTATCGTCGGTTATGCCTGTTTATAGAAAATCAGGCATAAAATGTATAAAACACAAAAGCATCTACAGCTAGTCTCATCTTCATTTTTTCCTTACATCCCTTCCTTCAATGCCAAACTGTACCCTAGCAGTCAAACGGGAACAAAACAAAGAATCAACAATTGTATTTACAATTAATGGATATGCTTGTTGTCCCATAAAATAGCTTCAATATTTTCGTGGAAGGTACTTTCTTCATTTTTTTTTGCAGGATAATTTGCATAATTTTCTTTCTGGACATTGAAACGACTGTAGAGGCTGGTGGGCTTTGCTGCCAGTGGGTTTTATTGTGTTACCGGGAGGTTGGCAGCAGAAGCCGTGATTGATGCATTTGTTCAAGGTTAAAACACCTGTCTGGCAGGACAGTGCAATGAACCCAAGTGTAGAGAACAAAGAGCTTTTTCACTTCCACTGTGCCAGTCTGGGAGAGGAGTGGCAAATGTGACCGTCATGCAGCCGTCGCAAACCACGCCCTCGGTACCGAAGTCATCTGGCTCGCTTTGTGTGACTGCTGCACAAATAACACATAGGCACCACCTCTCGCCTACTGCTGTGACCTGCTTTTTTTGTAGCTTTGCTTTTCTTGTCAAATTATTCTCAGCTTGCTTGCTGCAGGCACTTTACCCTCTGTCAGAGTTTACCTCACACAGCTGTTCAGCAGTAACAGGACAGTGCAAAGGATGCTTTCGAAAAGTAGGGGCGCTTCTGAACAAAGCAGAGTCCTGTCCAACTCTTTCTTGTCAAAATGACATTAAAATTCACCGTTAGGCTAAAATCCCAGATGGAACTGACTTTCCAATTAAATTTATTTGCAGAATTGATAGTACAATGAGACACTTTATAGATAAAAAAACAGCTCCTCTTAAAATTACATCTCTTCCACCAACGCATGAAGGGGCAGGAAGGTGAATGTTAGTTAAAATCCTCATAGCCTGTAAAGTTCCGGATCTGGGGGATTGTGGCCAGCCAGAAAGAAAGAAAAGGATTTCATGTTTTGTGAAAGTAGGAAGAAAGGATTGTGAAAACACAAATATGAAGCAGCAGTAGAGTGGCAGAACGCCTCAAGCATACGTATTTTCTTTATCCATGCAATGTAGGAAAGCGTATTTTGCTGAGCTGAGCAACAGTAATTCAAAAAAAAAAAAGACTTGATCTGGCAGCCGATTTGATTTAAAAAGAAATCCAGGCTGTTTTAGTCCCCACTGGCTGTGGTTGCTTTACTTGCTTTTGTTTTCATGGCACATGAAATTTTCCTAGTCCTGATGCTTATATATCTGTGTTTCTCCTTGTGAAGAGATTTCTTCCCTTTCCTTTCAAGACTCAAGACCCAAGAGCACTTTATTGTCAATGCATCTATGTATTGCATTAAATAGAGTTTCCCTTGGGCCTCCTACAGTATCACACAGAAACAGAAATAAATAAACAAATGTATAAATGTATAATACACAATACAATACAATACAATACAACATAGTGTGTGTGTT
>JAODKL010000040.1:21095511-21110710 GCA_026780765.1 Petrocephalus schoutedeni | reverse complement strand
ACTGACACCACAGTTGAAACAGCTCATTATAGTTACCCTGTTCCTCCCCATACAGAAATGCTTTTCATCAGGAGACGGCTGGGTGTGTGCGCGTTCGTCTGTGTGTGTCTGTGTGTGTGTGTGTGTGTGTGTGTGCATGCACATGCACACTCGTGCTCGCGTCTGCGATAAATGAGCACTAAATGAGCAGGTGTACGACGCTGCTCCTCGATGATTATTTATCTACATTACAGTGCTGAGACTTTCTCATCTGGTTAGTGCACCAGCAGCTAAATCAACCGAAACAACAAAATCGCAATATTATTTAGGCGACTGGTGAATTCATGTCTAAGCGGCCGAGAAAAACGTGCTCAATGTTCAGCTGAATTCATCATGCAGGTGTAGCCAGGTGCCCCAGGCAGGCTCAGAAATGCTGCTAAATCCCCCCTTTTATGTCATGTCATGAGAAGTTGTTGCTCTAGTTTGGAAAGGAGAGGACTGTTCAGGTGCAACAGGGATGCAGAGTAACAGATTTCCCGAGTGCAGCGGACCAGGGCACTCCAAGAGATCCACGTGCGCCTGGAAGTTTCCAGAAGAGCAGATGAAGTAAGTCAGACGTTGGCCCGGTCGGCCTACAGTGTCTGGTGCGTGCCAAGCTGTCTGACTGGCTTCAGGGCTGGGGGCGCATCTTGCGTCCCTGGCAGGCAAGAAGCTAGAACATTTTGAGCAGGAGAAAAATTAATGGAAGTAACGTGTGGGTGTCTTTGCTTGAAGGAAGGCAGGCTTGTGAGAAAGAGAGAGAGTGTGCAGTATGTGTGTGTGTGTGCGTGTGTGTGTGTGTGTTGTGGGAAGTGTGCGGGGGTGGCATGTGAAAGGAATTCAGGTCAGTCTCACAAATTCTCATTGGGACTGTGAATAATCCCGTATCTAAATGTACATCTCAGGCTCTCGTCTCGCAATAACAGACAATGAAGCAGAAAGGAATTAAATGAATGAAGATTTTTTTTCTGTTATTATCAAGGTCACTAAAGCATAGATACAGCTTCAGAAATACTGTAGACCACTGCTGCCTGAGACTTTTCTTTTTGTAATTGAAAACAATCCTCATATTTCTTATGTAAGACTGTGATAATAAAAGATATTTGGGAAAAAAGGTTGACATAAGAGAACTGCAGCCTGAATATATAATAAAATCTGTTATAAAGTCATTTAATGGCCGTGAGACTCTGCAAGCCACCCAAATGCGTCTCGCAGGAAGAGATTTGGCAAGTATGAGCAAATGTTCAGTGTTACAAATGAGCAAACTCCAGTGCGTGCGAGCCAGAGTCTCAGATGGTCAAACGTGGCCTGAGGAGGGGACAGCAACACCATGCCAGCCACTGTGCAAAGCAAAGCCGGCACTTTTTGGGGTGAGATGTCAAATCAAGGTCCTTGGTACCAATACTGACAGTCCATTTAGTTTTTTCCTGAGCCCTGTTCTTCTGAGAACTTAGAAGGTGCTTTTAATTGGTATGGATTGATTGACTTAATTAAAGCAGCTTGAATATGAGTGCATAGTACTCACTTAATTCTGAATCTGGGCTTCATCAGACTTTAGTCTTACGTGTCCCTGTACTGTAATGCCGTGCTGTTCTCTTAAATAAACCCTATCCATTCTTTTTTGTCTCATGGTTATGTATTGTCTTTGTCCTTTGTCTTGTTATCCACTATATGTTTGTTTATGTGCATACTAGGCTACCCACAGATCACATCCCTGGTTGGATTCTTTTATGAAACAGATTATAAAAAATTAAACTGGCTGCTAAAATGTTAATGAGCAAATATAACAGTTATTGGGACTGCAGAACCTCAAAAACTGGCCCAGTTGAAATTTATTTATACAGGCAAATGGTTTGGGGAGAAGAACATAAACTTCCCACCCACCTCTCCTCTTTCCTCCAGGGGGCGATGTGATGACTTTTATCATATACTGACCTGCCTGACTATTGACCAAGAAGTAGAGTCTCAGGACTGTAGTGTAGCTGCAGTAACTGCAATGCATTGCACTTGTTAGCCGTTTTTCTTTTAACAGTCATTGGCATGACAACTTTAGCATTCAGCACCACACTTAGTAATTGGTCAAATGTGTTGTCATCCTGAAGTCAATAAGAATTTCACAGAAAAATGTGTTACAGCCCTATTTACAGTATGAGCATTGCTCTTTATAACCTTGGTTTCAGCAGTAGCTAATTAGTATCCTCAGCTACAACAATTTAGCAGAAATGTCTCTTTTGAGATCTAAAGTCACCTGTCCCATAACTATGCACAAACAGACATGAGCTCATGAGTATGAATGAGTCTGTCTGCAGGTCTGAGTTCTGTTTAAATGAATTTGCACAGTTTTCACCAGGTTGCGTTTAGTTTAGTTTCCAGAAAAGGCATCAGTTTGCTTCAGTGTCTTTGGGGGGGTCCCAGATGTAAATTCAGTAAAATGGTTACTGCAGTGTTTATTTAAAACTTTGAACTAGTACAATGAAATGTCTTGGTTGCTGTTAACCTTGCTGACTATTAATGGTAACATGAAAATGAACATGCTGGTCCTGGGGGTGTATCAACCAGGTAAAGGCCAGGGAAGCAAAGTCAGGTGAGCAATCTCAATAAGCATGCAATTATCATACTGGTATACTGGTAGGCGAATGTCAAGGTAACTGCTATATTAGGCCGTAAATTGAAGTTAGGATAACCAGATGAAAAAGATATCACATTCTCGCTCCTCTATGGGTAATTTAAAGTTCATAAGGAGTTCAGACAAGCAAGATAAGTCAATTATGGAGTCAAATATACAAAGATCGCTCCTTTATGGAAGAAGCAATCTCGCTCATGTGTCTCATGTCGTTTTCCTTGCATCTTTATTGTACTCCCACTATTATGACGGCATTTCCAAATACTGGGCTCAGATATTACCTTTCCCCCATTAATAAGCAATTGTTTTGCAGGGCCAATCAACCAATAGGGAAAGAGATGGAAAGCTTTAAACTTTATAACCTACATAAAAAGGTCCACCCTGCCCTTCAACCTTGAAACGTTTAACATGACACAGACAGTTAACTGGTTATTCTTCATCTCTGGTATTAATCTTCAGCTTTTATAGTTAGTGTTCTCCTCTGCCCAGTATCTATATGACTGCAATTACACTCGATCGACTACACATTTCCCGTAGACATGCACTGTCAGAATAAAGGGTTCAGATCTGTTCCCCAAGATACAAACAACAATAATGTACCCCCAATGGTACAAAAATGTTCCTCAGCTTCCATTTCTGTACCTTAAATTAGGCTACATCTACCTATAGCTAGGGTGAAATTGGCAGCCCCTTGAGGGTACAGCACCAGTGACACGTAATTGCATCCTCAAAGGTTTTTGATTTTTGAGACACAGCTTGGTCATTGCATTTTGTTGGTAGCAGTAGTACAGTTAGTTGATTAAATTTAAATGTTTGCTTACTATTTGATAAATACCTTTAGAGTAAAATAATTCTTTACAGACAGGGCAGAAAATCCACACAGACAAAAGGGGACGTCTGGGAAGCTGCGCTCCAAGCAGTGGCCAAACAAGCTCCTCATCTCGGCACATCAGCACGGCCTTCAGGCGTGCAATAATTAAAGTAATTCGAAATCTCACAGGCCACTGCACAGATCTAATGGTGCTCATCCCTTCATCCTGTAGCCCAGGAGCACAAGATACTGCCATTTGCTCCAGAAACTTCTACTCTCAGCCCGAAGCCTGAGACTCGTACATAACACGCCTTGGATTTAAACTCTTTCAGTCAGCATGACAGATTTGTTTTCTTATTTCGTGTTAATCTCCTTGGGGTAGTGTTCTGTTCTTGTATTGGCCATAATTGTGCCAAATTCTTCAAGACTTGAGGTTCTTGCGGCTGGTCGGCAAACATGATGCCTATATCTATCTACGACAGTGTTCCAGGGGTGAGATACGTTTAGCTTGCTTCCTGTTCTCCCATCAACTCATGTCAGTTACATATTCTCAGCATAAACCAGCTGCAGGCATCAGGGTCTTAATTCAAGACTCAAGATTCAAGATTTAAATCTCTATGTACAGCAGTATAACGATATTGGGATAGCGCCTTCCTGAACACTGCAAACAAAACACAAGGAATTTATATTTAACAACATGTACAAAATACAAAATAGTCAATAAATATATACAAAATAATGGGTGTTAACAATCTAATACACTCAAATGCACAGAAGACTTTAAATGAATCAGGCAGGTTATAGACATTGTGATGAGTTGGCACCCCATCCTGGGTTGTTTCCTGCCTTGTGCCAGACCCCTGCGACCCTAAAAATGACAAGCAGGTACAGAAAATGGATGGATGGATGGATGGATGGATGGATGGATGGGTGGGAGGATGGACGGATGTGTGGACGGTTGGATGGGTGAGAAGATCGTTATATCTGGTTGATGCTGAACAAACCGGGAACTAGAAGAAAACAGCCTTTTATTAAAGGAGAAACAAACACTTTATTCTGTTACTCAAGACAGATTTTAAAATATGAAGTAGTCAATTGGGGGACAGGACATAAAATTAAGACAGGACAGCGTGAGAGAACATGACTGACCAAACTCATGTGGTACAGACAGGTGTAGACTAGGCTTACGTGGGACTATCAAGGCCACCAGAGTTCTTTTGTGGTAGAAACCAGTGCCATCTGGTGACCTTGAATGTTAGACTATTCACAAAATTCAGTTAAATTTTTGATATATTTTAGTCATCCTTTAACTGAGCTCACTGATTTTATTTTCTGTTTGAGTCTAGATTTATTCGACGAAAATTACAGGACATTTAGTCAACTCTACTCTAAGTCAAATCTACTTTACATTCAGTTGACAAAATCTATAGGATATGCAGTAAATTGAGCTAACACGTTTAGTCATAGTCTAATACACAGTCTTATTCTGTGGAAGCACACACACACACCTAGATTGGTCTACCTCAATCCCATCTATATTGCTGAAGGAATCATCTGTAAAGCGGTTATTATGGCATGGTATTAGGTTTCAACATGCGGCCTTTAAGGACACAGGATTGTGGTGTTTATCCCTGTTATTATCGGCCCACACATCTTATTTTCCTTCAAATCAAATGTGAGTGTGTGTTTTTTTTTCCCTACTTAAAGCCGACTGTGGTCTAGACCAAGCTTGGGTAGTATCTAATATTTCATGCCGCCATATTGTCCAGAAATTATAATATTCCCCATGATAATGGTCACCCAAACCTAGCAGTAAGTTAATAGACAGACTTTTGAGACAGAATTGCATGGTTTACATGCGTAATTCCAGTTAGATCAACATTATCTAATCACGCCCAGCTATGGGCAACACTAACTAAAGATTCTACTTCTGATTGGATGAGTTTCAAATTCGTCTGTTCCTGACATTGTGTCATTTATTTTTCGTTGACAAAAGTGTCAGTATATTTAGTTTTTGGCATAATATATATTTTTTTGCACCTTAGTTTTTTCAGTTAAATTTTCATCGTAATTTTTGTCAACAAAATTAATACTGCCTGATGGAATTTATTGGATAAATCTTTGACAAGCATTAGAAAGCTGTCACTGATACTTCATAAGAAACAATTAGGTTCAACATTTTGACCTTTTCTATAATTATGCAATTAAGTATTGACATGACGCCCCAAACTGCCCTTTCATTGCTATGGTTTCTTATAGCAGAGCCATGGTAGCTGCACTGCCTCATTTCAAGTTTAATTGTTCAGTCATGGCATGTTGAGATGTGATCGTAACACTAAGAAACACAGGTTGTTAGCATTCTGCATACGCACAGACAAATAGGCCTGATTTATGCTGGATAAAAAGGGCATTCTCAATTTCTGTGTAGAAATGATCTTTTCCCACAATGCAATAAACATTTGTCTGATGCCTTCATTGGGTTTATTGGATTTGACAGATTAGTTAAGCCGTTTCCCTTTGCTGAGTGGGGTCATGACAGTAACACTGTGAAAAGGTCCATCTCTGACTTTGTATTTATTGGGCTTAGAACAGAAAGGACAGGACGTCCATCTTTGAGCCTCAATACTGTGGACCAATTGTTCCTACTGACCTGCTCAGGTACGTTCATATGTACAGATTTCAGGATAAGGAGGAGCTAACATAGTGTTATAAAAGAACAGGACTCTGTAGCCATTTCCTTTCTTATATGACGTTCTGCACAAGGAGTCATATAAAAATCGACATACATGACTATAACACACGAATATACATGTGACTGTGTAAATGATACCTCCTGTGTTTGTGTGTGGATAATACAGTGTGTACTTGCTTTTAAATGAATAGTTCAAATTTTTACAATGAGATTTCTTTCACCTGGGTTGATAACAGATGGGAAATGACCTCCATAGATTCTATTAAAACTCACATGAAGCATCCTGTTCCATCTCCTACAGGAAGGTGATACAAGCGTGTCAGTAATATGGGAATCTCACCCTCCTCCTTTGTAGCAGAAGGTCAGTGTGACTAAATCCATTATGTCCTTCCAAGGTTAAGTAATCATGTCTTCAAAATGGGAAGTTGGTACAGGTTTCTCCTCTTTGCTGACCTAAACTGGGGCTTTGGGAATCCCTTTTGGGACCTGTCATCTTTTCAGGGCAGCATGGCGTGCAATGTGGGGCAAACGGATAACAATGCAGAAGTGAAGATGTCCTGTATAAGACTTCCTGTGCTGATATGAATCCAGACCATCTGTGGTCCCAGCTGGAGTGCCAGCGATGGTCTGGCACCAGGACTGCGGCATATTTACAGATCTAAACACAAATGGCTACTGCCTGATTGTTTCACGATTCATTAGTCAGACAAGCTCCCCTCTCCCGCCAGCCCAGCTGTTACAGAGTAAACCTTTGTCACTTAATAGGGCTGGTTATTGCTTTCCATCAAATTTATTGATCTATGTCAGACACCTTTTAGGTTGAACTGCGAATCAGACCAGCCCGGAGAACAGTGTAAATGATTGGTTTCACAATGCCAATGTATCATAGACCTAATGATCACAGACATAGGGAAAGGTATCTTAACATTGCTTAGAGACATAAGCATGTTTAAAAATTAATTCAAAAAGCATGCATGAGACCCTTCAATATACAAATCTCTTGTCCTATGAGATGCATTTTACATTATACCACAAAATGCAAGTCATTTAGGAGTCTAAATATCTGTTCAAATTTCTTGTGAATGTAGAAAAGATGCTGCTCCGTTGAACGGCATGGTGAAATTCATAAGGACTTGGGCTGAGGGGCTTCCCTGCTCTACTACATCATGTTTTATAATCCCTATAAAAATATCCAGCAGGATGAATACATAAAGTATGGAAGGGTCAAACTATAGTATTCATAAGCCACTTAAATATAATTTAGTTATTAAATAATAGTATTATAAAAAGGACAAGGCTATGTTCTTTGACCACCTCATACCATTTCTTATAGTACTGTACATAGTGATTCCTGTACAGATAGAATTGAACTGAATTGAATTGAGATTAGTATTTCTGACACACGTAGGCTTGGAAAGGTTTAAGATGCATGTGTCCAAACGAGGTCACCAAATCTGCAGTAAAATCATGAAGATTCTTAGATCCACACTTGCATGCCCCCTACCTTAAGAGTGCACCGCTTCAACATGTCTGAGGCACTAACACAGCAGCAGTGTTACTACCTGTGGAAAGAATGAGCAGGTGTCAAGGCAAATCCCGTCCTTTCACCAGCAGGCTGATTGATTTTACATTAACGGTCAGACGTTGCTACACGTCACTACTTCAACCAGGAACTCAAATCATAGTCTTCTGTTGGCCTGGCACCATCAATCCTGGTCAGTATTATATATTCACATTGCTGTGTCATAGTCATTGGAAGCCATATGGTGGTTTAAATGCGGATCTATAAGCTGATTTTGAGTTAAATATGAATTTCATTCAGTGTCTGCTTGAGCACTGAAGAATAAATATTTGTATATAAATCTATCCATCCATCCATTTTCCGCCACTTATCTAGAATCGGGTCACGGGGGCAGCAGTCTAAGCAGGGGAACCCAGACTTCCCTCTCCCAGGCTACTTCGTCCAGCTCTTCTGGGGGAATCCCGAGGCATTCCCAGGACAGCCGAGAGACATAGTCTCTCCAGCGTATTACACAGTGTGTGTTACACAACCCACATCTGCCTTTCCCCTCTTCCTAGAACCATATAAAAATGAGACAGTATGCTAGAATAGACATTACATGCCTCAGAATTTTAAATTCATTATAATTCATTAACATCCTATTAGCGTATTAGTACATTCAGGCCCTCAACCATTGCTGATTGATCATTTTGATTGATGTACTATTAATTTCCTCCAAACCTAATTGAAGCTTTTATGAATATTGGACATCAAAGTGACACTTGTTTAATTAGTGGTGCCACCTTTTTTCCAGATGTTCAAGGGCCTCCTTAATGGTAATATATACATGGCATATGCTGGTTTCCAGCTAAAAGCTATAAAGAAATGTTTAACTGAGGGAACAGGTGAAATTATTTCATTTGCTCCTGGCATAAAATGCCTTTTACTAGAGTACTGAGCTGGCCTGTTTCAGAACAGCCATCATACAATGACAGTGAGGTCGTAAAGTACAGTATATTTGTGTGTATGCCTATATTACACGTGTGTAACACGGGGTGCGTGGCTGTCTGTAAGCATATAGATGAACTAACTGGTGTGTCATTGTTGCATTGTTGAGTACTGTCTGCCCATAATAAACCATGACGCCCAGTCTAGCACAATGGCTGCATAATCCATCCATCCATTTTCCAACCCGCTTATCCTGTTCAGGGTCGCGGGGGGTCCGGTGCCTATCCCGGAAGCTACGGGCACGAGGCAAGGAACAACCCAGGATGGGGGGCCAGCCCATCGCAGGGCTGGCTGCATAATAAAACATTAATAATAATCATTGATGAGCTGCTGAATCAGTCTTTATTATAATGTGAACATTTGCTAGGTATGTTTTATTTTATATTTACCTATATCTCATTTTTTATTTAAAAACCATGCATTGAAAATCCATCCATACATCCATCTTCTTCATCATTATCGTATGACACGGAAAAAAAAATTGTATTTAAATGACCTATGTTGGTCATATACGTGTAAGGGAGATGTTTGATTGTCCAATACAGTACATGTATATGTGTATATATTTGCCCAGGCTAGTCTTCTATTTGCATGGGTAAGTAGTCCACAGTGAGTGTGAGATCTGCATGTCAGATTTGCATGCTCTCTAGTATAGTCAGGTAGTCAGGGAGGACAGGGAAGGATCTGCACCCACTCGCGTCACTGAAGAGCTGCATCATTACCGAATAAGCCTGAGTCCGCCTGGCAAATTCTGGGTCATTGCCCAGTCTGGATTGCTATCATCCCTAGGGCCCTGCTCCCGTGAATGGGCCCCGGGGGGTGGGGGGGTTGGAGTAGCTAGCTACTCAAAGCCCTTTGCTAAGGTCATTACATCCTCCACACTACACATATCCGTAGAAGAATCCTGACAATGAGAGTGTACATTATAGCTAATGATGCCAAGAGTTGCTGAGTGAGAGGCTCGTATGGTAGAGGGAATATATGGGCAGGATTTAGAAAGGCCACTTGTGTAATCAGTTGTAAAATCAGTCTGCTGTATGAAGGTCAGAGCAAATTTCCTGGGGTTCAGCAGATGAAGGCTCACTTAACTTTTACACGGAAATGGTCTATATTTGAAATTGAATGGGAGGGTGCTGCACAGTTCTGGCATTTACTTCTGACACCAGTTATAGCATCATCACTTAGAATAAAATACATCAACTGCCTCAGAATTACTGTGATTTTGCTGTTAAACTGTTTGTTGGTAAATTATCAGTTGGTTATATTCAAAAGTTCACATAATTACTCCATATGCTTAGGAAATGGAGCTCCCATGTAGCTGGGAATGAAAGAGGAATGATGGTGTAACTATTCAGACTGATGGAATATTACCTATCTGGTAACTGAATCATGTACAGTATACAAGCACCGTGACCAAGAACAACAAGTGAAATAGCTGCTAACCTACTGTAGCATTGGTGACTCAAATAATAAGACTTACAAATCTGAGGAAATACTATGATGCAAGTACTGTAAAGTCACCTGGCCGGGCCACCTGGGATGCACTCGCTGCTGCCTCTTGGTTTTTCCACAGTCACTGCAGCTTGGACCCTGAGAAGTGGCAGGACTGGCAGGTATCGCACCTTGCGAACTTATACTGAAAAATTAACCGGAAATTATACCAGCATTCACTTCCCTATAGAACATAATTTAAATAAATAACTACAAAGAAAAATATAAAAACATAATGTACAATGATGTCTATCTATGTGAATTAACATTAATTACTAAAACTGATAAATGTGTCAATAACCTTTTCTGACCAAACTTTAAAAAGTGCCTCATCATAGCCAAGTGCCGGTATCCTCCATGGCCTTACACAACAATTCTGTCAATCTGGCTGTATACTTTGAGTCTTTCAGGAAGTAGGTTAATATCCTGTGCAGTCCAGTGCTCTAAATACAGATCTGCGGCAGGGTGGGGAACCTAACTGGCTGTTATACCAGCAAATCAACTCTTTAAAATCATATTACTTTTGGTAAGCTGAATATAAATTCTCCATTCTCATCAAGCTCTCGCAGTATGGTCTCCTCTGACTGATATTGGCTCATCATACTTAATCTAGGGTGAAATTTCCTAGTCTGTGCTAAATGACTTGCAGCCTTCATGAGAGAAAAGATATTTATTTTTCTCAGGGCTAATGACCTGTCCCCCAGACCCACCCACTGATGGTTATTTACTAGAGCCCAGATGCTTGGGCTCAAAATGAGTGGTAATGTCAGCGGGGGCCATCTTTCAGCTGGCTCCCTGATTGAATCCGAGTGATCCCATTGACATTGACTCGGTGACTTTTAAAGCCATTACCTTCTGCAGGAGATGATCACCTCATCAGAGCTCCGAGCCGACAGCTGATTAGCAACAAATTACTGACAGGACTGAGTGCTGACATTAGTGAGAAGGACGCTGCAAATAAGATGGGATGGAAATGGGACATTTTACCCAAGACTGGCTGCACATTGTGTGGCACTGAATCAGCCAGGGAATGAAGCTACATTCTCACATGCTAAACACTAGCAACTTTTTTTCATACATAAACAACCACTGATTATTTTAAAAAAAATAAATGCAAGCCGTTAAAAGCGTCCAGCAGTTCCTTTGTCCTTTACAGCGTCTTCCTCTCCCTTCGACTTTCACTTGGAGTGCTGCTGGTTTATAACCACTTCCAGTTAGTATCTGTGGGCTATGAACTGTCCCAGACAGCAGTCAGATCTGCATTCTACAATGAGTGCTAACAAGCAGACAGACTAGGCAGCAGATAAAACCGCTTCATCGCTGTGGCCAGCTCTCTCTGAATGTTTTACATTCACATTTACTTTATAGAGCAGACGCTTATGTCCAAAGCGATGTACGAGTGCGTCTGATAACATACTACAGAATGCGGAGGTAACTCTGCATAAGTGTGCTAGGCTGAGCTTCCAATGGATGCCCAGTTATAAGTGTAAGTAGTAGTGCATGGAGCAAGAGCTACACAGCATCTTGAATGTGACCAGTGATTCGGCAGTCTCCTAATCAGCCCACCCACAGCAGAGTTTTTGCTATGGGGCTGTCCCTGTTAAAGCCGGGCCCACTGCCACCACGAGCCCCGTCTTGCTCATACTGTGTGTGCCCAATGGGGTCTTTGGAGTGGGCACCTGTGTGCTTCTGTTCCTTTAGCAAGGAAAAGAAATTGTGCTTTGATCCATTTTGACAGCTAACCAAAACATGACATTTTTACAGTCACAAAGTTTCTTTTAAAGTCAAATTCTTGGGGTTGCCTGGTTGGGCCAGGTCATGTCCAAAATTAAGGCTATATTTACTTAAAATATTACTCAGTAGCTGCCAAAGTAAATGTATATAACAGGGTCTGTTTCTGCTCTGAAAAGGCTGTTAATGTCTCTCTTGGAATGGTTGAAGTAGCTACGCTGCTTTTCTGTTGATCAGTGGTGGGCACAGATAACCAAAAAGTCCCGCTGAGAATAGCGCTAAACCGATAAACCTCTAATTTACTGGAAGCTAATGATAACCACAACCAGCTATCTTTAATTATATGAATTTAGCTTCAGTTTGGTTTTTGGCTCTAAAACCCTTAAAAACATACATAGAGAGCTAAAATTTTAATCTGTTAAAGACTGACGTCCCATCTGTCAGACTAGAGTGATTTCCAGGGGATATTTACGACTTACTGAATTTGGTATCTTTGGATTCTGTAGAGTCTCTTGAATAAATGTGCATAGAAATGTTCTTTCTATGATATCCTGTTTGTGAGATATAAGCATTTTTGTTGGAGATGCCCTATTTCGCAACTAGCCCATGCAGACATTTTGCGCTCAGTGAAGCTGCTTGAGGGCTAAAAACATGGCACAGTTTACCCAGAACTAGGAAGGAGGGTCTCAGCTCCTTATTGGTCTTTAGCTCTGTCAATCAGAACCTGGAAACTATGATTGGGGGCCTGTAACACAAAGCAGGATTTCTTGCTTAGTTGGATAACTTGTCGGACATTAGTTACCCAGGGCTAAATGTAAGTGAATGAAGATAAAATCCATTTTAACTAGGGTACTTTAAATCCAAAAACTTATACGGCTAAGCAAGAAATCCAATTTGTGATAAAGGCTCCTGTTCTCCACTTGGTACCCCAGTTTGTATCTTTGTTCACTTATATTTAGCACAGACTACCTTAAATCCGGCAAGTTATCAACCAATCACATCTTGTGTTTATGTGTAGTCAGCCAACAGCGTGTTAGATAGGGTGTTGCAGACATACGCACAACAGACAGGAACAAATATGTATGATTTTAGGGTTTACAAACATTTTTGACTGTTATACTGTATTCACTTTAACCTGTGAAAAAATGTTAGCGAATTTCCAGTTAGCCAAACTAAATTTCGCAGAAGCTAATTGGTCTGCTAACGGTTTTCAAAGTTAGCAATTAATCAGGGTTCACCTAAACCTGACAATTAACTAGTGAGGTGAGCCAGGTGTTTCTGAGCAGGGAAATCACCAAAACGTGCTGGACCACAGCCCCCCAGGACCGGAATTGCCCACCCCTGCATTAGAGGATTAGCGTCTCTGCTAAAATTGAAAACCGTTAGCAGACCAATTAGCTTCTGCGAAATTTAAGTTAAAGGTTAGCCTCGTGAATTAGCAGTTAGCATATTAGCGGAACCCTGTCCTCCACTGCTGTGAACCCCCTTCATCTTGGGAATAGTTAGCAGAAGCTCTAGCAGATACCACCTCTACATTGCCTGCTCCCATTTCTGAACTGTATTTTAAAAAGCCAGCACCAAATATCTGAAGAACCTTTAGATACATATCTTTAAGCAGAACAACAGCAAAACCAGAAGAAAACGAATTAGGATGGAGCATATAGATAGGGAATTCATGTGTCGATCTTAAGCAGAATGCCTTGCTTGTCTTTCTAATTACATTTGTGTGGTGAGTGTGCTATCATCCCATGCAACTGGAAGCATCTCTGACTGCTCACAGTCCTACAGTTAGATTACAGTGGAGACCCCTCAGTTGCTGAAATTGAGGGTGAGTTTGATCACAGAAGGCCCATGATGGATCTTGACAAAGGCTAAACCATTAGGTCCCAGTAGCAGTCCTCTGAGAATTGGGGTGTTTACTCCAGTAATGGACTTGGTCCTTGGTTTCTGGGTTTAGCGGGGTTCTGGAACATCTGTCACTTGTCTGGATGGGCCTTTTTCTGTCAAGTTACTGTAGGGTGACAGCATGCTTGCCTTGGGACATCCCTCAGGTGAACCTTCAGCTGGTTTTTAGGCATTGCAGAAATCATTTTAAATCTTCATTAAAAATTGCTCATCCTGCAAACTCAAATTTGGCTAGACTTTATATCCGCTGGGATTTTGGTGATTCCCTGTGATGATTCTGGTGATCATATCTGACTGTTCATGTATTATACAATACCTCTTGTTTCTTTCATTCTTCCTCTTATCCTTTTATGTCACAAGTTATACCAGGAAGATGCTTCTCTCTCCCTTAAGTGTTTCAGTACATCTGGTCATGTTTTTTCCCCTGTCTGTACTCCTAGTTAATCAAAATTGCCAAATTCCCAAAGCTGAGGTTATGAGGGTGAGACTCCTCCATGTTGTAGAGAAATATTTTAATTACCACATGATTAACCACAGGTGACTTAATATGCAAAGTGCTACTTCACTAAACAATTAAAGGTTGTGGTAAAAAGCAGAATGCTCCACCGCCCTCAAAGTTCATCTAGTAGGTGGACATTCAAAGTCATGGTTGAAATGCCCCAGGAGATTTCATTTCCCTCTTTTACATAAACAGATAATCCCACGTAATAAAAACTCCATCAGACAAAGGTGAAATGGATCAATTTCCTTTTCCAAGATAAATCTCACGTTTTTACACTGACAGGATCATTACACAAGTCACATTTCTGAAATGATGTATTTTAAAAATCCAGCTTTCCAATCCCCTTTAAGAAAAGCTTATACTCTGGGCAATAAAGTACATTAGTGCACAATATGATACAGTCCATGAAGATCAGTGTTTGATGAGGGTTAGAGAAAGATCAGCATATTTTAGAGCATATCGCCGACCTGCCATAGTCACTGCCGAGTCAGTGTGCCCTCCATGTTAATGGCCTTCTACGGCGTTAAGGAATATACTAGCTTTTCCTTTTATTTATGTCGATGAACAGCTGCAGTCCAATGGCCCTCAACATGGTGCCAATAGTGTAGGAAGGAGAGAATTGCAACTACGTCAGACCATATATGTTAACTTCTGTACCGCAGTGTAACCTTGAGTCTATGTTGTACATTATTGGGACACTGTATCCTTGTTGAAGGAAAATGCGAATTTATTACGAATTACTGTCAATTCAGAAAGCTTTTGATGGTTCTTACCAGCATGTGGACAATTCCTTTTTCACTGTGTCTTCTCATTCAATGTTAAATATCACAATATACACTTACCGGCCACTTTATTAGGTAAACCTTGCTAGTACTGGGTTGGACCCCCTTTTGCCTTCAGAACTGCCTTAATCCTTC
>JAODKL010000040.1:21059725-21091864 GCA_026780765.1 Petrocephalus schoutedeni | reverse complement strand
GGGGGGGGGGGGGGTGGTACCCCGATGTCCTGGCTAAAATGGGCCAAATATCAAATATGGCCTCATCAGGATTCCCTATATCTAACTCCTGCCCCTTCACCTCCTGCTACTGTGTGGTCAGTGTACTGGTGCAGAATGGCTGCCGTCTCATTGTGCTGGTGGGTGCTACACAGTAGTGCTGGTGGTAGAAGTGGCTCCCCATTGCTTCTGTAAAGCGCGCACACACACATTATATATCATATATACAACATATATGTACACACACACACACACTATGTGTGTTTGTATGTAGCTTTCCCTAATAGCGATGCATGCATTTCCCTGCGAGATTTCCATAGTGATGGCAAAATTCTATTAATAGTGGATTTCTTAAGTTAACACATATGTGAAATAATTAACTTGAGCATCACAGCCGGGGGTCTCAGAACTCACACTTTTAAGTATTTGTGAAATTTTCTTTGTGAAGGTCAGCGGGGAGGCTCAGCGCACAACGCTGCTTCTCAACCTGCCATGATAACGCGTGTAATTAATCTGTTTGCAGTGATTAACGTTACTGTGACTGCTTCAATTTAAACAGGTCCGGACTAACCGATGCTTGAAACAGTGCTGTTTAATAATTGCTGGAAGAGCTTATTTTGCTTTAAATACGTTACGTATGAGTTCTAGGAATTCATTAGCCGTATCAGGGCCGAGAATCTGCAGGACAAGTATGCGCTGATTTTGTCTGTGGGCTGAGGGACACAGAAAAAAGGGAGATTCATGAAAATACGGAAGCACGTTGGACTTCAATCCCATCATATACTTATATTTGTTAGATTTTTAAGTAAATTAAAGCAATATATTTTACTAATCATACTGTGCAGCACAACGCTGAAGAGGATAAGCGGTTTCAGAAGATGGATGGATGGATGGATGGACGGAGAGATAGTGTGTAGGGCATAAATGGTGCAAGATTAGTACAGCTTTACTTAAGATGATTAAGTCTGGCGCTTCATCAGAAAGATGAGCGTTCAGTTCTTGCTATTTGTGTTCGCTTGGTTTAGACAGGCTTCATCGGACTATGTAAGGTTGATGTCCGACCAGACGCGCATCATGCGCTTTAGACGCGAGATTCGGAGGCGAAAACCGCCGAACGCGAACCGCAATTGCGTACGTTTTCGCACGTTAAATAGCACTGAAAAGTATGACTGAACTACAAGCGTATCACATCAGTTTTGGTATTTAATCACTGGCCAAAGGTCCTGGTCCTCAGATGAAGCACCGTTGTTGTCTAAGTGATTTGTAGCAAGTTCTTTGCTTTTCTAGCTCCTGTTACGTAACGTTAGTTAGAATGTACGATTATAATAATGACTTACAACTTAAGGTTTTTGGTTCAAATCCTGCAATATACAGAGTGTATTTCACCACTGGGTCCTTCAACAAGCGCCTTAACCCCCCAGCCACTCCAGGGAATGTCTGACCATGCTTTCTCAAAAATGTATGTCACTTTTGATAAAAGCGTCTGGTAAAATGCACTGTAGTGAAACAGATTTTTGTACTGGGTGCTGCAAAATGTTCAGAATAACGAAAGCCATTTAAACACGATGCGGTGTGACATAATGTCACCTTCCTTGTAGTTCAGATATATATTTCGTCTTTAAAAACTGACCTTTTCCTTACTTCATTTCCTTTTATCCTTTTCATATCTGGCATAAGATGTGATCTGACTCTGCCCGCAGAATACAGAATATCCAAAGACTGCAATGACGTGCCCACGATTACTGGATAAACACCAGAAAGCTTCTGACACATCTCAGTCATTATTCAGCTGTCCCTGACCATCCCCAAATGCCATCCCAATAAAATATGGCACCTAGTGAGGGGAGGCGGGCTGGAAGTCAGCCTGAAGTCTAACGTCACGGGAAATAAAAGCCCGTCCGTTGTTTTTTTTTTGTGCTTATCCTTTAGCACTGCCCACTGGAATTAAAGCAAACACAGAAACCCTGAGCTCTTCATTAGTCCAACTGTTTTATTGGATTCTGAGACAGCAAACAGATGTTTGATAAAACTTAAAAATTGTAAAATACATAAGTTCATTTTTCCCATTTCAAACAAATCAATATGGATCAAGAAACTAAAAGGAAAAAAAAAAACACACTGTGATATTAGTCAGGATTAATGTGGGCAAACACTTCACCACTGGCAAATCCCACTTACATCCCCAAAACTCCACTTTGATTCACTCCCTTCCAAGTGAGCTCCCATGGAAGTGTCTGTGGAAAGGGCACTTAATTCCTATGGAAAAATGTCAACCTGCTGTCATTTCATAAAGGGCTATTTCCTACAAAACCTCACTTACCCATATAAACGGTCAGTAGCTGTAAATATTGATTTTATCAACATCAGCAAAGGAGAGGTTGTTCATCCCCTAAAACTGCAAGGATATAATTTTTATATTGCTACACAAAAACGATCACGTTATGCTCCATGTGTAAGGATATAGTGAATTTGTTTACAAAAGCACAGCAAAATTTTATTTAAAAGCATCCGAACACAATGTGTGTCTGATGATATTAGAATTACAGTTAATTAGATTCAATACTAAAATGTAACTGTTGACAGCTCAAAAAATAAAAAAAGAAATCCCTTTTTATTTTAATAATCCAAAAAAAAAAATCTACGACTGCTATATGTATTCAAGAAACAAACTAAAAAACAAGGAAATGTACATTGAGACCAGGTGAGAGTTTTAAAGGCTTACATTAGGTGTGTGAGCTTGAGCTCTGAAGCGGTGTCAGGCTTTGCTTCGTGGTTGAGGTACGGTGCCACGCCGTGCAGCAAGGCCTCCCCTCCCCCCACCCCCATCCCCTCCCGTCCCGTAAGGCTTTGTGGTGTCGACGTCTTATTGTTCACTCGCAGAGGAAGCCGCAGTCTATGTGAAGCTTTGCAGCAACTCAAGCAGTCAATGAGGCGCATTATCACAGTATGGTCAAGTCAATCGAACAATAATTCCTACTTTAAAAAAAGTCCCGGCGTGTAGATTTGAGAACAATTATGTCGCGTAAAAAGGCTTCTTAGCGAACAGAAGCAGGCTGAAGGTAATGCAGATCAGTTCTAAAAAAGATCATTCCCTCCTCCACACAGTCCAAAGACTTCTTTATTAAAATTATATATATATATATATATATATATATATATATAAACATATAAAAGTAAGCTTTGAAGATTGGACTGAACACACATGCCCAGGTTGGCAGCAGGTCAGTGGGGATTCAGTCCAGGGACTGTGTGGATCTTCTCTCATCACAAGGCTGGATACTGGAAGACTGTCAAGGTTTGGAGGGGAAAGGAGCGGCCCCGAAAGGATCCAGCTCCACCTGCCCAGCCGGCGGCGTCACGCCGTGGACCATCTCTGTGAACGGCACGGCCCCAAAGTCATCCATCTTATTCCCATCACTGAACGTGCTCTGCAAAGATGTGGCTCGAGGTCTCCCAATAGAGGGGCCGATGTCCCCATGATGCTGAGAGTGCCGGCCTGTGTCTTGGGGGTGAAAAGGTTTGGCACCAAATGGGTCCAGAGTGACCTCCTCTGCTGGCAAAGGAGCTCCCTTATCCTTCACATCCCCCACAGTGATGCTGATGTTCTCCTTGGAGTCAGAGGCGTTGAGAAACTCGTTGCTGCTCTGGGAGTCCCTCCTGCCCACCCGCTTGTGCCGTCGCACACGCTCCGGTGTACGGAAACTGGGCTTGCTGCTCTTCCTGCCACTGGTGGGGGTCCCGTGGTGACGTTTACCATTGCTATTGCTGGTCTCCTGCTTGGTACGCCTCTGTCTCGAAGAGAGCTTCTGAAGGCTACGCTGTTTAATCTTCTGCTGCTGGCGGCCGGAGATTTCTTCGCAGGGTTCCTGGCTAGAGACATCCTCTGTGGCCTCAGGATGTGGCAGCGGATGGCTGGGCTGAAAAGGGGAGCAGCCAAACACATCCACGCTGTCAGGGGAAACCGGAGGAGTCTGTCCTATTGGAGCGTCAATGCTCTTGTTTGTTCTGGACAAGTTTCTGTTGAATGGGGCTTTGGTAAATACATCAAATTCATCCATAATCTGCTCTTGGCTGGCCTGTCTGAACGGTGCCTTGGCAAAAATGTCAGCGCTTTCAGGTTCCGTTTTGGCCGGCCCACCGCCGAGGAAGGGCACGGCTCCGAAGGCATCCTTCATGGTCAGGACGGGCGACTCGGGGGGCGTGATCAGACTGGAGCCGGACTCAGCCCTGGCGACTCCCTGTGCCAAACTCGCGGCTTTCTGCTCTGCCGGGCTCCTCGCCGGCGCCTTGCCCTTCTTCCGCTCGTCGTCAGAGTCAGAGCTGTGCTTCTCCTCGTCCTCCTCCTCAGAATCCATGAGCAGGGGCCGCTGCCCGAGGTTCTCGCTCTCGGTGTAGTCATTGAACTCGCCGTGCTCGCTGTTCAGGCCCTCGTCTTCCTCGAGCTCCTCCTCCTCACTGCTCTTCGGGGACGGGGGATCCGATTCGAAGTCGCTGTCGGACTCCTCTCCGGCTCTGCACAGCAAGCCGGAAGAGGTGCTTCTCTTGTTGGATTTGCACTCTTTCGCCGGTTGGTTTTCGGCAGCTGGGTGAGCATCCGGCGTGGGCTGCTCTGAGGTCTTCGTACTGGCATCTAGTGGGTTAAACCAGAAAGAGATCTTGGGATGAGAGAACTGGAGACACTCAGATGTGATGAATGAGTGCCAACAAAAGTGTTTTAATTATAACCTAATTTGTACAATATGTAGGAAAACCTAACAAACGACCAGGCACTATCAAGAAGTACAGAACTGCACACAATTTAGAGATGCAGCTTTAGTGACTGCTGGACTTCACAGTAACAACGGAAAAGAATAACGCTTCTTTTTGTAATTAATGCTTCGCGCCTGAACAGTGGAAATGTCACTTTTCAGCACTCCCAGGGAGCTACACGGAGGGCACGGTAGGAAATGTTAACTGCGCAATTCAAAGGAACAAAGAGGAGAATCGCTAAATGTCACGTGACCCATAAGCTGTTACCCATCACGCTACATGAAACACGGAGAGGAAGCGTGTGTGAAACAGCCTCACGTCTCGCGAGTGGAGCCCGACCCCGCCGCAGCTGCTGCTTCTGCGCAAGGCTGGAGCAGCACGACGTGACGAGAGCACTAACACAAACCCCGATTATCTGAATCAAATTACGTGAGCAGCAAGGTTCCAAAATATGCAAGCAAGGCAGAAAATCACGGGTATTAGCGTTGTATCAGAAAATACAAACCTAGACAGTGCTCTTTTCAGCAGAGCATAAAAATACTAGTCATTAATACTGTAAACATGTTTGCCGCTCACATATTGGGGTTATTGGCCTAGGATTTGGAAAGTCCGCGCCTTAACCACTGGGCTATTCTCATCCGTGCCACAACATTATGGAAATGAAGCAGGCATGAGAGCACTCATGGGTATGCAGGGAAACTCGGAAACAGCAACTATCCTTCTGTAAATGGCGATACTGTACGCTCACATGGAGTTATTGCTGTCCAATGGCAAGGCAGTGCGCCTCTGTGCGTTAGGGTCACAGACCGCGAGCAGTGACACATGCAGCCTGCGTGTACAGAGTACCCTAGTCCTGGGAGCGCAGTGACTTAGCTCAGGCGCATCGCTCATCAGGACAGATCTGACATATATGATGTGGTGAAGTGAGACAGCCATATTAGCAAAACCATCTTATACTGATTATGTAGTGGTGGGTGACACGGGGAATTCTGGGGGATGCCCGACGGTGCGGAGGGGGGGTTGGGGGAGGGCTGTGAGTTCCCCAGGAACCTGAACATTACCAAAATAAAGTGACGAAAACTAGATTTGTTTTTTTTTTTTTTAATATGCTTTATTATCATTGTTTAAGAGCAGCACATCATTCAGTATTACATTATGATACATATTTATAGGCCTTTACAGAGTATTTCTGTGCAAACAGAATCCCTCTATGCAGCTGTTAAGTTAACACTGAGTGGGCCTGGCACTGCAGCTGTAAGCTTCCAACACAGAGGTACACAGTTTCAGCTCTAACACAACACACAGCAAGTCCGGCAGCCGGCTGCTTTCCCATGGCCGCTGGACGAGAGGAGGAGATGGTAGCATTATGTTCATGTTGTAATAAGTGGGGAAAAAAAATACGGAAAAATTAAAAGAAACCATAATAAGCATGTGGCCGTAACCAGTTATACACTATACTTCTGAAGACTGAATGCATTTTAATAAAAGGCCCTTTCAAAATGCATTCTTTTGTCCACGTTTCAAAAGTATAGCTAATTTACACACCTACCCACCAGTACAAAAGTCAACAAAGATGTTCTCAAAATGGCTGTCTTACTTCACCCATAGAAGCAGAAAATGAATTTACCAACTGAGTGAGATGTTTGTAAAGTAATTTGGGGGAAGAAAAGAAAAACAAATTAAAGAACTCCCATTCTAAAACTGCCCCAATGTGCTCTTTACTTACCTTTGATGACCAAAAACTTTCTAGCGAATGGACATAAATGGGTGTGCAAAGATGCACGTGTGTGTATGAATCTCACACGTATACAAGGATGAGCTTGACTTCTAAGAAAGGATGGTGAAGCTAATTATGAATGATGTAATGTAACCCTCTCCTCACAGCAAGCTCGCAGACAACCTGTACGAGCCGCAGACTGAGGCACGTGCCGAAGGGTCCAAGGCACTCGGTGTGTAGGTAAACCAAACCGGCCCCTTCCCTTTAAACTGAGATAAAGGACTCTCTAGGATGAGGATTTTCATTCGCTTTCATGAGGCTAGTAAATTGAGTCTTACACACAACAACAATTAAATCAATGCTTAACACAAATGCGCTTTTATGATGAAAATGTCCAAAATACAAAAATACCATTTTAAGAAGTTGTCCTGTCAACCCTTTTGCAAAAGTTGCCTTTAATTATAATGGAAATTAGTATGAGTCATGTGACGTTATCCACCTTAGTAAGGCGGGACCAGAATCCACTGCTCCGCAGTACAACTCCATCTTTGTACTGGGGATAAACTGCGGTGCCAGGTTGTTTGAAAGTAAATCAATACGACACACATTAAAGGAATGCAATAAATCAGTCTGCTGTGCGCTTTACTCTAACATTACTCCAGCTGACATGCTTCACAACTGAAGTTATTCTGTAGGACAACGCTTTTTCCAGAATGACCAATGTGGAAACTTTAAGGGATACAAAATTTCCAAAAAGCAAAAACAATACAATAAAGTTAAATCTGTCATTATGGTTTGTGAAAAGACCACTGTAGACAGCTTTTTTTTTGGCCCCTTGAGTATAAAGTAGAGTTTGAGAAAAACTCTGAAGTGAACAATGTTTTTTAATTCTCAATGTTATTGTCTTACACATCAATATCAAGTTGTCTTTTTACTTGATGCATTGTTGGTCATATCGAGGAGCCCTTTAAGGACTCTCACAGCATGAATCATCTCCAGCAAACTTGGCCACTGGCGAGACCTCCCCTGAAGAGCCTCAAACACTTGCCAAACTAGCTTCCCTTATGGCATCACCACAGAAGTAAACTATGAAGTACACTTTGATAATATCCCATAATTGCTGATTAGTAAAAGCAAAGTAAAGTAATTACCTACACTACTCCAACTAGCAGCAAGAGCTTATTCATGACAGGTAAACATGTAAGTGGCTTTCCCTTGTCAAGGAGAATGACACGCATCGTGAACTTTCTCTACAATGGCTCATGATATTTACTGCTGTACATCAGTGAGCAGCGAGATTCATGTGAATCTCCCCTCTACTGTTTTGACCTTGTGTTTCTACTCCTATCCAGGTATTTCTAAACCCTGAGTCATCAGAAGCAGTTCAGGACCCGCCAACATAAAGCCAGAGATGGGGGCAGGGTCACATGGCAATGTCACTCTTACCTCCCAGTAAAAAAACTGAAACTAGGCAAAGCATTAGAATGAGAAGGAATGCTTTGGCCATTCGTAAGCCTTGCACAGTGCTAGGTTAGCCGGGAGGCTAATCTGCTCGAAGACATCTCTCAGGGGGAGAAAACAATCTAGTACACAACAAAAGGCTTGAATTTCTAGAAATAGCCATGAAATACACACCTTAATAATGCAGAAGCACCATCAAATAACTCATTCAGCAAGTGACAAAAACCCACAGTTAACCCACAGCATTCCACAAGGTAGACATGACCCTAGGGCAAGGTTCTTCCACCTGTTTGCTACACACTATAGCAGCTCGCCAAAGCCAGTGAGAAGCCGTTCATTTTAATATGTGATGCTTCTTGCTGGAAGTTCCTAGCAGTTTACATTGATAGGGTTAAGGCTCATTATGGTTTTTCCAATGGGATACATGAATAACCATTACAAGTTAATACAGAAAGCCCACAGAAAGCTCATAGTAAAATTAGGTTAATCTCCTTAAATGTATGCTGGAAATATAGTCTACTTCAATGCTAAATCAAAACCATGAGAGCGGGCAACCAAGCCACTTAGCGCTTCTTGCAAACTGTAAAATACCGAACATCCGTCACTTGCTCACTGAAGCAGCTACTTGTTGACAAATGGGGCACCACAGTTAGATGCACAGTCAAACCTGGCCTGGAGCACAGCCACAGCCTCAGCACTGATCCGTTTTCAGAACAAGTCAACCACGAGCCAGTCTTACAGCAATACACACACTATTAGCCGTGTGTGTCCTACACATGAGGTCACTGCAAGCACAGCTTTCTGCTCCAGAAGCTCTAATTAGCGTTAGCAAAGATGTGTTGGCAGTCAGGAAGCTAACACAGACAAAGAAGCCAAAGAGTTCAATGGTTGTTCTTCAGAGGTTCCTTAAAACTTGCCTGGGCTGGACAGAAAAGGTACAGAGCCAAAAAGGTCATCCTGCAGGGGCTTGGAGGGCAGCTGTCTGCCTACGCTGAGGTCTACACTGGCTGCTCCCTCCATTGGCTTTTCTGTCAGAGGACGGAGAAGGGGGTCTTCATTAAACACAGGTTTGGACATCAGCAAGGCAGTCAGCAGGCTTCTTTGTTGGTTGTAGGCTTGAATTGTTTAGAAGTGAACTACTGACTGCACACAACTGAGCCACACATAAGCTAAACGTGTGTGTGTGTGTGTGTGTGTGTGTGTGTGTGTGTGAGCGCAGCAGCACAGAGCCAGTACTATAAGCCAAACTTGATAGTTTGGTAGCCATTAAAATAACATCAGAAACGTTGGTACATTACGCATGTATTAAGTCAACCACATATCTCAGTGCTGGCTCTGAAAAAGACTGTTCATTTTTGAGAGCCAGTGTTTGGTGTGACAGAAACCGACAGTCATTTTAAATAGCCTAAACCAGGGGTGGGCAATCTTATCCGAAAAGGGCAGGTGTGTATGCGAGTTTTCGCTGAAACCCTCTAATTAGGTCACTAATTAGAGGACTGATTGGCCGAAGAGTCCTCACACCTGGGTTTGAACATCTCAACTAAAGGTTATCCCAGAAACCTGCATACACATCAGCCCTTTGCGGATAAGATTGCCCACCCCTGGCCTAAAGATTTTTCAGATGCTGTTCGGCTAATGAGGACAGAATGAATCAAAACTTGCTCGCTCTTAGGAGGTCAAACTCTCTGTCGAGAAGGTCCTCTTCAGTCATCTTGGAGAAGTTGTCTTCTCCAAAGGGATTCCATCCTGACATATCGGGGGGATTACTGATGTTCTGTGGGGGAGGGGTAACCACCTCTGAACTCACGGAGGGGTTTCTACCAAAGAGAGAAGCAAATTTTGGGTCATTGCAGATACTGCAACTTACCTTCTCTGTGAATCCCCTGAACAATTCAAAATGAAGGTCACAATGACCGGACAGACGGTGAGCCCATGGTGTTTGGGGGGGGTGTTGCGTAAAATGGGTTGGCCGGGTAAAGATTCACATACACCATCGTGGTTACAGTATGGGGATGGCAGGACTGTTACCTGGTGTTAGTGAATGAAGGTTCCACAGCAACAGGCCCCATGCGACCCAACCCAGCAGCATTAAAGTTCGAGTGGGATGCCTGGAATTCCAACGGGGAGGTGTGATAGGGGACCTGCTGATGATTGGGGGGTTGGTGTTGCTGCTGCTGTGCAAAGGCCTGCTGATACTGGTGCATCTGTTAACGGAGGTCAGAATGCTGATTCAACAAACCGCGAATGGTCTTCACAGCACAGGCAAGGGACAGCTCCACATCCAAAAGCTAAGACAAACGGAGGTGATCATGACATTCAAGGCCTTGAGATGATCACTGGATCACACTGTGGTTAGTAGACGAATTACACCATCCGCAGACTAACAGAGCAAAGGGAGTGAGGCTTCAGCCTCAGGGTGACAATGTAATAAAGCATCTATAAAAATGTACAAATAGAAACTCAAAATTCATATCACCAGTTGTTTCAAAGATTCAAACGATATAATTCTCCACGAGTAGTATGGTGTAATGGAATGCTATGCTATATACCAGTCACAGACACTGTATAGACAGAAATGCACAGCTGAGAAAGTCAACCAAACCACTCTGGAGTAGGAAGGGAAGACCAGCTCACTCCAGGCCATGTCACATTTTAACTGCGCCGTGCTGATCCGTGTTTGCGTACACTGCACTGCAGACGGGAGCGCGACCTACACTCAGGAACGGGCCGCGTCTTACCATGGCCGCGTACTGGGCCTGCTGCTGATACACAGGCTGCATCGCCATCTGCTGGCTGATGATGTGCGGCTGCTGATGCATCTGGAGGGCCTGGCGGTACTGGGAGGCGAGGATACACATCAACACAGAAACAATGCAGGACAGCTGCCATCTTAAAGTAGCTCCGCACTTGAGAAGCCAATTTGAAAATGCTTCACAACCAGTCATTTATTTTAGTTATTAAAATTACACTGCATGCTTTTGGAAGACAGACTGGTGGCATTGTTTGCACAAATCTTTGTTAAGTTTTATTCATCAAGACAAAATCCATGCCCAGTATCATCTCACTACCCTCATAAATATATCTGTGCTAACAGTGTTTTTAATTGTTCAACTGTGGAAATATGCATGATACTACTGGAGTGAATGTTCAGCTCACCTGCTGTAGGTAGATAAGCTGCTGCTGATTTGGTTGCTGCTGATGATGCTGCTGTTGGTGTTGTTGCTGCAGCTGCTGTTGGTGTTGTTGCTGCAGCTGCTGTTGGTGTTGCTGCTGCAGCTGCTGTTGGTGTTGCTGCTGCAGCTGCTGTTGGTGTTGCTGCTGCAGCTGCTGTTGTTGCTGCTGCAGCTGCTGTTGCTGTTGTTGCTGTTGCAGCTGCTGTTGCTGTTGCAGCTGCTGTTGCTGTTGCAGCTGCTGTTGCTGTTGTTGCTGTTGCAGCTGCTGTTGCTGTTGCAGCTGCTGTTGCTGTTGCTGCTGCTGGAGCTGTTGTTGCTGCTGCTGCTGCAGCTGCTGTTGTTGTTGCTGGAGCTGTTGTTGTTGTTGGAAATGTTGTTGCTGCTGCTGCTGTTGGAGATATTGCTGCTGTTGTTGCTGCTGGAGATGTTGCTGCTGCTGCTGCTGCTGCTGTTTTTGAAGTTGCTGCAGTCGTAGGTCGCCTGGCTGCAGCTGCTGCAGGATGCGGTGCTGCTGGCTGTTTGAGGACGTCTGCAAAGCAGGCTGCCCATTCCCTGGGGCCGACACTATCAAAAAGATCCACCACAGAAGAGAGAGACATCAACTGTCATTTCAGATAGCCAAAGTGAAAAGTGATCAGTATCAGGTCCTCAACCGTTGACATAGGACGGCACTGCAATCCCAGAGTAGCCCTCACCTTTTTGCCCATTGCTCACTGGTCCAGTAGGAACTGTCATTTTCACAGGAGTAACAGAGTTGTGAATGGACACCACATTGGCATTTGCAGCCTTTGGTCTCTGTCTTGGGGCAATTGAGGTTTCTGTTGGTCCAACTGAATCCGTTATTCTGTAACAGCATTTCTATGCATTAATATACAGCAATTTGAAAACCACCATAAAATGTATACAGTAATTACAGCAAATATTTATGATCCACACGAGAGCTTCAGTTTAGATATGAAGATGCCACTTCCGCCTCATTGAAGAGGCACTTCTCACACCACGAAGTGTGGACAGATCAGCATGCAGAGCAGGTGGCTCAGGCTGCAGCAAGCGAATGGCAGACCGCTTCTCTAAAGTACCTGGCCTTCGTCAAGCTCTTCTTAGCAGCCACCTCACTGGCAGTAAGAGGCTCTGGGAGGGACGTCGGCAGGGAAGAGCTCTGCAGCCAGCAGGGAAGACAAAACGGCACATCTCCATAGCTCCTCCAAAACCACATTCACGCAAGTGCTACACTCATTAAGCAGCAATTACTTTGGCATGACATTCATCTGCAGCACCGGTTTGGCCGAGGCCTGGTCAACACTCACAAAGAGATTTGGCACGGGGCACTCTTTTCCAACCAACTTGAAGGCAAAGTAGGAAACCTGGTAGATGTCAGGTCTCTTCTCTACATCTGGCTCAAGCATGTATCCTTATTTTTTTTTTGGGGGGGGGGGGGGGGAACAAACATAACCATGTGTGAGTTCACTTCAATCACAGGTGTGAGTTCACTTCAATCTTTTTCAATTCTGGGTCCATCCTATAATCCCGAAAATATGGCCCTGTGTTACTATCATTTACACCACGATAATTATTGAAGAAGTTTATAGAACGCTAGTTCTTCATTTGCCGCCATGTGGCTCGTGATCAGCCAGTCACAATTCCTGGGAGTCTGCACCCCCTTTCAAGATCACGGTCATCTGCAGTGTAAAGATCAACGTGATTGCAGCCCACTCAATTACAGGGAAACAGCTGACAGTAGACAGCAGGCCTCTGATTCACGCCTCCCCCCACCTCTGTACTGCCTTTGATTCCCGCAAATAGGTCAACAACAAAGACCAAAAATTTTCATCTCTTAATCACTGGAAATAGGGAAGAGCAGGTATGTGAAAGATGAAAGTAAATGTAGCCTCCTCCAGGATCCCCCCTGCTTTTTTACTAGCAAAAACCCCTTGTATATTAAAAGGACTCTGGGGAACGCTGAAAGGAAGGGAGGAAGATGAGAAGGAAGAAAAAGCTTCTGTTAGAAGAATGACAAAGGGGTGATGAAGGGTGATTATTAAGGTTATGAGATGGTTACAGGCATCCTTAGGGCATCTACTTATAATGAAGGTAATCATTATACACCCTGAGCTGCTGAAACTGTTCTGGCTCAGACCACCCCTCACACAGGTAATCAGTGCAGTGTAGCAGCTAACAATCGACTATGCTTTGCATCTGGGAATCAGAGGTTCCACTATCTCACACACACTGCTGGAGGTCACATGCGAAGGGAGGCGATGTATCAAAAGATATCCCAAGAAAGAACTATGTGGTACCTACTCTCTATAAACAACAGGCACAGTTAAATGAAGAACTGGAGTCAGAGGAGAGCACACAGTTACATGTCTTTGTGAAACTTAACACTCCTCATATATTATTGTCATTTTCAGAACAATATTCCTACTGTGATGACCAAATTTCCCTCCTCAGCCTGTCTGCTGCCATGTCACTTTTTGGATTGGGTCCTGTTCAATCTGTGTCCTTCAGTACCCATAGAAATTTCCAACTCCAAGTACGGTGCAATGATGCTGATCTTTACACAACAGTGCACAGTGCCAAGCCACTTCAAGGCACTACGTTTCAATAATTCAAGTGGGTAGATCAAATGTCCTTTATGTTTGAATAACGGCCAATGAGGAGAAATCAGGAAGATATAAGGTGACTGCTGACTGAGTGACCAGATGAAACTGCAAATTATAATTGAATTAACATTTGCTTAGAAGAAATGGAATGTTCTCACCACAGGAGGGGGCTATTGTATCTAGTGAGCGACAGTCGAAAATGACACTGCTGCTTAAGATCACTTAGGCCTCCACATTCGGTGCGTTTAGACCACGGCGGTAAAGCAAGCTAGTGTCGACTTACTGATTAAGCAGTGCAGCTTCGAGGAGAACCTGGAGTTATCTGGAATAATAAAGTTCCCATCACACATGGCGACCTGGCTCTCCCCAAATGGAAGCGAGAAGAAACACAGCTTGTACAACAAGCATCCGAGTGCCTGGAGGGAAGGAGGCACATTTTAGCTCAAACACTACGCTGGATCAATAAAGCAACAGGACACATCATTACACCCTTAAGACAATAATAATCTAAAACAGGACAGTCGTTTTTTCAATCAAGGACATGCCTGGAAATACAATAAAAAATGAATATCACTGATCATCCATTACAGCTCTCATAAAGATCTCACCCATATATCAGCCTTGGTGGTGATGGGCTTCCCTCCATACAGATTAACCATTTCAGGGGCTCGGTACGAGAGGGTGGTGTATCTGCAAAAAACAGAACACGGAGCCACCATAATCACCACCAGTCAGTGCACAGCACACACAATAATGACGTGCTAGTAGTAATAAGAATAATACTTTAAAATTATTATTATTAATAATAATACATCTCTTTTTAACTATGTATCACAATTTATCACAGGCCAGATAGAATGCCTTGATAAGAAGTGAGCATCCCTTACAAGCGGTTCCATAGAAACATCACGATTATAATAATTTCAGGAGATAGGAAAAGCACCAGACTTCTGACAGACAGTCTTCCCTTCTGTCATTTTATTTTTTTCTTTTATTTGATCAGTCCCCAAACTGCGGCTTACTTTTTTATTTCGTCTTCTACTGCATTCACTCCATCTTTAAGAGGAAGGAGCACTTTGTGCGTGGCACTTCCGAAATCGCACAGAACGTAGTGCCCCTGGTCATTCAAGAGGATGTTTTCCACCTGACGGATGAAAGTATCGCTCCAGTAAGTACAGCAGTATTTCCCCCCTTACACAAGCACTACAAAAGGGCTACTGCGTAAATCACAAATGCTACTTAACACAGTGTCACAAGCAAAAGTTGTCAAAATACTGTATTATTCAAATGCCTAGCAGATGAAATTACAACATTTTAAGAATGTGCTCAGCGGTAGTCAATCAATTATACCAAGTTCACACTACACAGTTTTAGCTCCGATTTTCCGCTCGCTGACAGCTTTTTGAGATCACAGACAAAACCCCCAGATCACAGGCAAATCAGTGTGTCATCAGTGCTGGCAAATCAGCACTTGATCGCTGTTTGTGAACTAGCCAAAGACGCGCCAACCGGCGGAGTCGCCGATGCGTCAAGGACGCCCATCATGCTAAATATCTGGACCTGTCAGAGACTCCAAATCCTGTAATGTGAAAAGTGTTGCAAATGGGACTTCAACCGACATTCAATAAAACAAGAAAATCAGTGGCACAGCTCCAGCTGACTGTAGGTTCCCCCGAGCAGCAAAAATGAACAGCCCTGCTCCACACAGAACAGCCATCACCTTCTACAGTGGTACTGCTCTCATAAGTGAGTTCTGACAAGGCAAGACAAGACAGAGGCAGTCTTCCAAAGAGAATCAGAATCCTTCTCATCAGGGTCAATATAGACAAACTGGATTACTGGTCCCTGACCCCAGGATGGGCTCTGGACTCTCAACTCTAGAAAAGCTTTTCTTCAAGACAAATTCTGAACAAGATTCCACAATTGTTCAGCGAGTTTGACTCTTATTCATGCTCTTGTAGACTGTGGAAGACCTGCATAGCAGCCGAAACAGAAAATTCCAACAGCAGTTTAATTTCTATAGTGTTCCCATAAAACCAGAAGCATGGCCAAGTTCTGCTTTTCTATTTAAATAAAAACAAACTGGTGTGACCTACTTCAAATATATAAGCAACAAAGTTACGACAAGATGAGAGAAATGAGTGGCAGGCATAGAAACAACCCATCATACTGTATCTTTACATCTCCAGCCCTTCAGACTGCACCTTTACGTCTCCAGCCCTTCAGACTGCACCTTTACGTCTCCAGCCCTTCAGACTGTACCTTTACGTCTCCAGCCCTTCAGACTGTACCTTTACATCTCCAGCCCTTCAGACTGTACCTTTATATCTCCAGCCCTTCAGACTGCACCTTTACATCTCCAGCCCTTCAGACTGTACCTTTAAATCTCGATGAATGATTGGGGTCTTGCACTGGTGTAGTCTGGCAACAGCCTCACAGGTATCACAAAAAATGGCCAGGACTTCTGCCTCATTGAAGCCTGTGTGAAGACGCTGGTTCATCTGTTTAACCACCTGACCAGCTGTCAATGAAGAAAGCAGGCAGATGTAACACGCTCACAGACACATAACAGTGAAACACATGAAAACAATTTCTTTTTTTTTTATTAAGCCCATATTCCCATTTGACAATGTGCCATCTGAAGTACATTTAAATATGTAATATTTGAAATATAACCTTCCAGAAAGATCTCCCACAGCAAAGCAATTTCATCCTAAAATGATCTCTAACTTTCCCATGGATACTAATGTCAAGGTTGAGCTTTCCCAAAATCAAAAAAAGTTCAGAAGAAAGGACATCCACATTTGAAAACTTGCAAGTGAATGTAGAACAAAAGCTGCACCAGACACAACAAAAGTTTTTCAGAGAACAAAAAAGATCGAAAACAAGAGCGGCTGGCTCCTAGGTACACTGACACTACCTACATTACAGCCCAGGTGGCACCATTACTGGGTTTAGAATTTAGGAAGACCTTGCTCTGCACGCACACATAACGCTGCAGAGCAGGGTGGTGACCCTTCTGAGCCCCATTAACAACTGAAGGATACCACTGCCGTTTGAATTCTATTAAGTCCCAGACTTCCAGAGGGACCGGTACATATACTTTTTTTGCATCGGGGGGAAAAAAAAAAAAAAA
Source organism: Petrocephalus schoutedeni (assembly GCA_026780765.1). Classification (NCBI taxonomy): domain Eukaryota; kingdom Metazoa; phylum Chordata; class Actinopteri; order Osteoglossiformes; family Mormyridae; genus Petrocephalus; species Petrocephalus schoutedeni. The sequence continues at coordinate 21,075,007 of JAODKL010000040.1, read as the reverse complement.
GGGGTAGAACACAGATGTGGGACTTTCCACAGCTCCCCAATTAGCAGAAACACTGAACTCTGTGCTAAATTAGAAGGAAAAAAATATGTATATAGGAAATGTATATTTGTCACCTATATGTGTGTGTGTGTGTGTGACATCAACCAATATGTACTTGCTGGTAAACAACCAATATTTTTGGAAGCCAGCGCAGTGCTCTGAGATTAAACAAAAGTATGGTAACTCATATCTTTATACAAATACAATACACATTATATGAACACATTGAATGACTTTAGCAAAGGGTATGCCTCCATAACACCAGGAGATAATTTAACGGATTAATGACTTATACCTTACTGTACAGACAACCAAGAAGTTGGTAGCCGCCCGGCCTTTACTTATAAAATCTGCATTCTGCACACATCTATAGCAGGTTACGTCACTGAGGTAAGGATCATCCTGAACAACTCATGGGTATAAGTGAACAGAGCTGGCTAAGAAGCTAGCCTAAAGACAACACGACAGCGGAGAGGTTCTCCACCAGGACAGGAGTTCAAGCGAGGGCAAAGAATGGATTGGGCAAACAGCTATTTAAACGGCAGCAAGAAAAGGTCACTGGGCGGGAAAGAACATACCTTTGCAGTACTCCATTAGAATCAGGACCTCCCAGACACTCTCTGCCACAGCGTTAATGGCAGAATCCAGGTAGCGTACAATATTCTTGTGATCTGAAAGCTCTTTCTGTTAATGAAGACAAATTCAGGGCATAGGATTAAAGAAATTGCATGCCAAGTTACTGGAAAAGTCATAGTTAATACTCTACTGAAAAAATGTTGTCAAACCAAAACACATGAATAATTAAAGCAGACAAGAATGTGAGATGGAGATGAGATGGAGGCTGGAGATAAGCACCACAAAGCTGTTTTGTTGCAGCAGAGCCATTGCTTTCCCAAAGGAATTTAGAAGGCAGAAAGTGATTACCTGCATAAGCGTAAGAAGCTAAGAGTCAGCTAAAGAGGTACCAATAGGTTCTTTTGCTGTGGCCTACCATGATCGTGATCTCCCTCTTGTAGACGCTGAGGTCCGACACATTGTTTACGTACATCCTCTTCAGGGCACATCGAACTCCACTATGAGTTCGAGCAAGAAAAACCACAGAAAATCCACCTGCAACACATGGGAAAATTGTGTCACTGTATTACTGTCACCTGAGTGCGGAGAAGGGCCATGTACCTTCATCTCAGGCCAATCCTACTCTTACAGAAACAGTGATTTTCCAATGGAATAAAAAATAAAAAAATCCAAGTAAGACTTCTAGCACAGGAACCAGTCATTCATTAATATTTGCTCAGTGACGCAAGGGTTTCATAACTAATAACCTACTAACACATAACTAACTACTAACTAATAATAACACAAGAGGTTAATTCAGTTCGAGATGGTGACTTGGTTTTCAACATAGACCAGTCCTTTAAAACTCAAGCTACCTGTTCACCCAAAGCAGGTTTCCTAAACCTCTAAAATACCACAGTAAATCAATTTGCTACATGCTCTATTATCTGCTACATTGTCCATAAATTGAGAATGGGCTTCTTCTCAGGTCAGACATTAATATGACAGAGATGATTAACGTCCACAGCCCAGATTTAACCAACCCAAAACTTACCAATCACCATCACACAAATTTATGGGGAAGTCCCCAGGTTTCCAGCTTTAAATATCCTACTTATATAATCTTTGTCAAGTATCTCAGGACAACTGCTATATCAGGATAGATAGACTAGGGTAAAGAATTTCTTAAGTGATTAACTTTCTGTGCCAACGTATTTTGAGCACAAGGAAATGTTACAGGGAATACTATATATTTTACATTTGCCAAATATTGTTAGCAGGCAGACATGCTTTTGAAATAAGTCAAGGAATTATTACTTGACTGCTCATGAAGGAAGACAACAGCAAATATCACAATATTACATTATATATTTCTAATCAGCCTTGCGATACTCTAGACAAAATGGACTATGTAATTTTAAGAAGCTGAATGGCACCAAATTAGACACAGCTAAAAGGAAAATCCAAACAAACGCTTTGGGGAAGCTGTTTAACATGGAGCCGTAAACTGCTAGTGTTCAATGATGTGTTTAACTGAGCACAACTGAAATAGTCATTTAATTACAATGGGATGGCTGTTCACAATAATACAGACGTTCTCTGTCCTCGCAATGCCTATTACGACAGACACAAAGGTGACATCCTTCTCAATGAAGGACTTTGCACGAAACTCTAGGACCGCTACCACAACATAGGACATTATCCCCTCACATGCTGAATTGAAAATACAAAGCCAAAACTCACTCATTTTGGAAATACTGTATATTATATATTACATTATATGCAATTTTTTCTCCCCTCCCTATTTTATCCCTTGATATATGATTTTATACAATAATAATAAAAACTATCATTGTACATTAGGGATGCAACGGTACAGTGTGCCCACGGTTCGGTACGTATCACGGTTTTTGGGCCACGGTAACGGTTCTTTTAAATCAACAAGATACTACTACTCACACTTGCAGCTGAAATGTGTGTGGGAGGGGATACTATAACGAGGTTCGAGTACCTTTATCATGTAACGGAATCCCATGTCTGAAACCACCGAGTAGGGCTGCAGGTCATAATCATTAAAATTGCAAAGTTAGCTAAGCTTTTTCCCTATGCCAAAGAAAAAATGTTTTAGCAAAACATTAACCCCCTGCGCTGTCTATAACGTCCTTATAAAACCGAAAGTAAGAAGAAGTCTGATTTTAAAGCAACTCACTAGCGATGTAAGAACTGCATGTGCATAACATGCAATGTTAAATTTAATATCCAACATCATCCAGCAGTATACCACGGCCATTTTTCAAATTCAGTACATAGTGCACGTTGTGCTTTTATTCAGCACCAGTACCAGTTTTTACAAACACAAAAGAAGAACTGAACTTTTGATACTTTGACGTACCGGTGGGAAGCCCCCCATACTCAACACTGAAGCCAAAATGTTCCCACACAGCAGATTTATAAGATGACGGGTCCTTTTCAAATTTCCTTTTCTCCATTTTGCGTTCACTCACCATGGTCACGCAACCTGGAAAAGTTTTGTTTACTTTCCCCTCACTTCTCCAGCATTTGCATTCAAAGCGCTGATAGGCTCCTGGGAAATTCAGGGAAATTATGATTGGTTGTGGAGACACTCTGAGCAGAGCTACAGAAAAAACACACCCCCCTGGTCCTAAGCAGTCTGATTATTTCCAAATGTACAGAATGTGTGCAATTACCATTTTTACCAATTAACATTTTAAGAATTAAAGTTTAATGTCGGGCGTATTGCAGTTGCCCTAGGTGTATCGAGCGGTTTGAAAAAACACTGAAAACCATTGCACCCCTAGTGTACATATATAGAGACTGGAATGTCGGGCTCTAGGAAACAGCACAGAAGTGCCTGTGACAGCCAAAGTTCGTAGTGGAATCTGTCTTTCACAGGCCACTGATAAACTGGGCCGCTTTATATTTTTTCCGATCATTCCAAAAAGTCCAAAATTATCATTCCAAATCAAGAGGATTTCTACAATATGAAATATTTGAAATATTTTTTAAATTATAAATAGCATATTCTCTTCAAACAAGAAAAAAAACCTAATAAGAAGGTTCACAGCTCTTAGAGTGAATAAGCTGACCTAAGGAGGTCATTTACAAACTTGTGCTGTGATGTACTAGACCCAGTTTTAGAGGGTCTGCAGCTCTGCAGTCTGGTTTGTCTGTCCTCATTGCACATATACTCAGTCAAGTGGGCATGGGCATAGTTAACCTGGTTCGCACTCAATAGCAGCGGGGAGGTCTTCTCCAGAACGCCCATCTCTAAAGGACACTCGATGCATATATCCTTAGAGCTTACCCCCGTTACACTCTAATGACACTCAAAGTTATCTCCAGAAAAAAGGCAGACTAAAAATAGACTGGAGCTTGTTACTGGCGTGCAGTTGAGAGATTCTGCACTTGGCGATATGACATCCCCTGACATAGCTGCCTTGTCACTCTCCCCGAATGTTTAGCCATAAACCTTGATGCTGAACATCAATTTCACTCACACCAGAGTGCAGTAAATCTTCAAATTCAAATACAATGGCAACTTAACAACACTTAACATCTTAGACATTAAATTCAAATGACTAAACCAGAAGTTTTAGATATTATTCATTTATTTTTTACTATAAGGAATATGCAACCAAGATGTCATCTTCAATATTGCAATGGGGACTCTGTACACACACTGCAGAGAACATCCTGAGAATGCCCAACTCCAAGCAGAATGTACCTTCATCAATTGCAGTAAATCTATTTTTAAAAGCTTCATTTTAGCCAACAGAACTTTGGTAAACTAGGTTAAGCGTGCGGCCGGCTTCTGGCTGCACACATGCGGCTTTCTGTGAGCACATTTGCCTCTGTAGCTTGCGGGTATGGATGGGAGCACACCTATCTTTAGCAAAGGGAACTGATTCTTTTAGCTGTATGGGGGCAAGGTCTGAAGGAAGAAACTGTGGGCAATTAGATTATTAGAACTCTGCATAGTATTTAACAGTATTAAGAAGCAAGGCATAGGGGCTAACGAGAGAACTGCACTGAAATGTAAAATGTGCTTTAGAAAAGGGTCTGTGCTAATTATTGATGTTATAGTCTGAAATTCAATGGCACATGACCAGACTAGATATGTAACATGCATCCCTCCAGCTTCCAGAGCCACAAAACCACAGGGCACAAGACTGGGAACACCTTGGACTGGATATCAATCCATCACAGAGTACACATTCCCGGAGGAATACCAATCAACCTAAGGGCATACTCACACTTGGTCCTGTTGCCTTGTACCGTGCCAAAGCGCGACTGTCGCCCATCCCAGCTGGTCTGCACTCACATTGCACTTAACATTCTGAGCCCGAGCAGGCTTTCCATCATCACCATGCAACATTTGGCGTTAAACATACATGCTATGGCACAGCAGAATGGAGTTTGTGTTTAATGAGCTTATTTCGTGGTTTATTTGTTCAAATTAAAATTTTACTTGTCACATACTGTACACAATCATACATAGTATGACATGCAGTGAAATGTATTAGCAGTTTCTGACCTATATAATAAAATAAATTGTTATAATATATAATAAATATAATAAAATAAAATAATATAAAATATAAACTGTAAGAATAATAGAATAATAGATCATTTGTAGTCATTTTGGGCATGATGGCACACGGCTACCATAGACTTATCAAGTATGCAACGCAGCAATTTTCATTTAACCATGGTGCATGTGTAAGATGGTTCAGTATTTTATCAAATACCTTGGGAGTTTGTGTGTGTTGCATCCAGTTGTTCCTGCATTCTCCCATCAGCAAACACTGCACCTCTACTAAACACCTTTACTAAAGTGATCCCTTTGTCATAATGTTCTTTGCTAACCAATCAGTACAGTCTAGCCGATCTGTTCCTTCCAGGTCTGGTTCATTACAGTGTACATGTGCCCATGCATGAGCACGCACCATGCCCAAGTCCAACTAAGCGTGCCTGGGCCCACCCAGGCAAGTGGGCATGGGCATAGTTAAACATGCCGTGCCCAGGCACAGTACAGAGGGGTCACACTAGTTACGTGAACTGGACTTTGGGGGTCAAATGTGCTTGGGCATGGTACAGATCGCCTAGTGTGAGTACACCCTTAGGATATATGGCAGGTAACTTATGTAAACAAAGCAAAAACTTTCATATAGTTAGCAAAGATAATTTCTTGTAGATGTCAGGGCTGCTTTCCACAGCATTAAGCATGATTACAGATTACAAAAACTGTAAAGAAAGAAAAAAAAAAAAAGGCAAAAACGAGAGGCCCCAGAAGGGTAAGAAGGGCATGAACCAGCAGCTGCATCCCACCACTTGTGAGAGGCCGCCAGCCATTGACTGGACATCAGCTTCAAAATAAAGGTCTTTCACTGATCAGTAATTCCCACACCTATGCTTAGGCTCTTAATTTCTTTATGATAGCCCTGATCAGGGCTGGGCGGATCTAATGAGGTCTAATTTTAATAAATCATACAAAAAAAGAAGTGATGCAAAAATAACTACAAAATGCCAACAGTCTGGTTTGTTTTTCCAGAATCAGTTTTCAGCAAGATTTACAATACACTGCACCAGTCTGTTGGTCTGTTGCGTGTCGGATTTTAAATTTTGTTATTTAAATGAAATAAAAGTACCGCCACAATGCTGATGTGTTTTGCCTCGTTTAGCCACAGTATTTTTTAAAAGGATGTTGCAGCTGCTGTGCCATCGCTTTCTTCACAGACACGAAGTTTTTTCTGAGGGAGTGTTCACCTCCTCCATGACTCACGTGTACTACCAAAACAATAGCATGCGGCGCACTCCACGAACTCAACCAACCTTGCTGTGCATCTGTACACCGTCTGTTCTTGACAGAATGCCATGGATAGTTGGAATTGCATTTCTTTCTGTAAATAGGCTGACATCATGCAACGTTCCTTAGCGACATGTTACTAAAGTTCCCTTATTTTCTTAGTGTGTCATTTTTAAGGCAGTAAGTGTATAACTTGTTTGTGTCGTGCAGCCCAAGACCCCATCGTTATAGCTAAGCTGTATATTTGCAATCTCGAGCTTAATTTGGCTAGAGGCAAGTTCTTCATACGAGTTCATTGACCTTTATCCGAAGGCTGGAATGTCAGCCTGTCATTGAAAAATACATACATCATTCCACAGTCTGATATGAGAACCATTATCATGTTCCCCTTTGAAATCACTGTTTAAACACCATTCCTGGGCCTTAGAAGACAAAATTCTGAAATTAGAGAGTGTGCGTTGTGATCATGCAAAAAAGTAATGCTGCCGCACCAAGCGACTTTTCAAGCAATTTCACTGTCAGACAAATTCCCAATGTTGGAATAGAATCATGATAGTTTCGCTAGTGTTGTGGCATGCTTCCATCATCTCAATAGTTTGGTGTAAGGTGGTCAGGATAGCCATCTTAATTGTTTTTTTTTTCCCTCATCTTGATGTTCTGATAAAAACAAACATATTTAATATTATCTTTAGTCGCGGCTCATCCAAATAATGATGTGGACATTATCAACTCCCAATAAGTGAGCTCTCTCCAGCACCAAACAGGAAGCAGCAAAGCAGGATCTCAGCTAGGGTAGACAGACATGGAGGACGAACAGACCTTGCTGTCCCCGTTCACACAACCAGGTTTATGTCCATTCTGTGGTGTCTTCTCTTTTGAACAGGCTTATCACAGCAAACCATTGCTCACACAAGGGCAGCTGTGGCTAAAAGCTACTTCTGTTTCTGCTCCATTATTCAACAGTCTTTCCTTTTCCTGTAAGTTTCCACCAGGGTCATGATGGGAAATAATCTCAAAGAGATCTAGTTGCAGTCTTACAAATAGTGACCCTGCAAGATCCCCAGTCTGGCATGTGGCAAAACTCTGACTAATGATATTATCTTTAGGTGTGAGAGGGTGTCAGACTTTACTCTTTAAAAAGTCTTTTCAGAGTCTTTTCAAAATCTTCTAGTGTATGGTTAGCATAAAGGGGTGTATTAAGTAATGAACAAGTTGCTGTATGTAAACTCTTTGGAGAGTATATACCGAATACTGATGGTACAGGAATCACTTGTTAGACAAAGTTCATTTGTTTTCTCACAAACACTGCTTGTAAGGTAAACTGGTTCAACTTCCCAAGTTCCATTTTTTACTGGTTCTGCTTTTCTCCCCAGCAACACTCAAAAGTTTACTATAATACAACCAAATGGTACCAATGAACAACAGAGTTCAGAAAATGGCTTAAAATTTAACATAAAACAATAATGAATGCAGTTAACCACAAAGTCATGGTACTAATACACAGTGCGACGCACGTGTTATTCATGCAACACAAAATGTAGGTCAGAGAGCAAAACTAGCAGTCTCCAAACCAAATGTGGAATTCTCACAAGGCCTCACAACCACTCATTTGCACAAATTGTGTCAGGAACACTGGAATACAGACCAGTGCTGCAGCTGGACAGTAGTCTCATGGAATGTCTGTTTATGTAGCACAGATTTAAGCACAAAGTCATCTACAAAAGCATGTCACCCCACAGTCAAGGCAACCCTAAGTATATAACCTCACTTTCCCAGTAGAATACTAAAAACGTGAGCATGCACAACTTCCTTTTGCGCTAATGCTGCCCTCCTCCAAAGCTTGTGTGACTATAGGAAATGCCTGTATTCTGAACCTTCCCATACATTAATGCTAGAGACTAACTTCCAAACAGATCAAAGAACATAACATTGTCGATAAAAGGAGAAAGAGAGCGAATGAAACATAAGGATCCTTAAAGGCCATTATGCAACACACTTCCTGTGGAACTTAACAGGATTTAAAACTCCACGATTGCAACATTAAGAAGTTACCAGGCCACAAAAAAAAAAACAGGAAGAAGACTAGAAGATAATGAAATGAAAGTGATCGAGCAAAATGCAAACTGCTGATGATCCGTCTTCTTTGACATTTAATATCACAATAGCTCAAATGTGATTCACTAAAAGCTTAAACCAAGTTCACTGAAATAACACAAGAACTTCTGGATATCTTCTTAGAGAGTTTGAATATAACCTTATTTCAAGAACAGCCATTGATGAGAACAACAGAAACTACCGAAATGAATACAAACAAGATGCCTGGATGTTTCCAGGTGCATGGACTACAAGAGAGAGCAGAGGCTGAGTGTTTCAAACAATTCCTTCCGGTCCTAAAGTTCCATAGAAGCATGTAGGCCAAGATTAAACTGGGCTGGTCAAATATGGCAAAAATTACAACCACACAAAAAAAATGTCTTTTTAACAGTGGATTTCCCTAAAGTCTAAATATAATCAAACTGAGAAACAAATAAAAAGGGTCTAGAGAGGGGTGTGCTGTAAATGAATTACTTTGAAATTAAAATCTGATGAAAACCAAAGCCACAATCATACATTATCAGAATATAAGTACTGAACTTAGCTTAGACTCAAGTCCACTGATTTTATCTCGCTGTATCAAATGACAAGAAAAATTTAATCTGCAATAACATAAGGGCTGCACAGTATTTCATTTCAGCATCAGCATCATCTCGATGTGCGCATGCATAATAGTCACACTGCTTTGTGTCTGTTGACTATTCACGGCAAAACTGACTTATCTACTGGCAGATAAGCGAGTTACCTAGAACTGGAAAGTTCCGACCTAGAATAAATCAATCATACCCACATGCTTCTCCTCTAGGCCAAATGCTCATGCCATCTTGGGTGGCGTGAACGCGAAACACCCTGTCCCTGACTGTACTATAATCCACCTGCCCCATGCCTCTGCGGGCTTGAGGCTTCAACTGGGACACGGCTATTTGCTGTATTGCACCTGCAGCTGTGTCGGCACCCAGCCGACTGGATATGTTACTGGAGAGCAATGAAGAGCAGAAGAACTCAGAAACCCCTGCTAGTCCCTAGATAGAGTTCAGAGCCAATATTAAAAAAAAAATTTAAATAAATAAATACCAAGTAGTGGATGGAAAAGCAATTGCAGACTCAAGTCAACCTATTTATTCCACACTTGCATAAAAATGAGAAGTGTACATCTTATTTGGCTTAGGTATGGCAGTCACCATATCATTTAATGCAGACATTCTATTCAAAATTTAAAGCATCTGGTTGAAGTTCACTTTCCAGACAGACTTTGTAACAATTCTCCCATTCTCTTGTATATGCCCCTGTGGCCTGAACTATAAATTACACTGCGCGTGGTAGAACTAAATGTACAATATGAAATATAGCTACAAGAAGCCTCTCTGTAGCATCCCTTTAAACATAAGATCATATTTTACTAAATGAGTTTGTATATTATCTGAAATAAGTGAAATTTCTTCTTAAAAGAGGTTACTGCATTGTAAACATCCCGAGCTGTGTAAACAAAAATTAGTTTATGATTTGGACATATTTTAACACTAGAAAACTTCCTTTATAATTCAGTCAGCTTCAAGACCTTAACTGACGAATGAAAACTATGTAGCAAATCATTCTCAGGACATTTGCACGGGTAATGCATAATTTCTAGATTTTTCCAAGCAACACTACCACCGAGACTGAAGGAAAATTCCATAAAAGGCTTTTTAAGCATAATCAAGGCTGGCAATCATAACCTAAAACGCCAGATAAATGCACCAATCAAAAGTTGATGTTTTCAAATACTTGGGAAAAGTAACAGCTATAAATATTATTTGTCCCACAAATATGACTCCAGGGATTTCGGAGCATGGTGCCCTAATGTCAGGACAGAAGCAATAACAGTAGCAGCTACTAGAGATGGCTGAGACTGTATGTGGTGCTGCAGGTTAGAACGCCATGCTCACGACCAGAAGGTCACGGGTTCAAATCCCATGGCGGCAGGACAATGTCACTGCTCAGCCACTGAACAAGGCCCTTAACCCCAACTGCTCCAGGGACACCGGACCCTCACTTGCATGTTGTTTTAGACAAAAGCATCTGCTTAAAAAAAAAAGTACGTTTCAGGACTAAAAAATCATAATTTAATGAGAGAAGTACAGAGACAAACGATGTTTAAGAGCTAATTTTCCTAAACCACAAAAGCACAATCGCAGCATACTGTGCCTGCTGTTACCACATCATCCGAAACGTTTGTCTCTTATCAAATAGCAGTTTAAATATTTATGGAGAAATGCAAAACAGCATGCCTCAATAAGCCAAAACAAAGGAAACAACCTCCAACGGGGGACTGAGGGCTGCATGGTACCAGCATTCTTTATATAAAGAATGGGGCAGGGCAGAACAATGGGGGACAATCCGTCCATTCAGCGCTGATACAGTATGCAATTAAGGTTGATGCAATACATTCTCATTGGCCACTGCAGAAACAAACAGTCACCCTGACCAAGCTCTGTCCGTAACAGACCCCATGGGCATCCGCTTCAGGAATTTAAAATACTCCCTGAAACAGTACAATGATGTTACTATCAAACGTAAGGCGACACACAATATATAGCTGTGGTTCAGAACAAAGGCTACAATTTATTTATCCATAGACAAGGAAATGCATATATAAATGTGGGACTAACAGGAAAAATATATAGTACATACAAGTATCTGAACATGCCACATAAAACTGCTTAGCCTATCATGTGATGTCATACCAAGAGCTGTGCTGAAGCAGTATCTACAGGTCCCAGATAACAAGCAGGGGCAAAAACTCAAGCATGCTCTAGCTCAGCAGGTGTATGACACACTGAGGAGGGAAAAAAGGCAAAAGAAAGCAAACAGCACCAAAAAAGCCAATGGCCATAGGCAAAGGACACAGAAGACAATTCCAGCCTTTCAAAACAGTACAGAGTGTAAAGAAATCACTGTACATATAAAGCAGATCTATTCCACTTCCTTGGCTGCAAAACGAAAGAGCGCAGTTTTGTAACAAGCATAAAAGACGCATTAACGTTAGTCATTTGGACAGGTATAAGCCAGATCTCTCAGCTAAGAACCTGTTTATCGACATGTCAGAGTAAGGGGAAGCAGCTGAATGGACTATGTACTGTGTCACTCCATTTGCGACTCTAGTTGAGAAAGTACCAGAATACCCATATTCATAAAATGGTTTTCTAGCTACATCAGTCAGAAACACTGTATCAGGGGCTAACCAACAAGTAAGCACCCCCCCCCGCCCCCCCCCCCACCCCACAAACCACCAAATGCATGTTGCTAACAACAGAAATCGAGGAAGGAAACAAAACTGTTCTCTCCTAATAGAACCAATGAAACAAGGGGAAGGGGGAAAGCGAGAGAGAGAGAGAGAGACAGAGAGACAGATGCATCCTGTAATGTGGACAGGCTACTCATCTCTAAATCCGCCTCTAAGACCACGGCAGCAAAAAGTCTATTAGACTTGGCAAAGTTACATTAAGCTAGTCAGTTTATTAGGCTCTTTGAGGATTACAGCTCTGAACCAAAGCATATAAACGGTACCCCTGGTAGGCCATAACAATCTACATGGGTCTTCAGCAAGCTTACGAATATGCACCATGACCTCCTTTCATGCTGTGGTGCACTTGTGCATGCACACGGCGACAATACTCTAGTGATCAAATCTATCCTCACCCAATGACGCCATATAAGGCTCATATTAAAAAAAATGAAGAGCTATCACCGTCTTACTCAGTCACTATCTTACTCAGCCAGACATCAAATAGAAAAGTCATTTAGTGCAGTTCCTGTGCACTGCAACAATACCTATAACGCAAAGTATTTTAGCTTTTACAAGACATATCTAAGCAGAACGTGCACTATGTCCGGCGTAGTCAGCTGTCCCAAACGCCCCAGCACTGTAACAAACATTTGGAAGACTACGGAGAAGAGTGGAGAACTGAATTGTCAGGTCTGAATTCTCCTGTGGTTCATTACAAGCCAGAAAGCCAACCAGCAAAAAAAAAAAAAGTTAAGCGTTTTCATTATGTTTTTTTTTTAAACATTCTCCACAAAAAGAGACACTAGCAGAGAGATTCTAGCATTTGCTCATTAAGGACACTGGCTCCCCGGAGCTCTAGATTAAGATTAAGGTCACACTTTGTATGAGGAAAGCCTTTTCCCCTCATTCGGCATTCTCCTTATTGAAAGTTACTAAACTGCTAAGTAGTTTTTTAAACCTCCAGTCACAGACGAGGCGTTTACGGGGAAGCCGCCCGGAAACGCCTCTTAACATTTGTAGCCCTGTAATGTTGAGCAAGTCGTACCAACTAGTCCGTGTATAAAGTAACGAGACTAACGGGACGATGAAATAACCTTGGCTGCTTCCAGGGCCGTCTCGATGGGGTTATAAAAGGCGGCGGTGTGCCGGAGTAACGGCAGCGGGCGTCGGTCCGGCCGCGGAGACACGCTTAGCGTGACAGGGGCACGCAGAGCCCGGGGGAGGCGGCGCCGTACCTTCCGCGATGAGCTCCTCCACGGTGACCTGGTACCGGCCCACGGCGAACACCCTTCCGATGTAGCTGGAGACCCCCGAGGAGGACCCCGAGCCGCAGCCCCCGCCCGGCCCGCCGCTCTCGGACCTCGGCATGCGGGAGAACTTCTTCATCCTCGTCCCGGTTCGGGCACGTCAGGCGGCCGCCGAAAGCGCACAGTAATGCCCCGCTCTCTACGACTTCCCCCCCGTCCTCATCTCAGCGACGTGCGCCTCCTGCTTCGCATACTCCGCCGCAGCCTGCGGTCCGGAGCGTCGGGGCGCTCCTTCGCGGGCCGGCCGCAAGGACCGTGGAGGGGCTGTAGCCCGAGACGGCTATCGGCAGCGCCTGCGGACAGCGAGCACGGAGCCCCGCGCCTCCAGCAGCGCGCTTAGACCGCGAAACGGCCCCTGCGGCCGGGAGCGCGGCTGCCTCACTTCCCCTTTGTGGCGCGCCGACGCGCTAAGCGGCCAGCAGCACGGCACAGTTAGCTACACTTAGCTAAGCTTAGCTACAGTTAGCCAGTGTCAGCCCTCGGTGCGGAAACGCAGGCCAGCCGCGGCGACTCCCGAGCGGCACACACTCCCAGCAAGGCCGCCTGGGTGCCCGTCACACACGCAGCGCCGCGCTCTCCCTCCCTAGCCGAGTCACGAACAGCCAAACCCCGTTAGCCTCCTGCAGCCTCGCATGTTCCTCCCGTTCCACCCCCTGAAACTTCCAACTCCCGTGATTCTCAGTCGGCACAAAGGTGGGTGGCTTGTTGTTACCCAATGCGCCTGATTGACAACCTAACACAGCTTCGTCCCGCCCCCCCATTGTACTGATTGGTTTCTCGTTACACAATAGGTGTGATTGACAGCATTGCTGACGTTTGCCCTGTCCTTCCTGTCGAATCGATTGGTTTGGTATTACCCAATGCGCCTGACTGACAACAAAACACACGGTTTTCTTGCCCATCTCATTTCAATTATTCGCTTTTTGTTACCCATTTCGCCTGACTGACAACCTAACACAACGTTCTGGACCTTCCCACTGGAATGATTGGTTTGTTATTATCCAATGCGCGCGATTGACATCCCAACTCCTCTCGTCCCACCCTTCCCACTACAATGAAACAGCGGTCCTTTCTGAGAAGGTAGAGTGAGTCTTGGTTAGGGTGTCTGTTCTTCCTGTTTTGTTGCGAACGGAACGAAGGATGAGGCGTTACGTCATTTGCCTCTGATTTTCTTTAAATGGCATCCTGTTCTCACAATTAGTACCCCCATTAGTACATATATAGTCTCAACAGATTTTATGTCTTCCACCTAAATATCTTAATTCAGTTTTTAAAACCATACCATACATTTCTTAGCAGCTGGCTGTGTGGTGCAGTGAGAACAATCTGTTTCTGAATGTGGACAAAACTAAAGAAATGATTGTAGACATCGGGAAAACTTGCTCTGTCCACATGCCACTCGACATGAAGCAGTCCATAGTAGAGATTTTCCGGGAGTGCACATCTCAGACAACCAACTCCTCCTCCCTCCCCAAGAAGGCACAGCTGCCTCTTCACTTCTTAAGACATCTGAAGCAGGCAAACCTCCCTCCTCCCATCCTCACACTGCTCTACCGGGGCGCCATGGAGAGCATCCTGAGCATCTCTGTCTGGTACAGCAGTGCCAGCGCTTCAGACTGAAAGGCCCTGCAGAGGATTGTTAGAACAGCTGTTACCGCTATCGGGGCGTCTCTCCCATCTGGCAGACCCTATTGCAGCTATAAAGCCCAGCCAGCCAGACTGCTCGAGAGCCTCCAGACTCCTCAGCACACTGCCTGCCTCTCCACTCCCCCCCCACACACTCCTGAACTGTAGACTGACCTCCACCTTGCACTTTACAAATCAGTCTTAATATGCTGTTACATGCACGTACAGTATAATGCACACAGCACTGCATTCCATTATGCTTCTATTTGTCTTCCACTTTGGCTGCTGATGTGACATTCACACAACTTCTGGATGTAAAAAATATCATAATTGCACATTTTTACATTCTTTTGTAGAGTTTATATTTCAATAACTTACATATATGTTTATTTTTTACGTGCCTTAATTGTAAACTGTAGAAGCTGGAACCACGTCATCGCACTGTATACATGTTTATAGCTGAGATGACAATAAAAATATATATAAATATATATATACACTCACCTAAAGGATTATTAGGAACACCTGTTCAATTTCTCATTAATGCAATTATCTAATCAACCAATCAC
>JAODKL010000040.1:21045447-21059625 GCA_026780765.1 Petrocephalus schoutedeni | reverse complement strand
ATATGGCAGTGCCAAGGGCAGAGGACCAATCCTGCCAATGGTGTGGAGAGACACACTGGCATTACTCCTGGCATCATAGTGTGGGGAGCCATAGGGTATGACATCAGGTCATCTCTGGTAGTGATTCGGGGGACCCTGACGGCACAGCTCTACATCAGTGACATCCTGCATCCGCATGTCTTACCCCTCCTGAGATAGCACCCTGGTACAGACTTTCAACAAGACAACGCCTGGCACGTGCAACTTCCTGAGTCATGTTGAGGTCCTCGTGTGGCCAGCCAGGTCCCCCGATCTCACCCCGATTGAACATGTGTGGGATCAGCACAGATGTCAACACAGATCTAGTCCCAATCTGCAGGATCTCGAGGGCCAGTTACAACAGCTTCAACGGCTGTATGATTCCCATCCGCACCAGACCCGGGGGGGGGGGGTGCCACACCCTACTGACACGTGACCAGCAGTGTGCCCATACTGCCAGCTCTGTTGTCCATCTGATCTGATATAATCATTGCAATACACACGACCTTTCACCATGTGCAGATTCATTTCATTTCCACCACTCCATCTGTGCGCTTAACTTTATTATATATATGAATAAAGAGTACCAACAAACAATGCAGCATTATCATGGTTTAGGTTTTATTATTAAAAGGCACAGAATACAGGCATCATAATTACAGCACTGTAATTCCTCACGAATGACAGGACCAGGACATTCTGGTATTAGCTCATCTGCCTTTATGGTTCTGGAACATTCCCTGCAGTGAACTACAAAAAAGTACAATTCTAAACAAATACAAACAGCAGCTTGAATGATCCTTTACTGCAATGTATTGAGAGAAGATAGGGTGATTAAAATATTGAAATAATGCATTATTTATTGCTGACCACTGTAATACTTCCACTATGGAAAGTAAAGACCATTCTGTGGAAGGTAAAATGTCACATATGTGATCCATTATATTACAGTCATACAAAAGTAGGCTAAAAATAAACAGGTTTCAAAAGCACAATGTTGTAGCTGAAAACTGCAGAAGTAATAAAAACAAAAAAAAGGCCATCTCATTTGTTTTGGTAAAATACATGTGCCAGGGAGGCCCGGCACAATGGTATAAAACACTGACATTTGATGTTTAAAAAACAAAAATTGCATCATTTCAGAATGGCTGCAGCCTCTAATCTAGCCAGGCATGTCAAACCATCTCTCCCATCTACTCTGATCCTGGGGAAAAAAAAACTTAAAAAGCAGACATTCATATTTTATCATATGAACTGCATTTCACAATAAGATGTAATGCTTTTATCATTTTCACTGATTTCAATGATTGGTTAGTATTTGGAGCTGCATGGATGAATACCATGTGAAACTGTAAAGGAGCTGTCATGAGAATTAAACCTGGTAGCAAAAAGGACTGCTGGCACACAATTGCACTTCAATAGACTCACAAATGTCACAAAGAGCTGCCAGTGTTTTGCACTTATTCAGGAGCTAAATACTTACACCAACCATACCAGTTATAAAGTCAGAAAGGGATTACGCAGCTTGACAAAGGAGCACTTTATCAAAAACGGAAAGAGTGAGTGAGCTACCACAGGACTTCCTGCCATTGCAATATTAAAATGTAAAAATAAACTCCCGCTACCAACTAGCGTTGAGCTGAAGAGACCAAATACTGTCATCAAAAGTGATGAATTAGCCACCAGGTCTTTGCTCTTGTGAGGTAGCGCAGTCGGTAAGTGATTTGTGTAGCGAATATGATAGAGAATAATCTCCATGTTCGTGTATAAAAATACAATGCAGTTATCTTTCCCATTACAATGAAAGGAAATGTGCTTTTCACAATATACACTTGTCTATTGTCAGACCTCTGTGCCATCATTCAAGTTGTTGTGAAGTTTGACCTCCAAGTTGACCCGCTTGACCTTGACACTGTTGACTTTGTAAGCCTCCTCGTTCTTGTTCAGGATGTTGATGTTCGTCACAGTGCAGTGTTTGTTGTTGAAGTTCTTCTGCTCTTTCACAGTCATAGGGAACACCTCTACTTTGGTGTTTAGAGGGTACTCCTTTGCCCCATTCTTTGGTGATAGCTTCTTCCCTTTCCGCCGACATTTCTTTAAGAGGAAGCAGGAAGCCAGGCAGACAAGCAGAAGCAGGGAAGCAGCTGCCAACCCACCAGTAAGGGAACCGTCAGTTTGAGGGCTGAAGGTTACAGACGGCTGTACCTCCAGTCGCAGAGTCTTCATATTTGTGCCGTTCTTTACTTGGTCACCCTCATTGTCATAGATGAGCGACTCGTCCAGGGTCAGCCGCCCCGTCCTGTCCACCAAGTCTCTGCGACCCCGTCTCATTGGATAAGTCAGTGAACGTTGAATTCTTGGACTAGAGATGGACTCTGGGCCAATCACGTAGATTACCTGCAGGTACCACTGATGTCCTGCTTCCACCTGTATCACAGTGAATACACCGTTAAGGCAGGGTGGGGAAAAACTGTCGGGACCTGTGAAGAACACATACAACAGGAAGCTCATCACCAACCTTGTAAAGTGCATCCACCTTCATTGTGAATCCATCCACACCAGGCATCAGTGTCATGGGCTGGAGCTCAGGAATGTCATAAGCAAAGCTGGCTTCGAACGGGACATCGTGGAAATATCGGTCACACACCTCCGGCTGTTTTCGATCCTACAGTAAAGAGATTCAAACATTCAAAACATGACAATTGCTTTATACTTAAAAAATATCAGGTATCATAGCATTTCAAGTGAGCTGGTATTTAAAGTTGCAATTAAGGACATTATCTTGCTTCTGTGCTATTTTCAGCTATTTGCAGAAAGCCTTGGGACGCTTGCCAAATTCAGTAAAAATATTACAAATGTATTGGTTTCGTAACAAAAATCATTACTTCATTCATCTCTTTACAAAAATAAGTATCTCATTAGTAACAATCAGTAGTTTTACATAAAGAATGAATTTGAAGGAGTAATAAATCAAAACCCAAATTATAGTTCAGTTAAGTTGTACACATTGAGTTAATTCATAAGTAGTCTCTTTAGTATCCCTTTGGGAGCCAATGATTATGACTGCAATTAATAGCAGAATGGCAAAAACAGAACGGAATGAGTGAGTCAAAAAAAATATGACAATAAAAAGAACATGTCTGTGGGGAAGCTATGTGGAGATATGTTAATGATTGCTTGTCAATGGACTTCCCCATGACTTTCCATGAGCGCTGTATGTAATATACCAGCATTGGGACGCACCAGCAGCAAGAATCTGTGTTTAAGGTGTTTGTTTGGCTGGATGCAGCCATACTGTGGGCCCTCATTGTACAGGGTGCCGGTGGGGTCAAAGTAGGGCACGTATCCATCCCTTCCAGTGCATAAGTAGACCTTCTCCAGCTGGAGCTTGTAGGCTGCATTCAGGTTCTGCTCTGGGCTCCAGAGCACCCGTCCATACAGAGTCTGACCTGAGAGGAGAGAAGTTAAAATTAACAGAAAAATATGCCTAATACTCCAAAACACAAATGAATGCCTTGTGACCCTTGGAGTAAAAGGGTTTTCTACCCCATAATATGAGGATAAACTTCTTAATACAGTCAATTACCCATGGAGAAGGCTCCTTTGTAATCCATCTCAGCCATGGACACCTCCGTCTTGGCGGGATCCATCAAGAAAATCTTCTCATTGTTGCACAGTTGAAATTCAGTGTTTAGGGAATAGACAACAGGAACTGGACGGTTGGTCTGCTGGAAGGCAATAGGAACCAGGAACCTACGAAAGAAGTGAATTTACTACATCAACGTCACTGGGCATATTGATCATTCAACTGTGTTAGTGGACACTGCAAACACTGCGCTGAACACCTCCTTATTGGGCTTGGCAGCATTCCTTATCACTGGAGTCCACCAGCAGGTCTTCAGGTTACCACATGACAGGCTCTTGGCAGCCACTGCAACAACTGAGACCTTAAACTTAATTCAGACTCCATGTCGCTGGCCTCAATTAGTAGGCAGTTAAAGTTTTTTTGGAGGTGTGAGTTGAATCCATCTGGCATATAAGCTTTTGCCAGACATTCCCAGCAAACCCTGACTGCTGATCTGGGTTGCCAAGGCCCATCTGACCTCCTCCTTATGTACTGAATCCAACTCACCACAAAGCGGCAATCGGTTGAGTGCCCAGCCTCTCTCATCACCTCAGTGTCCAAACGACACAACCACACAGTCAGGTGCTCTGGCATCATATACCCTTATGAGCAACCTTGTGTTCAAACGCAGTGTTTGTTATGGGTATTTGGTGCAGCCAACTTGTGGACTCAGCACCGGCATGGTGAAAGGTGAGGGTCATATACAATGCCATTTTGGAGGTACGATGGTCAGTGTAAGGGAATAAAACTGGTTAAACATAAGTAGTAAGACCACATCACTAATGTTAAAAAGTACTAAAATCATCTAAATAATTATCCTAATTGAGGTTCTGTTCTTTGAAAGAATCTCACATACTGTATAGTGAGCCAGCATTGGAGTGACATACTTTTCTGGGGCATGTGCTGTGCAGGATAGGGGCTTGTCTCCTGGGTCGATCCACGGCTGAGTAGGCTGCACAGTGCAGGGTATGAGTAAGGCCGTGTATTCTCCAGAGTAATCCTTCCTAAGCAACACCACAAGAAAAACACCACCACAGTATTAAAGGAGACAGTCTCGTGGCATGATGCTGACATGTCAGAAACTCTATGACCAGGGAATTCTTGCCGACCTGCTATAGGAGCTAGTGGCCCTCCATAGCTGGTAAGGTGAGTCAAAGGACTGGGCACTCCATAGCAGCTGCAGGTCAAATTCCATACCTCCCAGGTGGTCAGGAGCCAGGAGGTGTGACTTATGACCTGGGAGAGTGTGGTGCTCAAGGACAAAGTGACCTGGAAAATGCACCAGGATGTAATAAAGCACGCAGCTTGCAGTTCATTCAGCGCTCAACACAAACGGGTTTTTGAGGAAGTCACCTCTGAATTTGGCATGAGTTTTAAACTCAATCACCAGACGTCCATCCTCTCTAATGTAGATTCTGAGAATCTGCAGTCTGGCAGACAACACGCTGTCAGTCTGAATTCCTGACAAGGCAATGGGAGAATATGTTTACAGACATGTTTGCGCCGTTAATTAGAGATAGGGAGAGCAGTAGTTAATAATTTAATTGGAGTCAATTATGAAAGTGCTTAAAGTGTATACAGGAAGAAAAGGTTTGTAGAGTTTGGCAAATATCTATAATATTTTCGGGCTTGTGCATGCGTTTACCTGTCCTCCAAAGTACAGTATCGTAAAAGAAGGAAAACTCCATCTCGGTGTGATGCTCCAGCGAGGCCCAGCCCCTTGGTGCCGTCACATAGATGTAAGACACATAGAGTGGCACTTGCACTGTAAGGAAGGACTGGCTCGAGTCCCTCACCTGTCACAGCACACAAAGACAGGAGGCACTAATGTTCACATGCAACCCAAGCGACACAGCTAGCTACACGAGGTGAGGCGCAGTCGGAGACACACCTGGAAGTCAGCTGTGACCGTGCCCCCGCAGACGTCGATCAGTTCGGTCATGTCGTAGAAGGCCTCGAAAGTCCAGATGCAGCTCTTCAGGTTGAGGTGCTTGTACAGCTGGATGGTTTTAGGCTCTCTGACATCTGGGTTGAACTGGTAAGGCCGGTCGTAGCCAGGACCCAGGGAAATACTGTCATAGGACACATCCTCGAGGAAGCCGGCCTCTGATATGGAAACAGAGAGAATAGTGCCCCTGAACTTGATAAGCAGGTTGGACAGTGAACTGAATCATTGTGTTACAAGTATCTGCATGGCAAATATTAATACTGTCCTACTTGTTGTCCTTTAAAATCAATTTGAATTATTTTTAGCAAATGGCTTTAATAAAAGAGACTTAAACATTGAGTTTCAACTGTGCAACAATGAGATTTTCATGACGAATCCCGCCAAGACGGATGTATTCATGGATTAGATGGATTATAGAGGAGATTTTTTTTTAAGTTTCACCAACAGAAAATTATCACTGTTCCTAAATGACATTTATTTCCAAATGTTACATACTCTGACATCATAAGACACACTCGGCACTCCTTACCTGAGATACCCTGAAGATCTTTGAGGGTCACAAGGTTGGAGCAGATGTGCTGGTGACGGTAGATAGACTCAGAGAGAAGGAAGTGTAGGTTGTGAAGGGGCAGGGTGGACACCAAGGGGAACATGCCATCCTGATGAGGGATCTGCACCGTAATGTGAATCCTGTAAAGGAAAACATTTCCTGCATTAATCGTAGCCAGTTTCCTCATTTCTGTGATGTTTACACTTCTCACTTCGCATTGAAGAGGTAACATATTTCACTAATTAAATACAAAGAAGTAGCCAGTTCTGCTGCTACCCAACCCTACTGTCAGAGGCTTAGCATAATCTAGTTAAGAACCCTACCCAACCCACAGCTGAAAAGGTCCACCCTTACGGAATTTCACTAGGGTGAATTTCCTATGGTTTTTATACAGTAGCCATGGTTTTACTATGGTACCTCATGGTCATTACGATTAATATGCTCCTACCCATAGTACTACCAGGGTTTACTTATAGCACTTCTTGGTAACTGTGGTACTACTATGGTTTGCCTATTGCACTTCATGGTAACTGTAGTGAAACCATGATAAAACCATAGTCATAAACCATGGTAAACCATAAAAATGAAAAACCATGGTTATTCAAAGAACCACAGTAAAACCATGGTTCATTTTGGTAAGGGCATGCCAGGCAGGTCACATGACCGCACTCACCTGTTCGGATGCTCCTTGTGCTTCACATCCAGGTACTTCAGAGTGGCGACGAATGACTGAGCCTGGAAGCCGCGAGCCGTTCCCGTGGTGACCGGCGTGTGGCAGATGGAGCCCTCGGTGCTGATCGTGACCATGTTACTCCTGAGCGGGGTGCCCAGGTGCCCGGCCTTGTCCCGGGCCTGCGCCACGCAGCGCACGTGGAACCGGCGGCTGAAGTAAATGCTGTCCAGCACCTAGCCATTGCACGCACACGACAAAGAGCGCCGTCATGTTAAACAGCACGTGGCTGCTGCATGCCACAGCCAATTAGGACTCAGTATTCACCAAATGAATGGGAGAAAGAGTTAGGGTCTGTCCCACCTTGTGGTTGACACTCGTGAATGGGGTGTTGTCAGTCACTGTTTCGAACGGCGATCTCGCCCCATTGGCATCTGTTGGGGCGGCTACTTCCCAGCTGAAGTGGACGGAGGACTGATTAATGCCGGCTTCCTCACAGCGCTCCCGCATCACAAAGTACTTTGGGTAGTGAGGGTCACACGGCGTCACACAGACAAGGGGGTATCCCGGGGAGGGGGACTTCTTGTTGTCCTCCTTTGAAACCTCTTGCACATAGTCATAATCAGAGAGAGACACCACCTGCAAGGAGATTGGAACATTCAATCAGAGCATCTCTCCTCTTTCATTTACAGGTATAAATACTAAAGCAAACTGTCTTACAATTGGTGGTGCAGGGAGGATAAGGCTCCCTGCAGCCTCCTGGTCCAAAATAGTCACTGTTGTCACGGTGATCTCCCCAAGTACCGCCTCCACAGGATCATCAGGGCCAAGGACCACCGAGAAAGATTCGTGCCATTCACGGTCCTCGCTGGACAGAATCTCGACTTTGAAAAGAACGTGGTCCACGCCTCCAGAAGAGAAGAGAGCATAGTTTTGTGACATATTCCTAGAACACTTTAAACAAACATTTTGTGAGGATTCAGCATTCAGAAAAATAACATTCAGAACAATGGTCTCATTCCTAAAGTGTAAGCAGAATGAATTTGTTTGTAAAGCATTCATAGATGGAAAATTTGCTATTCATCAGAAGTTTTAGTAAGGACTATGTGATCATAAAGATGAATGGATCTGACACATGCCCAGGACCAAGCGCAGTGTGTGTGAAAATAATAAAAAGCATGATGACGTGAATTCCATTTGCACAAACTATCGGTGGTTGGAAAAAAAGATTCTTGCAAGATCATGCAAAACCTTTGCAGGTATTTTTTTCCCCAACCACCTATCTTTTCCCCCTCCATGTCCCTTTTGGGCCTCTGAAGTTAAAATTTCCTCGATCACCACTTTTTTTTTCCTTTCTTTTTTCGCTTTTGACATTTTGGCAGATCCTGGGCACGTGTAGCAGCACACCCTTATATGGTAATGAACCTAGGAGAAGAAGATCAATCATGCGCTGCTGTTGGTAACTGACCAGGGTTGAACTTGAGCACCCTGCTCTTCGGGTTATAGTCCACACCCGACTGGGCCGAACCATCTCTGGTACTGCAGCGGACCTTTGATACTCGGTTTTGGTCTCCTCTCCGGATGACTTTGATGGTCACCACCTCAATGCCATCTGGGCCTGGAGGTTCCCGAACTTGATATGTTGCTCCCTCAAATTCAATTGTCGGGGCTGGGAAGGATATTTTGGTGCATTAAGGGAACCATTGAGATATACAGGTGTGTTCCACATTACACATAGCCTTTCTTCTTCGTTCTGAGCTTGAAGTTGGATGTCCTTCCCACCTCATGTTTCCTGCTGTAGTCCAAAGTAGTCACATATAGTTTGGCTAATTGGTGTCTACATTGCCCACAGTGTATCCAGGGTACCCCTCAGTCTGTGCCCTATGCTGCCTCACTGCGAAGGGGCGGAGTCGTTCCTCACCATCCTCGTCATTGGTGATGGTGACAGTGGCGACACCACGAACTCCCACCATGGCGCCACTCCAGTGGTCACCCTGTGGACTCCCAAGGTGCACCTGGAACTCTTCTTCAGGTTCAAAGACAGAGTCATCATTGATATGGACAGTGCAGTTCTTTACCTAAAATGAATAAATACACAAAAATGTTCTCAGAAATTCTATTTTCTTAGTTTTATCCTTCCACTTCCATCCTTATCCAGCACCTTCAAAAACATCTTTAAAAAGTATAAGGTATCAAAATATAATGTATCAGTCACATTTCTCCCACCATGAGACTTGAAGAGCTCTACCTTCTCTCCCTCGTGAAAGGTGATTCTAGAGCTGTCAGTGTTTGTCCTCTCTTCAAAGTCGTCCATAACCATGGCTGACATTGTCCTGGTGTAGCATCTCACTGAGGACGTCAGGGTCAAATCTCCAGTGCGGACGATGGGAATGTGCAGGACACCATCTTCCTCTTTCACAGTGTACTCACTCTTCTCAAGCTGCATCTGGGGAACTGACAAGAGATGTACGTATGCACTCATCTACTTCACGTCTTAATCAGAGAACCAAAGTAAAGTTCTGAACAGAAGGCTGATACTGTAAGTCCATAGTCCATACTTACTGTCTTGGACAGTGTCTTCAATGATGACAGATGCCTCAAAAGGTTCCGTGAGCACAGCCCCTTGTGCTGAGCTAAGAAACACCACAAAAGACTCTGGGCCTTCGATGGCTGGGTTCTGAATGTCATCCATTATTGACAAACTACAGGTCTGTGGAAAGTGTACAAAAAAGAGGAAAGTTCATATCAGATGTTACTCATAAGTCTCAGCTCCGACAATCTAATATAGAAAATGTGAGATACTAGAACCCTTCCAAAGCATTCTAGGCTTAGAATCCATACTTCCTCTGTCTTCCCAGGCTTGAACTCAATCTTCTTAGAGCTGGGAATGTAGTCCACACCAGGAGTGGCAGAGGGAGGCTTTGAGGGTCGGGTGGCACACCACACAGAGACCAACGATGACAGGTCACTGCCATACCTGTGAACAGGGATCTCAACAGTGCCTGAAAGCACAAGATCAAAAGGCAGTATTCAGACAACTAAATCTGGCGGAAAATACAAAAATGGACGCTATAGCTCTGTAGACACTTACCCGCATCCTCACTGAATGTAAACGAGGAATTGCCCAGGAAGACCTTGGATGCGTCATTAGGGCCATCGATCACCACCTTAGCTACGCTGACATCGCCAATTCGCGCGTTGTCGGAGGGGTCGGTCAGAACCAGCTCAAACTCCTCAGACAGCTCATACTCGCTGTCATCGACCAGCCTGACGTCACACGAAGACATGCTGACCCCTGGTCCGAAGATGACCCGGTTTTCCCTGCCCATCCCACGAGTCTTGAAGTCTGAGCCTGATTCCAGGGCATGGAGACTGCTGCCTTGGGCCGATTTAGAGAGCGAGTAGCACAGGGCAGACACTGTGCTGCTGGTGTCACCTGGGGGGGGCGAGGCACACGTGGGACACACTGTCAGCAAACAGGCAGCGCTAAGCACTGAACGGGCTCTGTCCATTCATGAGTGGCTGTCTGATGAAGCACATAAAAACTCATTAAACAACAGTTTGTTGTTTAATCAACTGTACATGCAGGGAACAAAAATTCCCCACCGGATTATCAGAATGAACAGTTTCTATACAAAAATAACACTTTAAACATTAAAGTTAAAAATAACTCAGCCCCTAGCTGTTCCATCCTTGGCTTTGAATCTGCAACCCTGTATTGCATGCATTTGGAAGATGGATGGATAGATGGATGGATGGATGACCATCTTTTATTTTAAATATATTGTCGAAGATATTCATTATTAAAAAACTGATTTGGAATCCTGGACAAAAGCACCACCACCTGAAATACTATCTTTTCACTTCCAGCATCATTACAATCATTTTTCTTGCTGGAAATAAAGATTAGATAGCTTTGCCTTAACCACCTCAGGTGGCAGCAACTCCTGTCAAGCAGAGATTGTGCAGGCCTGACACTGACCTTTCCTCTCAATGGGAATAAGTGCCAGAGCAGCACTCTCATTGACATGGTGGATCCTCTTGTCAAACTGCAGCGTGGGCTCGTCCTCTGTGTCGTTAATGTGGACCTTGGCGCGGGTCACTGGGCCCAGGAGGGCGTACGCAGGCATGCTTAGCTCAACCCCGAACGTCTCGATGTTCTCAAACACCTGGTCATCATTTATCATGATAGTGCACAGCTTGGTGTCCTCTCTCTCATCAAACTGCACCTGAAGGCAAAAAAGAATGTTTCACTATTTCAGTTTTCCAATTTAATAATGAGTGATTCAAAAAAGAAAGTATTCATTTTGTGTTTTTAAACATGTGCATGCTGAATGTCATACATGAAGATACTAGCTAACAGTATTTTACCCTAAATGCAACAATGGAACCTAATCTTCTGATTTCCAGGGTATCTTCCATATAAAACAGAAACACTCCACTGTTATCCTTTCACAGATATACATGGTATTTGATATGACGCAGTTTTCCAAACAAAATTAGTAGGGCTATAATGGTACACTGAATTTACCTCGGGTTTCGGTTCACAGTTTCGGTACAGCAGGGAAAACAGAATTTGTGTGGAAATGATTTATTATCATAATTGCAAACACAACCATTATTAGCAACATATCTAAATAGGAAAACCTAAGAGAAAAAACATTGTAAAAATAAATGTGTACAAAATTTTTAAATCATAAATATAACATCATTATAATCATTGTGTGTTCTTTACTACCGAGAATGGCTGCACATCTGTAGCGATAAACACACCATAGCCATACTTATTTTCTTAGCCTACTCTGAATTTCCAGAAAAAAGCAGCTAAAGCTGGCTTAACACCAAGCGACTTTTCAAGCGATTTCACTGCCACTAACAAATTCCCAATGTCGGAATAGAATCATGATAGTTTAGCTACAGTCGCGGCGCTCTCCCATCATCTTGATAGCTTGCGGTACGTTGGTCAGGATAGCTGTCTAAAAATGCTTTTTTTCCCCATCTTGATGTTCCAATAAAATCAAATAATGAAGCGGACATTATCAACAAGCAATAGGTGAATTCTCTCCAGCACCAAACAGGAAGCAGCAAAGTGAAAACAAATTACTACATTGCAAAGTGCAAAGAATATACAAAATTATGTAAAGTTCAATGACAAAAGAATTGCGTAATATATAAAACCACAAGATCTGTTCACGCAACCAGGGTCGCGTCTACATTCTGCTGTGTCCATCCATCCATCCATTTTCCACACACAAGTGAGGCCAAAAGCTGCTTCTGTTTCTGCTCCATTTTTCAACAGTTTTTCTCTTCCTGTAAGTTTCCACCAGGGGCATGATGGGAAATAATCTCAAAGAGATCTAGTTGCAGTCTTGCAGAAAGGGACCCTGTCTTTGCAAAATCATAGTCTGCGACAAAAAAACTCCCCAGCTAATGACACGTTGTCTTTAGTGTGCCGGACTTTAGTCTTTAAAAAACCTCTCAGAGCCTTTGTGTTCTAGTGTATGGTTAACATTAAATGTTACAGGGAGACTAACTTGCAAAGACTTTTTTTTTTGTTTCAGCTTTACTCAGGTCATACACGCGCTCGGATGATGTCATCTCAAAGAAATCAACACTTCCAACAATATTTCCAAGTTCGATATAACAAAGCCCCCGTCGTATGATTTGGTCATCCTTAGATGTTGATGTAATTTATTGGGAAATGGACAATTATTACTCATTGCCACTAGCATTAGCTGTAACCAAAGTCAAATCCACAATTAGCATAATGTTTTCCATGTTCCAATGTTTTCCATACTTTAGATTTAGATTCCACCCAACTTCAATAAAATTCTTCGTTTCATCGGTGCGCACTGAACCGAAAAAGATGTAACTGAAAGGCACATGACAATATATGTACCGTTACAGCCCTACAAAGCATAAGCATCCTTCCTGAAGGCAGCTCCACCCACAACACCTGCACTGAAAGCCTCGCCAAGCTGCTGGGAAGCTAGCAGCCTACCTGACCAGCATACTCCACGTAGTCCTGATGTCCAGAGCGGGAAGCCGTGCTGGATGTGGAGGTGGCTGTCCCCTGCTCAGTCCGGCACAGCACGATGGAGTACTGGTTCAAATTGCCCGTCCTCTTGACTGTCACAGCCACAGTCCCGGCCTGCTCGCTCACATTGTAACTGAATACACACAGCGAGCCATTTGGTGAAGTCATTAACGCCACTCAATCCCAAGGAATGTACAGTGTGACATCCAAGGCTTTTCCCCCCTCAATAAACTTGAGAAATTATTAGGGCTATATTTCTGCCATCGTATTCATGAGGAACTACTTGTGAATTTCTGTGGCTTGCTGCTTTTTTCATCTAAACAGAAATAAAGTACTGGGCTACGAACCTTGCATGGTCAAAGCTGATGAGAGACCACTGGATGTGGAACACATTGTCACTGACCACGTTGGGTTTGCTGTCTTTTACCAGGAACTTGAAGCTGTCCATGGTCTCTTGAATTCGTTCCTCATTGAGGACATACCGAATTAAGCCCAAGTTTATATCAGCTACAAGGACAAAAAAAACAATATATGTAACAACCTGCTATTTTTATTAAAAGAAACCACGGGTCTCATTTATCGAAATATGTGGAAAACAAGGACTAAATGTGTATGCATGAATCGCCGGTAAGCACAAGCTAATTGGCATTTATCAAGTGCAAAAGAACAGCCGCACGCAACGAATGTTGATAAATCTCACAGATTCTAAATGTGACCGCGCATGTGCAGCAAGATTAACTGAAATGAAGAAACACTCTCTGTGAACCATATATGGGCATATAGCTTCAGCATTAACTTGCTGTTTGGCAACTTTGCCAGTGGCCAGTCAGAGGAGGAGAAGGACCTAGCATGGGGACAGGGGACACACACAGTTACTGCTGCTGAAATTTACCACCAAAATAGGCCACTTGATATATACAGAACTGTGTCACACGGTTGCACTAGTATTCGTTCAAATAAACGAGTTTGCACAGAAACTGCACAGCAGTGTATTTCTTTGGGCATGGAGCTTATATGACTTTGTAACGATTCCTTGTTATGAGCATGAGCTGCATGCACGTCCTTTATGTGACCATAACTAGATCATTCTATTTATGTATCTATCAAGGTTGATAATTAAGTGCCAGTCTGTGTGTATCCTGTGTACCAATTGATCCATTTCAGTTATGCTCGTCTCCTGCGAGGGGTTTGTCTGTATGCATATAGGGAGTGTTCATAAATATTTGCACATTTCTTTGCACAGGAAGAAAATGATAAATACCATTCTGTGTAAAAATGTGTGTAAGCATGGCTTACGCGGAAAACTGTTCGTAAGCAGGGCTAATAGATG
>JAODKL010000040.1:21030437-21040575 GCA_026780765.1 Petrocephalus schoutedeni | reverse complement strand
GGGTCTTCTCTTCCTTACTTTGCTAAAAAGGCAGTTTGTTGATAATACGTATTATTTGTAAGTCAATAAAACAATATAACAATAAAAAAACATACATTCAACCTAATTCTAAATTTTACTTTCAATAAGTTACCCCTTTCAACTGTAAATATATATATATTCTTTTTGTTTCATATAACCACATACATTTTTTAATAACATAATCAACCAGCATATTTTTACAGCCTTACAAGGCAATATAAAAATCTGCAACTACTAAGTGACAGTATGATTAATTAAACTAATCTGTATTTTTGATATTTTGACTAGTCTTTCACACAACTTGCTATCTCCACTAGAGGTCTAAACTACAAACATGCCAAGAAATCCCTCTATTTAAAATAATTGTAAACAATTTTAAAAACGTTAGAAAACTCTACCTGGATATTAATGTTGATATTGAAAGCTTCTGTCTGGCTGTAACCATCACTGATATAGAAGCTGAACTCATCGTGGTGGTGGTCAGTGATCTTCTGGATGTTCTGAACATAGACAATGTGGTCTGACATAAGGTCCTCCACAGAGAAAGGAACCTCAGGGCTGATGACTCGAGCTCCACCAGTTTCTCCAGCTTCAAGATGGACAGAGCAAAGGTTAGCTCAACACATCTCAGTTCACCGGGGTAAAGCTTCTCGGGGCGAAACTACTTCGGAGGCAGTTCGTTTAGAAACAAATGAAAATCTCTCATTTGAAATTAGTTGCTCTAGCCTCCAGCTCACCTTGGTTTGTGTTCTGAATAAAGCCATACTTTGGTGGACTGACCAGCCACACCAGAAGCTCCTTTTTCGGCGTGTCTGGATCGCTGACTATGATGTGATTAGCAGACAGGTGCACTCGGCCTCCTTCTTCAACCTGCACATAAAGTCCAGAGTATTTTTCACTACAATTCTCTGAATACTCTCCCTGCAACGCAAGCCGTTAACCTTGAACTGCAAGGTACATCAAATAAATAAATGCTTTTAAAACAGCTTTAAAAATGTTCGTTGCACAAAAGGAGTCAAAGCGGCGCGCAGCTGGACAGCAGTGACGTCAGGTTTCAGTGGACAAGAAGGTCCCTTCCAGGGTCCCAGACCAACCTTGATGTCACCATGAACTGTGACCACAGGAGGACGCTTCAGCACAGGTGTTATGGTTATGGTGAACATTTGGCCATCAAGTCGATTGTTTTCCCCATCGTAGACAATGAAGTGGAAAATATCAGTGACTGGCTGATTCCCCGTCTCAAACGAGGTAACATACCTGCAATTTAAGATAAGGAATGTACAATACTTTTATAGGGATAGGGAGTACACAAACAACGAGGAGGAATCATAGAAATTATGTTTAAAATACAATTATACCGTATACTCTGCCGACTGATGTCCTCCATTGAAAAAATCGAATACTCCGCCAGTTGCTTGTGATGTGACGCAGAGTCAGTCCTGGTCAGGATGCCGTACATGGGAGGAGAGACTATCTGGAATCGAATCTGCTCATCTGGAGATTTGTTGTCCTGCACAGAAAGTACATTTTTAACAAGAAGCTCAAGAGGAAATCGCGCACGACTCTGCCGGCCTTCCAGCCGCTTGCTTTACCACGTAGGCCAGGTGGCTTCGCGTGATGACGGTGCTGCTCTTCTCTGGGACCTCCAAGGACAGCAGGGCATCAGGGGCCCGCTCTGGTCCGTCACCCTTCACCTCCATCACCAGGACCTGCACCGTGACGGTGGCTTCGGAGGAGCCGTCCGTCACCGTGAATACAATCGCGTCGTTCTCTGTCGTGATCCCAGCATGCTCGTACTGCAGGACGTTCCGCGTGATGTCACTGAAGGAGAACATGTCACCTGGAAATCAAACGCCATCGTCACGTGCCGAACACTATCCACTGACTGCTAACCAGGATGGGACCAGTGGTGGGACATGTGAAGGCAGGCTGTTTACCGTTCACCATTTCACTCCCAACACCACCATCTAGTCTGAGAAGAGTTCCGTGCCGGGGTGCTTCCTCCAGTAGAAATTCCAGGTCATCTGGGGCAGTGTCAGCATCAGTTACATCCAGCTGCTGGACACCTATGCAGCAAATACGGAACAAGTGCCGTGAATATTTAAACACTAAATCACTGAACTGCAGATACATGCATACCAATGCATAACACTATTTCATGGCACGATGACGTATGCCAAAGGTGAGGAAGCTACTGCCGGCTCTTAAAGACGGACCTGTCAGACTGGCTTGTGGAGTGTAAGGGCAACTACAGGTCTCCGGTGAGGATGGCTCTTACCTACAGGGGCTCTGCCTCCAAAGCTGACCTCAAGCATTGGGTCCAGGATCTGGAAGACTGGAGGCTGCTGGTGGTTGGCCAGCAGATGGATGGTAAACGGTATCGGTGGAGTGGTGTGTTCCCCGTCCGACACTGAAAGGACAGATCAAACATCAAGGTGTGTGTCAAACGTATGAAAGGCTGTTCCAGGGGAAGGGTCTAGGCTCTCTGTGACTCTGTATGAGATAGGCAGATGGTAGATAAAAATGTTAAAAAATGTTAGTCCTGAGGACAAATAGCA
Source organism: Petrocephalus schoutedeni (assembly GCA_026780765.1). Taxonomy (NCBI): domain Eukaryota; kingdom Metazoa; phylum Chordata; class Actinopteri; order Osteoglossiformes; family Mormyridae; genus Petrocephalus; species Petrocephalus schoutedeni. The sequence goes on along the minus strand of JAODKL010000040.1, from coordinate 21,037,996 downwards.
TTCAAAATGGATATATTATTGGATGCATTACAGTACATGGGTAATACCTGTGAAATTGAAGGTCACAGATTCTGGAAGACCTGCAGAGAGAAAATAGTGTTTTGTTTAGCAGTGACCAATCACTTCATGCCTTCCAGTTCCAGCACCTTACAGTACATCCAGTAATAACATAACATCAGGGCCCCAGACTGTATTGGAATGTTGATTGTATAATTAGCATTTAAATGAAATTTTTTTGTTTGTTAGTCTGTTGAATAGAAAAAGGTTTTGCGGCAGTAATATACTTTGGTCTGGCCTGGATGGGAATAAGAGAAAACAGCCTTCCATAATAACTCTTGGAAGCCTCCAGGTTGCTCAATGTAAAGTGTCATTCCAGTGCTTTACCACTGTAATATTTTACACCCATGTATATGGAATGCATGACCTGGAATTCGGTGCTGATAGCTCTGAATGACAGCGATGTGCTGCTGACCTGCAAAGGAGTATGGGTAGAGCTCCTGTAGGTGGGGGGGGGAGGGAGGGGGCCGGAAGACAATCTTGCCACCGTTGATATCCGACTGCGTGAAAACGTACACAGGCTTATAAGGCCTGTCTTTATGCTCGATGGTACCTGCGGGAACAGCACTAAGCTCAAACAATTGTAATTACCACAAAATAACAATTCATATGTAGTATAGCTGTACTTTCCTCATGCAAGTCGCTCTGGCTAAGGGTGTCTGCCAAATGCTATAAATGTAAATGTAATGTACTTTCCACTGCGGTCTAATGAGAAACTGAGAGCTTCCTTTTTTGCATTACCAGGAAGTATGCTGCAAGAGTTTTTAAATGAAACATATTTATATCGCAAGCTTATTTATATCAGATATATTTAACTGCGGTGTGGCCCCTGTTTCTGAGGTCAGGCACCAGTCCACGATCCTGAAAGGATTCTTGACATGGATGGATTCATTTAACCTTGTTCTTGAGCTAAGGGCACAATGATGTCGTAGACCAAATTTTCACTCGGCGTCTCCATGTCCGCAAAGGAGAGGGCAGAGGGAGTTATCGCTGTTGTTCGATCCTCCAGGGCCTGCATTGGGAAAGACATACGGGCATGAGAAAAGGCATCCTGGCAAACCGAGGTAACGCACACCGGCTCAGCACGGCGTCTGCGCCCTACCGTCATGTGCAACGTCGTCCCCGCGGCCAGGTGAGGAAAGCCCGGCGTTTCGGACACCACGCCGATCTCGAAGCTCTGGCTGTCGCTGAGCACGCCGTCCTCACTTGACACCTGCAGAGAGCACGCAGCTGTCAGGCCCAGCAGCTGGAGACTTTCTGCAGATCAGATCGACCCTCGTTGGGCAACCCAACGATAACTGTGTTTTGTGTGTCTCCAGACCCGCGATCTTGAGGGGAGCACTGGAAAAGTTGTCAGAGTCCAGGCCTCTTTGCCTTCACAAAGACCCAGTTGAGGTAATTTTGCCCTGGGTATGGGAATTATGCATGGCAGGCCTGCATGTCTCCTTTTATAAGCTTCTAAGAGCACAGGGCAGGAAGCCTGGCACTCATGTCCTGCTCATCACTCCACCTGGTGGGGGATGATAACACTAACAGGTCGGCCCCCGAACCTCAGCCACGGACACAGCTGAGGATGTGTATTGCGAACCATCCTTTATTCTGCATGAAAATGATCAATATACTATATACAGTAATTCCCAGTCAGGTCATACCTTAAAAAGATCTGCTTGGCCAAGGACCAGATGAAGGTGATTATCAGCCATTGTTGACACACCACAATGAAACGTGCCTTCTACATTTAACCCCTATGTGACATAGCAGCAGGCAGCTAATTCAGTACCTGGAGGTGGTACCTTGCTGGCTGGGGATTCAAACCAGCAACCTTTCAATCACAAGTGCACCTCCCCAACCATTATGCCACCACTGCCCCTTCTTTTAAAAGAAATGACTTTTTATGAATAATAATAGCAATAATTACTAGTATATCATTCTACTAAAATCATTGATAAATAAGAAATAAATCACCAAAAATTTACTATGGGCATCATACTATTAAATTCAGTACACTTTCTAATTATCATGTCAACAATGAAAAAATATCACGCTCTTGGTTATAAAAGCCAATAGATGGCGCCAATCTCTCACTGCGAAAGAAGGAGGCGTCTGAAAGCGCTCCCACTTGTGTCAGATGCACGATCATTCTCAGCGTCCCACTTCAGAAGTTCCCTGCAACTTCCTGTCAAAATTTCTCCTCCCCTGCTGTTTAAAGTGGCCTCAATTTCTGCAGCAACATGAACTTGAACTGGATTCTTATGTTTCGCGTGCAGCATTTACCAGTTTTAATTATATTCCCTAGTAGAAATGAGGTAGTGTTACCTCATTTATTTGGAACACTGGGTTAATTAATGCGTAATATGTGGAATTATTAATTTGCAAGCAGCAACACGGCACAGAGTTGACAGACAATTTAAGATGCTGGAATCAGAAGTTCATGGAAGACATGAACAAAACAGTAGCCAAAGCCACAGTTCCCCTCACCGATACACTAAATGTCACCCCACCCCATCCCTACCCCCACCTGAGCTCTGGTAGTGTCTCTCCACACCAAAACCCCTCCTTGGAACCCTTGTTGCCCCAGAGGGTAGGCTGAGAATGCCATTCCTCTGCACCAGACAGCAGGTGACACTCCACACTGCAATTCATGCTGACATAATTACAAAAAAATCCTGTGCATTTAAAGCCTTCTACAGACCCCAGAGACACCATTCCACTCATAACAGCATTTTAACATTCTTTTCCAATGCTGATATTCAGAAATCGTCGGGTCTGCCGTTAAGATGTGACTCCAAGTCCCCGATATCTCCCCGGGGATCCCAAAGCAGTGCGGCTTCTCCGCTCACCCATAAATCAAAGCCGTCCCTCTGAGCCCCACGGCCGTAGCGCTGGTACCACACGGCCCCCCCGTCGACGTCCTGCTGGGTGAAGGAGGAGGCGGGCAGGGAGGCCCGCCCGTCCGGCAGCTGCTGCCAGCCGTCAGCCGGTCCGTCCGCCGGCATCGGCACCAGGAGCACCAGCTTGCCTGCAAACGGGGGTGCAGACATCAGCCGAAGAATCCTGCCTGTGGTTTTTCATAAGGGGGTCAGAGCTGAGGCACAGAGATGTGTGCACTGGCAGGATGTGGCCACTGGCTAACCACTGGAAGTGGTAGCTGGCAGAGTGGTGAAAGGCAAGGGAGCAGACAGTGAGAGAAAGTGCTGCCTAACAGAATAAAAATAATTCGGATTGAACGTCTGGTCAGTGGCTTCTGACAGATTAATGGATTTGGTTAGTTGGAGGTAGTAGAGCCAAACTACACCACACTGGCTATGCAGCAGTAATGAGATCAGTCTGTACCATATCTGGGTCTTTCTTTGGAGGGGACAATAGTGTACAGAGTCCTGAGGTCGCTGGAGGTCTTGTTCTTCACTCTCAGGTGTGCACTGGTAATCTGCGCCATCCCACCTTCTCCAACCCAGAGTGTCGGGTGGGATGGCTGGACAGGAGAAGTGACATTCTGCAAAAATAATGACATTGATGCTGTTTAATGACCACATCCATCCACCCATTTTTTTTTTTTTCAAATTTCAGCAATTTAATTACGTAGTTGCTGCATCACAATTAAAAATGCATCTACAAAAGTAAGGCACATCAGTTTGAATGCCATTTCATAGCATAGGTCAGAGGTCTAACAACCTGCACTCTAGTATGGGAGCAATGGTGCATCAGTCATTACAACTGCAAAATTATTGAATGCATGAAGAGTCCAGTCTCAAAATTCATGGCTGCTTATGGCAAACACAGGCAAACTGGACTCGCCAAAAGAACAATAGTGACAGATGGAGACTGTACAGGATAGCAGCTAAACACCAAAATCACAAAAGCACAACATGAATGATGACTGCAGAACTGGAGGTGCGTTTGTGATCCAGTCTCAATGACAGTGTCGATCATAATCAAAGCTGCAATGCGCTGCAAGGCTGTGATGTTGCAAAGTAGATTTCCGTCTCGTTCAAAGAACTAGAAGCTTTCCTGCTTGACCAGCTCAGCACTCCACCACTCACAGGTGAGGATGTTTGTTGGCACTTTTCCACTCCCACCCAGAATCGAGCTGAACCATGAACCTACGGTTCCCATTGTAAGTTATGCGAGCCGTACCCGAGCCGTACCGCAAACTGACATGGCCCTGCTTAAAGGGTCGAAAATGTGACCAAACCGAGCTGGTTGCGTCGCCGCCACCCCCCCACCTCCTTATTAAGTCCTTGCTATTTGTGGCTAAGGTTAGGGTTAGGGTTAAGGGTGTCGTGATTGGGATTAGGGTTTTTCCCATAGAAATGAATGGAAGATCCCCATTGAGACAGGTATGCAAGTCTGCGTGTGTGCGTTTGTGTGTGTGTGAATCGCAATTCTGCTGCTTCCATACCGTTTTAGCCACATTGATATGGACAAGCAGGTTCTGGTAACTGTAGCCATCGCTGATCTGCAGCAGCAGCGTGTCCTGATCTCCATCTGAGCCATCGTGGACATAGTACAGCTGATCCTGGAGCAGGTCAACCAGCCTGAACTGCGGCAGGGGGCGGTCATGATGGAGGAGATGGCCCAGGTGCCCGTGCCGGGGGGGCTCCCGAACTACGACAAGCACATCTTCGGGGTTGTCGTCGTCCTGAATCTCCAGCGCAGATCTTGTGAGGAGCACCTTTTCACCCTTGTTCACCAGCAGAGGTTCATTGGCCAGGACGTATGGAGCCTGCACACCAGGGGAGAAAGCCACATTTAACGCTAAAGCACTCAAGCGCAGAAGTACCTGCAAGTAAATATCCGAAGTCCATAAAATACTGTAATTCTTTATAAAAATCTTGATATATCTAAAAGTGTTTTTGTCAAATTTAAATCCAAAGTGCCTTTTTGGTGACAATTTCTATAGAGCCCATATTCATAAAGCCTAATAGCTCTTCTTACAAATCATTGTAACACATCCATAAAGTATTATAAACATGGTTATAACTATTTATAAAAAGGTATGACATTTTCTAGTCATGTTTCTCATGCATTATGAATGCTCCATGAACGTCTCATTTGTAATGCACTATAAATACCTTCATAATGCATTATTATGGTTAGTATAAGAATTCAGGATACTTTGTGCTGCATTATGAAGGCGTTTACAGTACATTACAGATGAGATATTCACAGAGCATTCATAGTGCATAATACACATGATGCTATAATGTGTTGTGCCTTTTTATAAGTAATTCTAGCTGGGTTTATAATACATTATGATGCATCCATAAAGTATGAAGAAGGTATGTGTGATGCAGTATAATGACAGCCTATGTGTTACCACCTTTTCTTCTGAATGAACTGCAGATTCTAATGAGACTGAAGTCATTGTGCAGTGCTGTTTGATAACTAGAAAAGGAAGAAAATGTTATACAGGCTGCGGGTACCTGGAAAGAAACCGCCTGGATGTTGATGGTCTCTGGTGCAGAGACGAGCTGCTGATCAGTGACTACCAAAGCAAAGTGTCCATTCCTGGAAGAAACCAGCCATCCAAAACCAACCGTCAGTGGGGTGGCAACAAGGAAGAATGTATAGGCCTATGGTGACTGTAGACCATCCAGAGTTGGCAAGATAGTCTGAAGGCAATCATCAACTGAAGGTGGTCATTTTATCTGATTATCTTTCTGCAACTACTGGAGCAATCAGCAGAGGTCTGCACCCTCCATGTACTCTAAGTCCTAGTGCAGCTCCTGCATCCACAGCAGGTAACCACTGCTTCATAGCAGCAGGAAGGCTCTGGAGATCTATAGACCAAACAATGAATGCATGATGAAATAATGTAGAAAAAAAGCACAATAACATAATGCACATTAAATCTAATTAGGAAGAACATCTCCGCTCAGCCTGCAAGTCCCTGGCTGTGGAGAAATGACACGCTTATCAATGGTACTTTCTCACTAACCTATAGCCTGTCACACTTTGTTATACTCCACAATTTGCCTGCCATGCTGATTCACAAAAATGCAGTTTTAGCCCAGTAGGACTCCAGTCAGGCTTCTGGGGATCAGAAGTATTTTATCAGCATGCTATTTTTTCTCCTGGGGGGAATCATCTGCCTAGGCCAAAAGATTCAAGTGTGTCATCTGAAGAAGTTCATATTATGTGCAGCCAGCAGCCCCCTTGCAAAGAGCATCTGACAACATGTTCAAAAAGCCTGCAGAAATGTAGCCAGCAAAATGGGTAAACTGTAAAGTTCGACACCACAAACCCACGATGTTTACACTCACTTTGACTTCCCCTTGGCATGGCTAAAGCGAACGGCTCGCTCTTTGAGCTCCGAGAAGCTGAACTGGTCCTCTTTCTTCAGCCTCGTCTCCCTCCCATCCACAATTCTGAACAAGTGGCCGTTGCTGGGCGGCTGGACGAGACGGAAGATCAGATTGTCCGTATCGCCATCTTGGTCCTGAGCCGTCACGAAGGACGGGTCCAGAGGGGCCGTGCCACCGACCCCCACCAACAAGGAGCCGTTGGCATGTATTACTGGGGCATGGCGGTTCTCTGAAGGGACACACAAAGAAATCTGTGATGGCAGGAAAGCTACAATCTGACCATGGAATAACACCCACCTACTGTGTCTTCTGCTACCGTCCCGGTAAGTATGATGCAGAAAGTGGGAGGCTGAGCGTCGGGCCACAGAGAATGCTTGCACACTGACAGTAATATGTAATACGCGATCAAAATAAATCAAACGACCAGAAGCGAATTCTACACAGAAAGAACTAAGGCAGAACTCAGTGCCGTAGCGGATACCGGCTGGAGAGCGATGGCGCTCGTCAGAGCGCGCTAACACAGAGCGATCGGCACAGGGGTACCTCGGCACTGCCGTCCCCTGGTGTCCGCGTAGAAACCCAGCCCACAGTCTGCAGCGCAAAGCCCCTTCTTCAGGAACTCGGTCTCCTTGCAGACTCTGCACTTCTGCAGCCCCTCACATTCCACACAGTTCTCTGGGCATTCTGGGAAGGAGAAAAGTCAACGGATCACTAGCTATGTCTTCTTTAGTGAACCCATATGCACAATGAGAGACGCCCACCTCATCCATCCCTCCATTCATCAATTCCTCCATCCATCCATCCCTCCATCCATCCATCATACATCTGCATTATTCACATTGAACTGTCTACCTGTAAATTGTCCACACACTCTTAAAAACATGGAGTGTTTTTATGATTCCACTGCGCCAGTGCATATGCGACTAATATAGGCACTGAAATTCACCTTCGACCATAAACCTGAACACGATTGGCCGATTCCCCCTGCGCTGCCATCGTGTCAGCATTGCAGCACACTTCACCTGGGGGCCGGGACTCACCGGCGCACTGCTGGCGGGCGGAGTCGAGGAAATAGCCCCTCCCACAGGCGTGCAGGCAGTGGCCCCGCAGCAGCACGAATGGCCCCCGGCACCTCAGGCACTGCTGCGGCCCCTGGCATTCCACACAGTGCTCATCGCAGCCTGGCAGAGAGAGCAG
>JAODKL010000040.1:21009900-21022693 GCA_026780765.1 Petrocephalus schoutedeni | reverse complement strand
CTTTCAGATCCTCCATCGCCCACCAGTTTCAGCAATTTAAACACTCAGAGCTTTCAGTCACTTCTTCCTCACTCACTCACTGGTTTCAGGCACTGCATCTCCCACCAGTTTCACTCATTCAAACACTCAGAGCTTTCAGTCACTTCTTCCTCGCTCACTGGTTTCAAGCACTGCTTCTCCCACCAGTTTTTTAATCTTTTTTACACTCACTGCTTTCATGACTCCATCATTCAGTGTCAGTCACCCTTCCTCATTCATCAAGTTGTAGTTTTTTCATTCTGTATTGATGGAGTGTTTCGAGACCCTCTGAACCCACCGCATGCTTGCAGTTAAACCCAATCGAAGTGGGCTTGGTGCACAGTATGGTGTAAAACCCTTCACGACGGCCCCGCATCCTCACCCATGGGCACTCCACAGTGCCACAGTCTGCCTTCTGGCACAGCACCTGACCCTGGTCACACATGCAGAACTCGCAGCCTGTGCTGTTCCACATGTCACCATGGTAATGGGCCGTGCCCTGGTACACACAGGTGCCTCTGGGTGAGACGCAGTCCTCGCAGCACTGTCCGGCCCGCTTCACCGCGTTCTGGCCCTGTGCAGAGACACAGCATTACTTACAGCAAGCGCCTATAGCCATACTCGGCATTTAGCCAAATGTATTCAGGATGACTTACAGGCACACTTCCCAATTTATATGCCTGGAATTAATGGCCTTCTTCTGCTGCACCACCAGCTATCCTTAATATTTCACCTTTCTGATGGATTTCAAACATTATATCTGAATATTAGCATAAAGGTGGCTTCAGGCCTTCCGTCTACCGACCTTCTTGCAGGTCAGAGATGGACACGTCTGCGTGTGGCATCGTTCCTGGCCGTGATCACACCGGCAAGTCGTACAGCTGTTCTTCAGCCATTGCTCCCCATGCTGAGGACACACATCCATGTTAGGAGGTCGCATGATGATGACATAATTTAATTATTACCAGCGGCAAGAGGGAGGAAGCAGAATTATAGCCATACTGGGCAGAGGTACCTCCATAATGTTGACAAGTAAGCCCACAGTAAATGAATTAGACATGTGGCCATAGTCTGAAGTGCTAACGGATACATTCAAAATTAAACACCAGTATTTCTGACTGTATATGACTGTACTTAGATTGAGATACTACTCAAGCAAAAGACTTGTCATATGAAAGTCACGTTTGTAATCTTTAGTGTGTAACAGTTAAACCCGGAAACTGCATGTTGTGCCTAAAACTGTATGAGCAAAGTGAGGAGAGAGTCAACAGGACTGTTCCAACGGCCTCACGCGCGACTGCACACCAGGGAAACCACTGCTCTGAAGATCAAAAGAGAAACATCCCACGGTCTTATCAGCAAGCGGCTCCCAGTGCCCCCCGGGACCTCAGCTGCAAACTGCCAGAGGTGGGGGGCCTTCTCTGGGCTGCCTGGACCCCAGCCAGGCCACCGGGTGATGGCACCACTCCCTCGTTTCACCTCTTATAAGTGTTTATTCCACTTTCATCTTTCCCACTTTCATCTTGTGCTCTTAAATCTCCCTGGTGATGATTTTTCAAGGTTACCTTATACTCTGTCCCAGCCACAAGACACGAGTCTGGCTCACACTGAGGGCAGCACTTTCCAGGGTGGATGACCAGGTTTTCATGCTGTAGAAGAACAAGAGAACATTGCTGACAGAGTGTCCAAATATCCTACCTTTGATTTTGTGTATCTAAAAATTACAGACAGTGTGCGTAGTTTATGTTTATATCAGCAATCACTGAAACAGTGCATGTATACAGGGTACATGTCCTGTATGTTTATAAAAGGATCACTGGCACAGTGTATCCTTTCTGTATGTTTATATAAACAATCACTGACACAGCCAGTAAGTGTACAGGGTACCCTTTCGGTATGCTTATTAAAAAGGATCATGACACATCCATTCTGTATGTTTATATAAACAATCACAGACCCAATGTTTACACAGTATATCCAGGTTTATATAAATTATTACCGACACTGTATCCATTCTATATGTTTATATAAAAGATCACTGACAGTGTATTATCTATTCGGTAAATTATAAAGAATCACTGATACGATGTGTGAATATACAGTAAACCCACCGGCTTGCACGCTGTAGGCTGGCACTCAGCCACAAAACACTGCGTCTCTCCCGCGTCGCATACACACTTCACACAGGGGGAGGGGTGCCAGTGTTCTCCATCGCGGAACACCAGGCCGTCCGATGAGCAGGATGCTGTGGAGCCCGCAAGGTGAGGGAGCGTTAAATGCAGAGATGCTCAGTAACACTCAGGAGGAGCTGAACCATGGGTAACGGAAACGGAAAAAAGAGGGCTGAAGACCAGCAGGAATACCAAGAAGGTCAGACAGCAGACACGCCAACCTGATATAACCTCCACTGACTGCAACGCATCACCCGATAAGTGCCGTGCATTAAACTTTCTGGGCCTGAATCATTTCAAAGGCCTGATTCAATTTAATGAATTATAAAAATATTACAAGCAGTGTGAAACGGTTTTAGGCTGCCCGCCAGGAATGCTGACCTCCGCTGCCCAGACACTGGGGACAGCATTCTCCAGGAAGCGTGGAAGGAGTCTGTCCCCTCCCACAGCTGAGGGGGCGACAGGTCAGGGGGCCGCAGGACACTGTCCCATGAGAACAGCTGCAGAGGGAGCACCGTGAGCCGTTCCACTGGCTGCCATGCTGCGGGGGGGGAGAAGTGTGGGCAGCTTCAGCGCACGTGGGCAGTGGTACGGCCCGACGTTCATTCTGCGGGAGTGCGCTGTCTGCCATTCACGCCAAGTTTTCCGCACCAGTGAAACTAGACCACTGACCTCTAATTAGAACAGTACATTTTTTCATTGCATTCCTTAGTGTTTATCTGTGTGCACAACGTGAATCTGCACGACTGGCTCAACACTGTGGCCAACGTAAGCCAGACAACGATAAGACAGAAAGGAGGGACGTCACTGACCCTGTAGATGGATCCTTCGTACTGACAGGAATCTTGGGATAGCAGGACACACTCAGGACAGCATTTATTGGGCAGTATTCTCAAGATCTCCCCCTAGAAACATTTTAAAATAGCACCATTGGCAGAACAGCGAAGACAATCTGCGATGACTAAATGGAAGATGTCAGTGGCTTGATTATTTTTGTAAAGTGCTATGACTGGAATCCAACGCTGAATCCAAAAGTCATCCGATGGATTTAACGTCTGCTTTCCCACGCTTCAGACTCACCTTTGGGAAGTCACACCCCGGGCTCCGACACCGAGAAGTTCGGCAAATCACAACATCGTTGGCACAGCTGCAGTCCTGGCACGAGTCTGGCTTCCAGGAGGTGTTGTTCTAAAGGTGAACAGAAAGAGGTAAGTGCAAACAGACACCCTGACATTTACTGAGAAATACAAAGGTGTGAGACACATTGACATCTCGTACGGCCTATTGACACTCATTCATACCTCCATGACCTGATACCAGGACTTAATACCCTAAAAATAACACAAACCAAACAACATATAAGAATACTAAGACACCTATTAATGTGATTAACCACTGTTAAATAGATAAATAGATAAGTAAATAGATAATTCAGTACTGGGGCTTTAAAAAAAAAGCACTGATGCATTGTGATCTGAAAACAGCAAGTCAGCTAAATCAACTTTGAACAGAAAGTTTGGCGACATTTTAGGTTCCAAAAGAAAGGCAACACTCTGGACGAAAACTGTAGCCTTATGTCAGGCAAAAATTCTTCAGAAACACGACAAACCCGCCTAATCGCAGGAAATGACAACGCGATGTGGACGTTACCCAAGGTAGCGGGAAAGCAGAAGACTTCTCAATCCCTTGCATCACTGTGCAGGAAAAGGACCTGTCAGCAGCTGTAAAGGAGCTAGAGATGTGAGCCTTTATATCAGGCTTTATTAGCAAAGGCCCACGGCCTCACAGTGTGGTGCAGAAAGTGGGTTGCGGTGTGTGCGATTCGAGACGGGCAGCACTTCAGGCAAACCAACTACAGTGAGGGGACAAGATCAAACAGTAAACTATTTCGCAGATATACATCAAACACATTTACATGGGGGGTCCTATATTAGACATTTAATTTACAATGGAGCCCCGTGATGTATCAAAAATCGATGTCTGTGAAATGAACATGTGAAGGACTGTGTGAACTAAAGGGTGCAGCATTTCAGTGGCGATAACAGAAATATTTGGGAGGATCTCCTTTCAGAGTGAAAATCGCACTTTGGTTGCCCACCTCCCCAGAGCCAGGAGGGGCTCAGTTTACCAGGCTCTGCGAGAACCTCCTCCACCATTCAGGCGCGTCCCCAGCAAACACTGGAATGAATGAGGAGCAGCTGACCTTTTCACCCTTCACTCCCATACAGGAAATACGGGCAGCCCTCAGCAAAAAATCCCTGCCGTGATGCAGGACTGATAACGCCAATTTGCCAGGCCGCTGCTGGAAGCCCGCGCAAGTGCTCGCCGACAGGACCCATTTCTAATTATACCCCCTTACTCCCCAATCAGCTCCAGGATAAATTTAAATGGTTCTCTTTATTGGGGAAATATCCAAAGCCTGTAAATAGAACGATGACTTTTGTCTGAGAGGAAGTGTTTTCCCCTTTGAATCAGCATGCTGCATGTCTGCACACAAGGACAAACGAGGCTGTGAGCTAAACATAAGGGGCGGTGCTTAAGTGGAGATTCTCAGCGCTGGGCAGGCGGTGGGTGTAGGCAATGCCCCCCCCCGACCTCACGCAGGAATTAGAACGGCATCTGCAGTAAACTTACCACAGTCAGCTCTACATGCTTCGCCATTACATACTTTGCCCAGACCGTTTTTTATGATCATTTGAAACACTCTCGTATAAAGCAGTCCCTGTAATTAATACTGAAAAGATGCAAGTCTCAGAACCTGGGTCTGCTTAATAAATCACTCACTCCGTTTAAACTTATACAACTCATTCTGTCATTATCAGGTAGCAAGTATACCTTTCTTAACGGGCTACTGCGGTGATTTATTAAGCAGGCCCCTTGCCTTGGGCAGAAAGGGTCTCCCAGTGGCAGCCCTTCCATATGCTGTCATGCTCCGGCCACACAGCTTTTGCTGAGATTGGGTCAGGGAGGTCCTGGTCCAGGCTCATTTCTGTGGCTGTACATTTGCTGCTTTTAGCGGCTATGCTGTTTGTCTGTCTATCTGTCTGTTCGTATTAAATCATTCTGCAGCAGTTGTGGTGATGCACCTGCAGTCCAGGCGCCAACTGCTTCGCCTCTGTGCATCTCTGGCAGTTCCTTTTGAAACTCACACATCAAAGTCCTGATTTCCAGCCTATTGATAGCATGGCTGCTAATTGGCATTCTAACTAATATGACTCACCTTTATAGTTGGGTTTATAATGGAGATTTACTCCATTAAGGCTAAAATCCTTTTTCACATGGCGTTTCCATTCTGTTGCCTGTTCTCTGTATATCTGCTGATCCTTTGTGGCGGGTGACTCATCCCAGGAGATAAAAGCCGGCTGTAAGTGCGCTGCTACAGCTAGCTGACTTTCCCATAGCCATTCTTTACATTTCACTACAGTCCCTCCGTTTCCAGACACTAAAAGACTCTTCTCCTGCCTCTTCGGGACTTCACCATTTTCCACTCTAAGTGCATCTTCTTCAGCACGCCAGATGTTGCTGATGCACTTCCACCGCAATGCTGGAAAAGTCTTTGCCGCCAGAAGACAGCAATTTTCAGTTCCAGCACGGAAGGAAGCACGTGACCCAACAAAACGTCATAGGAGTCTGCCGTCTGGCATGCTGTGTGGCAAACCGTCACATGACCGGCATGTTCAGCACAGTGTACGGTGATCGAATTATGTCACATGACCGCTACCTATGATGACTGTACAAATGACTACTTGATGTTCTTGACCTTTGCATCACGCATCATTCCAGTTCTGGTGAAAGCAGGTGCTGATGGATGCTTAACTCTGGACTTGGCCACATTTAGCCCACTGAGTTATGCTGCTGCCATAGATTATTTCAGAGCTGGGCGCTGAAGCCCTCGGGCCCTCAAAACAGCTGCAGCTGGCGCCAAGCTGTAAATATGAACTCTATTTTAACATGGCCGCTGTAACGTAATATATAGGAAGGAATCCCCAAGAGAATAAGGCTTAATATGCCCTTTGTCAGGGAGGGAGGCTTCTGATATGGACATATAAACACAGACACACACATTGGTGCACTCACGTGCACACATGCACGGACAGCCCGTGGTGCGGCATCACATTCCTACGCCGTGAAGAGACACCCCTGGCTATGGGGCAGGATCGCTGCGGCGCCTCGCGAGTTGATGTGTCGTAACAGATGGTAAACATCTGAACGGTAAACGTGATACTGTAAGGCGCCTTTTAGTGACCTCATAAAGACTGCAGCAGAGACATTTCTAAGACCGCTTTCACCCAGTGCAGTTACTCTGCTGCATTAAAGTATATTCTTACCACATAAAGATCTAATGTCACCCAGTTTCAGGGTGAATTTGGTAAAGGTATGATAATGTTTTCACAGACATTCACATTGTCTGTTGTCTTGGTTTCACCGGAATCATTAATCCTATGAGTTAAATACTCCAAGCAATTTAACTGCTTGTTTATGGAAAGGAACAGCAGGCTTTGGAAGCAGGAGAAAATGCATAATTATCAATGGCACCGCAACGTCTTTTCCTGTTGTGACTTAAATGAAGACTTGCAGGTCTGTGCACGTCAGGCAGAAAGGAGGTTTCGCTCACGAAAGCCGTATCTTCCGATGATCACACAGAGTACTGAGGAACAGAGGAGAACCAGAGCGGCCCCCACCCCCACCCCCTGGCCCCGTGTCACTCAGGCAGTCAAACTAAACAGCAAGGGACAATTATGAAGACCAGCATGCATAGGGGTGGAGCAACTGCAACAATATAGATTTAAAGAAACCAGGGAAATAACATTAAGTCAAGGGGATTTTAAAAATAAAGTCATGGGAATTTTTAAATTAAAGTCAAGGGGATTTTAAAGCAAACTAAGAAAGGAAAGAGTTTACGAATTTCAAAAGCCTGACTTCTGCATGACTGTCATAACAGCAACAACGCAAAGGTAGTTGTAGGAACAGCAGTCTAGGACTCCTGGCAAAATGAGAGGCTTTACAACATCCCCTGCATCACTCTTACTGTAAATCAGTGTAATCTTATCCGTGTTAAGATGTCCCGACTACATGACACGCGATGAGTCGTACTACGAAGGTCAGGAAAGTCAGCAGCATTTTCACAGGATTTTAGGGATAAGACGACCCAGGACAGAATTCGGACGGCTGGGTCACCATCTCTCACACCCCCTAGAGCTGCAGGTCCGAGCCTGGCAATGCGGAGATTGCGAGTTCTCTTCATGACCAACTGACTTTCCTGTAGCCGCCACCCCCACCATCTGAAACCCTCCATTTCGAGCGACTATAACCCTCTGGTCTGCAATGGGCTGGCCTTCTGTCCAAGATGTAATCCATGCTTCGCAGGAGATCCTCCAGATCTGCACCCTAACAGGGCAAGCAGTTATTTAGAGAGGCTGGAAACCCCAGGCTCGTGCTCCTACAAGCCAATCTGAACATCACCTCTGCAGCGGCGATACGCTTCAGCAGGAGTAAGACGCCCTCATCAGCCCAGGGCTGCATGGGTTAATTAACCGCCTTTGCTGCACTATGCATCCAGCAGTGCAGTAGGGGAAGCACCCCCGACCTTTGACCCTGCCCCCTCCCTTTGACTGCAATTCAAGCACACTCCACAGGCAGGAATGCTAAACAGCGGGGCCGCTCCAGCAGGGAGCCGCTACCTGCACAGCCCACACTGCCAAGCCGAGCCTCAGTCCTCCATAAAGCTTACTCCAGTCTCTCTCAAACATTCCCCCTTGACACCTGTCAAGGTTTTACTCAAGTTAAAAACCTGCAGACAATGATGAGCTGCAGCACTTAGACAGACAGGCCGTAATGGGGATATTCCAACACCACAATACTGATTCGTCTACATGAAATCCCCCCCCGGATAAGTTTTTAAACGGGCCTCTTATGCTCTGAAAATCCATCAAACGCATGATCTCACACACTTTCAGATTGTTTTTTATTTTTTGTTTATTATTTTTTTTACATTTTGCACTGAAAGGGACTGCACGCAATCTTGTATTTATACAAAACTGACAAATAAAGATTCAGATTCTGATTCTATAGAACTAAAAAGACCTCTTTGGTCACTGCTCAGAAACGGTTAAAGCGGCTGAATAATGACAAATCCTCCGCAGAATATCACGTGACTGAGCAGCCAAAGCATCCGGTGCATCCCTTGGCCACACCCACCCCCGCTGAGGTCCCCTGGCACCATGCTGCTGCAGCCAAATGCCCTCGAGAGAACTCCAGGCATCTACTCCGCATGGAGACACAAAAGATCAGCTAGCAGCATGCTGGCACAGTTTCAGAGCGAGCCGGTCGGGGGCAGGTCCAGCTCCGAATGCCACTTTACGTCACGGAATGCACCGGGGAGGGCTTCCGCGTTCAGGAGTCGAGGGTCAGAAATACATTTTGGAGATCTTTTTTCGCCTGAGAATTTCCAAATAAGGACAAGGAAACTTTGGAAGTGTGCCAGATTCCCCCCATAGCTGGAGATTCACGTTGACAAGGATACAAATTTAAACTACAGAACGCTGGACAGGCGAAAGCTACACAGAGCTTCTATATCTAGACCGCAGGACTTAAAATAAGAACAAGGTTCCGTCCATCCATCTGCGGGTCGCTTTTCCTGGTCCGGGTCACAGGAGCCTGGAGCCGGTCCCAGGCCGCAAAGGACACAAGGCAAAGGTGCTTAGCTGCATGTCTTTGGACTGTTGGAGGACACATGGGATAAAAATGCAAATCCCACACAAAGAGTAGGCGTAGGATTTGAAGCAGCAACCCCAGAGGTATTAGGCAACAGCACTGACCACTGAGCCAGAAAACCTACCAAAGCGTCAGCAGGAACCACATGGCAAAGCTAAACTCCAGCATGGCTGAAAAGTCTGTTTATTTTTAACAGGCTCTTTGACAGCCTCGGGGTGTTTGGGTTCCTCATGAACTGCATATCTCCGGCAGTCCCCTTTCAGACTTATTCTTAGACTAATCTGCATAGAGACTCAGCAAAACGCAACTTCAGAGGACGGCCCCAGATCTGAATCATCTCAAACTCCAGGTGACTCAAGACTGACTGAAACGAACAATATATGAATACACTGACAATATATGAATACACTGACAATATATGAATACACAGACACATTAAACCAGAACGCACGAAAAATCACAGAGAATCATAACCGCACAATATTTGGAAAACTTTTAAAATTTCTCATTTAAAAAATAACACTCTTGGTTTTCATTACGGACAAAATCACAGTTACATATTCGGCTGGTGCCTTTGTACAAAGCGACATGTGGCGGGAGAAAGTCTGGGGCGAGACAGCGGGGTCAAAGGGCATGCCTGGAGCAGTTAGGCACCAGTTGGGGTTAAGGGCCTTGCTCCAGGACCCCATCAGTGAAAAGATTAACATACCGGTCAAAGGATCTGAACCCTGAGCCCTCTAAAAAAAAGGCACAGATCACAACCTACTGAAGGTACTCATCACAAATATGAACAATAGAAAAACACAGGAAATTGGGTTTTACCTTCAGGTGAAGCTCAGGAAAATGTCTACACTTGAGAAAAACTATACATGCTTCACACTCACAATACTCAGGTTCTTTTTCTTTTATTTTACACGATTGACCATTCCTTATTACTTTAGCCTATAACCACTGCAGGACATACACCTTCTAATAGGTGAGCATCCAGAGAACAACAGGTTAAAAGTCTGTTCCCTGGACAGCGTGGACTTCCAGCCAAGGGTTGCTTGCCTTTCTCCTGAGGCCCTTGAGAATTACTCCTTACTTTCTTTACGTTGCTGCACCTCAAGAATGCCCGCGGTTCATTACTTCAGACGCTTTTGTTTCCCTTTGTTTCGAGCAGGCAAAGAAGAGGCCAGCACAAAGGCTCGTTTCTCTGGGGACCCACTGAAGGACCCGGCGCCCAGTTTCCTCAAGCTTTCAGTGGTCCCGTCACAGCAGACAGCTTGAGTAAACGCCGCAGCGAGGGGTCTTCCCTCCCATTCAGGGAGCCTACTGCGCCAGCCAGTCCATCATAGCACAGACAGGCCCGGTATTCTCCTCAATGTCAGTCAGAGCAACTCTTCAGAGTAACTGCATGCGTCTGGTGAGCGACTGTGAAAACTTGGGGCATTAATACAGGGAGCCCAAGCACGAAGAATGAAGCTTCTTTCTCTACTATGAAAATGTCTCACCACTAGCAACAGGACCAGGAGCCACGGGCCGGCTAAAAGCATGTGGATCATGCAAGACATGCTTACGACCATGTCAGTTACAGCACCAACCTTCTGGCCAATGCGGTCAGGTCCCTCAAGGCTGCCTTACACCCTGGAAGAAGATCCAAGCAGAAAGACCACAGAGCAGATATACAGTCTTCAGATCCATGCAGGGTAATGCTCTTTACTGAGCTACAGCCTACAGGGCATGTTTGACATGTCTGAGAAGCTGGGCTCCACTGCATTTCATGAGTATCATTTCATGGCAATGGTCTCACAAGCACAGGTTTAAGAGACCCTAAGAATATCAGTCTATTTTGAAGGAGGAAAGCAGAATAGAGATTCCTCCACAAAAGTCCTGATCGACAAGAAGAACTTGGTTTATATGACACACTGCATCTAAACACCAATCAGAAGTGCTCCACTATTAAAGCATCAGCTAAGAGGCTCTCCAGGCAAACTCAGTGATTCTCCTCTGATAATATGAACCCTTCTCAATACCAAAGAGGCTTAATACACTTGAGAGGCAACAGCAGGGTGTAGCACAAGAACTTGGACAGCAAACGCCTGTCCCAGTGAAGGTCTCTCACGGCCGAGCATGAACAGCTGGTACTTGGAGACATGCCTGAGAAATGAATGAGCACACGGAATAATGACAGAGCCGCACTCAGCCAGAGTCATCCGGCAAAAGCCCGCCCCTTTTCGGGGCCCTGGTGCAGCTTTCCACCAGCTTTAAGGTAAATTACAGTCTTCTCGCAGTGACAGAAGGTCCTTCCAGGTGTTGTATCTGAAGAACAATGCATGGCTATAGATGCAGGGACGAGGCCCCTTCTCTGCGTTCCTGACACGTCCTGAAGGCTGCAGGACATCTCTGGAGTCACTAGGGCAGTGCTTCCCAAGCCAGTCTTCCAGGATGTCCAGACGGTCCACTTTGGGAGGGAACAAAAATGTGGACTGTCTAGAGGTCCCTGTGGACCGGTTTGGGAAACACTGCGCTATGGGGTAGAATAGATTCGCAGGTGAGGGAAACTGACAAGCAGCTGACAGGTGTGCCCCCCTCTGCGAGACATTCTGCCTACTGTGCACTCAAGCACTGAAAATCACATTGTTTGAAACATGTCTGGATTTTTTTTAAATTCAGAAAGGCAGCCCTCCAAAATTGCAGTATGAGATGCTCCATTTATGTGCCCTATGCACAGGGTTCATGGGAATTCTGAGGTTTTCACATACCTCACTTCATTCTCCACGGGTGACACAGATTTGGGGTCCTAGCACAGGACCACCCAGCACCCAGCATCCAGGTCCCAGAGCCAGAAACATGGCCTCCCGGCTCCCCACACCCAGCAGAGCCAGAAGACCCGAAATGGCCGGGACTAGCGTGTCCCTGCCTGCCGCTTACTGAAGCGTGGGCCTCACATGTGCTGGAGTTCAGTTCCCCTTGCTGTCGTTCCCCAGCCACATTCATCCTAATATTAAGGTCGCAGGAGGGGGTATGGCGTGTGAAAGGAGAGGGTCCGCTGTCCCCCCGGGGGGGTGGAAGGGCTGCAGTGGGCCGTTTCAAGTAATAACATGAAGCTGAATGCCACAAACTGGAACAGTGCCCCCGGTGTGCATCTGTGGGGTACAGTCCCCAGGTTATGAAAGTCCGACATACAGGCAACAGGTAATTACATATGGACTGCCATAAAGCCTATTACGTAATAAAATCAATTTATATACAAAGGTTTGTGATAACTCTGTGACACTGGTGAAAACTTCAGTGGTTCGTCAACTCAAAGTACAGCATAGTACCATGTGTAGTTACTTTTAACATTACTACCGTTTAATTAACAACTACTAATATAATTAACAACTATTTGACCACAGAACCGACAGCTACCGGTAGCAGCTCACAAGATAAACGTTAACCACACCCACTTTTACTCACTTGCGATGGCAGCGAATTAGATATAGAAAATAGGTTAGAAAATATTAGATTAGAAATATATATAACAGAGTTGGGAAAGAGCTTTAAAATGACATGAGAACCATTTTTGTGCAATTTGTATTAAGCGAGATATAAGCCAGATAAACCACCCCCCCAAAGTTCAAACTTTGTTAGGTTAAATCTCCCTTAATATTGATCCAAGTCACATGCTATTTCAGTTCCATGGGTTACTCATATGAGCAAATCAGCATGCAAAGTTTCGTTAAAGTTTGTGACTATGGGGCTCAAAAGTGGGATGATTTGACACGGAATTACCCACTTGGCGAACCACTGGCGATTTTAAAATAAATTAGAGCTTTTCAAAATATAGAGAGGAAAAACAACTGTTCTGTTAATATTGGATATTGAATAAAGTCTAAATTTCAGCCAGCAATATCAATCAAGACTGG
>JAODKL010000040.1:20999583-21009800 GCA_026780765.1 Petrocephalus schoutedeni | reverse complement strand
AGGAAAAACAACTGTTCTGTTAATATTGGATATTGAATAAAGTCTAAATTTCAGCCAGCAATATCAATCAAGACTGGCACTCCAGGCTGATGCCAAGGTCTTCATTTTTAACGAACAGCAGTCGATACCGACACCTTAACAGAAATATCACGTATCTCTCCTTAAAGCGCTTTGGCTGGTTTTGTGCCGATTAAGTCTGACATCAGTCCAGATTTCATACGATCAGCACTTCATTTGATAATAAAGCAGATGAAACCCTAACAGTCTGATCTCCATCAGATCATAAAGCTGCTACTCCCACATGTATGAGTGTGAAGGCGGGGGCTGAAGAGGACCCTCTTCACTTCACAGGCCATCAAGGATTGGAACTGCCCAGCCAACAGGGGCCCTTCAACCACCGCTTCAGA
Organism: Petrocephalus schoutedeni; assembly: GCA_026780765.1. Lineage (NCBI taxonomy): Eukaryota > Metazoa > Chordata > Actinopteri > Osteoglossiformes > Mormyridae > Petrocephalus > Petrocephalus schoutedeni. Next base: position 21,009,393 of record JAODKL010000040.1, on the reverse strand, counting down.
CGTGGCTCTGCAGCTGCATTAATTACATTTTAATTTGGATATCAGATGTTTTGCTGGCGCAGTTTCAGTGCCGACTCTCGACGGGTTTATATTACTTACAAAGAACAAGCTGGAGTTTACGTTTACGTGCCATTATGTACTTAGCATGCTTAGCGCAACGTGACACTCATTCACATCTGTGGACTGCCACTAAACAGTGACATTAAAACGGAGTAACATTAAGAGCGGCACCAGGGACAGTGGTGCTACGATAGCAAATGACAGTGAAATGCTGTACCAAAAGACACTGGAGAATAACCAAAACAGCAGCAGAGAGTGCGAATGAGCACCTCTCACAAACAAGTGCACTCATTTCCATCACTGAAGTCTCGGTTTGTCTTCCCAAGGAAGAGTACTGTACTTCACTGTCTAGTTCCCTTTACACATAAGTACTCAAGAAGTACTCAACTAAAACAAATCTTTAAGTAGAAACCATGCAGGCATGGGAAAACTCTGTGCATGCCACACCATCTAAAACACTTCATACTCATGAGGTGCATAATAATGCCCATTTATGACCTGTCACGGCGCGGAGTGACGAGAGAGATCTTTGCTTGACAGAGTCGGAGAAACAGAAGTCTCCTTTGTTGTCTGAACATAGGCAGGCCTGTAATAAAATAAGTGGTGGCTAGTCCTTCTGCTAAGTAGAGGGTAAAGAGGCTTCGGGAAGCCCAGAACCTTAAGCTTTGCAGTTTTGATATCTGGTGATTATGCTCATGAGAGCAATGCTCTGATCCCGCTTTCTGTTTCGGCCACAAAAATGACATGAATACAGAAGCAAACAAAGCAGATAATTAAGTTAAAACAATTGTTATTCCTTGAAATGGGCAACAACAAATACGTCAGTAACAGGTCTCTGCTCCACTTTTCACCACTACAAGCACTAAGGGCTGGATCCACAGTGAAGGAAAAATGATCCAGTATGACACGGAATATAAAGGGCGATTCCCACCTCTCAAAGATGGGGACCTGCCTGTTTTATCTTTGCCATCAGTTGGGAGAACTGCCAGGGCCTGCACACCCTGATGCCTAATGCTGCCGTCTTGGGGGGTCGGCCACACGCATTTGTTTCTCTCCAAAACCGCACTAACCCGCAGCAGCGCTTCTGACAGGCCTGGCCCGACTTGCAGCACAGACCCTCCCCCATAAGGGTGTTACACCCCACCATTTCTACATGAGAGGGAAAATGGGACAACAGCATAGGCCTGGGGCTGGCTTTGTGCCCATAAGCTTTCAGAAAGGGAACATTCGCTGGACTGTAAATTAAATTGCTAATGCTAAAAGTGCTTTTCGACATCCGACTCAAAAGACACTGGTGAAAAAAACTATGCAAGTTTGCAACATTATTATTAATTATGGTAAGGTTGTAGAAAGTATAGAAACTGGGCAAAAGCTGTTTGTAACAATAAAAGGGAATTTGAGGTGGCAGAAAATGGAATGCTACTGTAAGGTATAATACACAAAGTGAATTTTTAAATCAGGCAAGAGAACCGGTCACCAAGGTTTACAGGAACTGAGAGAGGACGCGAGTTGGTTCGGAAAGATGGAACAAAAATTCAATCTGTATGTGAGACTCACAGAACAAACAGAGGTCAGAACTAGTGGCACGGTTTACAGATGCTAAGTTTACGCCAGGACAAGGGACAAGTCGAGCATACAAAGAAGCACTAGACAGTCACTGCTCTCCCTCCTGGAAGTCCCCATTCTAAAAAAGGCCCCCCCTACCAGTCTCATTCCTGAACCGTGCGCACACACACGGATTTAAAGACCTGAGGTGAGTGAGTGAGCACTGTGCGCTCTGAACTCTGCATGTTATCATCTCGTTAGGGCCACTGTCCTCTGGACGTCTCCCAGCCCCAGAGCACTGAGAGACACTAACAAGATGATGCTCCTGTGTACAAACTGTTTGCTTTGACAAAGAAAGCATGCCAGCCGAGGCCAGCTGAGTGCAATGGCTCCCTGTCACCATCTTCCCAAAGAACAATAAAAGTCAGGGAGTGTGAAATCGAAGCCTTCACACTCCTTGACCACACAAGTTGCCCCCCAGCCCCCCCCCCCCACTCCGAAGAAGCCTGAAAAATCCCACCCGGAGGAATCCTTTATGGGCTGTTCTGCCACACTTTTGTTTCTCTTACTTTGGTTGCCGCGGGGATGACAATGAATGTAAAAAGTATAGAGAAAGACCTCCAAACCATCACCAGCAAGCAAAGCTTCTTTGGTTGCACTGGGAATAACGGATAAAGGTACATGTTATCAGTGTTGGCCTACATGCCCCCAAAAGTGCAGAATTCAGCTGTACACATACATATAACACATATTATGAGCGGCAGGGCAGCAGTATTTTTATGAATGATATCTGAAAATCTGACGTTCACCGTGTAAGATAAACTCCAGCCTCCAGCGTCGACAGCATGCAGTATAAATTTACAGCAAACATATCATGGAGTCATCAAACCTGCTCTTCAAGTGCAGAAAACTCCCTGCACGCCCGTCCACACTCTAAAGAGAGGCAGACATTTGGATGCCTTTGGGGGAAGCTCCTCGCTGTAGCAGGAATGCACGCCCCAGAGCACAATGCAGACACACAGACGGTACGTAAAGGGAGGGCTGGGCAATGTGTCTGTCCTCACACAGGACAGAGCCAGCTACCTACCTCTTATATGTACCACCATCATCATTACCCCGATTACGGCGTGAATGAAATACAGGAAATTCTTCCTAAATAAAATCAGCCAGCTGAGTGAGAACCAGAAACATTAAAGCTATTCCAGTTCAAAGCAAAAAGGGAGTGAAATATTAATGCTTTTACATCATTATGGATATGACAGACTTTTCTTAAGCACATGTTTAGGCTTTGGAGTGACAGGTGAATTTCTGAAAATAAGCGCACAGTGAATAAGATCAGCTTTCCACACAACACAAGCTTTGGCCGCAGTCATCATAAACACATACAAAACTAGAGGTTTTCAGCAACCAGTATTTACCAGAATTTCACATCTTTTAATTCCCAGTGAAAGTCCATTAACATTTACATTTACATTTACAGCATTTGGCAGACGCCCTTAGCCAGAGCAACTTACATAAGTGCTTTAAGACTCTACAATGAATTTTCCCGGTACTAGCTCAATAAAACCAAGCCTATGAATACCATCGATCTAATACTCTTGGGAAAGTGCATATTTTTTTTTTTTTTTTTTAAGGAAAATAACGATAACCAAAAACAGAAGGTAGGTCAGATTATCACCTTTATTATACGTTTCTAACCAGTTCAGGGAGAAAAATCCACTGTCCAGCTCACAGTCATACAACCCGGCTGTTCAGCTCGAAATTCCTAAAGAGGCGAAGAGCATTCACCTAAGGCCCCCACTGCTGCTTTGTTAAGCAGACTCCCCCCCCCCCCATGGTCTGTGCATTTACTCTTTCACCAGGTGCCGATGCATTTCCCCTTTGAAGACAGGACAAGTCACTTCCTGAATTCGTTAGAACATGTTGGGGCACCTACCTGCCCGTTTCTGTGCCACACTTATCGCTCCTGACGGACACCTCTCACTTAAACTGCACATTCACAGCAGGATGGTGCGCACCTCTCATTTTAACATGCACACCATGTTACTCGTGACCATGGCGCACCTCTGTGCAGCGTCCAGAAGCTTCCTAAATTAAGCATAGCCGTTGGATTGCAACAAATGTTTTGCTATTTTTTTGAAAGGCTAGATTCTTTAAGAAACAATCTGGGATTGGGCATTAGATGTTGCAGAGACAGTGTTAGCAGATGGAGACTGAACCTACCGCAATCAGCTGTCCCTGAAAGTGACACCCCCCTGCAGAGAGAGAACGGCAGCACATCATGGTTAGACAGCCATAAACCAACAAACAGCTGAACTTCCACACCTTTCAATGGTTTGGGCGACTGGACAAACTACAAATGGGAGAGTGCTGAAAATCAGCAGGCAATGCCTCGCCAACAGATCTGACCAACTTTCATTAATTAACGTCATACCAGGTTATACTCATTTCGGTAGAAAACTATATGAAAACTAAACAAGTCAATATCCTAGCCAAAACTTAACACATTATTGGGCCGTTAGTTACAGAATGAAAAATTTATTGAGACAGGGCGCTTACATTGACGCCAAGGTCCCATGACATCTAAGCTTCATTAATGCAAAAAAAAAAATAACTTAGTGTCTTGTCACATATATTTGGTGGGGTAATGTGCACCACTGGCCAAAAAGCAAGCATTTACACTGACGCACTGGACGAAAAGATTAATGAGAATGTAAGCCTATTCGGGCAGACCTAAAACTGCTACAGCGTGTTCACAAGCAGCCTTCAGACATTTCTCCGCTTTAAATAAAACTGCTTAGAACATGAACCTCGCAATCACTATATCACTTGGCGACAATATCTACGTGCTGCATAAAAATAAATAAGCATGCAATCAATTAAGCAAGATTAATTTAAACAATGTGGATGATTTCGCAGTCAACATACAATTTGTTCATGAAAGGCCACCAGTATATATTTGTTGGGGCCTTCGTGATCAAGAAATGCTGATTCAAAAATATCGTGCCGTGCATGTTTCCAATATTAAATTAGGGTTTCTGTGATTGAAGTCCGACATACTTTTATGACATACTGATGCTTTACCAGGATTTGCTGTATTATATAAATAACTCGTTCCCACCATCACATTTAGAAACATCTTTATTTTTGTTTTGTGAGTTTGGCCATTATTGGACTGTAAATATAAGTGCAATAATACTAACCGTTTACTTCTTGCGGGACGGTGACTATTCCACCCAGGGCGGCAATAAGGATCCATGTATCTGCAAACCCCATGGTTACACTTGGAAGCATGAGATCCACAGGAGCGTAAAAATCTTCCAGAAAGCTACTGCAGCGCTAACAGCCACTTGCTCACAGTCATTACAAATTACTGGAAGAGTTAGGATCCCATTTAAAAAGCGATGCCTTGGCAAAAAAGCAGAGCCACTCTTCCTAGTAATGGAAACGTTTAAAACATTTCCCTGGTCTTCAGTTGTAAATGTGTGACCGACGGCCCATAAAGAGCTGCGGCTTTTTCTTATGATTCTAACTAAAGGGCGATACACTTGACACGATCGCGACGTAAAAATGGTTTAACAGAGAGCCCTGAGAATTCTCAGTCGGTCTAAAAATAAACGCTTCAAGCAGATGTCGGTATAAAAAGTTGACTTTAAATCTTAATCACGAATATAAATGCCAAGAAAAATCCCTTTTCAGCACTTCTTTAAAGTCCTTTGCACTTCTCCCATTCAGCTGGTCACGTCGGGACGGATCCAGTGCCGTATGCAATTTGCATTGTATCCCTATGCACCGGCTGCCTCAACGCGTGAGAAGCAAAGCATCGCGGAAAGGCAAGTGTGCAGAGAACACGAAGAGCAGCATACAGTATACAATAAAAAATATGCATGAGCATATGCGAGGCCAGCGTGTAATCGCACAGGAGTGGTACAGACTCTGAATGAGTGGGAATAGCAAGACAGAGCCGGGCCGAGATTCCTTTGAGTCACGTGGGGGGAACCTGATCCTCAGTCATTGGTGTTGTCCCTGGAGAAAAAAAAGAGAGAGAGAGGTCCCATGTTCCATCGGAAAACATAAGGCGAGCATGAGGTCACATGTTCCACAGGAGAACATCAGGACCTGTGTATGAGGACCTGTGTCCTTCAGGAGAACAAAAAGTGAGCATGGAGACCTGTGTCCAGAGGAGAACAAAGTGAGCATGGAGATCCATGTTCTACAGGAGATCATAAAGTGAGCATGAGGAATTGTGTTATACGGGAGAACATAAAGTGAGCATTGGGTCATGTGTCCAGAGGAGAACATATAGAGAGCATAAGGACCTGTGTTCTATGGGAGAACGTTAAATAAGCACAATGACCTGCGTTTTACAGGCGAACATACAAGCAAATGTTCTACAAGAAAATGTACAGTAAGCATAGGAACATGTATGCTACAGGATAAGATAAAGTGAGCGTAGAGACATTGTATGGGGAAAAACGCCATTGTCTGGCTGCTATTAACAGTAATTACCTAGGGAAACATTCTGGTGTTGCATTACACATCCACTCTTGAAATGAAATTCCTCCATTTATTGTTGGTGGTTTGTGAGGGTCTATTTGACTTGAAAACGTGTATATTTTTGGCAAATGTTTTATATACCTAAGATTTGAGATTGTGGATTTTTGTGGTGCATATATGACTAAGCCCGAGGATGCCCTCAAACGGTGAAATGTGGTATGACACTAAACCTGCAAACCTGACACTAAATGCAACTGAACTAATTTTTAGGAAAAAATTCAACCGTTACTGACGCTCTATACTGGATAATTGGTAGGAAGATGGATGGGTGGATGAATGGATGGATGGATGGATTGGTGGATGGATGGATGGATTCTCAGCTGCAGGATCAACTCAGTTACACCCAGACATATTCATGAACATAAAGTATAGCTGTGTTTTGTTACTCATTGTATGGATTATTTTCCAAAAGTATTACTCCAGCCCCAGTGGGATAGTGGTTCAGTGAGTAGCACTCAGACCGGCCCCCTTTCTATGCCTGCGTGCAGTTTGCATGTTTTCCCCATTTTGTATGGTTGCACCAGTTTCCTCCTGCCGTCCACAAGCTTGCGGTTATCTGTGTGGGTGTGGGTACCCTGGTATATACCCTGTGATGGACTGCCATCTACTGCCTTAATGCCTGGGCTCCAGACTCACCCTATTCTAGGATTAGTGGCTATAGAAATCACATGTAATGTGGGATAAATCACACCCAGTGGCCACTTGGATACCTCCAGATAGGACCAACCCATTCATCCATCCATCCATCAGTCCATCTTCTGTTTGACTCTGGTGAGGATCACAGGATGGGGTGCAGGAAGCCTATCCCAAGCAGCCAATCACACAACAACGGTATATACTGCATTGCTGCAGTGACAGACACCCAATCATGCTAGCATGATAATTAAAAAAAACATTCAAAGGATCTACATCAAATTTTGCAGGTACATTGTACCAGTGAAGATCTAGAGGTGCTCAAGTTTTGAGACACATCACACCAATATTAGCGCCACATAGTGGTAGTAAAGACAATGGAAGCCGCTGGCAATCGTTAGCACGATAACTCAAAAGCCATTTGATGGATCTATTTCAAATTTCACAAGAACTTTGTATATGAGGAGGCCTGGAACTGGTTGAATTTCATGGTGGCACATGAAAGGACAGGCACTGACATAGATCTGGTTAACCTTATTACACTGAGACATGTCACACAAAGTTGGCCTTTTAATAGAGATTTTTGTCTGGATAGGTGGGGAGGGATTATATGGAGGGAAGGGGTGATGGGGACTTCTGGGGAATACATTGCTGTCATTCTGAAGGAAATCTAGTTTTCCAAATGTTTTTACATGACCTATGTCATCTCATTATCCAATCCTGCCACCTGCCCACTGGATCCAATCCCTTCCACAATGCTGCAGACTCATAAGACCTTCTCCCCTTCATCACCATTATCATTAATAGCGCCATAACTTCTGGTCATGTACCAACAGCATTCAAAAACATTCCCATCTTGAAGAAACCCACTCTAAATCCCTGGAACATCAGCAACTACCGACCAGTATCGCTTCTCTCTTTTCTTTAAAAAATAGTTGACTGCATAGTCTACAATCAGCCGTCTCTCTATCTCTCTCAAAACAACCTCCAGAATCCTAATTAGTCTAGCTTCAAAGCAGCACGTTCCATGGAGACTGCCCTCTTGGCTGTGACTGAGAAGCTGCATGCTGCCAGGTCCTCAACCTTCCTGACCTTTCAGCAGCATGTGACACAGTCAACCAAGACTCTCCTGTCCATCCTTAGGAGTCTTGGTATTGGTGAGTTAGCGTGCCGATGGCTTGCATCCTACCTAGAAGGCCGGTCATATCAAGTGATGTGGAAGGGATCTACATCTACCCCATGCAGTCTCTTCACTGGTGTCCCTCAGGGCTCAGTTCTTGGCCCTCTCTTGTTCTCCCTCTATACTAAATCTCTTGGTGAGGTCATATCCTCACATGGCTTCTCATACCACTGCTATGCAAACGACTCAACTCATCCTCTCCTTCCCTCCCTCTGACACTCAAGTTTCCACTAAGATCTTTGCATGTCTGGCTGACATCTCATCTTGAATGACATGATCTGTCCTTCAGTCATTGCACGCAACCTCTGGGTTACCATGGACACTCACCTGTCCTTTTCCTCACATATTGCTAATCCTTCCGCCTCATGTCAATTTCTCCCTTTCGGTATCAGAAGGGTTTGTCGATTTCTTTCCACACAGGCCACTTAGATACTTGTTCAATCCCTTGTCATCTCACATCTCACAGGTCTGCCACTGAGTGCCATTTGTCCTCTGCAACTAATCCACAATGCAGCTGCTCGACTCATATTCAACCTGTCCAAGTTCTCCCACACCACTCATTTGTTATGCTCCCTCCACTGGCTTCCTGTAGCTGCCTGCATCAGATTCTAAACACTGATGCTGGCATACAATCCCAAAAATGGTCCAGCCCTCCAACCTAAAAGATTTCATCACACCCTGCACTGCACCATACTCGCCATACTATCCTCCAGCACTGCTCGACTGGGCCCACCATCTCTCAAGGCGCAAGGAAGACATGCATCTAGGCTCCTCTCTGTTTTGGCACCTATGTGGTGGAATGAACTCCCCCTAGATGTCCGAACTGCTGCATCATTGGGTGTCTTCAAATCACAACTAAAGACCTCTTTTAGGAGTACTCAGATTAGCACTTCCGGTATTGTACTCTTTAAAAAAACAAAACAAAAAAACAAAAACCTGTATGTCCCTAACAGTCTTTGACAGATAGTATTCTTAGCCTGGATTTTATTGAACCAGTATCAGGAAGTATTCATGAATGGAGTCTTTAAGCATGCAAGTCGCTCTGGCTAAGAGCGTCTACCTAATACTATAAATGTAAATGTATGTGTCATTAAAAATAAAATCTAAATTTGCATGGTACTGTGTAGTTTACTTCAAAGTTCTCTCCTTCCCTAGAACATAAAAAGTTCAAAAGAGTTCAAACACATTCAAAATCTACTGTCAGGTCAAAGACAGAATCTTTATGACAGACCACAAAATCTCTTAGAAGTTCTCAGATTAGGGGCTACTTACATTCATACACAACTGATACATATAAATCCATAGAAGCCGACTCAAGTAGAAAGGTTCCCATTGTCCTTTCAATTTCTATGAAATTTAAAGCTAACTGTAAACAGTAAAGGTAACAGAACTGTAGACACCATTCAGGACCAAGAGAATGATTAATCTTTCCCCTAATGTACATCAAAATAGACTAAAAGCCTATGAAGGAGAAGGAAACTAACAGTTTCCAACTCGCTTACTCATGACACCCCTGTAAAAATGTTATTCAAATCCTGTAATGGAAAGATTGCTTCTTAATAGAGAAAAAAGCTGGCTTGAATTCATACACCTACATTTGTTTTGGTGGAAAAGGGAAAATTGACCTTTATGAATGTATATACCGGTATATCCTTTAAAGATATCGGTGATATTTAAAACAGATGGAACTATAATTTTCAGCTGGGACAAACTCTTCCTCTCCAAGAAGTTAGAGTTTTCCTCCAAACATAACTCCAAGGCCCTTATCCCCCAGCTCCCTGGGCACCCCTCGGGGTGGCTGCCCTTCAGGGCCAAGCTCACGCTCATGGAGGTGA
>JAODKL010000040.1:20970856-20991275 GCA_026780765.1 Petrocephalus schoutedeni | reverse complement strand
GGGGAGAACATGCAAACTCCACACACATGGAACTGGGCCGGATTCGAACCCTGGTCCCAGAGGTGTGAGGCGGCAGCCGCCCGTATTTATTACACAATTATTACTTTTACTGCTATTACTTAATTATTATAATACTTATTATAAACGACAAAGTCTGAGTTATATACTGATCTCGTGTTAATTCATCATTAATGGTTCGCAACGCATGTTTTATCTGAGGCAGATGCTATATTTGTTACTATATCTGTTATTAAGCTATTAAGTATTTGTGCCCCCAGGTTTAGTTCTTGTTACAATTTCCTAGGCGCCCTACCGCCCACCCCACCAAATAAATGTATGGAAATTACTTTAAGTAGGGTGTTCTCATTCAAGTTCATTACGAAAGGCCAAGGGAGGGAAGGGGTCTCGTAGCGCGCGGTGGGGGGTGTAGTGAAGGTTTGATGGGGTTCACAGTAAATGATTGCGAATTTTGCATTGTTGCATTGTCTGTTATGAAAAGGAGCACTTGGTAAATTCTGTAGTGGGCCTCCTGCTCTGATAGTAAGCCTGGGGCGGGTGTCTCTCCAGTGATGCCCCTGATAACATCCATGTGTTGGCCTTCCGATCACTGATCCATACAGAGTTTCTGCGAACCTGAAGGTAGGGAAACACTGGATGGGATGCTAGTCCAGAATACTCACACACGGACAGCAGTGAGGGTGCCACTTTACCTGAGTGTGGATTTTTGGTGGAAAGCCATGCCAACGTGGGTGTGGGTTATATACAGGCATAAAATACATATATGCCATCCATCCAGCCTTGGTTAGAAAACCAGCAGCACAATGCAAGAAATCCTGGTTTATGTATTTCTTTTTCTGCATAGGTTCACATGATTACACATGCACACTATATAGAACAAGAACAAGAATCTTATAATTGAAAAATCTAAGTACTATATCTATACTTTGGTGCCTTTGAGAAGCAGAGATAAAAATAAAAGAGGACTCCTGTTTCAAGAGATCTCCGTGGCATTTTAAACCTACCTAAGCAGATAACTGCCAGTGATTACCCAGTTCACACAGACAGTCAAGGGGAATCATTTTAAGAAAAACAAATACAGTATATGAAGGCGGCAAACTCGCCTGTCGCACAGATGAGCGATGCGCGGCATCCAGCATCGCAGATATGCAAATGAGAAATGTATCATTAAGCGCTTCTGTGGAAAAGGGAAAGTCCAGCTGATCTTTCACTTCTCAGCTAATATAAGTGGAGTGGATGCCAGGCGGCGGCACTTTGCTCTCCATCTGCGGTCTATTTCTCTGCTGCCAGCCCCCTGCATCACCATGCCAGCCACCAGGTCCTCCACACTCCTCGCCGCTCTAGCTGTCATCTGCCTGGCTCTGCTGCAAGGTGAGACCACTTTAAACCGAACCTAATTACATCTTAATGACAACTGTCTTTGTTATTGTTTTTTGTTGTTGACAATAATAATAATAATCATATTCGTTTTAATAATAATGATAACAGTATAACTGATGTACAATAATAATAATTATTGTTATTATAAGTAGTAGTGGTATTATTAATAAAAATATGTATTATTATTATCATTATTATGAGGTTGTGCAGTGGTCAGCACTTCTGCCTCACACCTTTGGGACCACAGTTCGCATCTCCTCCAGGTGCTCCAGTCCCCCCAGTCAAAAAATAAGCTAACTGGAGTTACTAAATAGCTCATGGATGGATGATTATTATTAATATTATTCGCACAACACTGAACAGCATAAGTGCCATAAGACTGTACAATTCATACTCATGATAAAAAGGCGACTAAGGAGTATGCCGGAGCCTGCCTGCCAGCAGTGACTAACCGGCACGCCGTCGCCATGGCGGCTTTGACCAACAGGGTCAGATGGGCACAGACGGAAATGCCGCTGCCTCAAGCTCTCCAACTGCATCCACCCCAAGTCTGTGGCCGAGATCCAGATCATCCCGAAGACGGCCGTGTGCCAGAAGGTCGAGATCGTGTAAGTGGGACATTCGTGGCCCGGGGGGCTCTGAGCCCCGGCTTACTTGCCGCCACGTCTGGCGAAGAAACCTTGACGGAGCCCCACTGACTATACTTCTTTTCGGTTGCAGGATCACCACAAACAGCAAAGAGCATGTCTGCGTGGATCCGAACACGGCGTGCATCAAAAGGATCATTCAGAGATTCGCCAGGGAGTAAGAATTTGTCTCCCCAAGTTGCGCTGCTCAGGTTTGCAGTATGCAGATGCTGCACATTAAAGGGACGTTTCTGGAAGGTTCGCTCAGATCTTCACTTTCATATTTGTCTTCAGGTTGGTTTCTCCCACTGGACCAACGACGGAGGAAATGGAGAGTTGAAAGCAGCAGGGGAAATTATTCTTTTTGAATACTTCCTTATTACTGTATAATACTTTATTCTTGTCTTTTGATAATTGTCCATTAGTCATCCCCGCCTTGTGCCACTGATTGGTTCTGAGAGCCCCACTGTAAGCCAAAAATACTGCCTTAAAAATGCATAAGAAGGAATAATACATAGACATAGTCATTTCCATTGATGCACCTTTAATCCATCATATTCACTAGCACTGCTCTTCTGTTGGTATTGTTCTTTTTTCTTATTTTCTTATTTCTTTTAAATACTTTTTTTTTTTTTTAATTCACCATCAAATGCTATTGAATGGGGTTGTAATAAATCACTGTTCTGTACACATTTTTAAAGGTTTTTAAGATGCTTTTTGTGATTTTATGCATTTTTATGCATAAAAGTTTTATGCATTCTAGCTATTATTAATAAAGTTGTTTAAAATTTCCTTCATTTAGCTCAAGTAATGTGTATGTGACGTTGCAAGTGACAAAGTTGCAAAAAATGACTGAAGTTAATTACTACAGACAAGCGACGTGAAGTCGAGTTTGATGCATGCTGGGGTACTACTGTATTCCAAAACTGTACTGTCCCAAAACAATGAAAATAAAAGTGGCATCCTGTCTATAAGGTGTCACTGCACGATGCTGCCTGAGCTATCCTCCAGGGCCCCTGTGACCCCGTTAGGGCATGACTTAAGCAGGTACCGCCATGCCTACACCGCCCCCGTATTTCCTCAGGGCTGATCAGAGGTGAGAAAGTTCCTACCATATTTCCGCCGCACAGGCACTGTATTCTTCCTGTTGGTGAAATAAGCCCCGCTTGAGCAGTTGAGATAAAGGCGCAGAATGTTAGCCAGCAGCACGTTAACCCGCAGAGCAGAACAGTCAGCCTCAGATGGAAAAGGGTCACAGGAAACAGAGGCACATACAAAACTGAATTCTACTGTAAAGGCACAGTCGTCTGACTTCACCTCACAGTAACTGATCATGGGACATTATGCTTTAAAAAAAATGGTTTAAAGATGATGCAGCTTTATTAAAGAGCATTAAAGTAGTTTTTTAAGCATACTTGGATTTTTTTCATGCAATTTGAATAAATGTTATAGGGTCTCCAACTGGCAGATTATTTTCCTTCTTGACATTCGGGGACACCCATCCACCACAGGACACCTACACTCACGCTAAGGCCAACTTACAGTACATGGCCAATAAGCAACACGAAACACGTCACCCTGCACTGCAGGGGTGGCATGGGCAGAATTCAAACCCGGATCCCTGGGGGTGTAAGACTGCAGTGCTGCCCAGTGAGTCACCCCACCCCACCCCTTTCCTGACATTTACAAATGCCCGCACAGTGCTCCCCCACAATTCTTTATAAAATACCACAATACATTGCCCCAGCCCACAGGGAAATGTTTAAAAACTAGACTTTATTTAAAGTCCAGTATGGCGGACAGTGTAAGGAAATAATTGTGGAAATAAAGGTGACCCGTAACACAAATTTCAAGCATGGGCACACATTTAAACCGGCTGCTTTCTTGGGGGGCCCTCAATAATAAGAGATAAGCCACGATACAAAAATAAGTATTTGTTGTGAAGTGAGCATACATTTTATTAGTGAATATGAAAACCAGAATTTTTACATAAATATGCTACAGATACTCAGGAGTCCTCTAGAGGGCGTAAGGAGCCTGCTGATCTACATACCAAAGTACTTTGAACTTGTCATCCGGCGTCCAGGGGCACATCAGGTCACATGACGCAATCAACAATGTTAAGTTTCCTTCACTGCCATTTTCCAAGCTTCCTCGTATCATTGCAAAAAAAATGTGGACAACTGCAGGGCTCTGCACTGCAGCCAGCAAATTAAACACCGGCATCTGCCGCCTCGTCTTCCTCCGGCTTCGGAATGAACGGCCCGCTGTCGAAGTGCAGTGCCTCACTTGTGGTGCTCGTGAGCAAAGCCCTCTCAATGAAGGGCCCTGGAGAATCAAGCAACAGCATCATGTTACGCTCTTATTCCCAGTGCCATTTCCATGACAGAAGGGGAGAGAAGCCGCACATACTGTACAACTTCCTAAGGCAGGGAGGCCAATCATATCCAGAAAGGGCCGTTGTGTGTGCGGTTTTTCGCAGCAACTCCCTAATTAGGTTACTAATTAGAGGACTGATTGGCTGAAGAGTCCTCACGCCTGGGTTTAAACAGCTGACCTAAAGGTTAAAAAAAAACCTACATACACACTTGCCCTTTGCTAATACCCCTTTGCCCACCTGTGTAGTAGGGGCTTCCTAAGATTTGCTGTTAAGTGGTTCTAGAACTTCAGATCTGTGGTAATGATTGGTGACTTTGTTGGGACATCAGTGATGATGTTGGGAACGCAGGCCGACCAGCAGCACCCGGGGAACCGAGTCACCTGGCGTTTTTCGTACCAAAGCTCGCTGGTTTATGGGAGCACACGTCCTTGATGATGGCTTCAATGTTAGCCATGATCTGCTCCTTCGGCATGTCGAGCTGCGAGATATGAAGACAACCTTCAGTAGCATTCATCAACAGGATAAGCCAGACACCCATTCCCTCTGTGACCACTGATTGGCCGTCTGCTCTGGGGTAAGCAGACAGGCTACCAATAAAGCTAGTGGAGCACTGCCTACATGGCCAGCACAGCCATGTCACCTATGCTGCTGTCAGCCAAACAAACTGGAAAAACGGTGGATACTGAGAATTTAGTAGGAGGACACGCTGAACCCCAATGAATAGCAGTGGTTTCACCTCTGACAAGAAACACACACATACACACCGTTGCAATGTTCGTCCGGACATAGCATTCGCTCTCCACCATGTACTCGTGGCCCTTCTTAAAGACCTCAAGCATTTTGGGAATGTTTGACCCAACAGTGCCTGAAAACACAGAGAGGCTGTCAGAGAAGGGAGAGGAAACATTTGATCGTATAGCAGCATCAGTATGGAAAGCCGTTTTAGCTTTAATTCCTTTTAAGAGGAAATCAGAAATTCATTTCTAACTAGTTAGAATGCTAATTCTTGATATCAGAAATTCAATTTTAACTAGTTAAAATGCCAATTCCTGATATCAGAAATTCTATTTTGACTAGTGAGATTCAAAACGATTTCCTCATTTATTTCAGAGGAGTTGGAATTTTAAAATCCAATTTCTGATATCAGGAATTCAACTGTAACTAGTTATGATTAAAATTTAATTACATTTAGTTACAATTCATTTTCTGATATCAGAAACTGTATATTCAACTAGTTAAAATGTATTCCTGATATCAACAATTGGCATTTCGACTAGTTCAAACTAAATTAAAATTCCACCTCCCACTGAAATAAATGAGAAAATTGTTTTGAATCTTACTAGCTAAAATGTAGATTCCGATATCAGGAATTAGCATTTTAACTAGTTAAAACTGAATTTCTGATATCAAGAATTAGCAATCTAACTAGTTGGAACTGAATTTGTGATATCAGAAATACACATTATAACCAGTTACAGTTGAATTTCTGATATCAAGAATGTGCATTATAACTAGTTAGAACTGAATTTGTGATATCCTCTAAAAACGAATTAAGCCAAAACAGCTCGCCATACATCAGCCCCGAGGTCCCATTAATCACTAGAATAAAAGCAATTTGAAGCTTTAAATCATGGGAAAGGTAAGATAGAGGAACATTTCTTATGAATGACTGTGGGCTCCTGAAATAACCTCTCTTGGTCTTGGGGAACTTCTTCCGCAGTTTGTTCTTCAAAGGCAGCAGCCGACTGACGATATCCGGTACAGCCACGTAAAAGTGGGCCCATATTTTGTCTTCCAAAATCTAGAAGTAATTCAGCAATAGGACCTACATTTAGCATATGCTTTTTAAAGCTTGTACCTCCATCAGCAGGTTGGATTTCAATAACCCTGTATCAAGGGTTGCCCTCCCCAAGAGCACATTTTGAGGGTCCCTAATGAACTTACGTCTTCAATGAGCTCCACTCCTCCAACAAATGCTGCTCCGTTTGCTCTGGCCACCTCAGCTTCCCCGGGATTCTGGGCAGGACACACAGGCTTAGCATGTGAGCCAATCAGCCATTAGCCAGCAGGACTGGGCATGGAACGGAAAGAGGGAAGCGCATCATACTGACCTCTGTGAAGACGACAACCTTGTTGTCATCTGACTTTATTGCATATGGCAGCTGAACCGTGCTAATGAAACTATCCACTTTTTTCTAGGAAAAAAGAAAACACAGCAAAAGTGCTTTGCTACAGTGTGGACATGTGGCTCACTACTCCACATCGAGATAAGCTAATAAAAGTGACTGGCAGAAAGAGAAGCCTTCAAGATAACCCAAAAAATTATACAGATACAGGCTTGTAGGCTTAATAGACCTACAACCAACTAACACAACTAATACAACTACGACTAATAACATCATGAATAAAAGCACCAAACACCAAAAACTTGTAGCAGGAAAAATGCAGCAGGAAACAACAAATGGCTCCTTTCAGCTGCAGGATACATTTTTGCAGGCTTGTTACCCTTTCAGCTAAATTCGTAAATAAAGTGCCCTTGCTGGTGTGATCTATTAGATTCAGGCTATGAAATGCCATTGCTATTTTCCCACCTTTCTTTCTTAC
The DNA here is from genome assembly GCA_026780765.1 of Petrocephalus schoutedeni. Classification (NCBI taxonomy): domain Eukaryota; kingdom Metazoa; phylum Chordata; class Actinopteri; order Osteoglossiformes; family Mormyridae; genus Petrocephalus; species Petrocephalus schoutedeni. The sequence goes on along the minus strand of JAODKL010000040.1, from coordinate 20,984,267 downwards.
CAACCTGAAATGGCAATACCTTAACATATATTTAGCCAAAGCTTTCCATCCATACATTTTCCATACCTGCTTTGACAATCCAAGACAATGTACAAGTCAGAGAACAGAGCTGGCCAGTCGCAGGAGGAACGGGAGTTAACGGCCTTGCTCAAGGGCACAACAGTGAGATTACTGCTGATTTTGGGATTTAAACCAGTAACCCTACCATCACTGACACAGCATTATAACCCATTGAGCCTTGCAATACCTTTTGCATTAGTAACCCATGAGACACAAAAAAAATTATATATGTATTAAGTACATCGTTACCTTCTTCTCCAGCTTCATGTCAAGCTTCAGGTCAATGAAAACAGACTGCTGGGGGTTCGTGAAGTCCAGCAGCTGGAACTGCTTCAGCATGTCGATGGCCACGCCAACTTCATGGACTGGCTTGGGGTAGTACCTCACTAAGTACACATCATCCACTGGTTCCCATGCGGTGAGGCCATATGGTTTGTGTCGATTTGTGTTGTCTATTATTCTCTCTACTTTCTCCACAGTTTCCTGCTTTTCCACTTTTCCACGCTTCCCTTTTTTTGGTGCAGTTTCTTTCTTTGCTGTCCTGTAATAGAAAGAAAAAACAATAATTGGAGGATACATTTTAGAATATGCAAATATAAGGATAAAATGATCGTGCAGTTTTGTTGTCTAACTCCATATCTGAAGATAGTACACAACAGGTATCACAAATTTATGATTAACTTCTAAACAATGGTCGTGCAAGTACATTAGTCTGACACAGATGTTTGATTACAACTAAGTATTGACACTGTCCACACTGCATTAATGTTTTACATACAGCGCATGTGTCCAAGCTTAAAGTGCATTAGAAAAAAAAACCTTTACAGTGTGTTCCCATTTTACATGATTTTTAAAATATGCAACCGTTACATGAGCAGAGAACCCCCTGCACTAATAACAGTGATATTAAAATATGAACCACCTTGCAGCAAACGTCCTGGCAGCAAGATGCCTAGGTCCTGGCTCTGACAGGCTTGTCAAAGAATGACCAGTGTTGGCCAGAAGAAGTCTATGGCTCCCGGCTGCAACTAGAAAGAAAATATATAAAATGTATTCGAATTTTTTTTATTTCTAGAATTTTATAAAAACTTAACTATAAATTAAACAAAGAGGAAAGTACAACAAGAATATTAGCGAAAGAGCAGTGAACAAATCCCTGACACAGGTTCTCATAAATGTCGATGAGTGTATCTGACACTCTCTCCCTCTCCCAGAAGTGGGTTCCGGCAGGTGGAAAGTGTAAAAACGGGCCCAAAAAGCGTCTAATTCAAAAAGATAATTTCTCTGTTCATAAATGACACATCCTGTCAATTTTCTCATAGAAGCCTACAAAGTACCCCAGGAAACTAGATACCAAAATAAAGCTTGAGAAAGATAGCTTTTCAGGAGATTCATAGCAAAATCAGTGAAGGAAACTGACTATAGCAAAGAAACTGAGGTACCCACTTAGGTCAGGGGTAAGACAATACTTGTATTTTTGTGTCGCTATTTGGCATCAAAATGAAACATTCAGACTTATTAAATCTAACGTGGGCCAATTTTCAATGATTACCAGTCAGTACCTTCTTGCGGAACAGAGAAGTTAAACTATAGCTTCCAAACCTTGGCCAGGTCTACCCACTTCACTCCTGTCATGTTTCACACACTCATGCTGACTACCAATTACTAACTAAGGGCTTGATAATGGTTAATGCTACAAATTTATATTTTTACAGGTAAGACTTAACTCAAGAATACAGTACCGCGATTCAAAACTGAAGTCGCATTATAGGTTTTCAGGAGCATTTTCCCCCCTTGATTTACACATTGTACATAGCATCTGGAATGTTCTTCAAATAACATTTGCAACCCTGTACGGAGAAGAAATTGGAAGATAGTTGATGTATAGTTAGAAAGAATAAGACCAAACTTCAAAAATGTATAAATGTGTATAGTGCATGTACTTTAACACTGAAGGAACTTGACAGGTAAAGTGGGACATTAATAATAGGACACAGCTGAGTTGTTATACGTTTTATCAGGAGAAAACTGAAACTGAGTTGGTGGCTCAGAAGGTAGCACACATTAGCTAAGCCATGGAGTCCATTCACACACCAGCTCTGGCAGGAGTTTTCATTGGTTTCCTCCCACATGCATGCGTCTAAATTGTCACTGCTTGAGTGTCCTGTTAGAGACTGACATCCTGTCTATGGTCTCCATCAGTTTGAACTCTCTACTCCCTGACATAGGCTGCATCTGACAAGGACCCTGTACAGGATAAATAGTACCGTTTCTCTGGGGCCGTGCCATACTGGGGCAAATCTCATATTACTTAAATTCTGTAATTGTTAAGTAAAATCAGCTTTTCATAAGGATGCATGTAGCCATTGAAAAAAAGATGGAAAGACATCGAATACACACACCTAAAGTCAAACTACTATCAGCATATTTTACAGTAGACTACGACACTGACTACTTCAACACCTCGATATAATCTTTCGATGATGACAGACGTCACAGAATAAAAATATGCTGTTAAAAGCACTGACCTTTGACAATGTGCCTGATGCAGACCGCCATGCTGTATATATGCTGGGTGTTACTTTATAATACGTCCGTGAGTTTTTGAGGACGTTACATTTCAGTTCCCGTTGCTGCTCAAATCAGGTGGGGTTATCCCAGATTCTGATGGAAAAAAAACACACACACAATTGCCGTACGCGTTTAATGTGATAACCGACAATGAACCGTCTAGAAACATTAAAATAACATGTCTGTATAATATATGTCGTCTATAGAAACGTTATTTCCATATGTTCTCCCGACAAGCAATGTCAAGGACATATAAATCCTCAAACTGCATGTATGTAGTGTGCTCCTTAAATATGATAAGCCTTCATGTTATGTTAAAAAAAATTGTAATTTATATAGAATATCATTTGTACTTATATGAAAATGAATCACAAACTCCAATATAATAAAACAATATAGCTCAGCAATTTGCGGTTTATATGGTTAATATGGGTAGTCGGGACGTTACAATTTTCCAGTGTTCTTCGGGCTTTCAATTTTTTGGGGAATTTTGTATTTGGATAAACACCCAAACATCCATTTTCCACACCCGCTTGTCTTTTGCAGGGGCGCGGGTCCGGGTGGAGGTAGTTTACCATTTTATTCTAGCAAAAACAATTAAGTAAATACAGAATAACTTCAGCATTATGAAATTATGATAGGCCTAATGGAGGGGATGGTTACAATACGCTGTCATTTTAACCATCAAGGGATAGCGGGTTAACCTAGGCGGTAACTGGAGGTGCTTGATCGAACCAGTTTGATCTACCGTCTGCACAAATATATAATAATGTGAGGCCATGTAGGAGAAATACGAAAAATGGAAGGAACACAAAAAATAGTTCATACAATAAAAACCAAAAGAGATATCTCAAAAATAAGTAATAAGGCCGACGAGTTTAAAAAAAGATTGCATTGTGTTTTGTCAGCACTTGGCAACGCCACTAATACGTATGGAGGGGGTACCTCCTAATGGCTGCGCAGCTTACAGTCTATCCCGTTTATTTAGCGATCTGTGATTCTGCGCAGCATGCAGTTTATTTTAGAAAGAGATGCAGAAAAAAAGCGGCGCATTTCGCAGGCGCTTAATCCGGTTGCTTATCCGTGTCACATGCCATGGGGAAAGTGCTTTCTTTAATTCTTCCATGAAGCCAGTCTAGGAAATTTATGTTGTTGTCTTCGGCTTGAGACGCGTCAGGAGTCACGTGTATTTCTGCTGAAGATGGCGGAAGAGGGCATAACATCAGCAGGACGGGACCGGGATCTACATCTTCGAGGGGTTTCCGATGGCCCCGCGGCCGGAGGGACAGGGAGAGGGTCCGCCAACAGCCCGGATGAGCCGCTTTCTCCTACTTCTGTCATCTTCTTTAAAGAGGCGCTGGGGTCGAGCTCCGTACAGTTACCCAAGAGTACGCCGCTGCACCCCGGACTGCCGCAATGCCAGCCAAACGCACAGAGACCTGCCCGGAAAAGTAAGTCCCCGCCTCAATCCACTTGATTATTTGCAGTCATACTGGTACTGATCGAGCCCCGTTAATAATATGGGCGGCTTGTCCAAATCTGGGGTATATGACTGTCCCATTTTCCAGCACAAAGGATATTTCTGTTGTGGCAGCCAGTCCCCGAAATGAAAGGTTCTTCGGCTGGCTGCGCTCGATCCGGGTTGCAGGGCTGAGACACCGTTGCGGTCACTGTGACGGTCCGTCTCTTCGGTTACTTTGGCAGTTTTTTTCTGCGGTTACTCTCTCTGCAGTCACTGTGACAATCTGTGCCTATAGTCACTGTGACAGTCTGAGGCCACTTTGACAGTTTGCATCTGTGGTCTCTGTTACATTCTGCGTCCACAATCCCTGGGACACATTGCATCTGGGGTCTCTGACAGTCTGTGGCCACAATCACTGGGACAGTCTGCCCTGTAGTCTCTGTGACAGTCTGTGTCTCAGGTCACTATGACGGTTTCCATCCACTGTCACTGGGACAGTCTGTGTCCGCTATCAATGGGACAGTCTGAGGTCACTGTGACAGTCAGTGTCTGAAGACACCGTAACAGTTGATATTTGAGGTCACTGTGACAGGGTCCACCTGTGTTCACTGTGATGGTCTGTACCTCCGGTCAACATGACAGTCTGTGTCTGCTATCCCTGAGACGGTCTGAGGTCACTGTAACAGTTTGTGCTTGAGGTCCATAGTCACCGTGATGGTCTCCGTCCATTTTCATCATGACGGTATGTGTCTCCTGTCACGGTGACAGTGTATCCGCAGTCACTCTGACAGTCTGACATCACTGCGACGGTCTGTGTTGAAGTATGTATGTAACAGCTGTTGAGGTTTAGTCTCTTACTGTGACATGCTGTGCTGTGACCGTAAACTGACCCAGCAGACAGACTGATTTTTGTTAACTTTGGGATCTCAGGGGATAGCGAATTTATTAAATTACAATTCAGTTACAAAATACTTTAGCAACTGCTTAATTTTTGTAATCGCCAGTGTTTTAATGGAGGAAGAATACATAACGGTACGAATGAATCCAAAAACACACTTTCCCCATCTATGGAGTGTTACTACACTTTGTACTTCATTCATTATGTTTGTATTGAAAGCTGCCACCCAAAAGAGGAAGCTGAAACTCACTGCGATTTCTGTATGCTGAAAGGGGAGGTTCCTGTCTGAATCTTTAAATCTTTAGGAAGCGCAACACCCTGTCACACAGAACCTGTGTGACCAAGCACGCACAGAGACACTAATGAACAAGTAAAATCCCAGAAGTACTACCTGTATTTACATTTAAAGGTCCAGTCACTACTGTGTGGTAGGTGCTGTGCTTTCAGGGGGAATTTGAGAATGCAAAAAGGATGGAATGGCGACATGGTGCAGTGAACATCCCAGCACATTGTTCTAGCGCCTCCTACTGTCATACTGAGATTCACTTTCACATTTACAGCACAAATTGGAAGTATTCCTTCCCCACTGGATAAAATGTTCAGTCTAGTCGCAAAGTGCTGAAATTGTGTATTTTATGTTTAACATTTTGGTGTTACTTTGCTTCATTCACTTTATATTTTAGTCAGTTTATTAACAAAAATGAGGCAAATTTAATGAAAGTGTTACAAAGCCCGATTCGGGCCCACTCAGCCATACACAGCGGATCTGCTTGATGGGAACAGAAATGCTCTGTTAATCCCTCGTAGGGATTGGCTACTTCACCCCCCCCAGTCGAGTGACCCTTGATCTTCAGCCGGGATAATCTGTCAGCCACAGCCAGCCCGCAGTGGCACGCTGAGGAGCGAGAGGAGCCTCTGCCCGCCATTTTTATTGACAGTGGAGTTGTTGTTGAGTTAGCAGCTTCTCCCTTTATTTACATTTATTCCTTGGCAGACATACAAGTGAGGATCAGGTAGCTGGGTTGGCCAGTGTGGCCGAAAGGACCTCGCTCAGGGGCCTAACGCTGATATTCTGACTCTGCTGACCCCTGGATCTGAACCAGCGATCTTCTGATTGCGGGACACAGAGTCCTAACTGCGCGAGTTTCCACTAGGTGTTCCGGTTTCCCTCCTTTTTCCCCTTCTAATTGGCATTTCTAAACTGCCTGTATTGTGTGACCGTGTGTGCACTGCAGTGGACCGGCATCGCATCTGTGGCGTGCCCCGTCCTTGTGCTCTATGCTGCCTGGCTCCAAGCCTCCCTGTGACCCTGTCTAGGGTAAGGGTATGGCCAATGGATGGATGGACTTTATTATACTCATGACCCTAAATACCTGGTTATTCTTCAGTGTCACATAAATCACAGGAAATTTACCTTTTAATCTCAGGTAACCACAAAGCTTGTCTTTATTTTTAGGTCATATTTCGCCAAGCTAGGTCTCCGCTCCGGTCTGATCTGTTCTGTAAATGGCTCTCCTTCTCCTTGGCCGCTCGGACATTCCCGCGGCTTATTGCTGAGTAGTTCAGCTCTCTCCTCTTGTTCTCAGACCCCAAGGACCCCTTTGCCATCGAGAGGCTCAACCTGATGAACATGGCCAAGCTGAGCATCAAGGGTCTGATCGAGTCGGCGCTGAACTTCGGCCGGACGCTGGACTCCGACTACGCCCCCCTGCAGCAGTTCTTCGTGGTCATGGAGCACTGTCTGAAACATGGCCTGAAAGGTCTGTCTGGCCCAGGAGCTGAGGGGACGACGGTGGGGGTGCTGATGTGTAGGATTGTGGAGTTTGTGTCTCATTCTCTGCACTGAAGATCTGGAAACTCTGCAGCATTATGGGAATGTAGACTCACTCGCCAGCTCCGGTGTGCTGAGCAGAACAGCTTATAGGACTCAAGTTGGGTTTTGGAAATGTACAGCACTGTGCAAAACTCTTAGGCAGTGAAAGAAAAAAATTAAAGCTGTTTATCTGGGTAGTAAATATATATTTGCTCTGAAAATAGAAACACAATTTAACATTACCGTATAAGCAAATTAACAATAACACATTTAAAATACTAGCAAGAATTCCTTCTATTCTCCAAAGAGTTACTGATATCTAGTTGGATGACTGGCTGGAATTTGCTTTGCTTCCCAAGCCTCTCCTCAGGAACACCCCAGCCATTCCGTATGTTCGTTAAATTTAACCACCAGCTCTCTAAATTGGTTGACTTGGTTACATAACTCAATTAGGTGTTGATTAGCCAAACTAGGGGTGTCAGTGGTCCACTCAAAAACACACATGGCAAAGTAGATGGTTGCTGCAAATACTGTAGTGACATTGGCAGAGGTTTTGTAAGGGCTAAGCAGACACACTTTTACAGACATTTTACAGATAGTTTTACACCACCATGAAGATTATTTAAGCATCAGTTTCTTTGACTGCCTAGGATGTTTCCCCAGTGTGGTATTCTGCACCCGCCTGTAATACTGTAAGTATAAGTAATACTGGTTAGTGTTTAAAATTAGCTAAACTAATAATAACAATGTATGTTTAGGAAGCAAGGTTGAGATTTATGGAATTTTATATATTTTCCTGAATGGCACAGTACCGTGTTAACTTAACATTGTTTAATTAGCATTGTCTATGACACTGATATTATTGACATTATTGACATCGCACTGCGATATTTCTATTCTGCCTCCAATTTGTATGACAGCCAAGAAGACCTTCCTCGGACAGAGCAAGTCTTTATGGGGCCCCTTGGAGCTGGTGGAGAAGTTAAATCCAGAAGCTGCAGAAATTACAGCCAGTGTGAAGGAACTGCCCGGACTCAAGTGAGACTCTCATATGTTAGTTACATGGAGTGTCTTTATTCTGAAATTGGTCTGTGATGTTCCAGTCGCCCTTAGATGGCGGTGCCCTTGGAATGCTAATCGCTGTCTCTCTTTGCCCCTGCAGAACACCTCTGGGCCGGGGAAGAGCCTGGCTGCGTCTTGCCTTGATGCAGAAGAAGCTGTCGGATTACATGAAAACCATAATTAACAGAAAGGACCTGTTGAGGTAACTCTCAGTGCTAGGTCCCCGTGACGCCCAGAACGTCACATGACTCCTGCTTCGCCACAGTGGGCCGTGACCGTCGCGCGTCTCTCTCATTCTCAGTGAATTTTACGACGCGAACGCACTGATGATGGAGGAGGAAGGTGCCGTCATCGCGGGGCTGTTAGTGGGTCTGAACGTCATCGACGCAAACCTCTGCATGAAAGGGGAGGACCTGGACTCGCAGGTGACACAGACCCGCGCTCCGAGCTCCTGTGGAAAGCGGTCGGTAGCCAGAACTGCATCCCGACCCATCTGCAGTTAGGGCCGTTAATGAACTAAACGGGGAAAAAAAAAACCACACTTTCCCAACAGAGTATAAGATCGATGGTGTTCATAGCCTGGGTTTTATTGAGCTAGTATCGGGAAAAATTCATTGTAGAGTCTTAAAGCACTTATGTAAGTCGCTCTGGCTAAGGGCGTCTGCCAAATGCTGTAAATGTAAATGTAATGAATGCGATGCCAAATTTGAAACGTCTGATTCCCGGGGAGAGTGAGAGTCCCGCCCTGTGTGAGATCTCGTACACCTCTAATGAAACCCGACGTTCCGGGGGAAGCATTTCCGCAGAGCTAGTGCGAGCCCTGAAGCTGAGTCTCTCTGTCTCCTAGGTTGGGGTCATCGATTTCTCCCTGTACCTGAAAGATGACGGCCAGAGCAGCCAGAGCCCGGAAGGGTAGGCCGCCTACTGGCTGAATAGCTCCTCTGTTCTGTCCGTTTTCCGTCCTCTGACATCACCCCCCCCCCTTTTTTTTGTTTCAGGGATGGACAGATCACAGCTATACTCGACCAGAAGAATTATGTGGAGGAGCTCAATAGACATTTGAGGTATTGCTGTATTTAAACGGGCATCCTGCATACATCTTTACCATGGACGCACTATCCAATGGGATTTCTTTCTTCCAACAGCGTGTCAGTGAATAATCTGCAAATAAAAGTCGAAGCCCTTGAGAAATCAAACACTAAGCTGACAGAGGAGGTAGGTACTGCGTTTGGCAGGCAAATACAAAAACTGAGACACAAAAAAGCTGCACATGTTTTCAAATTAATTTAAATAATTAAAAAATGTATTACCTTCATTTTCAAGCTCTACTCACATAAAGTGTGTCCCGTTAGGTCAGGTGTGGGCAATCATTTTCTCTGGAGGGCCATTTCCTCATGATTATTTTCCCACAATTTTTTGGGGGAGGTTCATTTTTGCGTGCCGGTGTGGAAATATGTATTTGTGATTATGGCACTTAACAGGTAAAACATTAACAGTTTTAATGATCGGTGGGGCCAGTAAATATAGGCCCTGCTGGCCGGCTTCTGCCCCACGCTGCTCTAAGTAAAAGCTCGTCATTCAATGGACCGCAACCAGTGGACCAGGCGGCCATGTTAATACTAACTTCAGAGTTGAGACTTTTAAATGAAATACTTTCAGTTCTGCGATGCGACTATAGCAACATCGATCAGACCCTTTTATGCAAAGTAAGTTCCAGGTGAGGGAGGGGACTTGCGTGTGCTCCCTGGGAGTCTGCCCCAGCACCTTTTGTGTGGTTAGCACCCTACTTGCTGAGCTACGGGCGTAGCTCTGTACTTCACAGAGCCTCTTTCTCTTTCGCAGCTCGCTGCTGCCAACAACAGAGTGCTGGTTCTGCAGGAGGAGATCTCTCACATGCAGAATCGGAACGCCCTGCTTTCGGAGTGCAGCCACAAGGTGCGACTGTCACTCCGGTACTTATGCGCACAGCCACGACCCCGGCTTTAACGTTCACTGGCGCGTGACTGTAAATGGGTCTGTCTGCTGTCAGATGGCCGTCTGTGATGATCTCGTGCCGTCTGCTAACCCTAACCCTAACCCATTTATTTTCTGCCCGTCTCCGCTCTCAGGGGCCTGGCGCAGAAGTGGCTGCTGACAACCCGGCTTCAGGAGAGGCGTGGAAGAAGCTGAAGGAGGAGACGCAGCTTCGTCTGGTCGGTTCCCGTGTCTCAGCCGGGGCAGGACAGGGCGTGTCCTGTTTTGTATCTGAATGTCTCTGCTGTTCTGTTCACCCACAGATTGGCGCCTCTTTTATTTTTTCTTCCCCCCCATATTTCAGTTCACCAATACTTTTGTATAGTAAAGCCTTTGTTGCTCTTTCTGTCTGCTGAGACTGCATTAGATAATTCCTCTTATATAATGAGGTCACAGGAGTCCCACAGCCTCCATCTCCCATCATGCTCTGCTGCTCCACTACCACCAGCCCAGGAAAGATAGGGGTGCACATGGAAAATAAAGCACTCAAAGTGGCTGAAGACTCACTGTTGGGGGGCTATACACCTTCATATGTCATTCTGTAGTTTCATCGTTCAATATTTTTAAATTCTCATCCATTTACTGATGTACCACTGTTGTTTTTGGATTCTTTGATGCTAGCTGCTGCCACAATCTTGCACGACCCCTGATGTGCCCTCTCTCCCATTATTTTTGGTAACATTTGTGGCATTTAAAGGAGCGCCCCCAATCACTGACTGTCTACATGCTATATTGTCAGGGGATAGAGAAAAGACATAAAAAAACATAATTTTGTGCTGAAGGATGTGGAGAATGAGCTGGAGGTGCAGATTGGAATGAAGCAGGAGATGGAGCTGGCCGTGAAGATGCTGGAGAAGGACATCTGTGAGAAGCAGGATGCTCTGGTGGCTCTGCGCAAGCAGCTTGATGATATGAGGATGCTGAACCAGCAGCTCTCCCACAAGGCCCAGGTACCACAGAAAGGCAGCCTAGGCCAAAGCCAGACTCCCGCCTTTCAATGTTAGTTTTCACGTTTTAGAGTGAGTTGTGACTAAAACAAGGCATTTTTAAAGGTCCTATACGGCAATCTCAGTACATGCCAGACTGTCTATTTTTGTGTCAGACAGATTTGGGGTGATCATCTTACTGTTCCTGTGCCTCTCCCCAGAGCTCTGATGTGTCCTTGAAACAGAAGAGTGACATCATCAGCCATCTGGAAGAGAAGACAACACAGATGGCCGCAGTGATCAAGCAGCTGGAGCTCAGGTGAGCATATAAGCGTGTCTTCTGTACAGTCTGGGAGGTGTGGCCCCGGTCTCTGTCCCCTGTCCGGTCTCGGCGGCCTGGGCCTGGTCTCTGTCCCCTGTCTGGTCTGGGGTGCGTGGCCCTGGTTTCTGTCCCCTGTCTGGTCTGGGGGGCGTGGCCCTGGTCTCTGTCCCCTGTCTGGTCTGGGAGGCGTGTCCCCTGTCCAGTCTGGGGGGCGTGGCCCCGGTCTCTGTCCCCTGTCTGGTCTGGGGGGCGTGGCCCCAGTCTCTGTCCCCTGTCTGGTCTGGGAGGCGTGTCCCCTGTCTGGTCTGGGGGGCGTGGCCCCGGTCTCTGTCCCCTGTCCAGTCTGGGCAGCGTGGCAACGGTATTTCCTGCCAAATATTTTATGTAACAAAAATATAGTATGTCATTTCATTTTAACAGCACTGTGACTTGTTGCAAACTCTGAGCGGCCCTAAGGATGCAGTGCAGTGGGGGCACTCGACCAATCTCAGGAATAACAGCTTTTCTTTTCTGTTTTCCCCTGTTCTGTTCCTCCATTTTCATCCCTCCAATCACTTATTTCCTCCGTTAAGTGAGAAAGATGTGGTGAAACAGGCCAGAAGTCTTAGTTCTGTAGCCCAGAAGCTGCTCCTCCAGGAGCAATAGGCCAGCAAGAGCTGTTGCCATTTAAAATGCCTCCTAGCACTAACAGTGATTCATTTTGTACTCTAATGCATTATAGAAGAACCTAGATAGGTTTGGGTCCAATTCCCAAACTCATCTGAGTCATGTTTCCAATTTTATTTAATAGCCTAGGAAACCACAAGCCCCTGGAAAATGAATCGGTTTTTGTCCCTCAATTGTGCCAACAGTTAACAGCAGAATATTTAATCTGTGAAGAATTTGTACCACCATAGTGCCATTTTCAAAATAGCCGAGACTTTTTCCACTGTGCTCATAAATGCAAGTGGAAGCAACATAAACAAATGAATAAAGTTTTAATTTAACAACTGATAAACATGCAAAGAACGGATTGGTCGGCTTCTACATACCGATGGTGTAAATACCGATGGTGAGACACTGTCCAGGTGGTCTGTTTGAGCTGAATCGTAGTGCTGAGGCAGTCTGCACTGAGAATGTCCTGTCATGAAAATGTAGCTCCGTGACTCAAGCATGGCCTCTAGTGCCTTATTTCTTAATGAATCCTCCCTTTGGTCCAGTGGAACGTTTTGTAATGGGGAAGCAGGGAAGTTCCCTTTCTGCTACGCATGACGTCGGCATGCTCTCTCTCCTGCATGATCTCCCGCCCTTTCCGTGCTCGCTAGGATGATTCGTAGCTCTTTAATTGTCTGGTATTTGTCAGAACGAGTTGTTTTAAAGCATGCTGGATTATTTGTCCTCCTGACGCAATAAGGGCAGCGATGTAGAGTAATATTCTTCCAATCTGATTCCCCGCCAGAGTGCTTAAGACTCACATTACAGGCGGACAGTGGTGTTTTAAAAGCTTGTTATGATTCATTCTCTTATTCTAGGTCAGGACAGACATTAGAGACCATGACTGATACTCTTACTCATCTCCTGCTACGGTGTTCTTGTTCCAGTGTAGAAACGTAATGTCACGTAGCCCTTTGCAATCTGCGCTAATACTTAGAAAATAGGGATCCATTTAATTAGGCACTTCCGCTTTGTTCAGGGATGGTTCACAGATACCAGTTTAGATGCCTGAAAAGATTGCTGGAAATAGTTTTGACAATGTTAACTTGCAGTAGTTTTTGTTAGTATGTGGGGGTACATGATTTAAGGCAGTTTTGATTGCATGCTACCATGGCGATGAACTCTTATTCTCGTTGAACTTTAGTTTTCCAGTTTGATCTGGTCACCTTGGCTAACACACATACTCACACATTCCCCTGATCATCCCAAGAGTCTGACAGTATCACTCTTTATGATACAGCTGATTCAGTAATACTTTATGGTGCTGATTCACAGTACTGTGTAAGAAGGCAGTCAGAGAAAATGTAACAAGAATTTCTTCAGTTCTCCAAAAAGTCACTGATATCTTGTTGGATGGCTAAATGAACACAGTTCCTAAACCTCTCCTCAGGGGCACCTTAGCCATTCCATGTATTTGTTACATTTCACCACCAGCTCAATCAACTTAATCAGTTAAGGTTGAGGTTTTGATTAGCCAAACAATGTATGCTAGTCAAAAAATACATGGGTACATGCACTCACCTAAAGGATTATTAGGAACACCTGTTCAATTTCTCATTAATGCAATTATCTAATCAACCAATCACATGGC
>JAODKL010000040.1:20912397-20924605 GCA_026780765.1 Petrocephalus schoutedeni | reverse complement strand
CAAAAACGGAGCTCCTGCGTGAATAATAGGGTTTAAAATGAAAAGAAAAACTACTTTTACATGAAAAGGCTTAGCGGCACAAGATATTTACATCTCGGCGGCGGAGATGCGCATTCGCGAGGCAGACGCAGAGCCCGGAAAGCGAGCGAGCGCGTCGTTCGACGGTAAAAACCATTACCCGTGCTTAATTGGGCAATGTCACTTTTCGCGGCCAGCGGGTTAATTTCACTCGCAATCAGCGTCGTAGTTTGCCGTGCTGTACTCGAAGGCTTTCCCTCCGACGCAGCCCCGATCTCCGCCGCCTTCTGGCAGCAATGCCGGCAGCACACGTGGGAACATTCAGACAATAAACAAGACGCCGATCAGAGCGGTAACCGGGTCTGGGATTCATACAGCCCGTCAGCTGTTCCCCTCGGCACGCATTACCGGGCTGCCCTTACCTACTGAAGCCCAGTCTCCATTTAACATTTCGTTAAATTTGGTGAGCAAGTAAGGGAAGCGAGTACCAAACAAATATCACATACAGCTGGGAACTGGCAGCTTACTTTTCCGGCCACCTAAGGTCGGGCTTACGGGCCCCTAGGGTGGCTGGGCGTCTCAGCGGGTTTAGGCAGACACGGCGCTGGTGTACGGGCTGAGGGCTTCCCGGGCCGGCGACCGGCCCGGCCAGGGGTGCCGGAAAGATTCTTCCCCCGGGCTGTGCGCTCCGCTGTCCTGGGAGCCGGGACCGTGGACCCACTAACGTGTAAAAAAAAATAATAATAAAGGGCTCGCAGAGAGCCGGCCCTCCCCGGGCGGCCCCGCACAACCCCTGGCACACGTAGCTAAATGGGCTCGTTAGACACCCGCAACAACAACGCAGTTTCAATGCGGTTTTCCCGGCAGAACTCAGCGCGGGGCCGGGCCCCAGATGGCGCATGCAGGCTAAATTAACCTGACGCCAAACGAGCCGCCAAAGCTACCTCGGGTTTGTCGTTACAGTCTCAGGTTCGTCTTTCTCTTCCAGTCGCACAGCAGCAATTTTCTTCAGATATCTCACTGCTTCTGGGAGAAGGTCCCCGGCGCGATTATATACAGCCCAGTCGCGCCTTATCTAGCACCTCCGGGAAATCGCACATAAAAAGCCGGCGGCTTCACCAATTTATTAATTCGGCAGAACTTTCATATATAAAATATTCGTTTTCTAGACAGATTCTATTTTAAACAAAACGACTGTGATTTTAAGTCTCATACGAAGGACCCTTGGGCAAATACAAAGACACCTAAATATGGCGGCAAACTCTCACTGGCACTTCCTGTTCTCGCTTTGTCCCAAATCGCCACCTATCGTCTACGTGCTGTGAGACAGATATTTTAAGGGTGTCCCATTTCTTTACACCTTAATTCCTCACGTAGGAGGGACTTAGAAATATTGAATTTTTAGGCTGATTTTTTATCTCAGAAACGGCGAAAACGTTGTTCGACGTTTGTATATATGGTTAAATCTATACGTACACTCTTTCCCCACAATTTCTCCTAGATTTATTTTGTATAATTGCATGCTATGTCACTTGCTGATGAATTTCAAGAAAAAGAATTTCGAAAAGAAGTACGGTGTAGTTAAATTTCTAACAAAACAGTTTCAGTCCCTATGGAATTTTTTGAAGGGGTTTGCCCCCCAAATAATGTACAATAATTGATTAACTAAATCATATGTTTTGTATTACCGGTAATAAGAATTGGAGTTGGTGAGTTGGTCACAAATTGTAAACTTAGCCTGGCAAGATGGAAAAGCCGAAACAAATTCGTTCGTATTCGTTCAAAATGGGACATAGCATTTTATTCTTATACTCGGGATGGATGGCATCTCTGCATTAACAGTAAAACAATAAAACTACTTTACATGTATATGGCATATACTGACATTTCCAAGGACAGTGAGTCAGGAAAGTTTTACACTGTATGTTGTAGTAATAAGTGCATTGGATATAATTGTTTTAAGCTGCAGTTTATATAAGAGATTAAATAGCGATGCTCCGGTGGATCGACAGCCGATTTAAATTGGACGATTTTGCGGATGACGTACGTGTGCTTTTTGCTTTAAATTTTTCAAACGCAGCAGTAACACTATTTACGTAGTCTCCGGACTAGGAGTTTCACCAGATCTCTATAAAAGATGAACAATTTGCAACATATGTATAAAAGAAGTTGCTCGCGGAAGATCGTCTGTTAAAGCATTCAAAACTATGAACCTTATTAGACATGCGAGTCATTACTCGTACGAGAAATATGAGAACTTGCGTTTATCTTTGTGCTTCAGTGTAGAAAGGAAGTGGTGCTCAGTACATCTTTTGGATAAGATTTTGGATAGGAGGTATAAATTCTCTCCAAAAAAATGCAGAGATGCATTTATATTTCTTTTAAAAACCACCTTCGTTTCTTGGAAACGCAGTTATGGTAGTAAGTGACTGCCTTTTTATTAAATATTTTATTAAAACATTTATTTTAACTGATCTGAGATCTTTTAAAGCAAGCCTTTTTATTATAATTTCTAAATAATACCACATGTAGCCTTAACAAATAAAGAAACAAAAAAGATAAGAATAGTATACTGGTTTTTATTAAGCATGTATTTGTTTTATTCAGTCGAAACGAGTTAATAGCCACGGAACACAAGCTGCTACGTTGAATTCACTTCATTAAAATAATACTGCTATTAACTTGAATGGTGTATGTTTTTATTTTAAAATAAGGGTTTCACTACCATTGCCAATACTGACTAGAGCGATTAAATTTCTGCGCGTTTGATTATGCGCTGAAAAACAAAGTGGCAATTCTGACACAATGGAATCCGTAAAAAAATCTGATCGGAGCATCTCTCCTTCTTTCCATTTCTATAATGATACGAATCACTGTTAGCTCTTGCCCATTTTTTAGCATTTTACAAAACTATGCAGTGGGTGGCTCTGAGCAGGGGGTAAAGTTATTTTCCATTTCCCCCACCCAACCACCCTGTGATCGGCAATCGGCGATTCCAGCGATCAGCCCCCAAAAAACTGATCAGAGCATCCCTGTAACAGATGCAGATACACCGCGTCAATATGCAGTCGTTAAATGTGCATATATCGCTAGATTTCGTCTTACTGAGTACTTTGGCGGATAAATGTCCTAAAACTAAAAGAACTAAATCTCCCAGACAGCCGACGTTGCACATAAACTGGCTTCCAGTGTGCAGGTGTTTGTCAAGCGCCGTTGGGACCCTCTGTGACGCAATTTCCGCCAGCGTTCATGTAGTCCGTACTGATGGCAGAAGGAAGGTTAGATGTTCTTGAAATGAGAAACATGGGGTGTGTATGAAGTCTCTTGTAAGAAATAATTTAAACACCCAGCTTCATCGCGCCCACTCATTCATTTCGCTATGAATGGCGCCTTTCCGTGTCACGGCAGTCGCTTCCTATTTGTGCAGGCGGACGCCCCCGTGCAGTCGTCTGCGGAATCTGCGCAACTGTGTTTGGTGACGTCAATTCCGGTGGCGCTCGCTCAGTTCACGAAGCGGGACAGATCGCGCTCCTATACAATGTACACTTGACTGCGGACGGTGTTATTGGGCTCCTCCGATTAGAGCGCTGCCCACGCTTCGTGCTGTTGTGATTCTGTACTGTATTTTAAAAATGCAAAAAATTAATAGGTATTGCACTGTAAAGACTACATATGGCTCTGTGTGTCTGATTTAAGTATTTTATAAAATAATGCTGTGCAATATTATTATTCAGCACCCACCTTTCATATAACCATTTCATATTTAAGCGTGACAGTTTAACAGCAGTAGCTATATGGGTGTAAGTAGTATTATTACAGAACAATAATTCAGAAAGTCCACCTCGTGTGTTTCTGCCTATTCACTTAATGTGCAAAACAAAACGATCATATTTATAACTCGATAATAAACGACCCACCCCCACCAGCTAAAGACTGACAGCTTTCAGGGAAATTTAGACCTGCAAGTAGAGCGACACACTGGTCGCAAGCGAGAAGAGACGCCGATGAAATCGAAGAATACGGGGGCTTTTGATACTAGCTGTAAGAAAATGTCTGGGACAACCTGCGGTGGGGGGTAGGGGGGGGGGTCATCACCATTTTTTATATGCATCCATTTTGTTAGGGGCGTTTTTTGAACCGTAACATGTCTGCACGCAAGTCATCTAATTCGAGATTTATTTCATTTAGCGCATTTTTAAAGCCTATAAATCCGGATGCGATGTTTATAAAAGCCGTATTTATGCTGGCGCCCGGGCGAGCCG
This sequence comes from Petrocephalus schoutedeni, assembly GCA_026780765.1. Classification (NCBI taxonomy): domain Eukaryota; kingdom Metazoa; phylum Chordata; class Actinopteri; order Osteoglossiformes; family Mormyridae; genus Petrocephalus; species Petrocephalus schoutedeni. The sequence continues at coordinate 20,920,325 of JAODKL010000040.1, read as the reverse complement.
TCCTGTGCGGGCGTAGCGCCGTGTCGATGGGGGGAGGGGAGCCGCTCAGGGGAGGGGGCACAAGGAAAAAAAAAAGAAAAGGAAAAAAAGGCTGGGATGTGAATCCTCATATGAGGCAGGGGGAGACGGGGAGATCTCTGCTCGGCGACGCGCAGCCCACCGTCGGCTTTTCGGCCGGCGCCCTCAGCCCCGCTTGCCGACTCCGGCGTGCGCCGAAAATGCGCTGCCGTCGTCCCTCGGAGGAAAAACACAAGAAGCAGCGACACCCCCTCCCTTTAAACAAAGGTCAAAGTTCACAGGAAGCTGGGGGGCTGCCATTTTTCCCGTGCAAACATTTTAGATGCAAAAGAGCCGAAGAGTGGTGGTCGCCGTGCCTGTTTGCCGTGTAGATTTTTTAAAGTTTTCTCCCCCCGCCCCCCTCCGGCTGGCAGACGCGCCCGTCTGTGGATGAAGACGACATGGAAAGGGTAGCGGAGCAGCCGTGGAATTCGTCCTACACCTACCAGGTGAGCAAGCACAGCGCCGAGATGCTGCACAACCTCAACGCGCAGAGAAAAGATGGAGGCCGCTTCTGCGACGTGGTGTTGCGCGTCGGCGAGGAGAGCTTCCCGGCGCACAGGGCGGTGCTGGCGGCCTGCAGCGAGTACTTCGAGTCGGTGTTCAGCTGCCAGGCGGAGGACGGCGAGACCAAGGAGCTGGAGATGCACACCATCAGCCCCAAAGTTTTTAAGGACATCCTGGACTTCGCGTACACCTCCCGGATCGTGGTGCGCCTGGAGTGCTTCCCCGAGCTGATGACGGCCGCCAAGTTCCTGCTGATGCGCTCCGTCATCGAGATCTGCCAGGAGGTGATCAAGCAGTCCAACGTGCAGATCCTGGTGCCGCCTACGCGCGGGGACCTCAGCCTGTTCCGCACGGCGCCGGCCGCCGACCTGGCTTACCCCGTCCCCCTGGACATGTCCAACGGCGCGGCGCTGCTGGCCAACGGCTCCGCCTTCGGGAGCAACGGGCAGGGCCACGACGTGGACGGCGCCCACGCCCCCGGGCCGGTGCTGTCCGCCGCCGGCGCCCAGTCCGCCCTGCCGGCGCTGCACGCCGTCGACCGGCCGCCGGGGACGCAGGCGGAGCTGGCAGGCAACCCGTTCCAGGCGACCGTAAAGAGAGGCAGGGGGCGGCCGAAGAAGGTGCCGACCATGGAGCCGGTGCTGTTCAACCACACGGCGCACAAGGAGCACGGCGTCTTCCCGTGCGGCGTCTGCGGGAAGGTGTTCCCCGAGGCCGTGCGCCTGCGGAGCCACGAAGCGCAGCACGCCGCGTCCAGCGACGCCGGCAGCGCGACGGCGGCCGCCGTGGGCGTGGGCGGCGCCGGGCTGCTGGGCCACCCTCAGGCCGGGCTGCTGGAGAACGGCGTGGCGCTGCACTGCGGCGGCGGCGCCGAGGGCGGCCGCAAGCGGGAGCGGACGCGGCGCCACGTCGGCTGCGACATCTGCGGGAAGGTGTTCCGGGACGTGTACCACCTGAACCGCCACAAGCTGTCGCACTCCGGCGAGAAGCCGTACGCCTGCCCGGTGTGCGGGCTGCGCTTCAAGCGCAAGGACAGGATGTCCTACCATGTGCGCTCCCACGACGGCTCGGTGGGCAAGCCGTACGTCTGCCACAGCTGCGGGAAGGGCTTCTCCAGGTAAGTGCCGGCGGCCGGCCCGGGTGATGCCGGGTGATCCCGGACCCGGCGCGCCGATCTCGGTGCGTGGCACGGTAGCCCGGTCAGAGCAGTGCCGGTCCCTCTGCTCTGACTGACGGGCAACCTGACTGGCAAATGCGCTCGGCGTCCGGCCGCTGCGGGGCCACGTGTGCGGCTGTCAGCGTCCGGGCGGCATGGCGCCGGGGGCCGGCTCTGTGTGCCCCGCCGCCCGGAGATCCACATATGCATATGTATAGTGCATGCTGGCTGCTTCCCGTGTGTGCCTCTTCCTCGGAGGCACAGCAGTTAGATGTCGCCTTGCTGTGGGCAGCTTACACCGGTGATGGAGGTGACACTGATTGCTGTCCTCTCTGCTCTTTTTGGACTGGAAGTGCACAGGGAGAGTGCCACGATTCACCCTTAATGTGTCAGAGGGTCTAAATGTCTCCGCAGCTCCGTTCAGTATAGGGGTGACTGCCTTACGAAGAAGTGGTGACCGTGCAGTGTGACATTGGCAAGTGGTGTCCTCCATCCAGGCGCAAAGTGGCCCCTACTGCAGCCCAGCTCCTATTGTGTGTTGTTGTTGTTTTTTTTTGTTGCTGGCTGAATGGATCTCGCTACTTTACTTTGTTATGGATGTTGGGCAGTAATTAGTAGCCTTCAGGCTCTTTGTTATTACCATACTGTGATGTTTATTTCAGCATGTCGGTGCACGTCTGCTCTCCATGTCATTGTAGCCTTCAGCACTGCATATGAATGGATGGATGGATTAGGTTATACATTATTATTATTTTTCTTATTAAATGAATTTGATCAGTTGAGTATGGTAGAGTAGAATCCGTCACGCTGTGCTCACAAACAGAATGTCTATACGTTTCACATCTGCTTAGACTCCCCAAAGGCACACCTGGAATCCCCCCCCCAGTGGGTGGAGTTGGCAGAGACGGCTCCATGTTCGCTGGATGTGGTCTGGGAGCAGGTGGGAGATGTACCACTGTTTTCCCGCACCGCAAACCTGTGCAGTCTCACAGTAATCTGTAATATGCCTGGTCCTTGACAGATTACCGCTTCGCCGTGGGGGGAATATGGGTAGGGGTGATGGGGACTCGCTTATACTGACATGGTTCATAGGTGTTAATGAAGTCTCCGGTGTCTGCTTAATTAAAAATCCGGCCACTGTAGAGGTTTAAGTAAAGGTCTGATTACCTGGGATGGGTGGCATCAAGCAGCTCTTACTTATGTTTCATACTTATGACTGTATAGTCGCCAAGCTCTCCCGCACACTGGCATGTTCACCTTCTCACTGCTTGGCTGCAGAGGCCTGTCCCGATTTTCCTCTGGGGGTGAGTGTCCTCTGAGATTTAAAGAGTTTAAATTTAAGAGTGAGGTTATCTCCAAGTGTGACTGCAACCTCAGATTAAAGAGTAATGCTTTTGTGTTCAACAGGTGCATCGTGTTTGCCTTTATGCATTTGCTCAGTCGGTGCCTGTAGTTTTTAAACTTTATTCGTTTCACGGTTTACCTCTTTTCTCCGCGCCTCCTGAAGATTGTACTAAAAGTCCATCCATCCGTCCCTCCCTACAGTTTCCGACAACTTATTTTACAGCTTATCCTGGGTATCCCAAGGCAGTGATGTCAGTCCTTCACAGGGCACATATAGACACTTAGGAATTTTAAAGACAAGTTTAGATTGTGGGCAGAGACCCAGGTGACATGGAGAGAGTGTGCAAGCTCCGCCCTCCTAGGGGAGGCAGGATTCTCCTACCGAACCCTGGAGGTGTGAGTTTCATGTCACTTTGCTGCTTAATTAAGATTACGGTTCCTGAAATTGTCGCCACTCATCCGTTTTTACACGGCGGTGCTGCTGCATGTTGCCGTAAGATGCTGTTTCTCGTCTTGCGATGCTGGTTGCTCTTCCCTGGCGGCCCCCCCGCTCCATCCCTTCCGTATCGCCGCTTCGGGTTGCGTATTTCTCTTTGGTCTTAAGAAGCACATCAGTCTCATTTCCACAGTCTCATATCTGCCCCTTTTGTGTTCAGACCCGATCATCTGAATGGCCACATAAAGCAGGTCCACACGTCAGAGAGACCCCACAAGTGCCAGGTGAGTACATCAGGCGGTGGGGTCGCGACCTGTCCGGAGCCTCTGAAGGTAAATCTGTCGGTTTTAATTAAGGTCTTTTCATGCTGGGCTATTAGAGCGCCCCCGTCAGGAGCCTGTCAGCTGTGCGTATTCAATGTGCCTCCTCGTCTCTCTGGCTGCCCCTCCCACTCCAGATATGCAACGCCTCCTTCGCCACGCGGGACCGCTTGCGCTCCCACCTGGCCTGTCACGAGGACAAGATCCCCTGTCAGGTGTGTGGGAAGTTCCTGCGGGCTGCCTACATGACGGACCACCTGAAAAAGCACAGCGAGGGGCCTCACAACTACTGTGCCATATGCAACAAAGGTAACGGGCGTGGGCGCGGGGCGCTCGGGCCTCTGATTGGTGTGGGAGGGCCACTCCGACCCGTGACAAATGTGGGAGGTGCAGTCGAACCTGCGTTGAAGTTTACCGTCCTCGTTAACTTTTCCTTTCATACACTCGTTTGCGTTTCTGAGTTTTTATTTTGGCGGGTTCTGCGTGCTCCCAAGCTGGCCTGGCACCCTTGGCTGGTCCTGGTGGGGTAATATGCAAGCAGCTCTTAACAAATGCAGCACCTTTTAGCTGGGGGGTTCAGGTGAGACTGCGTGAGATGCTGGTGGGTCCACATTCTGGGGATGGGCGCAGTCAGACCGGGATACAGGAAGTGCTTGTCAGTTTGTGGATGCTTGCACCGCCACCTGAGTGTGACCCTTGTGGCGCCCTGTCTGGTGAAGGCCGTCTCTCTGGCTGAGGACCGAGGCAGCCTGGAAACCACGTTAGACGCCAGACTGATGGAAGAAGGCAGTGTGGTTCAGGCTTATGGGAACAGCTTTTTTGGGAGATCGCTTACTGTGTCCAGATGAATGTGATCTTGGGGTGAATAAGAGAGGAATATTTCACTTTTATGGAATGGACACAGGGGATCTGGAGCGAAAGACCGTTTAATCTAGACCTCAGGATCGATCATGGACCCACCGTCCTAACCCACCCCAGGCAAATTTTTCTGCTGGGGACTCCCCCAGCTCAGCAAATGATACTGATAGGGATGGAATTTGGCCCCCGGGCCCCCCTGGCCTCGCGTGGTCCTCATTTGCGTCTGCTCTGTCCACTTTAAGACTTCTGCAGCTGTCAGCTGTCCGCCTTCATGTAAATAGAAGAGAGTCACCATCCCGCTCTGCGGTTTCCATTATCGGGTGTTGAGGGTGATGTAGAGGTCGAGCCCTGGGGTTGGGGCAGGTATCACACAGCGGTGGTGCACCTGTGCGTTTCCCGGGGACTCCTGCTTTCTTTACGCCTTATAGTAGTATGTTCTTGGGTATTGAGGTCTAATCTTGGGGAAGTTGGCTGACCTGAGGTCTGTGTCTGTTAACTGGTCTGTTCCACCAGGCTTTTTCTTTTTTCTCAATTGTTGGTGAGCCCAGGGCCATCCATAATGGGGGGGCGGAAGATATTCAGAGGCCCACACACAAATTTTGCTTGCACCCCGCTACCCCATACTCGGCAAATTTTATCATCAGCTTTCTCTCCTACATCCCCGTCTGGTCAGTTACCCAGCCCCATCTCCCACCCCCCCGGTACGATTCAGATTCCCCTTAAAAATGGTTGGGCCCTGGGTGACCCCTCTGCCTTCTGATGTACTGTGAGCAATACTGCAGTTATCTCCTGTCGCTGCCATCAAAAAAATCTTTGTTTAAAGATGCCTGTTCCATTTAAAGCATGAAAAAGTGACGTAATATCTGGTTAAAAGTGACACTGGCTGTTGGCCTTGGATTAGACTTGGAAACCATTTAAAACATGGTTGTGGTTTTCAGGAAGTGGTTGTGTGGTAAGCCTGAGGGGCGTGTGTGTGTGTGTGTGTGTGTGTGTGTGTGTGTGTGTCCGTGCGCGCGTGTGACTGCTGGCTTTGAGTTTCTTGTCCTCCTCGTTTGCACTGGTTGTAAAACTGCTGTGGTTGTTTTCTCTCCCTGTCATGGTCCCAGGTTTCTCCACCTCCTCCTACCTTAAGGTGCACGTAAAAACGCACCACGGCACTCCTCTGCTCCCTGCTGCCACTGCGCACCCCTTCCCCGAGCCCCGCGAGTCTCAGACGCACAATGGCGCCCCCTACCACTCGGGACGCCCGTGCGCAGTGGAAGGCAAGCAGCCGCGTGGCATCGCTGTCTCGCTGTCACTCGCTCCGCTGATGCTCGTGGGGAGGGGGGAGGGGGGGCGAAGAGGGAAGCACACTTTGGCCATGCTGACACGCAACCGCCTGCCATGGGCCCTCCACCCCCCCGATCATGAGTGGGGGGCTCAGAGGCACCAGCATCCTACCCCTGAAGTCCGTTCGTAATTGCTGACGAAATCGGCAGCCCCGACGTTGCCGTGTGGTTGCGGTCCGCATGTTCAAAGCTCAGGGCAGGTGAATATCTGAGCCCAGGGTCTGGATGGAATTAAGTGTCATGTAGCATCAACACAGGTTTGCTGTGAGTATGTAAGTGTTGCTGGGCCCTAGCTGGACGCTGTAAACACAATAAACACAACTTCACACACAGCATTAGTCTGCCCTATTACCGTGAACAGAACAGGAAAGTGATGCATAGATTTCACTATTTTAAATGTGTATTATGAATATTGTCCCCTGGCTCAGGTTGGTTTAATGGTTCAGATGAAATTGGTAGAATGTACAGTGTATGGTGTATGGGATACTCGTGATGTCACTTCCTGTTCTGCGTCTCCAGCCTGTACGCCGTCATCCTGCTGGGTTTGAGTGGGGCTGTCACATTGACACAGCTATGCTGTACAAGTGTGCCCTCTGCTGGCCATCTGCATGATTGTCCGCGCTCTCCATTTGGCCCCTGAGTGGTTGTGTTGTGCATGTATGGCCGCTGGCCTCCCCCAGCTGTAGCCGTGGTGGCCTGCTGGTATGGCTGTTTGTGTGGGCTGCTCCGCTCCTCTCTGCTCTCTTACCTGGCATGGCCACACCTGTCTAGTCCTTTTCCATCTAGCGCAGCAGCCAGCCGCTTCGCTTGTTAGCGTCATGCTAATATGCATGCTCATATCTTAAGATGTAAGTACTTACTTTATCCATTGTCTCCGTATTTAATGGATCTTTTTCGAAATATTATTGCCATTGAGACCAGCAGCCTCATAGTTGGGGGGGGTGTGAACAGGAATGCAGTGCAAATCGCCAATGCTAAAAGGGAGTTAAATTGATCTTTGTCAGCAGTACCAAACAGTTTGAAATTGCTTTGGAAATCTCATTTGGTCTGCTTCTGTGCAGCTGCGTCACCCGTAACGCCGTCAGGGTGGAGAGTCGGGTTGTTCACAGGCCGGGGCCTTCACTGGCACCGGAGACCAGGTGAGCGGCGAAGCTAACGTGCTAACGGTGCTCGGCCCAGATTGCGCGGGGCCGCCCGGAATGTGAACAAGCCCGAGGCCGGGCGAGCTCTCGAGGGGCCCGGGGGCGGTGTGGCCCGAGAGCCCCGGCATCTGGCAGGGTCCGGCTCGGCCCCCGGGTGGCGCTCTGGGGATCTAGTGTCAGCGGCAGAGTGCACTATTAGGAGGGGGTGGGGGCTGTCCGTCAGTGGGGGCCCAGCCTCGGGTCCTGCCCACTGGGGGGGTCTGCTGGCTTGGCAAGTAATAGTGGGAAAAGCTTCCTTGTCCTCGGCTTCCTTAACATCCCATCGTGTGACTAAGTGCCACCACTGCCCCCCCCCCTTCCCCCGCGCGCCCATCGCAGCTCCGCATGCCCCCCCCCCGCCGGTGGCCTCTCGCGCCTCCTGCCGTCACGCCGCTGACCTTCTGCTGTTCTTCTCCCCGGCCTTCTCCCCTCCCCCCCCATGTCCTCCTCGTCCCCTCGGCCTCTGTAGACCTGTGCACCAGTCGGCGGCTGCTGGTCACATTCCCCGAGGCGGAGGGCCGTTTCCGCGGGCTGGCCGGGCCCCCGGTGCTGCCCCCGCCCTGCCCCCCCAGTCTTAGCTTGCAGCCCGAGCTCCTCCTGGCAAAGCCTGGGGGGGCGCCCTATTTCTGGGAGTGCCGTGCTGCCGGGGCGCCAGGCTTTCCCCCGCAAGGGCCTCCTGCAGGTCAGTACGGCCGGGCCGAGGGTGGGGGGGGGGCAAGACACATGAAAAGAGGGCGGAGA
>JAODKL010000040.1:20891939-20912155 GCA_026780765.1 Petrocephalus schoutedeni | reverse complement strand
GGGGGGGGGGGTGGGGGGGGGGGGGGGGGGGGGGGGGGGGGGGAGGGGAGAGTCTCGCCGACAGGAGGCAGAGCCGCGGCCCCCACCGCGATTCCTGTGGGGGGGGGGGGCGGGCACCCCACGTGACACGATGAGCTTAGCATTTGGTGGCTGTCGCATCAGAAGCACGCGCCAGCAATGCCAGCCGCGGCTCACGGAGGCTCCGCCTGCTGGGTCGCCGCCTGCTGGGTCGCCGCTTCGGACTCCGGGCCAAGGTGCCGTTTGGCCGACTCAGCATAAAATAGGATTTGTCTGTCCTGCGCCAGACATCTGACGGTGTGTGCCGAGTGGTGGGCGCAGTGTACCGGGACATGTCGGCACGAATAGCGATGGGAGTCTGGAGAGCGCAGACGCGCGGAAATTAGGGATTTCGGTTGTCGCCCCCCTGACTTCCAGCAGACCGCTGCCGTGCCAGCAGAGGAAGACGACGGCGCTCGGATCGCAGCACTCTGGGCCCCTCGTCGCCGCCCAACACCTGCTTTGCGTTATTTGCGTGGTGGAGCATATCCTGTGTTTAATGTGGTCTGTCTGCATGCTGCTTAGCGCGTGACGCGTTGGGTCGCCGGTGCGTCCCGTGGCTTCGATTTCGCCGCAGATCTCTCTGGTTCCACACGTGAGTCGCCCTCCCTGACTCCCTTCCTTTAACAGGCACTTTTATTCCAAGCCTCAGAGAGTCCCTGGGGCTACTCAGGGGTTTAGCAGCTTAGCTCAGGGCTGCCGACCGCGGGATTCGACCTGGCAACCTCCTGATCGTAGGCAGGGCATGCTAACCCATTGAGCCACACAGTCATGCTCACACCTGGGGCTGTGCACCTGCCCCGTTCTGGGTCACACCCCACTGAAATCCGGGGGGCATCCGCCTGTCTTCTTTAGGACCCTCGCCTTGTACTTTTCACATGCCCCCCGGCATCCGCAGTGTCCTCCTTCCGCGGGACGGCACGGCCCCCACCCGCCCGGGGTCTTGCTCGGGTGCCGCAGGCCCGGTGTGGCAGGGGGGCCGGGCGTGCCATGTCTCCCCCGTAACTCCCGCTCTCCCCCCGTCTTTCCCCTAGATGGACAGGAGGACGGCAGCAAGTGTCCTCACCAGGGCTCGGAGAGCTCGGACGCCTCCTTCGGGGAGCTCTCAGACGTCGGGGAGCTGAAATCTCAGCGCAAGGGGCCGGACAGCGGGCTGAGCGGGTTCCCCTGCGCCGGGGGGGGCGGCGGGTCCACGGCCGGGGGGGGCAAAGCCAAAGCGGACTCTGAAAAGAAGCACCCCTGCAGCGACTGTGGCCAGGCCTTCCGCTCAAAGTCCTACCTCAACAAGCACCTGCAGCGTGTGCACGGCGGAGCCCAGAAAGGGCTTCCGGGGCCGGGGGCTGCCCTGGGGGACCTGGCCCCCTCACTGGGGTCTCCCTTCTCTCCTCAGCAAAACATGTCCCTTCTGGAGTCATTTGGCTTTCAGATCGTACAGTCAGCCTTTGCCTCCTCCCTGGCTGACACAGAAGCCGGTCACAGTGGCATGGGGATGGGAGGCAAATGAACTCCGGGGCGGGCGGTCCTGGGAACGAGGCTCACGGAGGGTAGCGCAGTTCTCGACCACTTTCACAAGCCCAGAACCTTTATTTTGTTGGGTTTTATAAGTGTATGGATTGCAAACTACCCACTTTAGGGCCAGTTTGTATGAGAAGTGTACATAAATATTCATATATTGTCTTTTATTAATTTTGAACAAATGGTATCTTTTTAACAAGCTCCCACGTGATACCAGGAAGATGTGATTTTTAGTGACGTAACGGGTCCCCCCCCGCCCATAACGAGCATACATGCAGTGTTCAGTCACACCTCCACACAGCGTCCACGGCGGTCCTGTCCAACCTCGTTCTGTCAAAGGGACGAGGAGGCGGGGGACGCCAGGCCTCGATGTCAGCGGAAACGCTAATCCCGACTATCATGTAAGTGTTCAGCGTCGCACAGAAGAGGGATTCGCCCGCGAGAGCCCGGGACGTCCCGCGCGGCTCAGACCAGACGGCTTCCTCAGGTGTCTGCTGCCATAATCACTGGTGGATCGCAACCCTAACCCCACCCGGGAAACACGAAGGAATCTCTTCCGGATACTCGATCTGTCCACATGTTCTGTGGGGAGAGTCCAGCCAGTCTGTCCCTTGGCACCTTTATAGCACTCCGTGGTCTCTAGATGTGGTCACATGTGACTGGAGAGGTAAACGCTCAGGCCACTGGGAAAGTGACATTGCAGCCCGATGACAGACGGGTGGATGAGGGCAGACTGCAGCTGGAGGGGGGTGCGTGGGAGTGTTTGGGGGGGGGGGCAGGGCACGCCGTCTGTGTGTCAGCTCATTGACGTGATTTCGCACCTTGGATTTATCATGGTTTGGTAGCAGGCGTGTTATTGAAAGCTGTAAATGTCCCCATCCTCATGTTCTGCGTCTGACGCCACCCCCCCGCGTGTGTGAGAGTGTGAGGGAGAGCCACTTACGTATGTCTCCAGAATGTAATTAAGCCAGACTCTTAGTACTTTATTTGAAAAATAAGTTCATTCTATTAACGTGTACATTCCGTAATTTATAAGATTTTACTGTTCTGATTGTCATATACATACACACGTTTGTGTGTATGTATATAAGATACATATATGTCTGTGTATATTTATATATATATATATGTGTGTGTGTCTGAGAGCGATGTGTGTTCTGTAAATAAATGCAGTTATTGCTCCATACCTATAGAGGAGAGTCACCAGGAAATCGTGTAGAAGTGGCAGATGGGACTTTTTTTTTTTTTTTTATATATACACATATATACATATATATATAATTTATTTTTTTGGGAGGGGGTGGGGAGTCTGTTTCCCACTGCCTGCCCTGTGCTCTGCTCTTATGGGGTGGGTTGGGTGTGAAACACTGGAGAGGGGGCAGGGTGGCTGTTTGCACTGTGGGCGTGTGCTGAGGGAGGTTCTGCATATGGAGAAAGCTGGATCCCAGGAGCTGGGGTCCAGCCAGCCATTGGAGAAGGTTGTTCCGCGGGATTGTGTGTGTGAAGTTTGGCTGTGTGTCCTCCCTGACTGTACAAACTCTGATTTTATTATTATTGTTGTTGTTATTTTTGGGACGTTGGGGTGAATAACAGCGCCGTCTCACAAATGAAATTATTCCTAATTTTGAGTTATAATGTTATATTTATGCTCCAGTGAGTAAATCTATTATTTAAGTGGTGGTGGTCAGTAGGGGTGTGGCCAGCGTTCTGGGAGACCACCATTTGAGCGTTTTGTCCTTGTTCGTGTTCGACGACCGGCTTTCATTACTCACTGATGCATGCATTCTCCTGCTTTCTCATAACTCATTTGTGTTTTGGTCTGTTGCAAAGTGCCTTCCAAATACTGATTACAAACCGTGGTTTTAAAGAGAATAAGCTGGGGGAAAAACGTCTAGGTCTAAATGTACAACAAACACCATTTACACATATGTACAGATGCGCGTGCACGGAACCGGGCGTGCGTTTGCAAATGTTATCTCTTACGGCTATTTTTTTCCTCAAGGTTGTTGGTTATTAACGTTAAGTTACTATTTTTTTGATATTTCATTATAAGCATACTTTTTCTATAGATGTTGGGTTTTGTACACTGTTTTCTGAGTCTGTAGTCTCTGACTTTATGGCAGAGATTTGGAACTAAATAAAGCTGTACATGTAAAATTGCGTCTGATGTTTGGATGGCGTGAGGAGCCTGGGGAAGCGCTGGTCAACAGAGGAAGCCGATGCAGAGAAGTAGGAAGCCAACAGGAAGCCGCGTTTCTGAGGACACCAGTTCCAATTGCTGTGAGACCAGGGCTTCCTCCAGTTTTAGTTTAATGATTGTTCCTTATCATCCCTGTATCTTAGTTCCCTGCAACTGAGTTGAGGATGGCAGCGGTATTTATGTAATTACGTAATTAAAATTTTGTAAACCTTCCGCATTTTTGGGTTCTACCTTTCGTAGGTGCAGTATAGCTGGCCATGGTGACTTTCATGTAGATGGATTTCAAAATTGAAGCAAATGAGGTCCTAGTACAACCCTCAACAGTCGGCAATTTAGGTATCATTTGTGATGGGTCTCTTGCTTTTCAGCCCCACATTAGCTATCTGGCTCAGACGTTGTTTTCTCATCTATGAGCATTGCTCGCCTCCATTCCTTCCTCAGGATTATTGATACTGAAGCACTAATCCAGGGTGTCATCACTACTCGCCTTGATTTTTGTAATCCATTGTTTACTGACCTCCCTTTCCCCCAATCTCCACAGATTACAGTATGTTCACAACTCTGCTGCCCACTTGCTTACATATAAGAATACATCATCCACATCATCCTGTTCTTCTTGATTAACACTGGTTGTTATTTACTTTCAGAATCACGCATAAATGAATACTAATCACCTGCTAAGCCCTTCATGGAATTGGCCCTCCTTATCCATCTGACCTCCGTCATCCGTACATGCAGACTCATGCATTAAGATCCTCAGGTTCTAACTGCCTTACGGTACCTAGGTTTAGGGTGTCTACTCTGAGTGGCAATAGCATCAAAAATCTGCACTTCCACAGAGACTGTGAGATGTACAATCTATTTAAGCTTTAAGCTCCACTTAAAAACATACCTATTTCAGGAATGTTATAATACAGTATGCAGTTTGTAAGGTTGCCTTGGAAACTCAAATCACACAGTCAATCCAGCCACTTCTGAACAGCCACATAGTTGACATAAGATTATTTGTAAGCACTCTTTTTAGAAGAGTCACTCATCTAACATGCTCTTATTAAAACTGTCATCTACTTAACTAACCAAATGCATAGTAATCTGAGCAGCGTTAATCTAGATGTGAAATGGGGAATAACTGCTTTGGGCATTTGGACATTGGCCTTTCTGTCGGCAAAAATATCAAGCAGTATGACACATTTTCCACACAGATGAAAAACATTGACTGTGAAGGTGAGTTTTTGCACTTTGCCCTAAAGCTTTGTTGTGTGGTAAATTACCGCAAGAAGGCAGGAACACTAATGGAAGTGGCCTGTGGATCCTACCGCTTTGGTCACGGACCTGCTGGCCCCCCCTGCTGGTGGATGAAGGACGGTGCAGGTGTAGTCTGATCTATAAGGTGGTCGAGCTGAGAATTTCCCCGGGCTGGTAGGAGACCCGAGGCCTCTGGCTGCCTGGGAAATTGAGCTCATCAAACTCGCAGGTGATTTCTCGCAGGGATTTTCCCTTGGTCTCCGGCAGAAAGAAGCCGATGCAGATGGAAGCCAGGAGGCAGATGAGGCCAAAAGGGATGAAGCAGAAATCGGCGAGTTCCCTCTGGGGAGAAACTGGAGGAATGAAGACGTGGTGGAAGTAGGAGCTTGTGTTTGTGAAATGTCAGATCGGGGGGCAGTCAAATACAACCCGTGCTGGTGTTTGGGTTTAATTACTGAACAGTGCTGAGGATTAGGGGAGTTAGAAGGCGGGTGGAAGCTCTCTCAGCCTGAAACACAGGCAGCATCCTGCTGGCACCTCATGCTAGTGGTGTGAAATGTCCCTGGCCTTCATTACTGCTCTCCAAGGACAATAACCCCCAACCCAGTCCTCAGGAATCCCCTGACAGTCCACAGTTTTGCTCCCTCCCAGCTCCAAACAATTCGGGTGTTCTTGATAGTTTGTTTCAGGGAATTAAACAGAAATGTTAATGTCATAAGTAGCAAGTAGCAGCGTCTTTTATACGGATTTCAGGGGTTTTGCGCTGATATCTTGTTGGCGGCCATCTTGGTGGCGTGAGAAACAATAATTTCAGGGTTAGTTGCATTGTGGGGGATCACTCACTCACCACTAAGAAGGGGAAGACCATCCCCACCATGAAGAAGTTGATCCACATTAGGGAGCCTGCTACCATATATGCGGCTGGCCGCGCAGCCTGATTGAATATTTCAGTGGGCAGGATTCCTGTCACTCCAGCTGGGGAGGTGGGATAGAGAGACACAAAAACCAATGAATTCTCTCTATCCAGGTAACACCCTGATCAGATATGCATATATGTGAAAACCCTTACCCAAGCATATTTTTCATCTAATTGAAGTTAACAACATAGAGAAAATTTATGGTGAAAACAAAAGTTTCAGTCCTGGAGAAACCTGACTGATAACATACTGATAAAGTTATTCCCACAAGGTACTGCAGTTTGATTTGGATAAAATAGCCCGCAGATGTAATCACATTTATGATCGTTACTGACCAGGCCCCATGCCAAAGCTCAGTATGTAGGCGAAGATGCACGTCATGCATAAGTAAGGCATCCAGTCCACTGTCCTCTGTTTGAAATGAAAATGAACAGGCAGGAGAATTCAAGGTCCCTCTCTGGGAGCCACACGCAGTCTGGTTTTCTCGATCACTTAACCATCTAGTTCCATTAATTCAACGCCTAAAAATCACAGAAGCAGGTTGTCTTCATAATACTGGGAATTAAGCTGTATTCTTCAGATATAATTTTTGATTTATATTGATTCCCAAATGACAGCTGGAATAAGCAGCTGATTTGGTTTTTAGTTTTACAGTATGTCTTTAGCTTTTGAGCCTTAATAAATTAGCCTTGGTTGAGCCCTTTGATGGAATGAATTGCACAGCTCAAGTCCTCTTAAATGAATAATTCTGAACATTTGTTCAGTGTTCAGCTACATCTGTTAGTCGAGAGTGATCGCCATTCTTTTTATTTCTGCCCAGTTTAATATGTTAATATTTACTTAACCATTAAAACGATTAAATCCATGTGACACCCTGTTTATTTTGTACATTTTTCTTTCTTTAAATTAATCAAGCATTTTGTTATTTTTGTTCAGTATAAGAAAGACTTAATACCAGACCTTGTGTCACACACCACGGCTCACACACTATACAATTTAGAGATGTCGATCAGCCCAACTGCATGTCTTTGAGCAGTGAGCGGAAAGCAGGGGCCCAGAGAGTGCCCACACAACATGGCATATTCATACCTGGAACGACAGAGCCACTGTGAACACCACGGACCAGCCGGCCATGAGGACATAACCACCAATCAACAGCAACCTTCTGCCAAGATGCTCAATCAGCAGGTTCTGATGGGGCAGAACAAATGTTTTCAGTTCACAAGCACAGCCAATGGAATATGGGAAATGTGTTGTTGTTTTGATCAAACACACTCAAGCCAGTTTAATTAGTATATTAGTGTGTGCATTCTCATTATGATATTTAAGCATCATCTAAAAAGATGTGGGTCATGTATGTAAATGATTGTGAGGCTGGAGAATGACACAGGAACACTCACACACAGTATTACGGCCACAAATTCACACGCCCCAGTGCCGATGGCGGCATACTGGATCTTATCTGTGGGGATCCCCGCTTCTTGGAACACAGAGGATGCATAGAAGTATATCTTCATGGGGAAAAAGAAGGCTTAAGTCTCAGATTTCTGACGTTTCTGGATGTTAAGTGGCTTTAATAAAGCATTTGGAAGTTTGAAACACTGTGGGTGATTAAACGTGTCTCAAGCAGCTTATTGACCTGTACAGCCTGCCAGCTGACAGCCTGGTAAAGGTTACCGAAGACCAATAGCTAAAGACCAGTTACTGGATTTTTGCAATACATCCAAATAGAACAGCGCTTGGAAGCACAGTTTAATAAAAAGATCAAATTACTTTATTCAGCAGATGTTTTTTTCCAAAGCAACATACAGCTCAGAGAACAGGGTCAGACAGCCCTTGGAGCGACAGGGGTTAAGGGCCTTGTTCAAGGGCCCAGCAGTGACATCATTCTGCCGACACTGGGATTTACACCAGTAACCTTGTGGGCATGAGTACAGCGTCCTTACATATTGAGCCCTTAAAACATTCCTAAATTCTGGCAGAATTCATCCTGCCCTCTTGCAGAGGAACCAGGCACAAAATGGCCCTTTTTATCTGACCCCTAAATGGCCCATCTCCCAAACAGGCACTGGAACAAGAGGACGATCTGATGCTGAACTGCCTGGGCGACCTGGGCTCCGCCAATGCTTTGCCCCACTCAGTGTTCTCTCCCAGCTACAGGCCAGCGACTCTTACTCTGAATGTGACCGTGTCCCGGTCCCCTGCACCCTGCGGGCTCTGACCGCCACTCACCGCATCGTTACCGCACAGCTGCATGGCGCTGCTCAGCACGGCGATGGAGCCAAGCTGCCAGCGGACGGCCCGGTCCCGGAGCAGCTCCCACGGACTCCTGGGCCTCTCCCCCTCGGCTGCGGCCTGCTCCTGCAGCATCTCGGCCACCTCGCCGTCGACGGCGGCGAAGCCGCGCAGCTGCCGCAGCGCTGGACGGCGGGGCGGCGGGATTAGGACACCCATGGACGCATTTTAGCCGAAGCAGACGGCAAGCCCGGACACCCCCCCCCCCATTGGCCTCACCCCTGATGCAGGCTTCCTCGTCTCCCCTGTCGAGCAGGAGGTACCGGGGGCTCTCGGGACACCAGGGCAGCATGAGCAGCTGTATGACGCCTGGGACTACGCCACTCCCCAGGAGGAAGGGCCAGCAAGCCTGGCAGCCCAGCAGCTCCCTGTTGGGAGACAGGTTGAGCTCCATCAGCAGTCCGGCTGTGGCTGAGGATGCTCCCGTAAAGACGTCAGACCCGCGGGCGTGTTTATACAGCGCATCGTACCTCACTCTCCTACACAGATTCTTAGACTTAGCTCCACAGTAGCAGTACTGGAAGAGCCCAGACTACATCAAATAAACAAAAAGCAAAGGTTTTTTTTTTAATCAAATAGTACAGCAAAGCAATGAATAATGTTTTATGTCTGGGTCGATCAGCCAGGGACTGACAGAAGACAAACATAATAGGGAAGCCTCAAGTTAGTATCTAATCTACTGTGGTTTGACACTCCGAGACTCAAACCTTACTGCTGACGACAAAAGAAATTCCCTTTCTCTCAATGTGGCCACACAGAACCGCACGCGATGACGCCTCGTGTCACCCTGCAGGACCCCATGTGACCACAGAGGGCGTGCATGTGCAGGGCCGCGCATAGGCGCCCAGACTTACCGCAGGCCCACCACCTGTCCCAGCACCAAGCCAAGGGCCGTGAAGACGGCCGATGACAGAGCCACGGCCCCTCTCAGGTGTTTGGGAGCACTCTCTCCAAAATACATGGGCTGGATGTTCATGCTGACTCCTGCGGGGATGTGGGCATGGGGGGGGGGGGGTATTTCACCCTGAATCGCTGCTCATTTCCTACTGCACGAGGGGGTCGAGGTGGACGGCCATCGGGCCGAAAGATCAACTCTGCCACACACTGGCACAATCAATCATTGCAAAGCAGAGTAATGATTTTCAAAGGCCGAGCAAAAAGGTGGCTAATATTTGACTCCGTCTCTCAAGGGGAAAGCGGTGTGTTAATGACAGGAGAGGCAGCAGGGCGACACACTCATCCGGTCCCTGCTGGACACGCTGAGAGACGTACCGGCATTGATCCCTACGAGAAGGCGGCCGAGGATGATCATCTCGATGGAGCGCGAGGCTCTGCTGGCAACAGACAGCACGCAGCTCAGTCCCAGAAACACATTGTTCATCAGCAGCGACCTCTTCCTGCAGGCGACAGCGGAGGCCATGCTCTCACAGTGAGAAGAAGATGGAATATATCCACCGCTGCAGCTATCTGGTCAACCACTGCAGCTATCTGGTCAACTTGGTGCCATTACATGGAAATCTGACCCTGGGGTTACCTTCCGAATCGGATGGCCATCGGTCCCGCCAGCAGCGCCCCCAGCAGGCCGCCGAGGGAGAAGGTCGAAACAATGAAGGACCAAATCAGAGTCACTTGGTAGGACTCCAGAGGTACAGCCCAGCGTTCCCAGCTGGTGTCATTAATAAACCTGCAGATGTACTATGAGGAAAGTGAGAGTGCGCTCATAATAACGCCTGGCATTAGGGCCCCCCAGCTGCAGCCCAGCTCTGTGTCTTTGCTGCCTTACCGCAGTGGGGGCATTGATGATGCCGATGTTGTAGCCGTATTGAAATGTGCCTCCGATAGCGGCCGAGCACACGGTCCGAGCCAGAGTTAAGCTGCCACCCTATTGGCCGAAAGGAGAGGCAGGTTTTCCCAAGCAGTGTGGAAATTAGAGGCATATTTATTTTTAACAAATTAAGAGTGACACCTACATTTGATAAGCGTCAGATAGGCCCATCAATATTTCTGGACTTTTTAAATTTTTTAAATGGATTTAATATCACATAAAATGTCACTCTCTCAATCACTTTAACCAGCATTCCACTTCCAAAGGTAATCCCTACTAAAGTAAGTTTCAGCACTGTCGGGGGTCTTTGAAAAAAACCGTTTCTATGGTTAAGTGGCATCTAGGTCTAAATCCGACTGTTTTCTTAACTGCTGGAGCAGTTTGATAATATGCAGAAATATGCAATCTCAAGCTGAACAGCATTAAACTGCAAATGTGAACCAACTGGGATCGCTATTCATTCAGCTGCCTGTAACACAATGTAAGTGATTCACCTAAACCACCCTATTTTTAAATTTACAAAAAAACGAATACCTTTTTCTTCAGATCATCATTCATCTTGCACCGCAGTTTGCTTTTAACGTTATTACTGTTACTTGGTAGATAAAGCAATACGACCCCGCGTTTCGTCACTCTTTTGCTGCGATTACCGACCGGTCTTCTGTGCAGACTGTTGGCGGTGCTGGAGTGTGTGTGTGTGTGAGTGTGTATGTGTACAAAGTTGCTACCTGGCGTGTTATGGCTGTTGGGGGGGGTGGTTGGTTGCATCATTGGGGGGAAGCAAAATATCCACAGAGTGTGGTAGAGCCTGACTCTTACTTCTGGGGATGTTTTTTCAGATCCCCATTTAGATAACCTCAATTTTTTAATAAAAATCTGTGAATGCAATCAAAAAACTAAAAATGCCCAAAGTCTTGTATTTGGGTTGGTTACTTATGGCTAAGGTTAGGGCTGGGTTAGTGTTCAGGGTGTCGTGATTGGGATTAGGGTTTTTCCCATAGAAATAAATGTACGGTCACCATTTAGAAAGGTACGCGGGTTTGTGTGTGTGACGGGTTTTGTTTCCCGTACGTGTAACGATCAGAAATACAACCGGTCAATGAAAGTTTTAGCAGGTGACACAATACAGCTAAACAATACAGACTGATTTTAAGCTTGTTCGTTGTTCTCGCAGTCTGTATGTGGCTCTGGATCCAGTTTCAACACTGTGTGGACTGCATGTAAGCACAAACGGAACGCTAAGTATACGAGAGTCAAAAGACCCTTTACCAATGACAATGCTGTAGGGGGCGCTACTGAACTAAATTTAAACCCCACGGTATTTAAGGAGGTAGTGATCGAAATGTGCTGGTCTTCAAAGTAAATCTTTAAATACATCATATCTGGTCTATCCATGAAATACATCAATGTCAGATATTTGAAACTTTATATTGTTATGTGCCCTATTTTAATCAATATTCTTAAACTCAGTGACTTAAGCCTCCATCATGCAAAACTAATAAAAGGAAAAAGAAAAGGTACGCCAAAGATAGCATTAAGACCGTCTCAATTACATATGTACATAACGTTGTGAGGCACTGTGGTGTAATATATATATTATGTATATATCGCTGTGAAATTTTAGTCCAAAAACATAAAGTTTAAGCTCTTCTTTAAAATATATTACTAATTTGTCTGTTCAGCACCAGACTCGAGAAATTATTAAATTCTCAGCGCAAAGTCTTCCTTTACTGGTGGGTATTTAACTTGTTGAAGAACATTACAAGTGATGTGATGTATTAGCTGTTGACGCTGTAGCGGTTTGGTAGGCTACAGTTTTCAAATCTAATCTTTAAGCTGAATAAAAAGGAGGCGTTATCACACCGGGCCCTGAATGCAGTTTGCCGGCTGCTCCCGGTTAGTCTCTCCGTCTTGGCTCGCTGCTCTCCCGATCTCGTCGAGTTCTTCACCGGGTCTTCTCACGACGCCGAGTCGCTCTTAGCCCTAAATACCTCGCTGCGGACTCGGACACTTACATACCTAAGAAGAAAGCCCAGGATTTTCTCTGGACACGCTTCATAAACTTAAATTCGATTTTCTTTAACTCTGCCTATAACTATTCAGCTTAATTGACTGGGTCTGTACAGTTCTACAGACAAGCGTTATCCTGTCATAGCGTAATCGGGAAACGGAAACTTACAAATACCCCCCCCCCCTCACACTCCCACACACACACACAGTGTGAATTGTGTGAAAAGTGTGAATTGAATATTTTCTTAGCATTTGCTATGTCCCGTTTTTGCTATAATGTCATTTGAGCTGGTACCCTAAAGTCTGTGCAAAACCTGATGATCCACGTGGTCCCAGTATGATTTGAGAACATTCCAGAGATCATCTTACTGAACGCCTGGTTGTCTGGGTCTTCAGGTGCCGTCCTAAATGTTCAATTGGGTTGAGGTTAGGTGACTATGGAAGAAAGTCCATCACGGTCAGTACTACTCACTCTTCTTAGTTCTTGCAAAGTTTTGATATGTTTGTCATTATCCTGCTACAGTATGAATCTTTCTCCAAAAATATCCAAACCAAAGGCTAACAAGCACATTTGTATTCTTGTCATTCTCTCCATTCATTTCTATAGGAAAAACCCTAATCTTAACAAGACAACCTTAATCCCTACCCAGCCCTAACCTTAACCATAAGTAACCAAACAAAATAAAAGACTTTAGGCATTTTTAGGTTTCTTTTATTCCTTTCACATATGTATATCTATATATACACTCTCAGAAAACAGGGTACCAATTTGTACCCTTACTTATTACTGGTGCTGTACCCTCAAGGGTCTGCCAATTGTACCCTTAGCTATAGGTATTTTCACCTTAAATGGTACAGAAATGAATCCCCAAGGTACAAACAACATCAATGTACCCCCAGTGGTTCAAAACAGTTCCTCATAGTCCATTCCTGTATCTTAAAAGGTACAAGACCCTTGAGGATACAGCCCCAGTGATAAGCAAAGGTACAAACTGGTAGCCTTTTTTTCTGAGAGTGTACACACATATAAATGGCTTGTGTTATTGTTATTGATGTGCAATAATAATTCACTGAATGTATTCGCACGTTGCTGATCGGCCCAAGAAATTTACTGAGGGGAACCCCTCCCTCACCTTGCACCTCTGGAGGAGAGAGAAGCCTAGGAGAGAGTTACCTGTGTATTGGGATATGGGGGTGGGGTAGCTCAGTGGGACAGAGATCTGTGACCATGTCTGGAAGACGGTGGGTTTAAGTATTGGGACCAGCAAAATAATTATATCGCAATTGGGCCCTTGAGCTGGGCCCTTAAGCCCAGCCAGTCCAGGGGCACTGGATGCTGGTCGACCCTCTTATGCACACATGTGTCACTTTGTACAAAACCAAAGTCGGCCACATAAACAGGTGTAAATGTAAAGAGGGGGAGAATATCTCCACACACTGTGAGCTCACAAAGGGCCTGGCAGCACAGACTTACACTCACAGGTAATGCAGTTTGCCTGCTTTTCTGACACCTCCCTTTTGTGAGACAGTTAAAATAGAATATTTTAGGTCTTCTGGGCAAAAGCAGGGTTGTGGCTAAACCTAATATTAGATTATATGAATTCAAGTATATTCTATGACCCCCTGTCTGCTATCTGATAGCAAAAAAAAACTTCATTTTCACTTCACAGACAACAAGGCTATTATATGTTTGAGAGCGACTATATATTTTCACGTGTAAATGACAATTAAATAAGTTTGAGTGCAAAATATACTTAAAAATACTTGACGCTTTGTATGGGTATTTATCTATTTGGCCTGTTTTTCATTTGGTGCTATTTTTATGGCAACAATTTCCTAGCGCCTTGTTCTTGCAATGAACATTAAAAATAAACTTCTCTCTTTGATCCTTTTTGTCCTATTTTCTGTTTTATACTATTTTTATGGCAATCATTTTCTCCTGTACCTTGTTCTTGCAATGAAAATTAAAAATAAACTTCCCTCTCCTCGCCCTCAAATTCTATATTTCCACTGGATCTTATTACATTTTAAACTGCAATCCCCTTTCTATGCATTAAAAATTAAAACACAACACCGACCGCATATCCTTCTCTGCCTCTAAACTGAGGCAACTGATTATTCAAGTAGCCTATACTTCCACAGGGTAGCCTTAGTACATCACCAAGCCTGGAGCTTCAAATCCAGTCGACGTCTAAGCTTCAGAGGAAGCATTTTACGCCTAAGTGATCGTGCATTAGTACTGTCAAGTGCTTCGCTTTTGATCAAGCAAAGAGTGCAAATTTCGTAAGGAGGTAAATGACTGTGCCGTGGTGCATTTAGCGGAAGGGAGTTTATTAAGCCTTTTTTTTAGAGCAGAAGTCAGGGAGCAGGATCGGCTTCGTAACGATCGCATCGCGCACAGTAACCGGAGAAGAGAGATCTGAGACAAGGCAAATGACCGAGGCGTATCATACCCGCACCAAAAACCCTAATGATAACCGATACTTCTTTCCAGGTTTCAATCGCAGGAGCATCGCTACATGGTCCTTATATACAAGCCCGACTTCTTACAAATGTAACTATATTATCAATAACAACAGAATTCCCCTGACTCCATTGTAGGGCACCTTGTGCGAAGGTTTAAGTTTACATTAGTTAATACTAGCACGAAAAGTAAAGGTGTTGTGAGAAAATTGGCCTTGTTGTGCAGTATTTTATGTCTTCTCACAGTTGGGAAATAATAAGTGACGGCGTAGGTGGCGGACAGCAGCCCGCTAAACTTCATTCATTATAACCGCGCGTCGCTAGTCGCCCCCCGGGCCCCCCGGGTCCGACGTGACCGTCGCGGGTCGCTGTCCAGCGGCCGGGCGGTGCTGATTTAACCCCACGCTCGCCATTCCCATCTGTGCCGCGCACTTTCCGGCTGACTCTGGACTTCGCGTTAACTTCAGAAACACAGCATGCCGCATTCCGTCCGGCAGCTTTCCGCCAAAGGGCTCCTCACGATTTTAATTGGTAACAGTACGTTTATAATTACTCGCATGGCGATGGAGAGCTACCTTCCAGGGTATTCATTAATCGCATGGCGGTTAAATTAATCAATTTCACAGTTCCAGATGTCAAATGAGGAGATCGTGTCCTTCATCGTTTACCCCGGCTCTAACACCAAATCCTCACGTACTGCCTATATGTTGATATGCCTAGCAAGTTTCATGCCTATTTTTCTAATATTCCATTTTCCAAGAGGTGCAAATCAGTTGCGGTGTGTGTATTTTGTTTACTTTGATAACTTTGATAAATGTATATGCAGTGGTATATAGGCCTATAATAACACAGGCAAAGATAAAACCTCTTCTGCTTTTTTAAGAATACAGCCCAGTACCGATGTAGGTGTAATCATGCTTGTACCCCGTGATGAACTGAGATCCCGTCCAGGGTTTACCCGTATCTTGTGTCCTGTTCTGCCTGAGATAGGCCCCAATCCACAGCTACCCTGCTCAGGACAAGGGGCTGGCAGACGGATAGATGGGTGGATGGCTGGATGGATAGGGTGCAGGTGTCCAGAGAAAAGTCGAAAAAATACTCTCTGGCGGAAGGAGCAGTCAATGTTGCCAGAGTTTGTACGTAATTTACTTAATTATTTTTATTCACTCTATTTAGCGTATGCGTTTATATAAGGCGACGTGCAAGTGGGTTTCGACGGCACGGAAAAATAGTTTTGAGCATGCAACAATGCGCAGTTCGATTGAATTGTTTTTCTAAATATACAATCAAGAAAATCAGTACCAGGCAAAATCCCGGGAGGGTTATCGCTGTTGCAACTTATGCGTATTGCTTATAGACCAGGTTTAAAATAAACACTTCACAATATATGTGTCTGACAATAATAAGTAAACTATACTGAAAACCCAGGAGTGCTGAACAGGATCATAGTGATCCTGTTCAGTTCTTGTGGGATCGCACATCAAGGTAAATAAAAAATCAACCTATTAGTTGGTTGAAAACAATTAAGATCTAATTACGGTAACATATAGGGTATGAAATACCTTGCACTAAGAAATAAACGCGTACATGTGATGTGTATGCGCTAAAATTGGTGCAAAGGGAAGCGATTGAGTGAGGTGCGGGCGCACCGGGGCGGCTCCGCGGCGCCCCAGGCTACCGTATTTTTTGCCTGCAGGGTCACCTCCCGCCTCGCTTACGTGCCGCACACGCAGCATTATAACCTGCTTTCCCCCAGTAGTCCCCGAAACGCAGGAAAGGCGAGTTTTAAGCTGCTTTGTCACAGTGGTTTGTAGTAACCGGCACAAACGCAGCGGCTCTTCTGGGTTCGCTGGTGCATGTCAAAGACAGGAGGACGGATCACGTTGGATCCGGAGGAGTTACCCGCCCCGACAACTTAACATGTAACAGGAGCAAATCCGACACGCATCCAACGCCACAAACTTGCGGGATATTTAAATGGACCCGGTGGTCCCGCCGAATGGGGGTTAGGGGAAAGGAAGGAAGCTCCGTAAATGGACAGTCTTTAGGTACGGACTTTAAGTGCCAAGTCGCGGCGCTGTGATGGACGCCAGGTTGTCGGAAGAAGTTTTGTAAATGACTGAAAGCGTCGAGTAAGTGCGGCAGAGACGCATGCACGCCGTGCTCATGTTTATGGAGTAAGTGCGAGTTCCGTACGCGCCACATCCGACGGCTCCTCCGGCCAGATCATCAGGTGCAGACCGGCTTTCAGTCCACACCATGAAGCGATTCCTCTGGGATGCGATCTTCCTGCTTACCGGTGAGTCGCGGATCAGCTGGATTTAGTTCGCCATTCGGGATTGGGGACCTTGCGAGCAAAAGATTGCTTACCTTCGCACATGCTGTTTCCAGGGCATGTCTGCTAGGTGCCTAGGAGTCGGCGTGGCAGAAGCTTAATGGGACTCATTTCACTTTTTAAGAAATAAAGTCAAAGTGTAGAATCCGGGGCTGTAGATTCGCTGCTTGGGACAGAAATTCGTTTCTTTTCCTGTGTCAGTCATTCTGCTGGGGATAACGTTTTTAGATGTGGCTCCTTGGCGGTAAAACAAAAAAAAAAAAAAACGCGATAGTCGATTGTAAACACGAATACGGAGATGATTGAATCCTAATCCTGCAGATATGATGGGTCAATTCCGTGTTCCATTCTTTTGACACGTGGACAGTGTCAATCAAACTATAATTAACGCAATATGTCATTGTTTATTACGTTCAACATCTAAAGTATCCTAAATTTAATTTAGTTTATTATTATTATTATTTTATTATTATTATTATTATTATTGATGAACTTTAGTTCGGTAGTTGACAGTGCTCCTCTAAGTGCGTTATCGTATTTATTAGCCCACTGATACTTTTATTTTTACTTTTTCAATTTTTCAGTTTCTTTTCGTAATCTATTTTCTTATGTAGTTTTGATATTGGGGAGAAATTAATATTCCGTCACGGGAAAGTCCTACGCAGGTATTCTGATACAGGTATAATGTCCAAGATGAAGATCTCACGGGAGAAGCAGACTGCGCTTTTAGTTGGTCATTAAATCGAATGCTACTTTTTTCAGTATGTTTTTTCATTATTTGCTTACAAAACGCGTAAATATGCGAAACCCTGCACATTTTAAATAAAAAAATATTAGAGTTGATGTAACGTGATCATTGTTAGTAGTACATGAAATTGCATCGGAAACGCCTTCTTACATATATCTTGCTGTTCATATAAATAGCATATAAACAGGTACCGTAAATAAGAGCCTTTTAAATAAAACACTTGGGAAATATGTTCAGTATTGCTGCCATGGTTTGGTTGAATGAGATGTGATTCTTATTGGGCCTTTGATTTCAGTTCTGCTTGGTCTGAGTATGCTGTTGAATCCCATAAAAACCGTCTGTATTTTTTTAGTTACCTGTATATTGGTGTTTTTATTGGTATCCTGTACCCTAGGCTGCTTGAAGGCTACTCAGGCCTTTCCCACAACCTTGACTAGGAAAAGTATTTCGATGATGGTTGGATATATTGTTTTTGCTGTCTTTAAGATTTTAAAGCTGAAACTTGTTCGCCTTTCTTTCTGTTATCTTCAGGGTGTCTGTTTACATATGGACAGGTCCAAGAAAATTCTACATCATCCCCAGTAAATTGTAAGTGTGAAAGTGTCATGTATGTTCTGTTAATGAAGCATGTCTGTGTGAAATATTGGAGGAATATTACAAATAAACGCAATAAGCTAGATAGAAACAATATTAAATAAGGAAAGATGAGTTTGAGAAGTTTAAGACGTCCACAACCGAAAGTATCCCCAAAACTAAAAAGCCATTTGAAATGCTATTAGTCATGTGCCGTGTGTCATGTGACCAACTTGAGCTTTCTGGCTAGTTTCTTATTGGAGGATGATACGATGAAACGATTAAGGGGTTGGTTAACCTTTCCCTGCCCAGATCAAGTTTCTTTAGGAAGGTTTAGGACATTCAAGGTCTAGCCATGCACTTGTACGCTTTACGAACGACGCAGAGTGGTTTTGTACCATTTTTTATATAATTGATTGTCTCAGCTCTGGAAAAAAAATGACTTTTTGAGAAAATGCTAACAGATGTAGAAAAAGGAAGAATAGGAGCGAGCCAGCAATTCCGCAATGCCTGAGTTCATTTAAATGCTTCCTGTCCTCACACTGCCAAAAATCAGATGGATAGAATAAAGACGAGCTAAGACAAGGGTGAAAGTTGGTTAGCTCGGGCAAGAATGGAGCACTCTTGAAAGGTCTGCAGAGACAGCAGAAAGACGGCTTTACTGTTGGTTGCTTGCCAAGGTCCTGATGGAAATGGACGCGGAGTCGCTGAAATGCATTTTCCTTTATAGATATATCTGCTTTCATGCATCCCACCATCTCCAAAGTGTCACTGAATGCCAATTTGTGACAGTCGGTTGCTCTGGAAAGGACCCCTGGCTTATTGTTGGTGCAAATCACTCCCGCCCTTTGTCTTTCCCCATGTTATGCCCTTAGCTGTCCTATAGTATTAGTGACAAGAGGAAAATCAGAGCCTTCACATTATAAAAGGGGCTTTAGAAGTTATAAGTAGAAAAGTTAAAATGACCACAGCCCCCAATCTTCCAAAATAGCCCCATCCCAGCAAAATATTTAACTTCTCGCACAAAGCCTTTGAAAGCCTCGCCTTCGGGGTCATGCTGGCTTGTCCACACAGCCTCCATGTTCCTGTCTGCAGTTCAGTTGACACTTCAAAGACTGATTGATGTGTGGTACCAGAAGCGGATTCGGGGGCCCGTCGAGATGAGCCCAGATCAGGTTCTGTTATTTCGGGTCCTTCACATTTCAAAGGCGGTAGTCTCTGGGAGCACAAATATTGCAGCTCAATAAGGTAACCTCTGGGTTTGTTAAAATTTCCGAGCAGGCCTTTAGCCACCTTCCGTCTTTCAGAGTTTCTAGTTTGGCTGGGGATTGCATGCTGGTCAGAGGATTGGACCCGATACCCTCATGCACGGGATAACTAATATCCAGTAATTATCGGCATCATCACCCACCTATTTATTTATCATTTATCTGTCTTCCTTATACACCACATTTATTTATTCCTTTTTATACAGAGATTGCTGTACATTTTACTGTGCACTGTATTTTTGCCTTGTGTGGTTGTGTATTGTGAAAAAACAGATGTCTTGCATCATCTCTGTGCAGTCTGTTCCCCATCTGCACAATCCATACCTGTCCCCCACTTAAGGTGATTCATACCCCTCCATTTCTGTACCTGTCCCAACCTCTGCCTGTGTCTGTCCCGCACTCAGGAACATCCATATCAGTCTCTGGATGATACATTTCTTTCTCTCCCTGTAACTCGCCCCTACTCTGTACGATCCATACCTGCTTCTCTCCGTACCTCTCCCACAAATCTGGATGATCCGATCCATACCCTTTACTGTCTTTGTCTGTCCCCCGTCTCTCCCTGTGCCTGTCCCCCACTCTGTATGCTTCATGCCTGTCTCTCCCTGTGCCTGTCCCCCACTCTGTATGCTTCATGCCCGTCTCTCCCTGTGCCTGTCCCCCACTCTGCATGCTTCATGCTTGTCTCTCCCTGTGCCTGTCCCCCACTCTGCATGCTCCATACCTGTCTCTCCCTGTGCCTGTCCCCCACTCTGCATGCTCCAT
>JAODKL010000040.1:20873285-20891839 GCA_026780765.1 Petrocephalus schoutedeni | reverse complement strand
TCTCTCTGTGCCTGTCCCCCACTCTATATTCTCCATACCCATCTCTCTCTGTGCCTGTCCCCCACTCTATATTCTCCTTGCCCATCTCTCTCTGTGCCTGTCCCCCACTCTATATGCTCCATGCCCGTCTCTCTCTGTGCCTGTCCCCCACTCTATATTCTCCTTGCCCGTCTCTCCCTGTGCCTGTCCCCCACTCTATATGCTCCTTGCCCGTCTCTCCCTGTGCCTGTCCCCCACTCTATATGCTCCTTGCCTGTCTCTCCCTGTGCCTGTCCCCCACTCTATATGCTCCTTGACTGTCATTCTCTGTACCTCGATGGTCCAGCTTATTACTGTCTCAGTATCTCCTGTTGCTGCTTGGCACTGTGCCGCCAGTCACTTCCTGTTACCACCTTGGGGAATCCCGGCTGCTCTGTCCCCGTCCTTCAAGTTTGCATCCCATCTGTCCTCTCGCAGACCCGCTGGCAGCTGCTGTTCACTCTCACTTTGGGGACTGTCCAGACTCTCACAGCCAGTTCTGCTTCCACGGCACCTGCCGTTTCCTGGTTCAGGAGGATACTCCTGCCTGTGTGTAAGTACATCCTGACAGATGAATATTCTTTCAGAAACATTCTTCTAATTGTTGTCTATAAACGGTACGGATTAACTTTTGTTAAATGAATGGGACCCGTCACAGACAGGTGAATGGTGTAGAATCAGAGGGGTTTCCCATATCTCCATTCCAGTAAGTTTGTAAATAAATCATTGAACTTATTTATAGTAGGGTTTGCACTACTGTTTAGCACTGCCGTGTCTGAGTGGGCTAGCCTTTGTGCACTGCTGCTAAGTAAAACTGCTTCAGTTTTTTCTTGTTTTTAAGCAGTTTTCCAGCTTTGCAGCAGCTGACGCGTTTTCTCCGCATCCTATTTCCCTGCTTGCTACTCTCTCCTCAAATGCTCCCGCGGCTCCCTGCCGCCCCACCACGTGGCGGGACCTTCCCACCCTCGATCGCAGGTGCCATGCCGGCTTTGTGGGGATGCGCTGTGAGCACGCGGACCTGCTAGCGGTCGTGGCGACCAATCAGAAGCAGCAGACAGTGGCCACGCTGCTGGTGCTATGTGTGATTGGCTCTGCCATGCTGATGCTCTTCTTTACCCTGGCTCAGTAAGTACACACGAAATCCTGATGCACGTGCACACTCACTGGGGTCTTGATATCCACACTGATACTGAGTCTGCCCCCCACCCCCAGCTGGTACAGGTGCTGCTGGTACACTCTGCCCATGCCGTTGTGAATCTTCATCTCCTTGCTTTTGGTCCTCCTTGCTCACAGCTGCTGTCGAAGGCGGGGGCTCTGCAGTCCAGGTCGTGCCGCCCTGCGCTGCCATATGGAGAAACACCACAGCTTTCTGACCGGGGAAGCCTCCTGCTGTCCTTCCGAAACGGGTATTTCATATCGATCGCATCCATCTTGGCACCTTTCATTTAAGATGTTTGTTGTTGTTGGCATTCTGTTTGGCCCAGGAGCCTGTGTTTAATTAGTTTGTGTAGAAAAGCTTTAGTTAGAGATATCATTGGGGGTTAATTTTAAGATATTCCGTCATCTGCCTGAGGGCTAATCGTTAGCCTGCAGCACTGCATTGGTGGCTTCCAGCTTCTTGTCTGATTAGAGGTCTGTGCACCGTTGAGACGACTCGACGGGACCCATCTGTTTTCAGAGAGCGCGTATGGATGACAGTAGTCTGCATCGCCCCGGGGCAGTTTGGGCCGGTAGGGCCAGGTCATCTTTCCTGTGCCTGATTAATACTCATTAAACTCCCGGGTGGCACCCAGACAGCTGAAAAGTCACCACTGAACTAATGTACATGACAAGTGAAATGGTGTAACTACATGGAGGACACTGTTTTCCAAAACCAAGCCTCTTCTCCTCTTTTAGAAACATCTTGTATGTTTGTTCCTCTTGGTATCACCCCACCATCTCCTCAGACCAATATATCTGTGCTGTACTTGTGCTGAACAATGAAAATCTTCATTAGATGTTTATAACATGGGCACCTTTTCTCACAAAACTCTAGCAATGTTTCCTTTGTCAGTGACCCCTATTTATACCCTTTTCATGTCTATTGATTTACATGCTCTTATTGATTGTGAGGAAATATGACCCATGTGGCTTGCCGTACAATGCGCTGGATCATGTGACACAGATGCAGCCCTGGGGTGGGGTCTTATAGGAGCCCTTAGTGGTCTCATTCACAGGAGGGCATTCCAGGAATATGGACCTATGCCTTTTTCGTGGGTGTTTGTCATACTACCTGTTTAACTTGCATATTCAGTTAAGTGATGAATATAAAATGAGCTAAGGATGTGACATAATACAGTCAATTACCACTTGCAGCGTATTTTTCTGTTTGTATTGTCAGAAATTAAGAACCACAATTGCCGATTCTCACCCATGTGCTTCTGACTCTCTCTCTCTCTGCAGTAGTGTGAGAGCCTCAAACTCTTCAGGAGTTTTGAGAGTTTTCTTTTCGTTTTTTTCTTTCGGATCATCTGAATACCCTGGAGCGTCCTCTCCTCTGGCTCCCCATCCCTCTCGCCGAAATGCCACTTCAAGGCTTCAAGGAATTTCTATGGGTGCAAAACCGAAGCCCACGTTAGAAGCCCCGCTCATGCAGATAGGCCGAGATGAATATGGCTCAGAGGCTCCTCCTCCCCATACTAGAGAAGAGCACAAAGGACAGGAAGTGTTTTCTTATGCAGCCAGAATTATTTACGATCTCATTATGACCATACTGGAGACTGAACCTCGAGATGGAGGCCTTTCTTTGCATGAAAAAGACGTGGTGGGACAGCTGGAGAATAATGGGGGGGTGAAGAGGCAGGCAGACGGCTTTGAGGGCTGCTGAAGTGGTGTGTCTCCTCTCTGACGCCAACTGAAGGGGAAAGACTAACAGCTAAGCTGGACTGCGAGTGAAAAGGAGACTGTTCTGTATTTCAAAGAAATGCTTCATAACAGAGGCCACCCCTGGTCCTCATTGTCAGAGAGTGGCTTCCACTGAGGAGGACCTGCTTAAGATTCAAGATGCAGCCGTCCCCTCCAGGAAGATACCCGCCACTGAAATTTCTTACCGTTTATAGCCGTCGATCTGAGGCGCGACGCGGCGACGCGCTCGCCAATAGAGATGACGTTACGTGCAGTACTGACCCACCAGCAGCTAGCGCGGGATTCCAGCAAGTCGGTGCTTTGTCTTGTGAACCACTTTTCTGATCATTTTTACTGTGCTTGAGCAGTTTCTCGCAGCTTGAGCCGGATATTACAGAAATATGCACATTAAATAGCTGGAGAAACAAACTCTTGTGGATAGATAAGGATTAGGAGAGACTGTGCTTGTACATCCTGGTGCTTCCGAGACTTTCGAGTCACAGTTGGTGTCGTTTTAGTGGTTTTGTATTTATTTTAATTTCCATATATTCTGACGCTGTCGTCGTGTTTTCACACTGTACAACACGCATTTTCTAGTTTAAAAAAAAAAAAAAAAAAAACCCAGATGTGTGTATGTCACGGGTTTAGAGTTTAACAATGAACTAGATTATTAGTAGAATTGTTAGATGCATAGAAATAAATATGGAAAGGAAGTTTTAAATGTCAGTAAAACTACCCTGCCGGGCACTTTTTGCCTAGATAACAATTTAGCAGAAAAATGATGGTGACTACTTTGTCAGAGATGACACTGCTGCTTTGAACAGGGCTCTGTTCACTAGTTAGATAGACACTATATTTAAGCCCACGTGGCTTTTAACATGATGTGGATGCAAACTCATTCGTAAGCAGATGCTGATGTATTTGTTACTTTAAATCTGCACTTGCAACACTGACACGTCAATATGCACTTTCACAAATGCACTCAAGGGGACGCTGGTCTCACCGGTTACTGCGCGGTTTGCAAACTGCCCAGCTGGCACCCATATCGGGGGGTGGGGTTCACCCCCCCGTGGCTTTTCACGGAGGCTCTGAAGGAAACTTACATAGTGTTACTCTGCGTGAGAATGTGTATCCACATCTAACTGATGTGTGAGGAACTTAGAAGCTTAGAAGCTGGAAGAATATGTCAAAAACATTTGAAATGTATACGTGCCACTAATGATTTAGCAAAATTTTTTTTCATTAGAAATTCCCAAGGGATTTCCTGTAGTGTTTGGCTTCTCTGTGACCCTCTGTCCATGTTTAAAGCTTGGTCATGAATTTCCAAAGGGTGAGATGAACTTTGCAGAACTTTGGCTGCAGCTGCAGTTGTTGGCAGAAAGTTGATGTGAAGGAAAAGATACGAGCCCCACAAAGCAGGAAAGGGATAGGATGGAGGTTTTGCTAGTCATCACTCATTGACTCTTTTGCTATTTGGTAAAAAAAAAAAATCTGTTTTAGTGAAATATAAATTATGATAAATGAATATAAATTCCATACAGTTGAATATTTACCACACAAGTACAAACTGATTTTTTTTTTCCTTTATAGAATTTTTTCAGGATTATGAAGAAAAGTGAATGTTTGCCGATAGTTTAAAGCGAAGATCTTTGTTTGCTGTAGCATGCTATGCTAACGTGATGTGTTGCCATATGCAAATGAACCTGCGCAGAGATGAATTGTGCTCTGCAGTGGATGTTGATGATCATTAAAAGCAGCTGAATGAGACTCCTATTCACTGTATGTGTTCAGAGGTATGAATGGAATGCAGGCTGGGAGATGACGAGCGGTACCACTGTAAACGGACCCGGGGGGGGGGTGACCATCACTGTAAATGAGGCCCGATGCTCCCCCTGCGACAGGAAGAGCTTGTCGAATGTCTGCCGCAGAAATGCTCATTGTCAGTGTTTTGTGTGGTTTTCAAATAAGACTGGAAATGGCAGAGAGCCCCTTTCTGTGCCTTTCTGCCCGCTTGCTGCTTCCTTCCCCGTCCACCCAAAGGCCATAACCCGCTTGCTCTCTCTTCACTTCCACCCATGTTTGCTTCAGCTGTTTCAGGAGGGACGCTCAAACCCAGGTCGGGCCCGTTGAAGGAGCTTTAGCGCTCTAAATATATTCCCTTTATTTCCGTGCCGCATTCAGGCTTTGAATAGTTTGGCGGGAGGAGAGAGGGACACAGCTTCCCAGTGTAAATACTTAATCAGCTCGCTGACTATTTATTCAGTGGATTTTTTTTTGTTTGCTTCTGAGCTTTAGAATTTCGGACCATTAATCATTCACTTATGCTCACCCCTTCACGTCTTTCCCTTATACTGCATTTACATTTTGATTCTCTCTCTCTCTCGGATGTGCATTGCCTTTTCCCGGCTGATGGTCCCCTCATGTGGGCGACCGCATTGCCGTGGAGCTTTTTAAGCGGCCCCTGGCTGAGCTGCTAAGAGCCGCTTTTGAATTTGGGGCCTCTATAAAGATGCACGAGACATTTAAAGAGCGGCCCACGGCTAAAATCGAAGGCCCGGCTCAGTTTGACCTCCCAGGGCGGTGGAGAACGCATCCAGGCAGGGGCAGATTGATCGGTGGAAGGAATGGCCTCCTTGATACCTGACTCGTTGCACATGTGCAGTTTGTCCCTGTGGCTGTGAGCTCGGTCCGCGTGTCCAGCTCTGTTCTGAGCATTCGCCCTTTGCTGTACTCGCCCACTGAGCCTCTCCCTTACGCCACAGCCGGCCAGGTGGTGGACAACTACAGAAGGAGGGTATTAGTGAGGAGAAGTGTGTCCATAGCTCCCTCACTCTCGTTTGCTGATTTTAGTAAATTAATAGGGGCAGCATTTTAGGGGTATATCGGTACATTATACATTTCAGGGGTGGGCATGGTATTTAGATAAGTATAATGGTTAATAAGACTGGTCTTGTAAACTGTGTACATTTCCTATTTCCTCATAAAACACTCAGCTCAGTGAAAAGTACATTTTAAAAGGATTATTGCAATTTTTTTTGATCCAAACAGCAGTGTAATATGAGTATTAAGATATGGATTTTAAAACCTTTTAAATCAACATCGTGGATTTTTACCTTTTTTAACTAAAACATTTTATGTGTACAAATAAATAAAATAAGATTGCATGTATATTGTGTGTGGAGTTGTGTGTTGGGTTTTGGCGGAATGTCCATACCAGGATTGGGGGGGCGGGGCTTTGCGGATTAACATTGACGTGTAGCTGCACAGGATTGGGGGGGCGGGGCTTTGCGGATTAACATTGACGTGTAGCTGCACAGGATTGCGCCCCCAGACAGAGACGCAGTTTGCGCCACACTGCCATCTACCGCCTCCATAATGAAAATCCATTTTCCTCATGACGATATTATTAAAATGAGCACAGCGACAGTGTGGCTCAGTGGTTAGCAGTGATGTGGCGCAGCCTGGAGGCTAGTCACAGATGCCGCCTGTGTCCCTTTATTCCACTATAAATGAGACACACATTCCTTAATCACACTCAATACTAGCATCATGATGTTTGAACATCAGGCTTTATAATAGTAGTCTTGCCTATATGTAGTGAGCTCCATTACAAAGGGATATTGAGAGCGATGTGCCACATGAACGTAAAGTTAAGTTTCACAAGTAACCTTGTAATATAATGGCTTGGATTAGCACATGCTAAAACATTAATGATATGTACATTTGCTCAAACTGATACAGTGAATTGTACAGTAAAGATGGTTTCACCTAGAAAAACCAGTGAAAGGTTTGTCTGTTTTACTGCGAGTAGGTTTGCAAAAAACACAAGCTAGACGGTAAATGACAAATGGACAAACCTACAGAAAAGTCACCTAATACAATGTCAGTCTACTACTACACCTGCGAATGAGTAGAGACTGGGGCAGCGAGCTGACCAATGGCATGCCCGGGTGGGCGGGATCAAAGTGCGGCAGGGGGATGTGCAGAAGAAAGCCATCAGCGACGGCGTACTGGGACATCAATGACCACTGGCTTCTTCCAGCTAATTAGGAAGAAGCCAAGACCTGATCCAACAGCCAAAGCCATGCACAGGTAGCCATTGTAGCTCATAAAGACCAGCATGAGGAGACAGCTGACCAGCACCTGGATGACGTGTAGTGTGGTTTGCAGCAGGTGAGACAGGCTGAACATCTGCTGGCTTGGAGAAGAGGACAGAGAGGAAAATTCAGACAGTTCAAGAAATCCAGGCATGTTACCCTTGCCAGTTGAGGGCTATTTCCCTTTTACTGGGGAAAGAATATAATGTAACATAATGTGATGAGGTCTAGGCCTATCCTTGTGTGATCTGACCCAAGCAGGAATCAGCCTAATTAATTACATTATGTGTAAGTTATTCCCACTCCCTCAAGGCCCAAGGGCAGGGGTGCCCACACTTTTTTGACTTGCAAGCTACTTTTAAAATGATCAGGTCAAAATTATCGTTCTACATCAAAAATACTAAATTAAAGCGTAATACAATCCAATTCATTTATGGTACCTTACTTGGGCCGGCTCCCCCCACTCATTTCCATTTTTAGTAAATATAAATTGGAAGGCTACCTCAGTCACTTTGCTCGCCAGAGTTTTGCATTAGCTCGCAATACATTTGTGTGTTCTGCCGTATGTGTGTATGAGCTGCAACTGGACATTTGATCGGCATTCTGACATTCACTTTGTATTGAATCGCATGTGCAAATCCTAGCAGCTACTTGGGGTGTCAGAAGATCATAGCAGAGGGAGTATGCCGGCGACTTGAAACGGCGTTTAAAGAAGCACCAAGCGCCCCTCCACGGGCCAGGCATGCTTACCCAACTGCCTGCTGAATTTCTGTCTGCAAGCTCCCATTGGGCCCAGGAAGAGGTCCGCTGTCAGGGCCCGGTGTGCCCGCTCTCCCATGCAGCAGAACCTCACGGCCGACTTTCAGCCCCTCGAAGAGAACGGCCAGCAGGAACACAGCGATGCAGGCCAGGGCTGTCTCTGTGGTCGGCAGAGATCAGTCGCCAGGCCCGAGTCTGGCTAAAGCTACACACAGGAAGTGGAGGGAAAAGCTAGGGAGGTAAAGAGGCAAACCTGCGGGCGAGGCGAGGACGAGGCCAGGGAACAGGAGCGGAGGAGCATTGCAGTCCAGGTGGAAGGTCATCTGCTGCCGAGAGGGAGGGACGGGAGCCAGGGCAGGCAGCAGATTCCCCCCGAAGCCTGGCTGTGAGTGGCCGGAGGAGCCAGGGAGCTATTCAGAGAAATATCAAATGCAAACATTGATTTATTTACTAATCTGTGTTTTTGTTGAAACCTGATTTAGGAGACCTGTCTCCTGCTGCGGATGCACTGCATACACATGTGGGAAGCCCCATGAAACAGGAAGTGAGGTAAAGGGGGAGCCTGGCTCTATGCGTAGGGACACAGATGCTTGACCTGCTTCTTCAAACTACTGTGCACTATCTGGAACCTGTAACTGTGACCAATATCATTATAATAAATGTCACAACTTGGGCTCTGTCCTCCCCACCTGTGGGAAGCCTCATTTTTACAGTTTTAACACATTTACAGTTCAGGAATATAGTTAGATAACAAGTACACTAAAGCATAAAAAACTGAACTGAAATGTGTAGCACAAAAACAAACAAAGAGAATAATTAAATTAAATGTAATGTTGTAATAATCCAATAAATTGTGACACAAAACAAGAAATACAGACATGCTAAGATAAAATACATGAGATTTCTATTAAGTGGATTAACTAGAATTCTGAGTCACTGACCGTTAGATTGTGGCTCTGGGTAACATGGCTGAGGGCACTTCTGTGAATCCCAGGATGGGAGAGCGTGGCAGAGGAGATGGTGCTGTAGGGATCACTGAAACGGTGTGGCGTGTCCATCTTACAATGAGGAGAAAGAAAGGAGGCCAGAAAATCAGAAAAAAATTAGCTCATTGGAGCTATGGAGAGAGAACCAATCAGATCTTGTGTCAGGTGTCAAACCAACCAATCAGGTGGCAGGGTCCAGCGTTCTTTACAATCTGATTGGTTCAGAGAGATAACCAATCATTTTTTGTTGTATCCTCAGAACATTTTTGCGTAAGTAAAACTCCCATGAGCAAAAAATTATCATGGGTTTCAACAGTAGCATGTCGAATGAACTGGACTGTAAGTGCCTGT
Source organism: Petrocephalus schoutedeni (assembly GCA_026780765.1). NCBI lineage: Eukaryota > Metazoa > Chordata > Actinopteri > Osteoglossiformes > Mormyridae > Petrocephalus > Petrocephalus schoutedeni. The sequence goes on along the minus strand of JAODKL010000040.1, from coordinate 20,882,745 downwards.
AACATTCGTCCCGACTGCAGATAACACTGTGGATAGACTGGGCATTCCAAGGGACTAAACACATGATCTACGTTTATGGAGAAAAAACAGCCAGAATCCCCCCTTTGAAAGGATATTGTGTATAAATCTGCTGTCTACAATCTCGCCTTTGTGGCACAAAAAAAACTCCATGTTCCCCTGGGCAGACTGGACACGACTGATCCAATTTGTGAAAATAGCACAATCTGACAGGGAGACTGAAAAATGTAGTGGTGACCTGATCTTATGCAATTATAGCCTCCCCTGGGCAGGAAAACAGGCCCTGTAAGGAAAGGGCATAAATCAGGGATCCTTTTGGTCCTGTGCAGGGTCAGCGACTGCCCCGGGGGACGGGCACAGCACACAGATTAGGAGTGATGGAGTACATATGGAGTTTATGATGAAACCTGGAAGACGCTCACCCAAACAGGACTGACACATGGGGGACAGTGGTTATGGGAGATGAAAAGGCATGGAAGATGAAGTTACTCAGTATAGCCTGGCAGTAATTTAGGCTGATAGTAAAATATGATCCTAACTAGGTTAGGTTAGATCAGGGGTGGCCAGTCTGCAAAGGGCCAGTGTATGTGCACGTTTTCGGGACAACCTTTAGGTCAGCTGTTCAAACCCAGGTGTGAGGACTATTCAACCAATCAGTCCTGTAATTACTAATCTAATTAGGGAGTTGCTGTGAAAACCCGCACACAGCGGCCCTTTCTTGATAAGATTAGCCACCCCTGGGTTAGAAGATGGATGGATGGATGGGTAATCGGGAACACACAGCAATATTTGTAAATATTTGTGAATATTGTTGCACTGTATTGTATTGTATTGTACTGTATTGTATTGTCATCGTGTCATTATGTACAACTGCCCTGTGTGCCCTTAATTGACCCTCGGGGACAAATAAAGTTATTTTGAATTTGAATTGAATTTGAATTTACCAAAATCTATCTAGAGGGACTCCCGACCGACATCATTTTCACAGCCCTAGCGCACAGCACAGGTTAAACATGTAAAACAAGTGAACAGACAGACAGACACACATACAGGCTCACGTACCTTTCTAAATGGGGACCTTCCATTCGCTTTTATGGGAAAAACCCTAATCCCAATCACGACACCCTTAACCCCAACCCAGCCCTAACCTTAGCCACAAGTAACCAGCCCAAATACAAGACTTTTGGCATTTTTAGTTTTTTGATCACATTCACAGATTTTTTTTTATAAAATTGAGATTATCCAAATGGGGACCTGAAAAGATGTCCCCAAAAGTAAGGAGGTTTCAGGTTTTACCGCACTTTGGGAATATTTTGGTGCTCAGATGTGATCTATGCAAACCCACACACACATACACACACCAGTGTATATAAATTTAAAATAAACCACTTGACTGCTTACAGTGACACTGATGTGATGCCTTATAACACACACGCGAACATCAATCTAACATGTCATTCATATCAAAGTAACAAAGTGGTTGCGATCGTGCGCTTCTGCGTGCAGCATCCAAACATATTAGCTACGAACAGAAAGGCTTCACAGAAAAACCAGTGCTTACCTCTACCTCACGAAGTGTCTCTCGCGGATCTGTGAAAAGTAAGAGATGAGAGCGCCTGGGTGTTTCCCCGTGTCGGTCGGGGTGTGCCTGCCCGGAAAGGAGCAAGTGCGCTCTCTCCCTGTTGATTTAATTGCTGCCATTAATTTTGCTCTAATCACACTGCAGGAGCCAGTGTTTAAACTCGACATAAAGCCCGCTATTTTACAATAGCCTTTCTGCCTCCAGTAGCTCTGTCTTGCTGTCTGACGATCCTCTTCATTCCCTCCTGATGCTCGGCCCTTCAGCTCATCCATCCATTCACTGTACCAGCCTGTCCTGTTCAGGGTCTCGGGGGGTCCGGAGCCCGTCCCGGAGGCTACGGTCGCAAGGCAGAGAACAACCCAGGTCGGGCCGCCAAACCATCACAACCTTCAGAGATGTTCTGAACCCATTTCCCAGGGAAATTCTCTCTATATTTGTTATTCATCGTAATGATCAAGGCTTCATAAATGCGCTATTTGAAATGCCATGAAGTTAATGAACTAAAAACTTAACAATGAAGTAAATACTTCGCCGGTTGAAATTGTTAAAAGTAGATGCATAACGAACGACTATCTATAAAAACACCTTGAACCTTTTCAAAAGTTTAAAAGTATTTTTTCGTTGTTTATTAAACATATACTGAGTATATATAGTGAACTTTTGCTTTGATAATGTATATTATAATCATTTTGAATATTATATAACCTTGATGCTGCGAGTGAGCCACCTACTGGTGATTCCCGGTAAAAATGCGGTCCAGCCTTAAGGAGGTAAAGGCCTGTTTTATGGCTAACTTACATCCATTTATTATACCCGCTTAATTTTATTTCAAATAACCACAACTCGCTGCTCGATACCGAGTCACTAAACACACTTTATTCCTGACCATATAATACAGTGAGATAGTATGTCATATATGTCTGGGGCTCGTTACACTTTCGTTTTATGCTTCACTTGTTATGACCAATACAAAATCAAAAGTGTTCAACATGGGAATTTGCCCGGAACCTTAATCTGACTGACATTTTTCTGGACCCCCTCCATTGTATTCTGACCATCAGTCTGCATCCGGTTTTAGCCGTGAAGGCAGCTCGTCGAGGGACACAAGGCGATCCTTCGAGGGCACCTTTCCTGACCCCTCGCCTCCTCTTCTGTCCAGGAGGAAGCCCCGAATGCCGAGGGAGCGGGCGGCCAGGTAGTCGTTGACGTAGCTGTCACCAACGTGTGCCACGCTGGCAGCTGGTAACTGGCACTTCTGCAGAGCCTTCCGGAAGATGTCCGGGTTGGGCTTGGCCACCCCGGCACCTTCGGAGGTCACCAGAAAGGAGAAATAGCGCAGAAGCCCACACCCATCCAAAATGCTTTCCAGGCGGAGGTCAAAGTTGGACACGACTCCAAGCTGCAGGCCCAGCGAGGTGCAGCTCTGCAGAGTCCGTTCAGAGTCACAGAACACCTTAAAGAAGCACCGTAATTTTACCACGTCATGTGCTGATGACATCTTGGCTCAGACACAGAAATAACTAACACTTTACCATTTCTTAGTAGAGTCTAAACCTGCCTTCCTAACCCATAATTATTTCATTTAAGCATTTTCAAAAATAATAATTGATCACATCCTGCCTGCCTGATGCCTATGAGGGATTTCATACAACGGACGAGCATCGGTCCTTAACAGAATGCAGATGCTGAGATGGCCAGCGCCCCCTGAGGTCTCTTACCTCCCAGTTTTCTGGTCTGCTGAAGCCATGGTACAGATTGTGTGCTAACCTGTCCAGGAGGACTTTGTCCCGCACGCCACACTGTAAGAATGTGTCTCGTACCACCTGAGCCCACCAGGCTTGGCCTCCAAGCCCCTGGGCTATGCCGTAGTTGGGGTAAAGGGCAGACTGCTGCCTGTATACTCGGTGGAAGGCTGTGTCCACCTCGGCAGGAGACAGGTTTAGGCCGGCTCGCGTGGCCTCCACGCAGTACTGCTGTCCCACTGATCTGCGCACACTCAGCAAGGTGTCCTTTACGTCCCACAACACCAGACGCACTGCCCGGGACATGGCCACCCCTTAAAAAGGACAGAGTAAGCAAAAAAAAAAACATTACTGATTTACATGCTTACATTTATTCTTTGTACTGGGTGTGGTTGATCGAGTAAATATTAAGCACTAAATGTAAAGTTAAATAATAAAACAGTACTAACACGTATTCCCCTCGATCTTCTGTTTGCTTTCTGCACCCTTCAGAGACACTAAACTCTGGATTTAAAGACCTGATGAATAAGATCGATCTGGTTTGATTCCATAATACCTGTGCCCATTCAGTTAAGATTCCAAATAACCTTGTTTAAATAAACCAGATATGTACGTGTGTCATGTAAAAGAGTCCCCCTGGAAACAACTGGCGAAAAACAAAGGTTCTGCTTTTTACGGCAACAAATTTTCATAATAGGCTAATCTTACAGTAGTTTTGTGCAGAATCGAGAAATGTAATCGGAATTTGTCCGTAACGCAAGGATATTGAGTGATACGCTATAGTATATTTACAGTATATGCCCATGATGGAAGTGACTCTAAAAGGTATATGTGTGTGATTTTCCGCCGTACTGCACCTCAGGAATACTCCTCTTAACGGTCCACCAGCTGATCACCACCTGACAACAATGTGTGTCGGCGGTTCCCCCTCAATAGTGTTACAATAATGTTTATTCAAATTAAACAGTGTCACAGTAATCCAAAAAAGGATTACTGGTCAATAAAAGGCAGGCTGTTTAACAGTACTTACGTTTTCAAAACATCCGTATCACGTGGTCTGGGAAAGAGGCATTTTTAACCCTTTCGCCGCCCAGTTACAGACACCAAACTGTGCGCTCGGCTTTTCTCAGATGCCGTTTGCAAAATATGGAACGCTTCACGATTGTGCGTGTCATCCTTGCGCAGGGAACCATGCTAATCTTCTCTGTATCGTTCCAATTTTTGTATGCGTGCTGCCGAGGCTAGCACAATGGTGATAGTGGACCATGTTTCTTATGTCGGTCCTTCCGGGAAATGCCATCACGCCGACGGGTGTGCCCCAACTGTTTGTACTACTATCATCTATTCGATTAAAGTCATTTTATTTGTATAGCGAATTTTCACAACATTACATTGTCTCAAAACGCTTTTCATTACCTCTTTTTATTAGCCCCAGTTAGCAAGCCAGAGGAAACAGAGGCAAAGAAAAACTCCGTCGCGGGAAAAAAACTTGACTAAAAAGGGAGAGCCCATCTACTTTGTGTCAGCAGGGGAAGTCAAATGTCATCGATTTAAGCTTAAGTTTTACCCAAATACCGTATGTATGTTTGGCACTACATTAATTTATTGCTACTTCTCCTTAGTGTTTATATTTTAAAATTATTTTACATGTTTTATTATCCCATAAAGGCAACTCCAGTGTGGCATGCTGGGAATTATTCAAATTTGAATCGTCTTCAATGTGACGTATTGGATGCATACGGACCAAGAGCTCGTATGTTCGGATCCCGCCTTGTCTATGAAATAACTCTGATAATAACCCACATAGCCTTTAAGTGGAACAAAGTCTTACATTCACTTTACTTAAGCAAAACTGACCAATGCACTGTATAAGTAACGTACAATATAATATTAAATACTGGGCTTCGGACCAAAGGATCCTCGGTTCAAATCCAGCTCCAGCCATACTTCTGAGAAGAACCAGCGTAGCTTTTAATTGGAAAAAGTCTTATATAAACCTTCAGAAAATTGCAATTGCAGTGCATGTGTAACATGTAATGTAAAACACTGGAATACAGGCCAAGCAAAACGTATGAATACAGTATATAAGTAACATATAATATAAAACAAAAATAAACACTGGCTGAGTAAAAGGGGAACCTGCCAGCTTCTGCCTATGCGTTTTATATAGCGCTAGCTGCCACGATTACAGATTCATGGAAATACAACATAAACACACACCAGCCGTTTAACTGAATGAAGACTGTAAGATGCGATGTGATACAACCCCAATTCTAAAAAAGTTGGGACATACGCAATGTGTAAATAAAAACAGAATACAATGACAAGGAAATCTAATAAAGCCATATTTTATTCACAACAGAACATAGAAAACATATGAGATGTTGAAAGTGAGACATTTTGCTATTTCATGAAAAATATTGGCTCATTTTGAATTTCATAACAGCAACACGTCTCAAGAAAGTTGGAACCGGGGCAATGAGTGGCTGGAAAAGCAACAGCTGTCCAAAAAAGCAACAGCTGGAGGAACAGTTTGCAGCTAAATCGGTCAGTTGGTTATGCATGCGCTATGCAGACTTCCTCTCAGTCCAAAGATAGGCAGTTAGCTGGTAAGTGGTTGGGAGACAGAGAGAGATGCAGTTTTTCCCCCCAAAATTCCCACAACAGATAACAGAAACCTAACAATTTTTCCACCTACTTATTACAACTAATATTTTTTTAGTGCAGGCGATGGTGATGTTTTAGACAGAGGGCTGTAAGGTTCTCAAATAAAAAACACAGTAAGTCACTTTTATGTGACTGTGATTTATTGAATTTTGCTAAATTTTATTAAATATTACATTAAATCACTATGTCATGTATTGCTGAAGTGCTGTTTGTAAATGTCTCCATACAAAAGTGTCCAGTCAGTGATCAGAGGTACATGAGCCTGCTAATGACCCCCATTTCGGTGCTTAACACATCATGCTGAACGCAGGCTCATCCCCCCTTTTAGCTCAGGACAGCTGGTGCTGCAAGAATCACACCACTGGGTTGTGGCAGAGCTGAGCGGACAGGGGATCCCCTGAGCCTCCAGTGCCCTCTAGTGGCTCAGGGTTGGCCTGCAGTCTCCTTGGTCATGCCCGGCGTGACTGGGGGCGGCTCGATGCCCAGTTCCTCTCTCAGCGACCCCACACTCTGCTCCCAGCGGCGCTCGTAGTAGATGCTCAGCACGCAGCGGGCGCGCCGACCACTGCGCAGGGCCCAGGGGCCCAGGGAACTCAGCAGCAGCTGCAGACGGCTGCAAGACACATACCAGAGGGGCAATCGTGATCGGCATTTTAAAGGATCCCCAACACCCAGCTGTTTCCAGGAGCAGGGGATAGCCTGTCTCTTTATGTACAGCTAAAGTGTGGGGGGGGGCAGCATCCGTAGATGTAGTGCCTTCAGTGTTCAACCGTGACATCTACGGTGTGTACCTGGCAGACAGACGAAGAGGCCCTAGAGCGGCTCCCAGAATGCACATGGGCAGGCCAGTCTGGGCAGCTTCAAAGCACTTCACTGCCACCTCGCCTAAAAGGGAGCAAAATCACTCAGTTTGAGCCAGATCTCGTAGATCTCAGGCACATTCATCAGGCACATTCATCACACTGTAACAGTGCACAGAGGAGGACGTCATGCAGTCACACTACATACAGCAGGACGTAACTCTGTCACACTGTAGGGGGTGCTGTGTCACCCTGCATCAGACCCACCCAGCATGTTAGTCGGCATGCCCAGCAGCGTGTGCAGAAGGTCGTGCACCTCCCTGTAACGCAGCATCACGAAGGCCAGCTCCTCGTCATCTACAAACTTGACCTGGGCCCGTGAGTCTGGGGTGACACGCTGACACATGCAGGAGAAGAGTGAAGGCCTGGGTTACACAGAGGAATGAACGGACAGAGCCCAGCAGGACCCCGCTCGCAGTGCACAGCCCTCATCTGGCAGACTCACGTTGTCAGTCAGGAAGCGAAGGTACTCCCTCCCCAGAGAGCCATCTGGCAGGGCGGCCAACTGGGGCAGATCCAGAGTGGAGTGGCGAATCTGGGGGCGCTCCCTTTGAAACGGATGGTGTCAAGTTTTTACCGTTTTTTTTCGTCTCTCTCCTCCATGGTGCCAGATTGAGCCAGTATGAGGGCGTCTCTGCCGCTCTGCTTAAGCTGATGACAGGACGTTGCTTACTTGAGGATAGCGCAGCCCTCTGGATCCGCTCTCATACGCTCCCGCAACCTCAGGAGGGCCAGGTGGCCAGTGGTCTCCCCCAGCACTGCCACCATATCTGTGAGGAGAGCAGAGGGCCAAGGAGATATGGAGAAGAGATGCCTGGAAGACTGGTGAACATCACCAAGAATGTGTTGCTTCATTCCTTTGATCTGAAATATTACTCTTTGCAGAATTAAAAACTAGTTTGGAGCACACTGTAAGAATTCAACTTTTTTAAATTTGGAAGTTGTTTGGAACTATAGTACCTGTCAGTGCTATGTTTAAAATAAGGTCAACTAAACATTTTGTGTATCAATAAGAGAAATGATGAACTAATAAAATCCATCAATAAATCCCAGCAGAATCAAGGGAACAAACCTCCACATTAAAATGCATTATACATCAAAAGTATTATTTTAATGTATTATCACAGCTGAGCCAAAAGCCCTTTGAAAAAGTCTTCCAATACCATCCTCACTCCGAAAGCAGACAGGGATATTTGGAATATAGCTTGGACGGTCAACACTCTGAAGCTCTCCATCATTACACTTTAAATGTCTGGGTCCTTGTCGTATGGGTCACATTTCCTTGATTTTACCCAAATTTCTTCACATAACCAAAAAAAATTAAATAGGCATGATTATTTTTCCTGTCATAGTTCTTTAACAGACACGGGTGGGAATCTGGTGCACCTTCAGCACACACACCGGGGCTCACCATGTCTGTACGGGTTCTGAATAGCAGCCACTCCTGAGCCCACTGCCAGCAGGGCTTTCTGGATGGGGTTAGTTTGGATGTGGCCCATGTACAGAGGGCTGTAACGGCTATCTGCAGCCCAGCCATGGTGTCCCTGGTGCCTGACCTGTGCTGTCAGAGGCAGGGAAGAAAAGCACAAGAGCTTTGGGTCACAGGGACACATTCATGGATTCAAGCAATTTATTGCCATTTGTACTAGTAAAAGTCCTCGGTACAATGAGATTGTTTCCTGCAGTCTGGGTAATTCAACACAGGGGGACAAGACATAGCACAAACACTTATATAGAATATAAATATGTTAATACGAATATCAAAACGTAGATATGGATGAATCAGGAAGAAGAAACATGTGTGCAATATACAGTACGTGCGCAGCAGCCGGACTGTTAAACATCCCACGCTCCAGAAAGAGGTAACACGCAGCAAACCGGAAAATGATGGTCTATACTCATTGAACCTGGCACAGGGTTACACTTCGTGGGGATAAAAACCCCACAGACCATCAGGGAGTAATACAGAAAACAAAATAATGAGACCATCAACGCAAAGCAACCTGAGAAATGCGGTGAACCTGTTTCAAATGTGTGGCTTAAGGTAGAAGGCCGAGTCGAATATTTACAATTTAGAGCACCGAAACACTAGAAAAACGGCACTATAGTGGTGATAAATCGTTAGATTTTTTTGTTCTTTAAGTGGGTTCTGACGTGGTTCGAGTAACATGAGTCGTTAATTACTTTGTGTAGCTAACGTAGGCTCCAGACGCATATACTGTTTTTTATAAAGATACAGGTAAATTCATTAAATGACCGCATATATGAGGGCATATAGATGACACGCTAACGCAGAACCATACCTGTGCACATAGCGCACATCGAAACCCGAATTACGCTTCGCACTGGGCATTTCAAACAAAACGTCAGCAATGCCACAGACATAGTCCAGCGCCAGAGTTGTGAATTAAAACGATCGACACCAGTTAAGGAGCGAAAACGTACTGCTACTGGTGTGGTCTATGAAAGTCATATGTAGGAAAGCGGCGTGACTTTGTTGGACGTCACTTCCGGCGGCTGTGTTACGGAAAGCCAGAGAGCTCAAAAGTATTTCCATCCGCCGTTAAACCCAGGGGCGGATCTAAGGGGTG
>JAODKL010000040.1:20859529-20873185 GCA_026780765.1 Petrocephalus schoutedeni | reverse complement strand
AAAGTGAGCATGTCAGCTAGGGGGCCCCTGTGTGTCCCAGGAAAGTGAGCATGTCAGCTAGGGGGCCCCTGTGTGTCCCAGGAAAGTGAGCATGTCAGCTAGGGGGCCCCTGTGTGTCCCAGGAAAGTGAGCATGTCAGCTAGGGGGCCCCTGTGTGTCCCAGGAAAGTGAGCATGTCAGCTAGGGGGCCCCTGTGTGTCTCCTGACAGTGAGTTTGTCAGCTGGGGCCCAGCATGTGACCCCCTGCTAATGACAGTGTGTCTGTCTGCTCTCTCAGCTCGGGGCCCCTGCCTTGCAAGGCGTGTCAGCGAGACTGCATCTTTGAGGACCCGCTGTCCATCCTAAGCGCCAGCGATGTGAGTCTGTGGGGTACAACGTCTCTCTGGCGAGCTGCGATTATTTCATCCTCCTCTTCTCCAGGTCCTTAGTTCCCTGCCTTCTTCCCTTTCCTGGCTTCTATCCAAGCCGCTCTGGACTGATGCCGGCTCACTATTTCAGTGCGGTCCTGAACGATCTTCTCTCTGATTTACGTGGTACTCTGCTTATTTCCTCGAAGGCTTTTCCAGACAACGCTGCCCGGAGGGAGATCGAAAACCTGCCAGCTCAGTGCCCCAGTAAAGGGTGTCTGTGGAGGGGGGTCGTCAAGGACTACGAGGTGTGGGAGGGAGGGAAGTTACTGTGTGTACTCTGTGTTTGGCTGGCTGTATTGTCACTATGTGTACTGTGTACGTGGGAGGGTGTACACTTACTATGTGTACTCTCTGTGGTCACCATACAATACCGAGGTTACCTTGCTAACTGTGGTGTGTATGATTTTAATGAAGAAAATTTGCTTTCCATCCACCCCCATCTGAATACGTCGACTGGCTTTAGTATGTTTGTGTTTTCATTCCAACCAGCGCCTTGCTGACTTAGTTACAGTGTGAGCGCAGCTCAGCCGTTTGAGGAGAAGGGGAATTCCTCAGCAGGGTTTAGCGGTTTGGAAAGTACCAGTGGTGTCTGTACTTAAAACAGGAAAACATCATTGATAGGAGGAAAGTACCGAAAAGTTGAAAGCCTTTTAAATAGCGTTTCATTCCTGTCTGCTGAGAGCCACTGGGTGTTTCCTTGTTATTTTTGTCCTGTGATTTATGTGTTTTGGAAGTGATGAAGGGTGACAGATGCGATGAGGTGAGGTTTGGCAGTGATAGACTGGTACTGTGTTTCCTGGGGTCTGCAGGCACAGCACGAGGGCAAGTGTGAATATGAGCAGGTCCAGTGCGAGGCCTGCCAGGCCTTCGTCTCACGGCTCAATCTGGCCAGGCACTGTGACGGGGAGTGTGAGGCCAGGAGTCTGCACTGCAAGTTCTGCAAGGCCACCATCGGCTCCAAGGACATCAAGGTGACCTTTCCTCTCCTCCTCCTTCACTTTGTTTCTTCTCTCCGTCATAAATATAGGACAGGGGGCATGTTTCCCACAGGAAGTGATGTTTTCATTGCACTTTTCTCTGCCACAGTGTACTCGCCTGACACATTAATAGCTGTACCACAGCCGTATTAGTTATGGCCTGGTGCTCTGTAGTTCCTGTCCTTTTTAACAGATGAGCAGGAGTTTTGCAGTGAGCCCTGGGGAAGGTTCATGATGGGTTCATGATGACAGTGAAAGCGATGCATTCAGAGATGTCTTCCAGGGTAGGGGGGGTGGGGCATAGCACCCCCTTGTGTCCCACGCAGAGCCATACTGAAGAGGAATTGCCTGCTCTCCGGAAGACCACCTTATGGCCCGTGTCATTGCGCGTGAACCATCTGTGAAAGATCCGGGTGCCATGGCGCTGTCGATCTCTCAACAGGGGCACAACGACGTTTGTCAGAAGTTCCCTCTTCACTGTGATGCTTGTGGGAAGAAGAAGATCCTGCGAGAAAAGGTGAGCTCCCGACGTCTCTTGGGCAGGCAGCTTGAGGGTTAAATCCCAAACCCCTGTCCCAGGCAGGGGCCCAGCTGGAGCAGCTGAGAGCAGCTTAACCTGAATCACTCCAGTTAAGCATGTAGCAGTATGACAGGCGTCAGCAGGCGGGCCCTGATCAGAAGATGAGGTCAATGTTATCAGCTTTATACAAACACTGCCTGTCCGAGGTGCCCTTTTCTGCTCAGGCATGAGTGACTGGATGAGTTTGTTTGTTTTACGTCCACTTTAAGGATGAATGTACATGCGCGTACTTCGTAAGGAGGCTGTGGCCTTCGGAAGCGGAGGAATGGGAATCTCTGCTTGTTTTTTTTATTTAATCAGCCGGCATTGTTTTCTTTCCTCCCCCTCCCAGTTCGCTGATCATTTGAAGGCCTGCGGGAAGCAGCAGAAGGCCTGCCAATTCAGTGCTCTGGGCTGCAGTGCAGTGGTGAGGAAACCACCAGTTTTTCCTGGGCAGGCCTTTAGCCTATCCGAAGCAGCACTGGGCAGTAGGCAGGCCTTCACCCTGGGTGGGGTGCCATTCCATCACGGGACACACAGGCACACTACGGACCATTCTGAGACATCAGGTGCTCTAACTGCATGTCTTCAGACTGTGGGTGGAGACCCACATGGACAGAGCAGTGCGAACCCCCGACCCTGGAGCTGTGAGGTCACAGTGCTCAGCATCCCGAGGCAGAGGGGCGCGTTTCAGGCCATCCAACCTTTTATTTTTTCAGAAGAGCGGATTGCAGTTCCACTACCTGCAGAGTTTCTGAATGCTGTTTATATATGTGGACCTCCATTTATACACTTACACTGTACCACCCCACTGTGTGGGCTGCACTTCCTTTCACCTCTAGGATATAAATCAGGTGTGGAAAAAGAGAAAAGCAACAGATGGGTGGAAATCCCCCGTTTCCAGACAAAGGCTGTTTTTGTTCGTACATATATAGTAACGTCCAGATGTGGCCATTCCCGTTACCTGCCCTCCATCCTGCCCTCGGATGTCCTGTCCAGCACTGTGCTTTCTGCGTTTTCTGAGGCTCTGTGGCCCTAGTGAGCGGGGGGGTGGGGGGGGCAGCTAAGTGCTTCCACACTCAACACCGCGTCTCACTGTGTGTCTTATGTGTGCAGCTGGAGAACGAGGGGCAAAGCGACCATGAGCAGGCCAGCATCTTGGAGCACTTGCGCCTCCTTCTGGCTCAGGTGGTGGTGCTGCAGAAGCAGCGCGCCCCAGGTCCAGCGGAGTGTGAGGAAGCCCCGGCGCTAGGCCTGTACAGAGCGCCCGCTGATGAGGGAGCCAGACGGGACGACAGCCTGGAGCCCAAGCTGGCCGCTCTGGAGAACATCATCTGTGTAATGAACAGGGAGGTGGAGAGGTGTGCTTTCTCCCTGGAGGCCTTCTCCCACCAACACCGGCTGGACCAGCAGCAGGTCGAAACTTTTAAGAATAAGGTACATGCCTGCACCCTGCACTCTGTCATGCAGAAAGATCTTCTAGGACAGTGTTTCCCAATCCGGTCCTCAAGGATCCACAGACCCCTGGGAGCCGGGAGGGAGCAAAAATGTGGACCGACTGTGGGTCCCAGAGGACCGGGTTGGAAAGCACTGTTCCAGAAGAAAGCAGGCGACTGAAGGCTGGTCTGCTTGCTGTGGCTGGCCTGGCGCCCGCTGTGCAGGTACAGCAGCTGGAGCGTGCGCTGGCCGTACAGGACCTGCAGCTGGCTGAGGCGGAGCAGGCGCTGCGCCAGCTCACCTTCTGCACCTACGACGGCGTCTTCATCTGGAAGATCGGCGAGTTCTCCCGCCGCAGGGAGGAGGCGGTGAGCGGCCTGGCCCCCACCATGTTCTCTCCAGGTCAGCGTCGGCTCAAAGGGGGGGGTGCCAGCTGGGATTCCCGTGGGGACCCCCAGACAGCCTGTGGCAGGGGTGACCAATCAATTCCAGAAAGGGCCGTTGTGTGGGTGTAGTTACTAATTAGAGGACTGATTGGCTGAAGTGTCGTCACATTGGGTTTGAGCTGCTGACCTAAAGGTTATCCCAAAAACCTGCATACTAACCAGCCCTTTGCAGATGGAATGGCCACCCCTGTTCTAAGGGTTATACAGGACAAATAACATCTAACACCTAACAATATATTAATATCAAGGACCAAATGTAGAACAGGGCGACCCTTCGCTTTCACGATGGCCTCAGACCTTCTCAGAATTCTGTCCTAAATTGTACATAGTGGGATACGGGACCATTCACGAGAAGCCTCCATTTCTGTGAGGGATGAAGAAGATGTTTGTCCATGTGCCATATATGCACATCTTTTTAGAACTGTCCCCTTCATAATGTAAAATAATTTTTCCTATTGTGTGACTGATGCACCTGCAGCTGGACCACTAACTCCTTTGACTCTCGGAGACACTGACAATTGCCTCATGTTACTTTCAAAACTCAGTTAACTGTAGTTCAACCTAATAGACTCACCTTTGTAGCTCTGTTTGTAATTGTCTCAAATGTGGCTTTTGCAGTATGTTGGGGCGGGAATTCTGGGAAGCACATAAGAATCTCATGTCTGCTATCTGCATTCAGAGTTGAGCATCTTCAGCCCAGCTGCTCATTCTATAAAGTCCTCTATCTCTCACAGCATTTTACTCCAGTAAATATGGCTACAAAATGTGTCTGCGGCTGTACCTCGACGGCGACGGGACGGGCCGTGGGACACATCTCTCGCTCTTCTTTGTGGTGATGAAGGGAAAATACGACGGCCTGCTCAAGTGGCCCTTCAGCCAGAAGGTAGACTGAAACCCCGGGCCCCTCCGCCTGAACCCCTGTCCCTCTCTGCCCTGTCAATCCCAGCAAACAAGGTGCCCTGGTTAGCAGAGGATTCTCTGCCCCACTGCCACAGCACTTTACCTGCTTGCTGTAGAAAGTGCAGTGCTTCATATAATCCTGAGATCCAGCAAATCATGTACTGTCCTCTGTAGGGGACTTTGTTTCTGCTCACATCACATGCTATACATGCCACTCTATCAAGTTCTGTTCCTTGAAGTAGACAGATAGGGCTTTAAGATGACATCACATGTGTGGACGTGTGAACTTGCCAACTTCCTCTTCTTATGAAAGCAGCATTTGACTCAATACTAAAACACTTTTTCCCCCCTGGATCTCAGGAGGATATTACTGCCTCTTTCAGAAAACTAGCCTGCCATACTGTCTGGTGGACAGGGGCATTTTTTGTTAACAAGAACCTTCCCCTAAAACGTTGTTCAAAATTATGAGTGGTTTAGTTTAGTTAAAAGCTGTTTAGGATAAAGTTGCATCATTGTATTGTGACCAGTCGTGGAGCGTCTTACTTAACTGGGCTTCTGTCTCCTCTGCAAGGTAACGCTGATGCTGTTGGATCAGACCAACCGAGAGCATGTCATCGATGCCTTCAAGCCTGACATCAGCTCCACGTCGTTCCAGAGGCCCATCAGCGAGATGAACATCGCCAGTGGCTGTCCGCTTTTCTGCCCATTAGTAAAGCTCGGTGCAAAGAGTGTTTATCTAAAGGATGACACTATATTCATCAAGGCCATTGTGGACCTCACCGGCCTTTAATGAAGAGGAGCAGCGATGATGGTTTCTCAGAGATATTTGGCATTTTATGGCTATTCAGCAGAGGGGAGGCTGTTTGGTTGTTGTTGTGGTGCCAACTATCATAATTAAACATGTTCACCTTTCTCTGGTGAATAACTACTTTGGGTGGTTTTATTAGTGTTTGTGGTAATTCGTCCCATATGTTTTTTGAACTTAATGCCTTCACTGGAAGTATTGCTGTTAGGGGAGACTGTTAGGGGAGTCAGTAATCGAGTCCAATCTGGTATCCATTTACTCTAACCTGTGTACCTTTACAACTCCCTTTCCAAAAAAGCTGTGCTGTGTAATATGTCAATAAAAATAGAACGAAATGATTTGCAAATCAAACCCATATTTAATTGAAAATAGAACAAAAACAACAAATCAAATGACGAAACAGAAATTTTATGACTAATGTATGCTCAATTTGAATTTGATGCCAGCAACACATTTAAAAGAAATTGGGACAGGGGCAACAAAAGACTGTTGTGTGAAACTAAAACAAAACACCTGGTTGAATAGCTCAGAACTAATTAAGTAAATGCGCAAAAGGTAGGTATGACGATTGGGTATAAAAAGAGCCTCCCAGAGAGGCCTCCCAAGTCTCTGTGCAGAGAAGATGGGGAGAGGCTCACCATGCTGTGAAAGATTGTGTGGGCAAATAGTGCAACAATTTAAGAATAATGTTCCTCAACCTAATATTGCAAAGAATTAAAGAATTTCATCACCTATGGTACATAATATCGTTAAAAGATTCAGAGAATCCAGAGCAATACAAGTCTTATTGTGTTTTAATCTGATTTACCTGAATTTTTAACCCCCTCCAGCTCTTTTTGGCAGGAGTGAATCTTGTCATCTGGAGTATTATTCTGTGAAAGAGAGAGGGGGGCCTGTTAACTTCTTAGCCAGCTCGCTAGTAGCCATAAAGAATGGGTTGTAAAGCAGGCTGGTACCACTTTGTGGCATAAAGATTATTCAGATGTTTTTTATGTACATCTTACCAGCATTCTCTCTTGGCCTTGAAACTGAACAGTGTGTATTGCATTAATTACATATAAGATAAATATTTCTGTATTATATAATAGGTGTATATTTGAATAAGGATGGATGGATGGATTTATACTAATTTTTATATAGATATATCAATTTATTCAGCTAAAACAGTGTTTCCCATTTCGGTCCTTGGGGTTCCACAGACAGTCTGCATTTTTGCTACTGAGAGCTGGGAGGGAGCAAAAATGTGGACCAGCTGTGTGTCCCCAAGGAGGACTGGACTGGGAAACACTGATCTAAAACCATTCACTAATCTAATACAGGGCCACAGTGAGGTGGGAGACAGCCTGGATAGGGTGCCAGTCCATCACAGGGCACACACATTCCCAAGTGCCAATTCATCGAACTACATTTTGTGTGGCACATAAGCAGCTGCACGTGGGAGTGAAAACCAGCAATCCTAGACATGTGGGGCCACTAACCCCTGAGTCATCACACATCTAAATACTGATATATAGTCACTCATATGAATATTAGTCATGTGTAAGTGTGTATATATGATTTCAAGATATATAACTGAAATCATTATATATTTACATGACTACACACTATAGTCCATATCACACATATGTTTCATAAGGCCACCTGCTGAGTTTGTCCAAACACGCTTCACTTGCTTTGCATTTTTATTTTTGAAAGGACTTTTACTTGTGAAAAACGCATCTTGTGTTAGCGGCCTAATAAACAATTATTATAAATATTATGTCAAGCGTGTATGATGTCATAACATGAAAAGATTAACTGGCGGGTAAAATATGCTACTGAACAGTAAAATAATAGCAGGTGGGATACATTTTATTATGAAGGGTGTTAAATTGCCACTTAGATTATTTATAATAATTATTATTAAGCAAATAAATATTAAATTACCTGTCAAAGTCATCCAGCAGACTCAGTTGGTGGGCTCTAAACAATACCTAATATATGATTGGTCACATTACAAAGTAAGTCATAATCGATCTGTCTTGCCTAGTCGATTAAATTCTCAATTATAACTGAATCTTGTCTGTTCTGTCCTGGCATTGCATTACATCCTAACCAGGGCCATAGCCAGGGTTTGGGGGTGGGTCTTGTCAATCATATAGGACATACAGGAGGCCTATTTCTATTTTCAATAAACATTTTATTGGTGTTGAAAATCTTAAAAATGCAAATTCTGAAAAATGTACCATACATCACGTATGTGCCCAGAGTAAGAGTTAATTAAACAGTTTATTCAGAGTGTGGCTCTAAGGGTAAGAATCTATATCAGCAATTAGAAGGTTGTTGGTTTCAATCCCGTGAATGCCAGGAGTGTTTCTACTCCCTTGAGCAAGGCCCTTAATCAGCTATTTCTCCATCCTGGGTATGATGTTAACCTGCATCTGGGCCTGCAAGCAGGTCCTCCAACTTCAGGGAAAATTTGGGGATTGGTAGCAGAATTGGCACTCCAGCCACTGTAAGAAACCTCACACTATTCAGCTCCATCTGAACAGTGTGGTGCTGAGGTATCACCTGCTGCATGGCTGCACCTGGGTTCTCATCCCTGTGGTGGTGTGTGGCAATGTGCCATATCAGTGCATGCCCCCTTATCTCTCTTTGCCTCAGAGACATTTTCAGCTGCTGGTTTTTTTCAGAGAACTATTTAGCTTAAAATTTTATTTTTAGCTCTTAAAAATTTAGGTTTCTTAGCTCTCCCAATTTTAAGATAATGGATAAGCTCTCAAATTTCACTGGCTACCGCATAGCATTAGCTATAGCTAAACTTATTTAATCGGTATACCTGCGTTGCTTTCACATAACCAATGAAATGTACGGAGACCGGCTCAAGACAATGAAAAAAATCATATATATCTTGCGGCCACATTTTAATGTATGGGATGTGAGAATGAATTACAGTATATCGCCGCAAATCAGTCTGTTATCCGCGGTTTACCTTTCGTGCTTTGATGGATATAAAAATCATGATTTATGTTGCTCCATTATTCCTTGTTTATATTATACTGATATTTTTCATTTATCTATCCTATCATAATAAGGTGAAAACACTGTACAATAACGTACATTGTACTTTATTATTAATGCATTTGATGCTGGTAATATATTACTATGTGTCATTTATCAATTAAATTTCACCATTTGTATGTACGCGAAAATCACTACTGTACTCAGTGAACTACTGTAGTACAACATGGCCATGACATAGGCCTAAATCATTTTTATATGAGCAGGGCTGTGTAGTTCCTAAAGTTATTTAAGATTTTGGGAAGTTAGCAAGCTTGTGTAATACACTTTTCCTGTCTTAAGTTAGGATAGGCACAATGACTCAGGTATTGTTCATCTGTAATGTATATGCAAGTTTCTGTAATGCAGCCCCAGGACCAAACAAACAATAGACGAGAATTAATTCAATCGACTAGACCAGATCGATCTGTTGTGAGTTAATTTGCAATGTTACCAATTATTATAGATTAGGTTGTTTAGAGCCAGCCCACTGAGTTTAATGGGTGACTTTGATGTTGAATTATTTAAATATTTAAAAAATTAATAGTAATTTAAATAATCATTCAAATGACATTTATTAATAGCCATTTAAATGACAATTTTAATTATAATTTATATAACCGTTTAAGTGACATTAATTTACTGAATATTGTCACAAAACAGTCTCCATAATACAGTATATACCTCCCACATACCACGCTGGGACTTTTATTTTGGAATATAGTCATTTACGTCCAGCGGAAGTGACTACGAGGGGTGTGGTCTAGTCGAGACGAGCCTCACGTGGAGAGTAATGGCGGCGCCCTGTCAGTAGCGGGTCATGTAAATAATGGACCTTTTCGCTGAGAGACTAGCTTTCGATGGCTCTAATATACAGTAAATAACGAGATAGGTGCTTTGGAGCAATGGGGACTCCGGCGACTCGGCTGTATCGCAGCTTGGAGGGGCTGTTCGCGATTTATAAACCGGCAGGTTTTCACTGGAAGCTGGTCCGGGATACCGTTGAAACTAACCTGCTGAAAGGTACATGGTAGAGGGGCAGTCCGCCGGTAGACCGGGAACACTGCGGATTCACAGAAACGCACCTTTCGAACTGAAAGGCTTCTTTTATTCATTCTGTGGTTTTCAAAAAAAAGGAATGTAGTTCATTATGGGTTTACATTTAACTGATCTGTTTTTCATCCAGGCCCTCATTGGCGTGGTAATGATAACATCTGATCAGCTTACCGTAACTCTAACGTAACGTTAAAGCAACGCGCTGTCTTTAACCCCCTGCAGGTATAAACTGTGCTCCACCTCCAGCGTTGCGGTCTCAGGTGAAGTTCCTCCTGCAGAGCGGTGCTGGGAGTGAGGGCGGTAACGAGGTCACGCTGAGGCCGGTTCGGCTTCCGGTACTGGCAGATCACCCGCTTGGTGAGCTAAACATGCTTCTCACGTGTCCGTGTTGGTTCCTTCTCTTCATTCTCATGCCATTATAATCTCTTTCCCCCTCATAATTTGAAGAGTTCATTTGCAGAATGAGTAGCATCCATTTTTTAACTTGAAAAGAGAATGATTTTTTTTTTGCTGCAAATTAACCAATTAACTGAAATATGTCAACTTCGTATCAAAGTTAAAGCATCCAACACAGAAACTAAATTTATCTTTGAGATTAACCATAATTTTAACATTTTCCCCATAAATACTTACAAATCACTTACTTACAAAATTCTTACAAATGATGCACAACCTTGGTGACACATAGTGTCCTCTTGTAGCTTCCGTCAAACTTGACTTTGATTGCAGCCTCTTGGGGAAACTATTCCAGATGTATGCAGTCCTTCTACTATAGATAGGGGCCTTTTCAGGGGTCTAGACATATTTGCACAGGTTATGCGTTTGTCAATGAACTGCTGATAACAAGCCGGATGAAAGTCATAGTTTCTCACAACAGGAGTAAATGTTTTGTCCAGATGCTAGCATGCTCGTTGGCTCTATCTGCTTCATTATTGGTTGATGTTTTTAGCCAGGCTTTTGCACACTCCTTGGATTTTTCCCACCTGATTTCTGCGAATGGCTGAGAGTCTTTTTCTGCCCCACCTCCAATATGTAATATGCATTTTACTTGTGACAGTTGTCCCTCAATTTGACTACTTGCCGTTTCTGAGCTGCTACTGCTTACACCCCCTCCATGTGTACAAGCATGTATTGCCAGCGCACTGATATGATGACTGATTGCTTTCCTTTCTGCCAAATTTTAAAGCACAGAGCTGATTGGCTCAAAGTTCAGTGCAACGGCGGGTACCAGCTTAGTTTGAGTCATTACATGATGAAAGTAATACACGGTACATCTCCTTCATTAATTTGATATATATTATATAAAATTAATATATACATTAATATATAAAAAAATAAACTGAATCAATTACCACCATGACGTGGAGAACTTCTTGTAGTAGGATATTAACGTCAAGTGGAAGGTATTCATAAGATAAAACTGTAATGCCTCGCATGCAGGGACGACCCTAAATAATACAGCTCTCTGACAATATCCTATAAGGTTTGATTGTGTGTCATTCAGAATCCCTGTGTGATGGGTCAATTCTGTTTAAACATTTGAATTTGCCACAAACAATATTGTCAGATTTTGATTTGTGAGACAAAAAGAAAGTAAAAATTTGTTGACCAGTGTTATTAATTGACATTTGCGTACGACACATTGTGCTTAGTAGGGGATATAGCGCATTTTGAGTAAACTAGATTTACGTTTCTGGATGCTGGATGCCACAGCTACTTCATGTGTATATTTTAACTGAAATGAGAAGAATGGGGTATGATGTGCTTTTGGAAATGAACTCGTCAGTTACTCCCCCATCATAAGGGGCATGTGACCCCTTAACTAGTAGAGCTCGTTGGTGTTTTGGGAGCAGGCTTCATGGTAACTCCTCCCTCTTGCTGTCCTTCCCAGCCACTGGAGCGGAGTTTCAGAAGCTGCGTGTTGGAGTGGGACATCGACTGGATGCATTCTCCTCTGGGGTCCTAGGTTTGTTTCAGATGCGTGAAGCTCGGGTGCTGTGTGAGTCGCTGTGTGAGTCGCTGTGTGAGTCGCTGTGTGAGTCGCTGTGTGAGTCGCTGTGTGAGGCGCTGTGCCCATGCCGATTAACAACACCGCGCCATGTTTTTCAGTGCTGGGCGTGGGGAGAGGAAACGCCAAGTTTAAGGTGATGTACGAGCGCTACAAAACCAGGGTAAGTACCAGTGCATCCGGCTGCGTGACTGAGGTCACTGAGGCTGCGTGTGTGGCTGTCAGTGTAAATACGGGAGCTGTTTATTATATGTATATCCATGCTGTTTTGTGTCTGTTTCACCTAAGGATTACACGGTGGAGGGAGAATTTGGTCGAGCTACAGATGACTTCTCGTGTGACGGACGCGTCATTGAGAGAACGACTTACGGTATGGTTCCGCTCGGTTCGGCACAAACTGCTGTGCTGGTTCACACTTAATGCAGTGTCCAGTCCAGGCCTCGCGAACACACTGACAGTCCACGTTTTGGCTTCATCCCAGCTCCTAGATGGATGGATTTATATACATTTTTATGCAGATATGTCAATTTATTCTTCATGTTTTTGCTATCGGGAGCTGGGGGGGAGCAAAAACGTGGACCGTCTGTGGGTCCCCGAGGACCGGAGTGGGAAACGCTGATGTAGATGAATACATCCAGAGGCTGTAGTGGACTTCCTGCACTGCTGGTCTTTTCTGGTCATAATCATCCTTTGGGTAAATAGGTGACATGACAGATTTGTTGCCTGACCTCCAGATCACATCACACGTGACAAGCTGGAGAGGGTTCTCGCCATGATCCAGGGGGCCAACCAGAAAGCCTTGCTCTCGTAAGTCCACTTTCACTCCCATCTTCCTGCCACCCTCACTTTTCAAACGAGAAGCCAGGTCTGGGCTGTTTCCCAGGGTCCAGCAGCAGTGTGTGTTTTCTTTGACTGTCCTTGCCTCTCTTGAACACCAGAGGTCAGCGCTGAGCCCCATTTGGATTGTGAGTCTTATCAAGGTCATGCTTGTTCCCCCAGGTACTCCAATATAGACATGCGTTCCCAGGAGGCCTATGAGCTGGCAGTGAAGGGGATGCTGTGCCCCCAGGGGAAATCCCCACCCATCGTTACTGGCCTGCGCTGCCTGGACTTCCAGCCTCCTCGCTTCACCCTGGGTACCCTGGCACCCCCTCCCGCACCTCCCGGCAGACACACAGAGCACCCTCCCCTAATTGGCTGCGCAGTTTGACTCACCTGCAGCTTCTCTCCTGCAGAGGTGCAGTGCATGAACGAGACCCAGAGGTACCTGCGCAAGCTGCTGCACGAAGTGGGCCTGGAGCTGCGCAGCTCGGCCGTCTGCGTCGGAGTCCGCCGAGTGCGGGACGGGCCGTTCACCCTGCAGGAGGCGCTGACACACCAGCGGTGGACCCTGCCTGACGTGGCGCAGGCCGTCTGCCAGGCCCGATCGCCCCGTGGAGATTCCGGGAAGGCCTTTTTCCGAGCAGCGGGCTGACGAGGCCAGCGGGAGGCGCCGTCTTTGCTCTGTGCGTCTATCTGCCATTTCTGCCGCTTCCTTGACGTTATTTTCTCAGAAGACGTTTCTGACTTAGTGTCTGGGAAGCTTCCGCGCTGTTCGCTTGCCCTGGAGGTCACTCGATCCTCTTGTGACTCAGCATTTTGTATTTCCCTTCTTGCCGTGATTGACAGTGATACTGAGGCTTCATAATTTCCACCTTGGTGCTTTTGACCTGAATAAACACTGAAGCCATAAATATCTGTCGGCTGGCCTCCCCTCCCTGTCCATCATGAGTCCCGGCACCCGATGCCTGCAGGCCATGCCCACATAGTTACTCTGGAATAGGGCTGTGCTCCAAAAATCGATACGGCAAAATATCGTGACGTACTCTTAGATGATACGCGGATCGATAAAGATGCTGCTGTATCAGGATGGCCAGTTTAAGGACTTCAACAATCCAATGGTGTAACAGCAGTTTTGAAAAAGGAACATGACCTATGGTGCAGTGCGCAATACAGCCATAGGATGCCAGCCAGGGGCCG
>JAODKL010000040.1:20819252-20833176 GCA_026780765.1 Petrocephalus schoutedeni | reverse complement strand
ACTGATTAAGAGATGGAAACAATGTCACAAAGCACCACATTGACACCGCATCCACACTTCAGAAGCTGATCTGCAATAGTCAGTCAATGGTGAGGCGTGAATGTATGCTCTGAACTGAAAACTTATACAGACTATTCAAGTTAAAATCCCATTTTGGATGCACTGTCTACATGACCACTAGGGGGTAGTGAGGACAAAGTGCTACTCTCTTAATTTTGGTAAGTCCGTAAAAACTTGTGTGTTACCGATGTAAAATGATGAGTCACACATTTTTGGAGCAGTGGAAGTGGTGCGGTAATACTGTGGACTGCCAGAAGGGGGCTTTTTCTCACGATACAGTAAATGAAGGCAAGTGACATCTGCACCTACAGTCATTTTCCCACTCCTGTTAAGCTCCTCCCGCTCTGCCAGGGCTCTCAGGAAGTTATCCTCCAGGTCGGCACCCATGCTGGCCAGCGGGCTGCTCAACAGCACATTCAGAGAAGTCAGTTAAGAGTTTTACAAGTCCATATTACCTTGCACTGTATACGTAGGAGGCTCCAGGCCTCCCAAGACCCAGACCACAGTGGTGTCAGCAGAAAAAAATTATTGTAGGTGGCCATTAGGGGGCAGTTATATTTTTTGGGGATGACCACTTTGCACTGTATCTATTCTATGGGTCCACTCAGAAAATAAATACTGCATATTTTGTTTTTATTACTTTGATATTGGGTGGCAACAGGAGTGGCCATGGCCACGTCAGCCAGCCCCTTAGATTCGCCTCTGCCTGACCAGGGTAAGTGGCTGGGAGCTGCAAAGATGGATCAGTGTGGTGAGTGCTGTGCCTTCACAGGGGACACTGAGAGCGAGCGTACAGGCGGACTCACTGCTTTTGCTGCTCACTCCTAGCGAGCCTGGACTCCTCCTCCGCCGCAGCCTTAGCCCTGTCAAAGTCCTCCCTCGTCATGACTTTTCTGCTGCCCCTGTAGCCCAGTTGCACCAGCTGACGTGCCAGCTCCTCATCCTGGGCCAGCAGGAGAAACAGCGCCCCGAGACATCAGCGAGAACGTGGCTGCATTTAAAGCCACGTACGCAAATTTCTCTGATCTTCTGTACTGAGTGTAAACAGTATACGTGTTTAAAGTATATATATATAACTATAACGTAATCGCAAGGGCGTTTTCTATAATTTAGCGCATTTAAAACTTTTAATGGTGACTAATCACAGATGCATAATATACTACTTAAAGTTTCTGACCAGCTTCGTATGTCAGCTTATTGTGATGGTAAGTTAAACGACTTTACCTCCAGGTAAAACAGATCGAGGGGCTTAACGTGACTATCCAGCAAGTCCTCGTAGCTGCGAAACTCCGCTGCGTGCCCGCGAGCCGCCGCCGCCTCCATCTTGTTTACCAGCGCGCGGCTCCGTTTCCATGGTGACCTAAGGGGAACGCCAACAGGTGGCGCTGTGTCGCTTTCCCTTATTCTTAAGAGATACTATCACAACGGAGAAACTTCCATTATCGTTTCCTAAATTGTGTTATATTCTGTCTCACTATGCGTATAATCTTCTGAGCAGATTATTAAAATACATTTAAGCATATTTAAATTGATGCCGCCAAACTTTGATGCATAAATCCAGCTTGTGGGATACTTTCCAGACGCCACTCAGCTAGTGCCCTCAAAAACAGGCTTCCCCTATGTAGTGAGGTGTCCTAAAGCCAGAGAATAATGTGCAGAGATTTTTTTTTTCCAGTCATACTGGCCACTCTGTACATCACAATACAGTATTGTGAGATCTGAAGATCCTCTCCGATACGGTGTCTGCACCCACCTTCCCTGGCCGCTGGATCGCACAGAGGCAGCAGCACCGAGTGCAAGCCCAGCATTCCAAGTAGGAACCCAGTCTAAGAACACAAGGCTGGTTAATAGGATTTTATTAGGCTTTCGAGGGGTGAGAAAAAAGGGCATTTTCCTAGACACAACTATGCTGGCATTGTTGTCCATTAATACTCTAACACACCCCAGCAGAACACCCCCCACACAGACTAAATCATACTCACTAGGTTTCCTTCTGGACTATTACATACAAAACAGACAGTCAAAAGGCTTGGATATGACACGACATTAAGTACAGTAGACAGTGGTGAGAGGTCTGTGTCATTGGGTGTCTGGCTTTCCCTACATCTTAGTGTTAACTACGTGAGAGCCTTCTTTTGTACTCCAGGGTAAAAATACTTATAAAACCACACACTTGGGTCCAAGACATTAACAAAGTGTTTGCGTCTCACAAAAATAATCATCGTAGATTTGCGGTAAAACGTATAAAGTCTGCGCACGGCCGCTACATGATCTCGACCGTCTGAATCTGCAGCTGGTTGAGCGAGCCTTCAGACTCGTTGGAGAGCTCGTCGTTGGGAGCCAGGGCCCCCTCCGCGTGAGTCTTTACGTGCTTCTTGAGGGTGGACTGGTCGCTGTAGGTCTTGCCGCACTCGGTGCAGGAGTACAGCTTCTCCTTGGTGTGCACCTGCTCGTGCCGCTTGAGGTGTCCCGAGCGGCTGAAGCTCTTCTTGCAGTAGGAGCAGCTGTAGAGTTTCTCGCCCGTGTGCGTGCGCAGGTGCAGCTTCAAGCTGCTCGCCACGCTGAACTTCTTGCCGCAGTCTTTGCAGGTGTACGGTTTCTCGCCCGTGTGTATCCTCATGTGTATGGTCAAATGCCCAGCTTGACTAAAAGTCTTTTCACAAAGAGTGCAATGGTAAGGTCTCTCCCCCGTGTGCACTCTGTAGTGCGTCTTCAGGTCGCCCAAACCACTGAACCTCTTTCCGCACTGAGAGCACCCGTAGGGTTTCTCGCCAGTGTGGATCCTCTGGTGCATCCTAAGGTTCCCCGCATTGCTGAAGGACTTTTCACAGTAGCCGCAATGGTACGGCCTCTCCCCCGTGTGAGTGCGCAGGTGCACCTTGAGCTGATTGTGCTCACTGAAGCGTTTGCCACAGTGCGGACAGCAGTAGGGCCGCTCGCCGGTGTGCACGCGCTTGTGGATCCTGAGCTGGCCCGGCTGCCCGTAGCTCTTGCCGCACACGTTACAGCTGTACGGCTTCTCGCCGGTGTGCGTGCGCTTGTGCGCCTTCAGCAGGTCGGCGCGGCTGAAGCGCTTGCCGCAGTAGTTGCAGCAGTGCGCCTTCTCCCCGCTGTGCGTCCGCAGGT
The DNA here is from genome assembly GCA_026780765.1 of Petrocephalus schoutedeni. Classification (NCBI taxonomy): domain Eukaryota; kingdom Metazoa; phylum Chordata; class Actinopteri; order Osteoglossiformes; family Mormyridae; genus Petrocephalus; species Petrocephalus schoutedeni. The sequence goes on along the minus strand of JAODKL010000040.1, from coordinate 20,829,990 downwards.
GTATGTTAAGTGAGCCCATGCGACCGAAGCTCTTATCGCACAGGGAGCAGTGATAGATGCCCTGTGGGATTCTGGGGGACTCGGCCGCATCCAGAACCCCGGCAGAGGTGGAGGCCTGGGGGCTCCCAGAACCCTCTGGACCTTGCTGTTCCACAGTCAGATCCTCACCCGCTCTTCCACCTATTTCCACGCCCAGGTCTGAGAAAAGTGTCTGAGACAGACTTTCTGCTGCCAGATCCTTATCGGGCCGCCCGTCCCCTGACCTGGCATCTGCCTCCTGTACCTCCGACTCCCCCACATCAGAGGCCTCGTTATCACTCAGCCCTGCGCTCAGGTGATGGTCGGATATGATGGTCACGCTCACTTCGCAGTCACTCTCTCGGGAATCCAGCTCTGCACTGCCTGGCGAGCCCATGCTCACATAATCACCTGGATTTATGTATCCAGTGTCACAGTTTTCGGTCTTTATCTGCATGGCCACAACCCCCGAAGGAAGCTTTGCTTTGGACATGTCCACCGCGCAGACGTCATCCATGTCTGGAACTTGGTTCAGATTTGGGCTAGTACCCGCCGACACCAGTGTGCCAGAGGCGTCCCGATCGCCATCCAGTGGCATCCCCGCGAAGGACCTGCCCTCGTCCTCCTGCTCCTCGCCGCTACCGCAGTGGCTCGCGTCCCGCTTCTGGGTCCCGTGCCCCTCCAGAAAGTGGTCCTCGCCCACGCGGATCTCTCTCCACGCCGCGGCGCGCCGAGGTGCCCGTCTCTGAGCGTGCGGCTGTTTGTGGAGGCGCCACGCCTCGTCGCTGTGACTTAGCAGGCCACTGGCCTTCTCGTTCACTTCTGCATGGAGTACAGATGGAGAGGAACATCGTTAGAAATGGCACAGTACTGCTTCAGAACATATAACGCACAGAACCGCAGACTTGTGCCAAGATGAGAGCTGTACTTTTGATGTTCCAGCCCTGCTGTTGACAAGTGAGAGGTTTAGTTGTAAATATGTAACACTGGTTTACACATTAACTGGGCCACAGGTCATAACCCATCAGCTTTGAGAAGACGGGGCTGAAAAATGTGCTGCTTTTGGTTTTAACGCTGAGGCTGCAAAGATCTTTCAAATGCTTTACTATATATACTTCAGAAAATTAGTTTTCACAGGTTTCTGCAGAAGCCCTTCGAAGTACCAGCTGCAAGGTGCTGAAGCAACACAGATTCAGTGTCTCTTTTGTTCTGGATAACATAGCAGACCTGACCTCTTGCACATATTAGAGGGCAAAACAAATTTAATGCAATGGACACTTTCTACTATATGTGTCAAAAGATTAATTCACTGTAGAAAACGGCGATCATTAGCAGATTAAACCGTACGCAAATACGAGAATGACCACAGTGCATGGCATGCTTACTGCCGTGCGAACAGCCTCCTTTCCTTAAGTATAGGATTATTTCTGAGAAGGATCCCATCACTGTCAGTACAGACAGAGCTCAGCTATTCCCTGGGATAAAACTATCAAAGTATGGATGGATGGACTATGGGAAAGCTGAATTTAAACCCACGGCCTTTTCACAGTCCGTCATATCTTTGGGACCCCCACACGCCATTTAGCCATCAGCCCACGGCCCTCCCTGGAGACCAGCCCCGGCATCGCTCACTCATCCCGTCCTGCTGCGGCTCCTCCGGGCCCACCAGCCTCCGTCTAAGGCTCTCGTTCTCCGTCTCCATGCGCCGGATCCGCTCCTGGTACTCGGACAGGGTCTGCTCCACCGAGTCCAAGATGTCATTCACGGTGGCCTTAAAGATCTCGTTCAGGGACGACTCCAAAAAGGCTTTGAGGTTTTTGGATCGCGACATGGTGGCTTGCTGCCTGCCCCCGGGAAAGGTGTGCGGTGACCGGTACACGACGGATCGGCGACGCTGCTTTGATCGAGCGCTACCGGACGGCTAATTACGGCTATTGTATCACGTCGAGTCAAGACGGCTGCACCAACAAAGCGATAATAAATAACGACCTCGGCGGCATTCGAGCCCACGTAGGCACACTCGGGCACACTGCCACCTGCAGTGCGGGAGGCCACACCGCCTAAAGCGCCCGAACACGCCGCGCCGCGCCGCCGCCCACATGAGCGCAAGATACATAAACGTGTAGATGGAAGGTAAAGTTTTCATTGGCGTGGAAGGTATGATTGTGTCGGTGCTAAAGGGGACAGGCAAATGTGAGTCTCTGGCGTGTTTTACTGCACTGTATGACTATATAGTTGTTTATTCGTCAAACTTTTATTTTGGTAGGTTGACCTTCCGTTTGTTCGACGTACTTCCGGGGAGCGAATTATCGTTTTAGGAGGTGGTTTGGTGAGACCGATTAATATTCATGACAGAAGCGATATGTGATTGGCCAGTGAACGTGCTCCCATCGACACGTGCTGCCTGTTTCCACGCACGCCCAACACTCCTTACAGAATCCAAGCAGATACATTTACGCAAACTTTCATCAAAAACAGTTGATATTTTAACAACTCAAAGAGCTTACTTCACATTAAATATAGTGCATTTGACTTTTCTAAGAAGTCCAACTTGGAGTGTGGAGACGTTATTATTCAAAAAGAAATACATCTGCTGTAAGACTATCATCCATAGTAAATCAGCCCTAAATTTTTACTAATTAATTATTTTTTTTTACATACTAAATTTTAAGAATTTTAACCCGATGACCGTGCAGTCTGTTTTCCTTATCATAGGCTAATAGTATTATGGGTTCTGGTACTTAGCGATTAGCATGGATTCCTGGGTAGTGAGTATCATGGTTTGTTAGGCATTCTGACAAAGGCATCCTCCGGCCAGTCAGGTAGCGCTTCGCTCATAAATACACATGAGTTTCTCCGAACCACAATGTAATATAATTAGCTTCCGGGTAAGAGCAGCGTTACGGAAGTGGTTTCGGTTCCTGGTTGCGGGTGGAACCGGCAGCGAGCATTTAAATAAAAGAGCAAGAAGTCTTGGTTCCGCTGAGATATGCCGATGATTGGTATCAGGGGATCTGTCCAGGCTGTCGCGTGCTGCCATTACCCAATGTGCTGATAATTTAACTGCTTAAAATAGCGATGATACTCTGCTTGAATGGAAAAACAGAATTTTGTTTCGTTTTGTTAAAAATTCGCAGTTAGGAATACTATTCAACGTGGTTTTAATTTATTGATTGTACTACTTTACGCAATATATTTCGAATATGAATAAACGGTAACCCTTTATTTGATGGGGCATAACTGCTTTAGATAAAAACATGCGTGACGATTCATTAATGATGAATTAACATGAGATCAGTATGAAACTTAGGCATAGTTTGTGGGTTATTAATACACAAGTAATAGCATGATACTATATTATTTGTGGCCCATGAAGTAAAATGTTACAAAATAGACTATGAAAAACCAACATTCATTCTTCCTATTTGCATGTATTCAAAGGTATGTGGTTTGAGGGTTTGTGACTTTGCCGTTACAACGTTATGGAAATTCTTATTAAATTACTCCACTTCCTTAAACAAATACCCTTAAACTTTATTCTTCAAACAAAATTTCTCACCTCAAAATATCACATCTGACATAAGAGTCTTATTTTTTATGGTTTGGTTTGATAAAATATCCCATTTGTTCTTAATCTCCACCTTAACCAAAATACTATAATTTGCACTCACAAAGGAAGAGCATGGGATACCTATGACTGTGAAAGATGTCTTTCTATGCTGCTTGAGAGGATACATTCTGTATCTCTCCAACTGTCACTGTTCTTTGGTTGGATCCATGCAAATCATTCATAAGTGAATAAACCAGCTAAGTCATTCAGGCCATCTGAATGTTCTCCCAGGCTGGCATGACCTTATATAACATTTGTACTTACCAGAGTCTATCTTAGGAACACATTCAATGTAGTTTATTTTTAAAGTTAATCATCTTTCTTTGAGAACAACAATTTGTAACAATTTAGGAATTAAAATCTAAATAAATAAAAATCTGAAGTACCTTATGAATAGACAGTATAGCCTAGCACATTGCAAAGCATTCTATCATGCTGTCATCCTGTTCCACTTGTGATGTGAAGGACCCGCGTATATTGTGTTCTAGAAAAATGTTTAGCTTTCGAGCTCTGTTTATGTGGTACAATTGATAATCACATGGTCAAGAGCCTCTCAGAGTGATAGTAACATCTCTCCACAAAATTACAGGGATGCTGGAGCACAGGACTTGTCTGTCCATCTGCTCCAACCCATGTGCCTGTCTTTTATACATTTCTGGTAGTTATTAGTGAAACTGATTTTACACAGACTGAGCTGGTGGAATTGGTTGGTGAGTCAGCCCTTAACACATCTTTGATTGTTTCATAGATCACATTATAGGATTCCAGATATAACGTGTCAGCAAGCTTACTTGCATTTGTAACAATGCCCAGACATTTGTGTTCTGCAGAAATGACTTTATACTAACTCCTCGTCAAGCTTCTAGCTGCCCCAGGGCCGGGGTCCTGCCACATGGTGGTGCAGGTGTCTTTATACCCACTGCAACTCGCAGTCAGTCACACATTACTTGCTCGCGGGTGTCCTTTCTCATTGCTGTAGGCCACAGACTTCTGCATAGGGGTATATGTCATTCAAGCAAGGGCAAGCTGACCCTGGGCAGATAGGCCTCGGGCTGTCCCATTCACAGGTATCTGATGACGCACTTTACATGCTCAGGGACATGCTGAAGTAGGCAGCAGAACAAGTTTTCTGGGACTGAAACACAAAGAAGCCTAAAGTCAAATGATGGGCCGTCCGCTCTGCGGCACCTCAGTGTTTTGCTCTCTGACCGGCTGGTTCTTGTTGCAGTTATGTTTGAGTGGCGGGCTGCAGGTAGGTCTGCGCTGCTCTCTGATAGATATACACCTGTTTTTATGTCTATTGAAAGATTCAGTCTCTAATGCTGCCGCTTTCCTTAAAGTTTGTATGCATCTTAGCTGTTCTGCATACAGCATCAGGCACGAATGGGTAATAGGTGTCTTTTCTCCTGCAGTCTGTGGCTTTGTAATGATTACAGTGTGGGAACCCAAAGTCCCCACAATGTGATAAAAACCTGCTACTTTTTACCTTGCGGGGACATTTCTTCAGCCCTCACAAGGATAACTTCAATTATATAAAAATCTGTGTCTGCAGTCAAAAAACTAAAAATGCCAAAAGTCTCATATTTTGTTTAGTTACTTATGGTAAAGGTTAGGGCTGAGTAGGGGTTAAGGGTGTCATGATTGGGATCAGGGTTATGCCCATAGGAACGAATGGAGTGTCCCCATAATGATAGGAATACATGGACTGTGTGCGTGTGTGTGTTCTCCTGTAAATTAAGATTAAGATTAATTTTATTGATCCCAGGCAGAAATTCTTGTGCATACAACAGCAAGTACATAGTGCACAGATGAACGTACATATAGTGCAAAACAGACAATGTGTGTAGACACTGCACATAGTGCAAATGTGGTGCAGTCAAATCAAGAAGTACACAAATAGAACACCTTGAAAAACAGAATATTGTAATATTAAGGACATAAATATTTAAGGATAACAATAATAAATTATTAGTGATGGTATTTGTTCAATAAAAAAAACAGCACCGAATTTGTACTGTTGCCAAGATGGGTCACTTCCTGATGAGTTACGGCTGGCAAGTGGCACGCCGGGAGGAGCCGTAGTGGTGTCTGACGGCAGCAGGTAAGAAGGATCCCCAGTAGCACTTTCAAGCATACTGTGGTGGAATCAGCCGGTAGCTAAATGTGCCCCCTGAGGTGGATGGGCAGAATTGTTTATACTCGTTTTCCCACAATTCTCTTCTCCACTACTGTCCCCAGTGATTCTAGGGTGAGTTCCGTGATGGAGAACACATCAGATTGCAGAAAACCAAGCCTGTGACCATAAATGTACAGTATTTGCAGAAATCTCAGTCACTCACAATGCGAAAATATGTACCTGGAAGTACAGAAACTCACAGGCATTTTACGGTTGGGAAATAATGACTCATCAGATCAATAGAGAACTGTATAGTTCTCTGTTTGTTTACCCTGGTTTTACAAAAGAATAGTGGAATATTATAAAAGGCAGTGTTGATAACAGAGGCATTATTCTGTGTTTGGCAGTAGTTTGTACGAAGCATGTCAAGATCCGTAGAAACGGAGCAGTTGGCATTTAGCATGCGGCACAGGTGGGCAAGGGTGGTCCGGGGCCCACCCAGATGGAACTCCGGCCCACCCATTCAGCATTCACTGCGAGCGATACAGTAGGATAAATCCCTTGCGTCTTGATAGGTATGTGTGCGTGGTTAGATCTATTGAAGGAAATGTGCTGTTGAGAGGCAAATAGATTTTTCTTTCTCTTTGTTCATTTGGTCTTAGAAATATCATGTCATTCAAAAACTGATGAAAAAAATGTATTTGAGTCTGTTGTGTGGTTGTGTTGCCAAGTAAATTGTTATGTGATTGGCCCACCTGAATTTTTGCCCGCCCACCCACACTATTATTTCTGGCTCTGCTATTGGTTGGAGTTGGAGGAAGACGTTCTGGGTGGAGCTGACTTGAGGCTTTGCTCACAGACCCAGTCAGAGGCTGCTGGTGTTTTAGCTAGCCAACACTGACTGGAAGCTACTCAAAGACGGCATTTGGCTTGTGGTTAACCTGGCCTACTTTGTGTAGGAGGGGTTGCCAAGACAGGAAACAGGAAATGAGGAGGAGCCCAGTGGGAGATGTTCATTTGTGGCATGATTGACAGCCATTTTTATTAGAGCAAAAACCACAATTAATAGGAAGAAACATGGTGGATTGTGTAATTATCTTTGCAGATGTAATAAATTCAATGGACCAAGTAGGTTAAGACACAGAGCATTATAAGCTCACTTGTTCTGCAGTCATATAGTCAGTGCGATTTGTCATTAAACACAAGATTCACAGACTTAAAGAAAAGTGTCTTTTATATTTCAAATATGAAAACTGCTGAAGGTATCATCAAACTTAACCAGAAAGGAACAATTCTGCAACTGCAAAGCCAATTAGTCACTTTGTTGCCTTTTTAGTAAAAGCTTGGAAAGGATAATTAAATGAGAAACACCCACAATTTGGCTCAAACAGGCCCAAAATGACCTGAGAATATTTTTTAAAGTATGATGTTACATTTACATTGATAGCACTTGGCAAACACCCTTAGCCAGAGTGACTTACATAAGTGCTTAAAGACTCCATTAGTGAATGATAAGTGCTGGTCATACATTTATGAAGGATCCTCATTTTCATTTTCCTTTGTCTTCATCGCCCTTATTTTCCTGGTTTAAACACCATTTCATGTTCCAAAGTGACCAGGGCAATAACAAGCAGACCGGTTCTTTAAAATCCAGGATGGTTTAAAGTTGAAAATTTTCACCATTGGGAGAGATTTACTTATTTAAACTGATATATTGATGACCGACCAGGGTACAGCGTCACTTGACGTCTAAGAACTTCATCTCGTTCCCTTTACTCGTGGTCCTCACCTATGTTTAATCACTGCGTGGATGTTGTTTGTCTGCGGCAGGAAGTGTAGCTGTGCAGTAGCATTTCAGCAAGATTTACTGAGGCACGTCTGCTGGGGTTGTGAAAGGCTGAACAGGGTAGGTGGAAGAGATCATCGCAGAAAGAGTGATTGAGCAAAATTACACTGGTAAGTCTTACGTTTCATCTGAAAATGGCCCTAGAAACTTCTATGCCTAATAAAAAATGTGGTGGTGGTAGCTGAGAACAGCTAGTGAACTCACAGGAAAGATTTGTGCGGTCTCCATTTTGAGAGCCGTGGGCGTCAGCAGGGCTGAGTGACGGCGAGGAAGGAGAATTGCCGTATGTGGTAGCATTTTCAAAGTTACCTCCATTACTTGAAGGTTGAATTGTAAACGTTAATGACGCTATGCTGCAGTCACAGGAAAAAGTAGTGAAGTTGGCGTTAGTCAGTGAGGAAGTCGTCTGTGCGTGCTTGGAGCTCTGATCCATTTCTGACTTTTTTTTCCCTCCGAAAGCGGCCGTCCAGTTGCAGGTGCTGGGGCGGGGGGACCTCAGCCCAGTTTGCCGGAAGGAGCCTCGCCACACGTTAACGATTAGGGCGTCAGCATGGACACCTTCCTGGTCAGAAAGGAGGAAGTGTGAGCGTCTAACCACAGGCCTGTTTCCTCTACGTGCATTCGCTGGTAGCCTGTGAGCCTCCATGGAGGAAGAGCAGCCGTGTCTGACGGCAGCGGGGTGCTGGGGCTCTGATAGCCGGCCGCCACAGGACTTCTGGACGTATACAGAGGACGCAGTCATGGCGGTGGAGGCCCAACTTGACGCGGTGGGAGAACTAGTAATGGGGGTGACCTCCCAGATGGAATCATCACAGTCAAGCTCAGGTGATGATCAGGACAGTACTGGGGAAGGGATCCTGGACATGGACTGGACAGATAATCCTCTGTCTGGGCATCTGCCCCACCCACAGGATTTGGATGAGGGAGACCAGGCAAAGGACCTCACAGGTGATTTTTTGCATGCCAGTCCAGACCTCAGGAAGCACCATCAACAGGTAGGAGAGAGGCTGGTGACAGAGTGCATGTGCTAGCGTGTGATGTGAGTAGAACAGCAGCATTTCAGTTCCCATTGGGACACGCATACAAATGGTATTGAATGGTATAGAAATACTGAGGCTGTCACATTGCAATGCACTGGAGGTTTAATTATATCACTGCAAGATCACAGTAATCTGAAGGGAGGTGAGGGCGTCTGCAGAGCACCAATGCAATGGATGAGGTTTCATGTTTAATGACATGATCCTAAGCTTTAAGGCAAAAGTTAAATATCTGGCAGGAAGACTCCTTGATTGGATGTTGTACCCGTCACTTAGATAGGGTGGCCCTATCGCCATATTTAACTTTTCCTTGTTTGTATGATAGCTGTGAGTTGCATCAAATAAAAGTAGGTGAGCTTAAACCACAGTAGATATTTTCAGTGATGCAAGACTAAGCTGCAAGCTAGATTTCCGGTGTATGACACATCTTAGTACAGCATTATATGACTGTCTGGTTCTCTCATTTCTCAATATTATAGGTAACTAAAATGTAAAATGTAACCAATTTGATAGTTTATCACACAGACGTGGTGTAGGAACTGGGGGTGGGTGGGTGGGAGGGGTGTGTGTGTCTCATTATTTAATTTGGCATCATACATCCCCCCCAAATAAACTGACCATTGTATTGAAATAATTAAGTTCTGTTCCCCACAATAACAAACTCTCACATAGGTCATAGAGTATATTGATTTAAGGTTGGAGCCCTGGGCTGCGTGCTGTCTCAGCATTAATGGTTATGTTTTACGCTGTGATTTATGGGTGTGTCAGCTTGATACTCAAGGCGCCACAATTTTCTGAGGAGTACAACACATTTGTGACTTTCTGTAGCTGATTCTGCTTATCGACGTGGACTCCAGGTTCCTGTGAAGTGTTCGTGCCCCCAATGGCCTGTCTGTACTCATTCGCAGTCTGATGGTGTTGTGGTTACAGGAAGTCGATCTCTTAAGCCAAGGCAGAGAGGACTGTGGGACCCAGGAAGATAATGGTGTTGCAGCCAGACTGACCACAGAGGACAGAGGTATAGTACCATCCCATTTATTCTGGGGCCCTTAATTTACAGACGAGATTACTGTTGTCTGATTTGTGCTAACTGAAAGCTATCGGCTGGTGGCTGATTTTCAAACTGATTATGAATTAATAGAGTGTCATGTGTTTATACCACACTCTAAAAAGTCAAGGCCTTTTCATTGCTGTACATTGGCCTTTGACATTCGAAATGGTTGTATTTAAGGTAATATGAATAAACCTCTGCTTGTGCTTACAGCCTTGTGAGTGCAGAAGGTTCTCTGCATTGCATATAATGCTGAGAATGTGGCTTGACGGCTATTGCCATGCCTGCACATTTTTGCCTTCATCAGTGTTTTCCCTTCCAGCCTGACCTGCAGTCTAAAGCTGACAGAACTTCTTTCCTCAGGGCTATGATCAGATATTAATCAGTAAAGTGTCATGTGTCAGAACTTGTAATTCCTGTCAGCTGACTCGCTCGTGTCACTCTCCTCTGATATACAGAGTTTGTGGACTCACGCCTGGAAGATTCAGAAGGGGACTATTTGGAGGAAGCCACATCTTCTGAAAGTGACACCAAGAGTACTGTCATATGTGGACCTGTCAGAGTGACAGCTGAGGCTGGGTGTCCGGCTTTGGAGAGGACCGGTGCCTTTCCGAGGGCCGTGGAAGATACAGCACTCCCTAATGGGATAGGGGCATCTGCAAAGATGGCAGATACCAAACCCACAGGGGGGGATTCTGAGCGATGGGAAGAATCAGACTCCAGCACTGCAGGATCTCACAAAAAACAGACCGATTACTCCACAGAGGAGGAAGAGGAAGGGGCTGAATCAGACCAGGAGGAGGAGAGACACACCAGGACTATACCTCCCCCTGTAGACGAGGAGGAGGAGAAACATGCCAGGACCATACCTCCCCCTGTAGGCGAGGAGGAGGAGAGACACGCCATGACTATACCTCCCCCTGTAGGCGAGGAGGAGGAGAGACACGCCATGACTATACCTCCCCCTGTAGGTGAGGAGGAGGAGAGACACGCCAGGACTATAACTCCCCCTGTAGGCGAGGAGGAGGAGAGACACGCCATGACTATACCTCCCCCTGTA
>JAODKL010000040.1:20763357-20777410 GCA_026780765.1 Petrocephalus schoutedeni | reverse complement strand
TCGCAAAAACCACTCCTCCTGTTGCCTCACACCTCTAGGACCAGGGTTCAAGTCTCCGCCCAAGTTCCATGTGTGTGGAGTTTGTATGTTCTCCCTGTGTCATTGTGGGGTTTCCTCTGGGTACTCTAGTTTTCCCCCATGGTCCAAAAACATGCTGAGGTTATTTGAATTATCATAGGTGTGCATATCTGAGTGTGCCCAGTAATGGGTTGGCACCCATTCCTGTGTTGTTCCGTACCTGTGGCCTCTGGGATAGGCACCAGAAGGCTAGCTTGGCTTGGTTCTGGGAATTGGATGAATGCAGTCATACCTGACTGCAGGGGTACCTGAGAATTTCAGTTAAAGTTGTGTTTCAGAACTTTGTAAATTATTTATAGATTAAATCAGTCTGAACCAAAGATGAGGTTTTAATCATACTGAGGAAACTGCTTATAGTGATCTGTCTAGATGAAATTGACCACTATAAGCCGATGAGCATTTTTTATAAGCTGATAAGCATTTTTTTTCTTTTTCTTTATTTCTCAGCCAGATTACCATCTAATTGACACTTGTATATCTATTTCACGAATATAAGGTAATAAACGAACAGTGTTGCTATTTATTGCGTTTAATTGACTCTTCCAAAATACTGTACAGCAGTTTCTAACACTTTTCAAATTACAGTACTGTACAAACTTAATTACTAAACTATGTATGATACAGATACGCTATAATATAATACAGTAATGTACATAAAATATAGCTTTTCCATCACGTTTTCTGTGCACACAGCATAAGCCTCAAATAGCTAGCCAGAAACAGACAGGTTACCACAAAGGCAAAGTAGGGCTATCAAAGAAATGTAAAAAATAAATAAAAAATTACCGTAGTTTTAATTTTGTCTATTTATCATGTATAAAACACCCCAAATTGAACACTGTAAATGGTCTACCTGATTACTACAAGTGACAAAAACAGTGTCTGTACAGGAATGATTCTGTGCCAAGCTTTTTGATCCATATAAGCATCGAATCACTATAACCATGATCACTATAAGAGGTTTCCACTGTACTTCCAAAAAAAACACTTTGGCTTGGCCCATAAAATGTTGAATTTGATGTAGCATGTTTCTCAAAAAACAAGTCAGGTCAGGTCAGGTTGGGGAGCATGTGCTGGCGCAGCGTGTTGCTGCACCCACCACAGGATGAAACATCTCGGGATCCCAGTTGGCGACCCCCCCAGGGATGTATGTGGGCCAGTCCCACCCTCTGGAAGTGGCCATCGATCTGCCACAGCCAGGTGTTACTTGGGCGCCCCCTTAGCCTGGTCCAACCTCTCGGATCCTCTGCAAAGAGGATCCTGCCAGCCGGACCATCCTCTGGGAGTCGCGCCACATGGCCGTAGTGCCGCAGCTGGCGCTCCCTCACGATGCTGGTAATGTACCTCATTCAGGAGTCCCCGAGCAACTGATCGTTTGACACAAAGTCAGACCAGCTGTACCCAAGGGTTCTCCAAAGAGTACACAGTACCAAAGGAGTCCAGTCTTTGTCTCAGGTCACTGGATAGCGTCCATGTCTCGCAGTCATAGAGTAAAACAGGGAGCACCAGGACTGTAAAGACTTCTACCTTCGTCCCATTGCAAAAATACTGGGAACACCACCCCCCCCCCTCCCGTGCCCTCCTGCCCCCCCCCCCCCCCATGCTCTCCTAATCCATCTACTGACTTCATAGGAAGAGTCACCAGATACATGAATGTTGCTGCCGTGGTAAGTGAACCTCCCGACGCGGTTGACACTCTCCCTGCAGTCAGACACACTGCTGATGGCTGTGCCTAAGAGGTCATTAAAGGCCTGGATCTTAGTTTTTACCCTGGACACTCGCAGACCCAGACTCTCAGACTCCTCACTCAGTCTCTCAAGAGCCCTGATCAGAACCTCCATTGACTCCACGATGATCACATCATCGTCAGCGAAGTCAAATTCGGTAAACCTTTTCTCGCCAACCGAAGCCCTATATAACCCATGACATTATTTCATTCATTATATAACAAAAATTATATTTCAGTCATTTTTTAACGTTCATATATTTTTTCTTCTTGCCCTTCTATGTAAAGTGAACTTGGGTATGAGAAAGGCGCCATATGAGTTGTTTATTATAATGTTTATTATATATAAATGGAAATAGCGTACCAACTACACTTACGCGAGTAATTTTAAGGATTAAAAGTCATGTCCACCAGGGGGCAGTGTGAGACAGCCATCTTGGTTGGCTCTTTCGTTTCCGGTCTCACTTGTTTGTATTAGGATGTACACTCGTGGTCTCCACAGCAATCCAGTTGCCGATTCTGTATTCTAACCACTGCTCCACATCATACTGGACCTTTGCTCTGTCACATATTCCTTTACTACCCCATGTTGAATGTTGCATTGTATATTGTTAGATATCTCATAGTAGTTAGAAATTTCATAATTAGGATGCAGGATATTGCAAATAAAAATTCATTTCTGCAATTAGAATTGCAGTATTTATAAAGAAAAACTTCAAAATAAAATCAATTTATCACAAACATGTCTGTTCATGAATGATTTAAACAGCAAGGTTGAAATGAATAGGATTGGCTTGGAGAGTGCATGAACTACTGCAAAAGTAACATTTATCTGGCATATAGGGTAGTGTTGAGTAAAGGGTATGTACTACGTTGAGTTTTTATAGCAGCTAGTAAAATCTTTGGGTAAACTCATGATATGAGTTCATGGTACAAATATATTTTTCACAGGGCAAAACCGTGCATAATGCTTTGTGCAGGGCCATATTGGAAACGTTTAGCATTGAAATATGTTCTGTTACATAATCAGATCCAATATCCCTGAGTTTAGTTACAATATATCAATTGTGATGCTTAAATTACTTATTCAATTAATATTTAATGAAGAATCTATATTTTTATGGGTTTTTGTCCTCATGAAAGGAAAAGTTGAGCATTGTATGTAATACTCTTTAGGAGGAAAGTAAGATTATACTAGTTTAAATTACTAAAGTAATAGAGCTTGGAGCATAGAACCGTTGGTCAATGTAATGAAAATAGGCCTAATAAAGTCAACATGAATCTTAGGTTGAAATTAGGCATGCAGAAATAAATAAGAACTATTTACACTGTTAAATGTGTATTCATGCTGCAGGTGTTGGTGCATCATATTTTCATTTAGTAAATAAATGATGATGTTGCTACTTGGCATTTCATTTGGTTATGTTAGCTTAAGATAGATTTGCTTGCATTAGGTTTGGTCAAACAGAATACAAGGCGTTTTCTGACTAGTCACATTTGAGACAATGACCTGAATTTTTGTTTTTGTTCTCTTCATCTAAAATCGGAAAAGGAATCATACTGATGTACGCTGAGATCGTCTGGAGCAGCTTCTCCCTCGAGTCTCAGGGCGATGAAGAGGACCAGTAAAATACAGCCCTCCTTCATTCTAACGTTTCCAATGTGCCGCTCTCTCCTTCCAGTGTCCCCTGTATGGCTTTTTGTAGCAAAGTGACAACGTATATGTATTACACCCATGCTAGCTGTCTGCTTAACTACAATCTTTGGTGTGCTGAAGGAAAATTGGACAGTGTGTTGTTTTTAAACAGACACACACACATGTGCTAATAGTGTTGACTCATTGTGACAACACAACAAAATTGCCGCCCGAAGACGCCCTTGTCTTGTGTCACATGGTGCCTCGACTTCCTCTATTTCCTCCCCCATATAGAGTGAAAGGTCATATATGTAAGGAAAAAAGAGGCACAAAGTGTCCTTACGCAATATCATGAAATGGATGTGCTCATCAAACCCCCTGCTTGCCATGACTTAAGTCTAAATTTAAATTGCGTACTGCGAGGCAGCGTCATCCCAGAATTATTTTCCAAACCACCTGACCCCATAACATTCCCCCCCCGCATCACATTTTTGGGATTTGAGCTTCTGAGGGATATCCAGGTTCCACAGGCTGCTCCTCTGGGGTCTCCAACAGAAGAGCACAGTGGAGGAAAGCAGAGCATTGCCCCTGTCAATGTCACACGTCAACCTGCAGTGAAAAAAGCGGCTAAATTGGCTAAACAGTGAGACTTAGACATCAGCACAATGCTGCACAAAGCTGACAGTGTGTCAGTCACAGTTCTGGGGTTAATGTGCTGAGAAATGAGAACTCGCAGTGTCTAATCATCACATGCCGTTGCCTGAGCCTCAGATACAGTGTCTGTGTGGAATTTTAAGAAATGTGTTTTGGGTCATTTGGACTGGGTCACTTCCTGAGTCGGGATATTGCTGCATTTTAAGTGCCGGGCTTCTCTATTCCTGTGCCAGCCTTCAGCTGACACACGGGCACCGCTGCTCAGGACAGCACGCGAGGAGGCTGGCGATGGCAGGGAACGAGGACGCTGGGGGAACCCACCATCACCACGGCGACAGCCAGGAGCCAGGGGGCTGTCCCGGCACGAGGCTGCCCTCCTCGCTCTCTGAGAGCGAGACCCTTCTGGAGAAGGACGAGCACAGTTGCACGCAGTCGTCTCACCGGCTGCTGGCGTACAGCGACGCCCTCATGTCCATTATAGCGACCGTCATGGTAAGAAGGACGATCCCTCTCACCCATCACGGGCGTCAGAAACAGAGTGACGGATAGGAAGTCTCACCTCTAGTGCTGATTTTCAGATCCTGCCCGTCGCACACACCAAACTTGAAGACGACGAGGTATATAAACACACAGCTGCGCCCGCCCTCGGACCTGCCGCCGTCTCTTATGTTCTTTCCACTCTCCGGACATGAGGAGCTGCATCACAACCTGGAGCTGCTCCTGACCTCCAAGATCGGCGTGTACGTGATGAGCTTCCTCGTGGTCTCGGTGGCATGGTCTGCCCATACGAGGTAAAGACAGGGGGGGGCTTAACGTCACAGGGGCTGGATGTGAGTCCTCTGAGCTGCGGCTGGAGGTCTTAGCGTGCAGACCCCCAGTACATGGAGAGACCACACCATTCATTAATTCCATGTACCGTCTGCTATCAGGTTGCCTGTCATTATTGTGATTTCCTCATGTGGTCCTTGAAATGATTAAGAGAAATGATTAATTCTCCAGTTTGTGCCGCAGAGCCGCCTGCAATCTTGTTTATTCATTCACAGGTTATTTGAAGTCATCGTCCGAGTCGATGACTGCCTCTCACTTTTAAACCTAGTGAGTGTGAAGCCGGCTTATTACCACGCTGATCGGGGGACACCGGGACCGGGTCACACTGCTCTGCTGATTATTTCAGTACTTCCTGCTGGCAGTGACCCTGCATTAAAATAAGCAGAGGCCGGGCGCATGTTCCCCGTTTAATCACACCCATGCTCTGCTCACTGCACAGCGGCGAGGAAACATGGGCTAAACCGACCATTTCAGATATCTGCCTGTATTCAGGGTATGTTTTCACTGCACTATAAGTTATCGTCATTGTTTAAGTCGATCTCACAAGGGCTCATTGATATTATACCATGGCGATGCTGATCAGCTGCCCCTCTATCTTTGTTTGCCAGGCGTGTATGATGCTGATAACCTTCCTCCCCTACACCGTGAGTTTTCCTCTCCTCTCTCTGCAATAACCCTGACGGGGGTCATTTTTCATTTAACTTATTTAGAAAAAAAAAGTCAACATTATTTAACTTATTTCAGGACCTACATCTCTACAGAAATGTGAACTGCATGCAAAATCTTGCAAAAACTCCTTCTGATTTTGAGCCTGCCCCAAAGGATCAGTATCCATTATGGGTAACATGGCGGTGATTGACTGGCTGGCGACCAGTCCAGTGGGATGCGCACCCTGCACCACGGTGCCACAGAAACGGTACCGGGGGAACGTCAGCTTGCTGTTCTCTTCCCCTCCCGCAGTTCTCCCTGATTGCTGCCTTCCCGGATAACATCCTGGGAATAAACCTCTTTTGCGCGTGCGTCATGATGATCGGCCTGATGCAGGTAAGGTCAGAGCCGCCGCATGGCGGACGGCGCCCCCGGTAGGCCGGCGGCGCGTGAGACGGCCACCTCTCCGTCTGCAGGCCGCCATCGTCCTGTACGGGTTTGGCCGCCCGCGGTTCCTGACTGAGCAGCACGCACTTCACAGAAGGCGCATCCTAAAGATGATCCTGCGAGTGCCACTCCTGTGCCTCATCGCGGCCGCCGTCTCTTTCGTCTGCATCCCCCTGGTGAGCCCCACCCGTAAAATCCCCGCACACATTTATGCATGTAATCGCTCAAACGCGTCGCGCTCATTTAATGGAATCTCCCAGCTGACATTGCTGCCCCTCCCTTGTTCCACAGTCGTTCGTCACCTTGGTCTTTGCCGTCTTCCTCCCCTATATCTCTCAGTCTTTGAAACGGTGCTACAGAAAACTCATTGGTAAGAAACTTACATTTTTAATAAGGTTACAGGGGAAATTGAGGGAAATATATACATATGCAACAGAATTCTACATCCTACAGCAGATGCAAGTTCCTGACGAATCCAAGATAGACTCCTAGAAGCATTAAACCCTTTTCACTACTTTTGTTCAGAAGAATCTCCACATACTCTAGCTAAATAATAATTAAATATGGCTCATTCCTTATTAAATTGTCTTAGAATGAATCATAAAACTGTATGTTGTTGTCAGGCCCACAGACTGCGCCCCCTGCTGACCCGGCAGAGTACTACTCCTACCACCCCAGGGAGCCTATTTCTAAAGAGCGCCTAGAAGGTTTCACTGATGGAGTCTACGCCATCGTAGCCACACTCCTCATTTTAGACATATGGTGAGTTTATCATCATTCTTGTCATTAATTATTATTATTATTATTATTTCAGCCCACAACCCCCCAAATAAGATTTTGCCAATTTGGGTGGAAGTTTTTCCCTGATCGTTCTCGTCACTTTGGGAACCCCTGATCTACACTGGCAGAGCTACATAACGGTAGCTAGCGATTAGCAGTACATCGATACTGACTGAACTGCTCCACCACTAAGCATGCTATTCTATCCTCTGTGGCTTCCTGTCATATTCCTCCTGGGGGGGTGTTGACCCTCCTGTCTTCCTCTCCCTACACATTTCCCTCTTGTTTGTGAGGGCAGCGAAGACAACATCCCAGAGCCCAGCGAGCTGAAGGACAGGTTCAACGGCAGCCTGACCGTCGCTCTGCAGGAGTACGGTCCAAACTTCCTGGCCTACTTCGGCTCCTTCGCCACCGTGGGCCTGCTCTGGTGCGTGCACCACTCCCTCTTCCTGCACGTGGTCAGGCCCACACGCACCATGGGGCTCCTCAACACCTTCTCCCTGGCTTTCGTCGGCGGTCTGCCCCTGTGCTACCAGCTGACCCACGAACTGTCCCAGAGCTCGCTGAATGAGCAGGCGGCCGTGCAGATCAGCTGCGTCATCCTCTTCTTGGCCGGCTTCTTCCAGCTTGCCATATGGGTGGTGGCACTGGTGGCCGGGGGCGGGAGCCTGCACCACCATGTGCGCTACCGGGGACGTGACCATGCCCTCATGCTGGCCAAGCTGGCACTGTTCCCCTGTGCGGCCCTGGGCACCTTCTGCCTGGCCTCTGCCTCAGGTCGCTCCAGCGCCCTCGTCTTCCGCCTGATGGGAGTCACTGTGCCTTTGGCTTTCCTGGTGCTGCGGTACGCCGTACAGGCCGGGCTGGCACTACTCAGACTCCTGAGGTCCAAACGGGAGGGGCCACTCTGGGAAGGCCCCGCCCCTTGTCCCATCGCCGGGGCAAACTAACAGGAAGCAATCATATTTCAAGAATTAAAAGGAGCAGTGAGGAGATGGTTCTGTTGGACCTATGCTTTGTATTTGGGTTCACATTACAATTATCCATACGTATCTATGACACAAGATCAGTGTTTTTCAACTGGTGGGTTGCAGAATGTGAGATATAAAAAACAAAAGGTTACATTTACCACTGCCACTGCTGACATTTTTGGGTCACGACTTAATGACCACAGAAAAATCTCATATTAACTAGCAGACCATGTGTACAAAAGGTTCTTTAAAAACAAACTGCGAAGTACTTGTACAGACTTTTATTGAACCGTTTCTCAGCACAATCAGCATAAACTGCATGGATCTTGAACACGTATTTTGTGAAAACGGTTTAATTTTGTTTAGCTGTTTTGGCTTAACGTCTTACTTGAATTTATCACTTTTATTCAGGATTAAAAATTACTGGAAAGTTAAATCCATCCATCTTCATAACACATCACCCAGGATAATGCGAGCCTGAAGCCCATCTAAGAACACAGGAAAGAAGGCGGGGCATCATATACACACACACACACACGCTCACCCTTAACATCGCCACAGGTGGAGGAGGGAAAGCAGATCCTGCTGGAGGTGCTGTGGACCATCCAGCACTTCGTCAGCTTCAGCGTGAACTTTCCACAGCGGAGATCAGACCAGCACTGACCCCCCCCCCACAAAGGTGCTCCTCACTGCTGTGGAGGTGATTCCGTAATGGCGGTTCAATGATTGGGGACGGAATGCCCACGTCTGTAATTAAGGGTGTCCCGACACCCACACAGACTGCAGCTTAGCTGCTCATGCCTCAAGTAGAACGTCTCCTTGGTTTCTGGGGAAGGCTGGTGGTTAACTTACAAAAAATGAAACATCCTGGACAGCAGCCAGTGCTCCTCCAGTAGGGACCCTCCAGTAGCTGTTTTCCACAGGCCAGATACCAATCTGAGGTCTGAGCTGCTTTGGCTCCCAGAGCTCTAATCTACTCTGCCTCACACTGGATCTCTATTTCAGACTGAATGTGCAAAGTGTAATAAACAATGGTTATCAACGTTGTTAGGAACAATAAACAGAGCCTTGGAGACCAGTCGCTCCGCAAAAAAACCTCTCAGCTGTCAAGTGGCATGAGTTTGGTCTGCACCTTCAGGTTTTCGTTGAACATAATACCCTGCGGCTGATTTCGGTGAATTCTCTCCACGCGCTGAAGACTTTGAAAGGCCAACGGATGACACCATAACTCAGAACAAGCTGCACCTTTTTGAATATAAGTTACAACAATGACCATAGAAGCATGTCAATTCTTCACGTTCTCAAGGGATTACCAGTCATACCAGTCTGGTGCGGAACTCAATACATCAAATTTCTAAGGGATTACCTGTCATAACAGCCCATTGCAAAACTCAATTTCAAGCTCTTGCATAGTCACAGAGCCAAGATGCTTCAGGAGGTATCCAATTCTTAGCTGATGAATCAACTTAATGATCACAAGTTACTGGTAATTTACCACACAGGGCATAACCTGTTTTTAAATGGTATCCAGCTTCACTCAGTCAATAATATTAAAATAAAAGTTATCATAAATAAAAAATATAACCTTTATTTATTTATCTCCACTCTATACAGTCATATTCTGTAATATTAACAGCAGTAATAATGAGAATGAAATCTTTGTAAAAAGCAAACATTATTTTTGTTCGTGTGACATTTCTCCACTGTCCTATTTTTTTAAACAGAACAATTAAATCAAACCACCTTCAAGCTAAATAACTTCTTCATAATATAATCCTTTACATGGACTGTGAATAAAATCGAACCCAAAACCGAGTTACAAAGAATTATCAAATTGTTAAAATTTTAAAAAATCAACACCTATCTGCCAAGGCAGATAATTAAAAATTAGTCTTTGCAGCAATAATTATACATATAATAAACCAAATAGTACCCTAAAACAACAGAATAACTTAATATCATGATATAGACCCCACTTTCTAATACCATACATTATAGATTTCTACTTTTCATGTAAAAGTACTTTTCATGTACTTTTACATGATTAGTCAGTGGAAAAACAGTCTTTCACAGACTGACTGTGAACAGGTCATGCTATTACATAGTCTGAACAATTAACTGGTCCACAAATCCCATTCACTCTCTAAATATCCTTCTGCGAAAATCAGAAGTCACATAACCAAAAACAGAGATAAAATGATAAGATGGGAAATGGGAACTGGATAAATATACAACAGAGCAGAAAATCCACATTAAATACATCCCATTCAAGTACCTCAGTCGCTAAAGTAAACAATAATTTCCTTGCAGCCAATCCAAACGTACACGAGGCCTCGTTACGGATCACATGCAGTAAAAAATTATGATGTTCTCATTGGTTTTTAGAAGGAATACATCGTGTGGAATACATCCCAACCACACTGCCTTGCTATAGCTTTATGTCACACCCCCCCATATTAATAAATATTAAAGCCTTCTGCTCTAAGGGTATGAAAAGGACTTTCATCAAGTTTCAATCTTAACCAGTTAAAAACAAAGTTAAAGAGCTCATTTTATCATTCAAAAATTCAGAATGCTGTTTTTACAAGCCAAAAGGGAGACAGAAATTTCAGAGCAAACAAAACGGAAGATCCGGATGCGCGGGGTGGGCCCGGACATTCGTAGCAGCCCCCAGGCTCTGCCTCGCGACACCAGTGCGACTCGGCAGCTCGCCGAAGAGTGGCTGTGGATTCAGCAAACACAGCGTCACCGACCAGCAAGCCACTCCGCCGAAATGCCAGTGCATAAAACCTGAAGTAAGTTTGTGTCTAAACACTATCAAAATGAGATATAATTTCTGCATAACATCTAACTCTTAAATAGGAGTTGAAAAGTCATATACTATTAAGTTTCGTTTTATGTATATATGTGTGAAAGTATGTCTGTGCATACTGTGCGTTGTTATTATAGATCTGCATTAAAGTATTGCCATGCCAACGACAATCACCCTCAAATCGCTCAATCCAGGCATATGCGGGGGGAGGGAGGGGTAACAGCTTCACAGAGACCCGGCTTTCAGAGAAACCAAGACCACAAAGACCCCGAGGATAAAGACCCGACTAGACCAGGCTTATCTGGACCATTTCAAAGTAAAGACTACAGTCAACCTTCCCCCATATGAACAGTAATAGGCACAAACCCGACACGTTCCTCCCCCCTTCCACAAAGACCCATTAGTATCAGTGCAAGAAAACGGGCAGCAACATCCTGCGAGGCCCACTGCCACCTCTTCAAGTCGTCATGCAAACCCCACGGCAACCTGACCAGTCAGCATCTGTTGCCGTGGTGACTGCCTGGCATTAATCGTCTGTAATTACTAGCATGTTTTCAGTAAGGTCAGATGCTGAGATGCTCCAGGCGGTTCCTCGGGGGGCTGGGTGGGGGCCGGAGGTCGGTCCCCGGCCCTCACTGGGCCTGGTTTCCGGCCGGGGGTAACATGCCCTTTTCCTGCAGGTGGGAGCGCAGCAGGTTGAAGATGCTGCGCTGCTGCTCCGGCTGCAGGAGTAGCAGCTGCTGTAATACTTTGCTGGGGTTGGGGCCCCTGGAAAAGAGGGAGGAGGGTCACAAGCCGGACAGCCACAGGGGACAGGATCACCCAGAGAGCCCCAGGCACGCACTGGCAGCCAAGCCCCAGGCCCTATGCCTTTAACAGCAGCCGTACTGTGCGGCCCTGTGTCTGTCTGTCAGTCAGTCAGTCTGACTTGTGTCCGATTACCTGATAAAACTCGCTATGTAAACATGGACAAACGTGGCCATCAGGTACTGGCAGTCGAAGCGGTCCATGATGCCACCGTGGCCTGGAATAGTGTCCGCGAAATCCTAGAGGGAAAACGAGAGTGTGCCAGGGGAGAGTCACGCACCACGGCACGCGAGAAGCCGGCTCGGCACGCCGCCACTTACTTTGATCTTGAAAGCTCGTTTGAATCCGCTGGCAAAGAAGCCCCCGAAAGGCCCTATGAGGGAGGCGAAGGTGGAGAGGGCAACACTGTGCATCTGGAAGGGGAAGAGGGTCACCGTCTCCTGTGGGAGGGGGGAGTGGGGGGGGGCAGTTATTACAATGTAAAGGTTTTTCAACCCATTCCTCATGTCCACATTTTTGCTCCTACTGGGATCTAGGAGGGTGCAAAAATGTGTACTCTCTGCCAGGGAGCAAAATTCTGCACTGACTGGGATGAGGAACGCTAGCATAGAGGCACCAGGAAGCAGGCAAACAGCAGGAGGCAAACCCTGACTAGAAGAAATATAAACGTCTTCAAATGCCTTAATCTCCATTGGGGAGTCCTGATTGCCCTGATTAGCAGGAATCAGTACAGCCAACAGCAGCATAAACAGAGACGGGCCAGAAGCTGAGTACCGCACCTGTCGCAGGAACTGCTGCAGCAGCTTGGGGAGCCGGTACTCCTGCAGCTGGAAGAGCTCCGAGGGCCGGCACCCCACCGCAAAGCGGTACGTCTCGCTGTCGTACTCCACCGGGCAGACGAAGTACTGATAATGAGCCAGGAGGTAGGCTAACTGCAGACATGGACAAAGCGGTCACATGGCCACCTGTACCCGAGAGGGGGCCGCCAGGGTCTCCACACAAAAGCAACAGCCACTTACGATGAATCCGAGGATCACCGTGGAGACAAAGCCTCCGATGAAGCCTTCCCACGTCTTCTTTGGAGAGAGCTAGGGGGTCATATGACAGCGAATGTCAGTGGATGCCTCCTCCTTCCTTGTTCCTTCATTAAAGCGGGTGCACGGCTCAGCTGGACCAGTGCATCTCAGCACAGCCCCCAGGGACCTCCAGACAGCCTACATTTTTGCTCCCTCCCAACTCCCAGTAAACCTGTACCAGGCATCCTTTGTTCTCGCTGGCTTGACTGTTTGGTTCTAGTTTGCTGGGAAATGGTTCAGAAACACTGAGCTACACCGACAACTGGTCTAGCGAGAACTGCTCCACAAAACATCCTAAGTACACCCATCTGACTCTAAACCTCACCTATATTATTGTGTTTATTCTCACAGTCGTAACATGGTTAGGAAGATAGGAGTATTTAAGAGAGCAGTGAAAAACAGATCATCTCTCCATACCTTAATCAAAGGCGTTCTTCCGAAAAAGAATCCAAACAGGTATGCGGTTATGTCGTTACAGATCACGATGGATATGGGAACTATAAACCTTTGAAGAAATGGGAAATGTACTGAATATTAGCAATCATATAGCCCTTTGGAGATTACTACTGGTTATTAATGTCTTGCCTTAAAAAAAATACGTCTTCATTATTCAAATAAGATAATATGGGTCCAGTTAGAGGAATTACAGGACTCAGAATTTATAACGCTTACTGCATATAAACGTATTAATGAGTTTTCACTGCACTTTGTTAGTCATTAATGTTCATTATAGTCTGCAAGAACCAGAACTCAACAGAAAAATAATAACAGAACATGACACAGGACATGACTCTCAGGTCACAACCTCACCACAAATTGCATGCAAATACGGCATGTGAACACGGCATTTACACTCACTCACAGCTGCTTTAATGGGCAGCCACATTCCTGCTTACCAGATCATCCCTTCAAACAGATTCTGAATCACAAGGTGTGACTGGGTGACTACAATCAGTAGCGTCACATGGGTCCAAGCAAACTGAAACGACAGAGACACGCAGGACGCGGCTTGTTAGCAGCCAACATGGAAACAACACACGGGCCAATGTGCCATAGGCCTGCCCCACCCGACAGGAGCCTAGGGGCAGCTTAACTTCAACAAAAGAACAATCCCAGGCTTGGGCTTTTTAAGTTCCCCAAAACTGCAGGATGGCTGTATGTCCACCAGGGGTCTCCCTAAAAGAGTTCATGCTGTGACCTTAAGGCAAGCTTGGCCATTCTTATCCGCAAAGGGCCGGTGTGTATGCAGGGTTTTCCGATAGCCTTTAGGTCAGCTGTTCAAACCCAAGTGTGAGGGCTCTTTGGCTAATCAGTCCTCTAATTAGTAACCTAATTAGGGAGTTGCAGTAAAAACTCTCACACATAGCAGTCCTTTCCGGATATGACTGCCCACCCCTGCCTTAAGGTCACCCTACACTTCCGTACCCGAGGGCCCAAGACCTACACCCTTAGTGTTCAATTAAAGATACAGTACTGTGCAAAAGTCTTAGGCAGTTAAAGGAAATGTGTAAAGCTATTTATCTGGGTAGCAAGTGAATATCTGCCCAGCACGAAAACACTATTTAACATGAGTGCAAATGCAAATTAAGA
>JAODKL010000040.1:20712794-20724942 GCA_026780765.1 Petrocephalus schoutedeni | reverse complement strand
AAATACTGAAATCTGGGGTGCCTATATAAATAAAATGCAGATTCCAAAATGTCATTAAAGGAAAACTTTTTCTAATTTCAGTTTGAAAATATAAGTACGAGGCTTTCCCGTGTTTAAGCCCAAAATCTCACTTACTGCATGTGTGACTTTCCTTATATATTATTTTTAGCTCATCTTCATCAAGAGTGCCAATAACCCTTTTACGCCTACATATATAATAGCAATATGTTAGACACCAGATTATGCCAGCAATAAAATGAAATATAGCTAATTATAAAAGACCAACATACACTGCGCAAGAACATCAGCTAGCCGGTGCGGTCGTTAATTTCTGCATCTCGAACGGCCACGGCATTTCATTCAGTCAGTCAAGTTAAGAAACGCTTATTCTATTACTGGCAGTTCTCTCGTGAGTCACAGTATCTCATATTTATAATGCATATCCACATAAATATAATGGCGACATCATTACGACCATCACAACAAAGCGGGTCAGCAAATACCTCGTCCAGAGAGCTTAGTGGCAGCCTCATCTTGTTCCATCCTGTTCTTTACTGAGAGGCAGCAACAGATGAAGGGAAAAGGTTTACGATTAAATAAGTCTGACAGTCAGTCAACCAGCCAAGCGTGAACTGTAATACACGCTAACTTATGCTAACTTGCTACTGTTGTTGCTCAGAACCAAAAAACGCTCCCCGCCGCTCATTGGCTGCTTCGGATGTTTAAACCAACCAATAAGAGGCCAGCTGCATCCCCTCCCCGACGGCGAAGTCTCATAATTTCCGGCGCGTTGACACTGCAGTTGTGACCGTTGCCATTGTCGTGACGTCACTAACTTGCGCACGTTGTAGTTTTACTTGGCCGATTCTCGCCTTTGGGTCTCCAGTAGAGTTGCCACCTGTCCCTTGTATTTTGCGATCATCTCGTACTAAAAATAAAATGCCGTGTATTGAACCAGTTTGTACCATATTTTCGTAT
Organism: Petrocephalus schoutedeni; assembly: GCA_026780765.1. Taxonomy (NCBI): domain Eukaryota; kingdom Metazoa; phylum Chordata; class Actinopteri; order Osteoglossiformes; family Mormyridae; genus Petrocephalus; species Petrocephalus schoutedeni. The sequence goes on along the minus strand of JAODKL010000040.1, from coordinate 20,723,964 downwards.
ACATTTCGTGCCCCCTTCCAGCTTAATCGTTTTCATTCAATCTGGTTGCATACCTTTCTTAGGTGTGATGAATCAGCCACCTGTCGCCATGAAGTACCCACTGAATAAAATGGATAACTATCAAGGAATGGTATTTAACTTAAACTGTTTATCTTTAATTTAAAGACAAAAAATGCATGCATTTAGTTTACAAGTTGCAGTGACAACAAAATATCTTAAATACAATAATAAATATTACTTATTTTTAAATAATCATGGCAAGAAACTGAAAATGCTCTGATTTTCTAAAGCAGAAAGTGCCATTTAAAGCCCTGAGTTGTCTACATCATGCTGTGTTGGCTTGACATACAGAGGTGCTGTCCTTGGTACACACACACACAATGTCATATCTGTTTCACTATGAAGAATGTGTTGCGGCCCTGGGCGGCAGCCTGACACATTTCCACAGCCTTCTTGTCTGCCAAAGCTGTGCTGATAAACCATGTGGGAAACTTGATCGACTCAAAGCTGGACATGGAGATGCCGGAATTCTTCTTGAAAAACAGGAAACGTACGTTATCTTCTTCAGCTTCAATCGCCCCCAGTGCCGTCTTGTTTTTAACCACCTGACAGAAAACGACCAAAATCTTCACCAGTTGCAACTAAATTATTATTGCATCATCACATCTTTCACTATTAAGTGTGAAATAGGAATCTTAGGCGAATAGTGAAAATGAAAAATTTTCAATAACACTCTGTAAACATGTGGTGGTGCTGTGGCTCAGTGGGTAGCTCTGCTCTATAACTTCTCCAGGGCTGAAGGTTTGAATTCCTCCTGTGTATGTAGAGTTTGCCCATTACCCCACCCCCAGCCCAAAAACACGTGGCTCTAAATTTCCCAGAATGTATATATTTGTATGCCTTGTGATTGACTTGCATCCCATCCAGGGTGTCCCCTGTACTTCTTGTGACAGGAGCCTGATATGCTGTAACTCTGTTCTGCATAGATGGTTATGGAATAAATATAATTATGAGGAGACCGTATCACCAGTTTGTGACTGCATCTAAATTAATGATCTTGAGATATTGTCTTATTTCTGAATAGAAACTTCTTTAAAAAATTATAATTGTTAATAATTGTGTCATGTGTTTAATGATTGAAGGTGAAAAATGTAATCACACAATATGGAGTTAAATCACTGAAAAGTTCCTCGTGAAAATATCCATTAGGATTCGGAAAATTATCACTCTGGGGAAGGACTAGCATGCCGGGTTAGCCATGCTCTGCTAATCCACCCCTTACCTTCAGGCTTAAGGACGGCTTGCTTGATGAGCCGGTGCAACAAAGGTAGATATCACTGCCAGAGACTCTGAGTGCTGTAGGCAGCCCCGAGTCCCCGGTCAGCATGGGCGCCTGGTACGTCGACAGACTCAGCTGCACTGAACCAGAGAAAGAGAGTCCCGGGTTAACCGAGGTGCATGTGCCTATGTCTTGTGTATTTTTCACTCTTACAAGATGAGTTTCTAAATTACAATATGACCTGCAGGTTTAACTACAGATCTGGAATGTTTTACTCCTATCACTATGTACTGTGCATGAAATATAATATCATCTCCACACTCTGACATGATCCCATAACCATGGTGACCCAAGCATCTCTCCAATAACTGAACAACAATTTATTTTCATTATTGGTTCAACAGTGTCAGACTCAGGCTTGGACTAACCCTCCCAACAGCCACCAGGCCTCTTGAAAGATGCTGGATGTTGTGTTTCTCCCACCCCCTGAGTCTGCTAGACTCACCCTTGTGGTACATGCTTCCGCCTTGCAAGGCAACGGCAAGGAGCTCCTGATTCTCCCAGTTCAGTACCAGACTCTTCTGGGTCAAATCACTGATGCTGCACTCCACTGTCCTGGAGCGACTGAACCCAGGCACTAATTTTTGGGTTTGGTAGGTTTCCCTGAGCAACGACACCTCTGGAACACAGAACCGGATCATAAGTGCATCCTTGGTTTCTCACAGAACAACAACTGGATGGAGTACAGGGCTAAAGAATAGGTACCTGGTTAATGGAAAGGAATTAATGAAGAGGAGTTTGTGAAAGTACTTATTTTGGTGACTAAAGGACATAGGAGGACTGGACAGGACAAACATGCACAGAAGTTCCTGCTTACCATCCACTTTGGTCTCCACCATCATGCAGATCAGCTCCTGTTCACCAAACTCTGTGGCTAGAATTGTTTCATTGTCTTTCATCCTCTGAAGGGCACTGATAAGTTCGGCCATTGCTCTGCGTGACACAGATCCTTGGGCTGATAGTCTAACGTCTGCTGATTTTCATGTACTGACGCTTGAAGTCGTACTGTTGAAGACACCAGCTGATCGACTAACAGATCGGAGGCACTCTCCACTGTGACATCATGTCATGTAAACACCCTCCACTGTGACATCATGTCATGTAAACACCCTCCACTAAGAACACAAGAAATATACAAACGAAAGGAGGCCATTCGGCCCATCGTGCTTGTTTGGGGAGAACTTAACTAATAGCACAGAGCTGTTAAAATTTGTGTTATTTATAGTACAAACTTGACCTTTTACAAAACTTTCTGGTGAAAACACCCGGTTATATTTCGGAATTTCTTACCTGTACCTCCTTTTACTAGAATGAAAGTGTAACCAAACATCCCAGAAATAAGCGTACAGTGTGTCCTGCAAGCGCGCTCAGGGGACATGAAGAAACAGAAGCGTACCTGGTGGAGGGGGCCAGCAATCCTGGTGGGGGGGGTTGGCGATCCTGGTCCTGCGGAGCTTGAGCTGTTAGATAGCTGTGGGTCATCTTGGGTGAGAAGAAGCTCCTCTGGGCCTTTATACTGTAAATCAGGGAAAGTCCCTGGGAAGAAGCCATGGCTAATGCAATCTAGGAAGATTTATTCCTGGAGAATCAGTGTGCAAATCTGCAAAAATACAGCATGGCGTCACCCGCGGTTCCATCCGGGCCGGGGCACACTACACCGAGCTTCCCTCCTGAAGCGCACCCGAATTTCATGCAGGTAGAGAGGAGCAGGGCCCCCCGCACTCACAGCGCCACCCGCTGCTACATGTAAATGTCTGAATAGCCAAATTTCATTGCTTTTGCAGAACTTTAAGCTTCCATTGCAATGCCTCCTGTGCAGGAGGTATAAGGTATGCCATTCACTAATGAAGTTCTCCTTTCTGAATTATTGTACCGAGACATGGCCAGCAGGATGAGATATTCTCATAATGGGGCACATTCTATTCTCTAGTCAGGTGTGGCATTACTGTCACTAGAAGTGGCCTGTGTGTGTGGGGGGGGGGGGTCAGACCGCACAACCCCCCTGTTGTATTCAGGATGCCAAGAGAGTGCAAGGTCACACTGGGAAGGCATGGGTGAAGCAACTGCAGGGTCTCTGCTTCTGTGCAAAAAACCACATCAATACGTTGCACGTCGGCTGTGTCCGGGGGGGGGGGGGGGGGCGGCCTTTTTATGTGCGCGTGGGTAACAGACGTAATGCGTTGTGCAAACATCATTACTCATCAGGTTTGTAAAACTGCTGTTTCATGCACTCACCAGAGGGTCTGAGAGAGAGGTCTGCATGTTTCATGGTGGCCTGTGTGTCTGAAGTACGTGGTAATGTACCTGGAAAGCCCTCGAACTGGAAAGCAGTTTGGGAACATCAGGATGAGGTCTGACCTTGCTAACTCGCATGTGAATGTTCCCCTTCCTGTGTGTGGGTCAGATAGGGGGCTTAGGATACCTTACTTGGTGATAAGGTGCAATCCTCATTAAATCATCAAGTCAGTAACACAATGTAAAATACAGAAATATATCCAAGATTTATTTTAACTTCCCTTCAAAACTTTAGACAGTAATTATAAAAGCGTATGTACGTGTTATCCTCAGGTAAAGCAGGGGACAGTAGACGGGCACAGTGTGCTTGTCCAGGACGCCCTCATTCTCTAAAAGCGAGTGAATACAGACACAGTGTTTTTAAGTAAAAAAGGACCAACTCTGGGGCTGAAGGAGCCCCGGCCCACATCTGAAAACAGAACTCATCTCTTGGTCCCACTATGGGACCTCGAAACAAAACCTCAAATGATCTCTTTAGGATCAAAGAAAAAAAAACTGTTGCTTTCTGAAGGGGAATTCCATCTTTGTAAATAATTAAGTGGATATGAAACCATGGTACAGACAAGAAGGGTGTGGATTGAACTGGCTTATAAATGAGTCAAACTTTTTTTTTTTTTTTTTTTTAAATAAAACACAGGCCCCAGGCCCCGTGAAGGACAAGTGGGGACAGAATAGGGGGTTACTGTGCCAGAGAGATTAAAAGCTGCCAGATGAGCAGAAACAGAGGAAGTGTCCTCTCCCAGCATCCCACGCTCTGAATAATCCTCAGGTAACCGTTTTTGTTGCATGTGAGGTCACTGGGTCTCTTTCTGCCATCGGGCCTACTCCACAGCCTAGTCCCTGCTTCTGAAGAGCAGTGTGGACCGGATCGCCCCTGGATTCCAGGACAGATCCAGCAGCAATGTGGAGACACCGTGGATGACCTACACCCAGCACCAGACCAAAGCAGGCGTAAATAATTAGCATTTCACCACAGACAGAGACCCACCCAACTTAGGACATTCAGATCAACCTAGGCCTGGTCCTGGGGAGCTGCTGTGGGGACAGAGTGTCTAAGTGCTGATAAAAACAACAAAAAACATAAACCACAGTATTTAGAGGGGAGGAGGTCAGGTAGAGTCAAACCCTGCAGAGTCAGCCCCTGTCCCCCCTCCCTTAACAGTAACTTATCGCTATTATGTCACAATGCATTTCGTAATTTCCATTCCAGAAAGCAACAGTGTGAGAAAAGCTCTCAAACCTGAATAAACACTAAGAGGCAAAGCTTTACTCCGCTGCACCTCTCCGGTGCCACCACACCCATTTCAGACAGAACGTGCCCAGCCCCACAGAGCACTCTCATCATTTAATACCCGAAAAGCCAGAAAGTGGCACTGTCTCACAGGCAGGGGGGAGGTCCTCGCCATGTGCATGGGTCTCACAGCTACGCACGGTGCTGGGCATCCATGCCAAAGTGAATGCAGTGAATTACAGATATGCACAAATGCAAGATTGTCAGCGACATATACAATTTAAATCCCAGGCAAAAATAAATACGCTAAGTATATATACACACACACACACATGTGTCTTAAATGCCCAGGCCCTGTTCAGGCCCATCAGACCACCCCGAACTCCACAGCCTCACACGTGAGGCTGTAATTATCCAAACAACCCCCACTGAGAGCAGCGGCTTGTGTATGGGAGGGCTGTGCTTGCTCTCCAGTTATCAGTGTGCACATTAGGGGGCAGTCTCCTGTCATTGGCGTGTACACTAGGGGGCAGTCTCCTGTCATCGGCGTGTACACTAGAGGGCGCTCTCCTGTTATCGGAGTGTACACTAGGGGGCACTCTCCTGTCATCGGCATGTACATTAGGGGGCGCTCTCCTGCCATCGGCGTGTACACTACAGGGAGCTCTCCTGCCATCGGCGTGTACACTAGGGGGCGCTCTCCTGTCATCGGCATGTACACTAGGGGACGCTCTCCTGTCATCGGTGTGTACACTAGGGGTCGCTCTCCTGCCATCGGCGTGTACACTAGGGGGCGCTCTCCTGCCATCAGCATGTACACTAGGGGGCGCGCTCCTGTCATCGGCGTGTACACTAGGGGGTGTGCTCCTGTTATTGGCGTATACACTAGGGGGCGCTCTCCTGTCATCGGCGTGTACACTAGGGGCGTGCTCCTGTCATTGGCGTGTACACTAGGGGGCGCTCTCCGGTTATCTGTGTGCACACTGGAGGGCGCTCTCCACTGATGTACAGATACTCCACTTTTGAATGAAGGTAAAACCTTTCCAGGTCACCCAGAGGTCCCGAGAGAAGAGGGGCTGTGCTTCTGTTTAGCATGAGGAGGGTCAGGAGTCTGTTCTCCCTGAGTTGGGGGGGTGGGGTGGGGTGCTCAGAACCAGGGGGAAGGGCAGAATGGGGAGCATGACAGGGCTCCTGTGGCAAGGAGTCGAGCTAAACACACCAGAATGGGTTCGAGTGCAAAAATAAAAATAAAAAAATAAACATTTATAACAGAAAATATACCTCTATGACGGTTTATATAAAAACTTTGTGCAGTCCGTTGTACAGTCTCGGTAAATTATATGGGTCCAGCCCCCGAAGTCACACTCCCACCCTGTCCTGCCACGGAGCCATGCCCCGTAACACCAGGACGTCCCATCCAGCCGACACGTTGCCGGCCCCATCCTACTGGGACTGGCTGAAGGCTTCTAGAAGGATCCGTGCTGCATCTCCTCTTCCTGAGACACCCCCTGTCTGCAGGACAGAAGGCTGGGGGTGTGCAGAGCAGGGACGGGGGGGGCCGCCTGCACGCCTGCTCGCGCACGCGTGCGCGATGCCTATCAGATGTTATTCTCGCTGTGCGAGCTGACGGTGCCTTGCCGGCTGGCCTGGCTGTTCTGCTCGTTCAGCAGCGACGTGGTCTCGTCTGGCCCGCCATCGGTGGTCTCCTGCAACGTGGCCGCGATGGGCTCCAGCGTCGTGTGGCAGCTTTCAGGGGACTGGGGGGTACTGTCCAGACGTGAGGTCATCAGCCCGTTCTGGTACTGACAGCGGGTCACCTGACACACAGGGGCCAAGGGAGAACGGGCAGAGAATCAGGACATCCCAGGGGGTGGAGCTTAGATCCCACAGGCCAACTTACGGACCGAGACGTGAAACAGGATGTGGAAGGGGAATTACACAGAAGGGAAGAGTGGAGGAAGGCCCGAAAGGAGGAGGAGAGAGGGGGAGGAGGAGAGGAGGACAGCAGGAGATCATACTCTTACAGCCTCCTGTAAGAAGAGCAGAGGTGAAAAGCAGGAGAGAGGGAGAGGAGGAGAGCAGGAAATCATACTCTTACAGGAGGGCATAACCTCACAGGTAAGCAGGAGAGAGGGGGAGGAGGAGAAAGAGCAGAACCTCACAGGTAAGCAGGAGAGTAGGGGAGGAGGAGGATGGAGCCTCACCTTCACAAACTGCAGGTCGGTCAGAGCACGCACGTTGAAGTCGGGGACGTACTGCGGCGAGGAGATGCAGTTGAGCTGATTGTTGCTGCCGCTGACCGACTGCGACTCGGAGCGATCCGTGCAGCTGAGGGAGGTGGAGCGATGGAGGCCGCTGAGGTGGGAAGGAGAGCGAAACTCTGAAACACATGGAGACACCGTCACAAGGGGGCAAGAGTGAGCAGAGCACCAGCGTTGGAACACGACGTTGTGGGAAACTTAAGAAAACAGAATACCTACTGGTAAGAGAGAGCAGGAGACTGAGAGGACACAAACCGGGGCACGGCAGATGGGGGGGGCGGGGGGCTGTGCACTAAGCACAGCGAAACGCGAATACATCTCCAGATCTGTCTGTGGCCGGATATCAGGAAGATGCAGTACTCGTGTGTGCAGACAGGGGTGCGCATGTGAGGCAGACACCCTCACTAAGGCAACACAAGCCATGATCCCCCCCAAAATCCCCACTATCAAAATGTGAATTTCCTAGATGACTTAGGGTGACTTCCTGCATGGGTGTGGAAGTCAGGAAGGGGCGAGCCTGTTCGGGACTGGGCGTGGCTCCCAGGAGAGGGACACATCCAGAGAGGGCGGGGTTCCCAGAGCAGGGGGCGGGCCGGCTTAGGATAGGGCGGAAGTTAGTGCTGTCAGTTTGGTTAGATGATGCTAAGGGTGATGATGCTATGAGACAGAGCGCCTCCTAGAGTTAGAACAGTCCACCCACTCAACAGCTGTGCCTATTGGTTGCCTGAGCCCGGATCCAGCAGATTCCACCCCCTTCCAATATGTTTTCACATGAAGGCCTCTCCTGCCCTCTTAGAGAGAACAGTGTGCTGGATCAGGGCTCTTTGGAAGCCAGACAGGAGGCAGGCAGCCGTCATTCTACCCCCTAGTGAATGCTAGCTACTGCTACCGCCCCCCCCACCCTGGTTAGGCTCGCTGGGCCCCAGACATGCCGGAATTTACCTGGGAAGCGAGAGTACAGAGAGTACCTCTGTAAAGAGAGGTGACGAGGATGGAGCGATGCCACTGAGAGGGGGAGAGAGAGAGGGAGGGAGGGGGAGAGAGAGAGAGAGGAAGAGAGAGAAAGAGGAGGAAGAGGAAAAGGTCAGGACAGGGAGGAGTGAGTGAGGGGGTTAGGGAGGAAGAAAGAGAGTGAGAGAAAGTGAGAGAGCGAGAGAAAGAGAGAGAGACAGGGAGCGAGAGAAAGAAAGACAGAGAGAGAGTGAGAAAGAGAAAAAGAGACAGATCTGAAAAAGCCATGATTGCAGAGGACTGAACGAGGGGATAAGGGAGCAAAAGGGAGAGGAAAAGAGGGGAAGAAAGAGCCAGGCACTGATTTAAACAGGTTCACCTAAACCACACACACACTCACACAAGCATACACACATGCACAAGCAAACATGCACACGCACACACATACATGCACACATGTACACACACACACAAACACAAGCAAACATGCACACTCACACACACATACATGCACACTGACATGCACGCACACTCACACACACACACACACACCAGCCACATTTCTGCTGGTTTCACCATCTGCATCACATTCATTCTAACATTCTCATAGACATCCACTCAGATTCACTTTTTTTTTTGCAAAGTAAAGATTAATTTTATCAATTCTAATAAAAAACACATCTGTGAAAATACAATGTATCCATACATAGTGAATAAATAAAAAAATATAAAAAATATTACAACACTGTAAAAAACCATGTTACGTTGTCATTAATGCTAAGGAGTAATTGAGTTGGGTATCAAACAAACAAGCAAACAAATGAACAAAACGAAAAACAAGCAGAGGAACAATAAAGCAGACGACCCCTGGTGTTTGATGGAAAGGGGGCAGGTGGGGATAGAGGAGCTCCTGCATTTCCATGAGCAGGTGAAACGGCTGCAGCATTCAGCTGAGCGAATTACAAACCGGCAGCCGCAGGAGCCAGGAGACTCAGCACACATGTGCTCACACACCACGAGGTTGGTCAGAGGACAGAAAGGTCAGGGAATCATCAGAGCAAAAGAGAATGGGAGAGAGTGAGGAAGAAGAGCGTGCCATGACCTGAGTGTGTGTGTGTGTGTAACAGGGGAAAAGGGACAAGGCAGTAATCCGACAGACCACAGCAGTGCTGGCTTTGAAATTCTATACCAAAGTCTGCCACTAGATGGCAGCAGTGATGCACGATAACCCCAAAAGGACATTGGAGGGGTCCAAGTGACACGGGTCCGGGTTACGCGCCTGCCCTGATTCAGTGCCACCAGCCCTCAGACTAAGTGTCTGGCCCAGGATGGGTGTGGGTGCATCTGTGGCGGATTTATGCAGATACCTTAAATGAATCTGCTCACGTCCTATACACTGAAATCAAAGCTCTGCCCAGCAAGGTCCTCACAAACCGAAACTCATACACATACACAAACAGACTTCAGAGCCAGGGGTTAACCAGGCCAGACAGGCTGGCACAGCTCTGGGAGACTCAGGGAGCCTCAGGAACGTGTGTTTGGGGTGGCAGACACACAGACTCACCCAAAGCTGGAGTGCTCAGAGCCATGACGCCGTAATAAGAGAAGGGGCCTGTTTCAAACTTCATGTTTTCATTGCCGGCCTCCACCTCGACTCGGCCCTGGTGACAAAGAGCACAGCATCACACAGAGGAAACACACCACGATACAGACACCCGTCAATAATGACCTTCTCCATCAGCTCCCGGCCTTTTAGTGACTCTGCATTTTTATGGTGAAACACTTGCATTATTCTCTCTGCACTCAACAGGCAAGCGTACACTGGAGTACTGTGTAAACTCCAGCTGTACAGAAACTGGTTCTACAGAACAAACTGCGCTGAAATGAAGCAGGCTTGTTTAAGTAAAAAGTGGATTGTTTTCAGATACAGATAAAAATACAAAACAAACATTCGAGATCTAGATAATAAGACCCAGGGGGGTAGGGTGGGGTGGGGTGGGGAGGGGTGGGAGCACCGAATCAGACAGATGCCTCCTGTCATTCTGGTTCAGGCAAACCTCGTGCATGTGGCCATAATTGGACAAGGACAAGGGGGGCAGACGGTGCATCATCGTGATAAACCGCCACCTCTTCCCAATTCCTGTGGATCCTCCTTCAGGCAAACTTGAGGCACATATAAAGTTTTGAGGATTTGTCCTTTGTGACCTCAGTTCCAGCATGATCACACATTTTCCCTAAGACCACAAAAATTAAAAGATAAAATCCCAAATAAAACAATGTAACAGCAAGATTACTAATGTATCACAAAAAGATGCTAATCATACCAGAGTAATCTGTTAACTGAGGGCATCTAATACAGGGACAAAGTGACCAGCCCAGTGTGGGGATCTAAAACAGATCCAGGGTTATCAGCGCAGTGTGGGGATCTAAAACAGGGACAGAGTGATCAGCCAGGTATAGGAATCTAAAAAAGGAACATAGTGATCAGCCCAACGATTGTATCTAATACAGGAACAGAATGATCATCCAAGTGTGGGAATCTAAAGGAAAGACAACTAGAAGGGACATGGACAGGAGAGGAGAGCGGCAGAGGAAGGGAGAGCTCACTGCTACTGCACCCTCAGAGCACGACTGTCTCACACGCATAAGCCTGACCCAGCAGCTCCGGAATCTCCGCTTAAACCCAGAGAGCCAGCTCTCAATGGCAGGTCCAGCCAGCAGCAGCACTGCATTTGGGGGGGGGAGGTCACCAGTGGGAGTGCAACGGATGACAAAGCTCACGGTTCGGATTGTATCACGAGGAGACTGTCAACTGCTTTTAACAAGCCCCAGTCAAGTGAACACACAAGTGGTTTGTCTGTATCTTTTCACTGCAGCTCTGCATCATTCGGAAGCCCACGGAGGACAGCTGTCATTATCTGTTTCTGTCTTGTTTTGTAATTAGTCACAAAAACAATGTTTGTTATGAGAATGAGGAGAGTAGATCTCACCAAAAATGCCACGGCTAATGCCATCAAATCGCACCGAGGATCTCAAATCCCCCCATGTGCTGTACATAAGGGGGGAAATTCTCCCCCATGGCGAGAAATGAAT
>JAODKL010000040.1:20680667-20691219 GCA_026780765.1 Petrocephalus schoutedeni | reverse complement strand
CGTCATACCAGACGGGGCTGCCGTCGCGGTCGTAGCCACACATGCCCCCGGACAGGTACCTCTCAATCACCTGCACGCGCAACGGACGCCCAATCAGTGACACCATAAACGCAGTGCGTGCAGCGCCACGTAGGCTGAGCTACAGGCACCTCGTATGGCCGGACCCTGTCTCTGGCCCAAACGCTACTCAAAGAGACGGACCAGCCGCCTCAGTCCTCCACACCTCTGGGGGGCGCCACTCCGTGGTTATGGTGTCGGCTTTCATCTGTCTCCGGAACTCCAAATGCTGAGAACAAACCATAATTAGGATTCGTTAGTACAGTTAGCATATAAACACTTAAACAATAATTGAGACATTGAAGGCTGCCTAATTAAAAGCTAACATCCAGTTTTCATGTGCTGACAGGTGGTTTGTCCTAAAAACCGGCTTTGAGGCAGATGGCTAAGGGGCTTTCCTCATCTGCGTAGTAGCAGCAGCTCATGGTCTCTGACAGCACACAGCCACTGACCATCTCCGCCTTTCCCTAGAGATCTAACCCATTCTCAGACCCTCCGAAGATCCAGACCTGTGTCCCCTTTGAATGTGTCTGAAATTATACCCAAAGCTTTTTTAAAAGTTATTGTGTTCAGCTCCAAAGGCAGTGCTGCACACAGGGGCGGCATCATGGGGGGGAAATTAGGATGATTCCTGACTCATTCCTGACTGACAGGGGCCCTAAAAAATGTGGAGCAGAGTTGGATTGGTCTGGGTTGGGGGCTCAGTTGATATGCTTTTATGGGGCCCAAGCTCTCTAGCGCCACCTCTGGCAACATCTAGAGGTGCATGCATAATACAACAGGGGAAAGAGAGGATGAGGAGGAATGAAAATTAAGGTGGAATTCTGGCGACGGTGGGGTCCGGGTTAATGACGCTGCCGCTCCAGTCAGATGCCACATAAAATAAATAAAAGGGCACTGTCTGAACGGGGCTCCGGGCCGAGCGGGGGTCACGCACAGTGAGGCGCCTTTGTGCTGCCTTTTCACCAAAGAATGGAGCTCCTTCACGACGGGCCGACACAGAGGGCCGGTTCACAGCGGCAATGTGCTCCCGTCCACACACGGCACACCCAGCCAAAGGCAGCCTGTTACAGGAAACCCTAACGACAGCGAGGTGGAGGTGAGCGGAAGACGACGGTACCTTCCGGAGCATGGCTTCCGCCTTCTGCACGTTGAAGTTTCTGGCTGAAATCAGACAGAAAGCTACACTCAGTGAAGCAGCCCTGACCTTGGAGTAATGTCAGGGACACAACAAAGAATGTAGCGCTAATTAGCGAAATCTCGGGATGGACAAACAGGAAATAACATTTTTATGTCGGGGACACTGAACCGTTCCGGCCTCCTGCTTTAAAACCAGGCCTTGACTCTCCAGCATTCAGCCATGTATAACATATGAGGCCTGCAGAGCCCCTTCTCTTAGGGACGGTGAGGCATCCCAGGCCGCTATCCGCTGCCAAGCCCAGCTCGATCCTCCCTGCCACTAATCCTATTAGATGCTTAGAACGACACCCTGTGACCCATTTCACATGACATTAATCTGTCAGCTTCACATAGGACTTCAGCAACCTCCAAATGCATTCATATATCCGCACCAAAGAACCCCGTCTTACATTTCAGGCGTCTAATACAATCCTGCCAAAAGTTTTCAAATCGGGAAAACATCTGTACGGTGTTCAGTATCTGCAGTGAGTCCACAGGCGTGCCTTTAGATCAGTCAAGCTCAACTTCAGTTATATTTAAACCCTCCTCTGATCAGCTGAGTACAAACAGGAGTCAAATCATGCTTCTCTCACAGTAACGGCTGGCTTATGTGTGACTGCACAGAATTGGGGCCGGTAGCTTCCAGCTCCCAGAGTTCTGCTTTTCTGTGTACCAGATGGGCAGTAGCCACTCACTCATGGGGAGGGGGCTTCACATTTCTGTATTAATAAAGTGGTGAGTGTTTCATTCATACACGTAAGCTCATCTGAAATTCCATCATATTTTCAATTCACATTCAGTGTTATTCAGCATATCATAGAATCTGTCTCTGGCTGACCTGAAAGAGGGGCCACTCCGATTCACCCCCCACAGAGAGTCTGTCACACCTCCATGTCTCTCTGAGATGTGTGGAGTGACTTCCGCTCCAGTCCATCCTAAACTCCTGGCCTACAATGCGCCACACGAGACCCTCCTAAACAGGCATGGAGTCACTGCCCACGCCAATATGCCTTTAATGAGATTATTCCAAGGATTATAGTGAATCACGGAGGCTGAGCTGCACATCAGTCCAGACACAGCTTCCTTCAACCCGACAGCTGATACGTGGGTGCAGGGTACTTATCTCTAGACCACACACACAAACAAACACACACTGCGCTTCTACGTGACACTAGTCCAGACGGAAACCAAAAAATACAAGCAAGAAACGACTAATCTCCTTTATCACACCTGCAGCTCACAAATAAGAGCTGTCAGTCTATCCAAACAGATACTACACAAGTATTATTAAAGTGACGGCCTGCTAATGCATTGTGACGTATGGGTTTGCATCCCCTCCTTGTGCTGTTGTCTCTTACTCCAATTTCCCCTTAGAATCTTGAAAGGTAAACTGTACCCTTATGCCGTGTTTGGGGTCAATCTGACCCCAGAGCATCATTAAACGGTAGACAAATTTCACATGGGGATATTAACACTGCGGGGTTAAACAGGCAGATATGCTTTAGTTATAAGATGCCTGCTGCCTGACATCTCTGCAGCCAGTTCCCACAGTCAGCAGGAGAGCACAGAAGCGACGCCAGGTATTTCCCTGCTGTGTGCAACAGTGCAAAGTGCCAGAGCGGGCCGTGGTCCTCCAGGCGACTCCTGCCCTCACCCCGGAGCCAGCGAAGCAGGAAGTGGTCGTGTTGAGCTGGCAGCTGACCAATAACATCCTGGAGTCTCTCTCGGAGCTGGAAGGGACACGGCGGGGGCGCAGAGATCAGGCCGCGTGTCCGAAGAAAGGGCATTAAAAAGAGACAACAGAGTGAAAGAGACCGTGGGAGCATTCAGACAAAGTCATTACAGAAACATTACAAGCAGACAGAAGTCAGGTGGAGCTTAAGCAGTGAGAGATGCTAGGAATGCATCTGTAAACTATGGAGACCTAGGTCCCTCGAGAGCTGGAAATGTACAGATACTGTCCTCATACTGAGGTTAACTGCCCAACTGTCATTTCTCAGTGTAGCCTAAAGATAAGGAAGAGAGATATTAGGGGAAATAAAAACCGCAGAACAGCACGCAGGAAAAGGCACGGCCGGCTACTTCGTATTTAAGAACTGAAACTTCACAATGAATTACAGGTCTACATGTGGTGAATCAGTATCTCGCAAATTCCCTTTAGTGAGACGAATTTAAGGAAGTGCGTGTGGTTTGCTGCATTTCTGCAGATTTAATCGGATCATCTTAGAAGTTGCTGGACGGAGATGCTGCCCAGCAGTAAGGTGCTGGGATGCCGGACAGGTGCGTGGGGTTAGCGCCGGAGCCTGGGCGGCGCCGTGCTGGGGGCTCCGGGCTCCGCTGCTGGGACAGTCCGGGGACGAGGAGGCAAACTGCGCAGCAGGGATGCGATACACGGGGCGAAGTCCCGTCAGCAGGCGGGATGAACTTCGCGCAAGGGCGCAAAGGGGAACAGAGCGCAATGCCGAGAGCAGCCAGCGATACGCGCGAATAACAAAGCGCCCCCTTTGGAAAGTGCGCTTTCAGCCGCATTACCCACGAAAGCAGATCGTTAGCAAATCACATGCGTGCACCGGGATCCGCAGCGATCGGAGCGGCTCCGCACCATCCCCCGGAGCCAGAGCCGGAGCGTCGCGGCGTTACCTGCGCCAGCGCCTCGGCTTGCTTCGGGCTCAGGTCGCCGACGCGTCCGCTCATCCTGAACACGCAGCCTTGGAAACGCAGCGCCGAAAACCTGCCTCCTCTTCCTTCTCTCCTCCTTTTCGTCTCCAGTCGGTCTGACGTGAACACGTGGCGGCGCTGTTTCCCCAAACAGCCTGAAATAAAGCTCCTGTCCCCCGTCATTTGACAGGCAAATGGGCGGCTCATGTGCGGTGTGTCCCGCAGGCAGCAGGGGAGGAGGAGGAGGAGGAGGAGGAGGAGGGGGGGGGCAGATTTACCAAAGTGGGAAACGTGCGGCAAATATTACCGATATTACCGGGGGGGGCAGAAGGTGCGCTGATACCGGGCCCAATAAAAACATCACTTGCCTGGGGCCCGGACATAAGTTTGCTGCGGCCGCGCCCCGGCAGCCAGGACATTTAGGCCGGGGATGTACTTCACGCGACGCGACGCAACGGAAGCAGCGTAGCGACTATATTTACGCGCATAGTTTACGTGAATCTGGCGGATTAAAGGTCACGTCCACCAGGGGGCAGTATAAGACAGCCCATCTCGGTTGGCTCATTCGTTTCCCGTTTCACTTGTTTGTATTAGGATGTTCGCTCCAGTTGCTGTTTTTGTAATACTGCTGCAGCGTTCTTTATGTTCCCTACATGAATGTTGCATTATACATCATTGGATATCTCTTAGTAGTTAATATTTCGTAGCTAATATACAGGAAATATCATTTTTTGCAATTTGTATTTCAGTATTTATACAGAAAAAACTAATAAAATTTCTCGCAAACACGTCTGTTCTTGAATAATTTAAACAGCAGCAATTCGCTCAGAGAGTGAATGCAGAGCATATGATATAGGTCAGTGCAGAGTAAAGGGTATTTACTACCGTGACTTTTATTTTTATAGAAACTGGTAAAATCTTTGGATAAAGTCATGGTATGAGTTCATGGCACATATATATTTTTTTCCAAGGCAAAACTGTGCATATTGCTTTGTGCAAGGCCATGTTGGAAAGTTTTAGGATTGAAATATGTTCTATATATATCATATTGAGATATAATATCTCTAACATTAGTGACAATATATCAATTGTGATGCTTTTGAAATTAATATGTAATAAAGAATCTATATTTTGAGGTGTTTTTTTGCTCATGAAAGGAAAAGTAGAGTACTGTATGTGAAACTGTTTTTATTATGGTTTTTATCTAGAATGTTTGGGAGGGCAGTATGATTATACTTGTTTTACTTAGTGAAATAATGAAATCTAGCATAATTATCAAAATTATAAAGTTTATTTATGCATATGAGCTTGGATCATAGCACCTGTGGTCAGTGTAGTGAAAATACAGACTTACATGCCCACAACATAAATAGGTTGAGATTAGACATGCAAAAATAAATAACAGCTATTTACACTGATAAGTGTGTATTCTTGTCATGCTGCAGATTTTGGTACATTATATTTTTCTTTAGTAAACAAGTGGTGGAGATTGTTGCTACATTGCATTTCATTTGGTCAGCTTAGGTAAGTTTTTTACATTAGGTTAAGTTAGTTTAGATTAGGTTAGTTTGGTCTCGTTATTTTAGTCACTTTATTGGGCTGGCTTGATACACATTTTGTATTGTATTTGAGGAATACAAAACCAATTTGCTGGCGGCATAGTATTTTAATTATAACAGTAAAGTGGTTTATTGTGTTTAAGGTTTCGTGACCCGAATACTGTACCGGAAACTAGATCGCAAATACATACAAAAATACCCATGCTCATATTGGAATTAAATTATGATTGTTTTTAAATAGCCTCTGTCAAACGTACAGTCATCTGCAATGATTTTCTATACATATCTCTAGAATTACGCTGTTTTAATTATAAAGTTTTGCTTTGGAATATTATTAATATTATGATCTGTTGACTTTGTACTGCTCACTGACCAATTTATTACAGCATGTCAGTAATACACGGACCGGCGTCCCGGCAGAGCGCCAGCAGTCCCCCAAGCCGCCGCTAGATGGCAGTATCGCGCCCACCGCGACTGTTCCGGGGCGCCCGGGAAGCGCTTCTAATGTTTACATGGTCTGACTCGGTCTAGCCGGGCAGCGCCGGCTTACGGTACAGCTCCTCGATCGCCTGTCACTCGGCCATGGCAGCGGACGGCTGCCGCCGTGCTGTCCTGCTGCCGGTTGTGCTCTCCTCGCTGTGGCCGTGCCTGCTGGTGTCCGCCCAGAGCTTGGCCTCCGTGGAGGTGTTCCTTAAGGATCGCCGGTCCGCACCCACCCTCCTGCAAGGAGAGGTCATCGAGGGCAGCTGGGCTGAGCATCCGCAGCGGGACGGTGATCCGGGGGGTGCTGGACCTCGGCCCGGGATTGTGGAGGGCAATCTGCGCGTAGTGAGTACCGCCGTTACGCCGTCCGGTGCCACGCGTCCCCCGGCCCTGTCCCGGCCGCACACGTACATTTAAAGGCAGCCGATGTCCACATTTATATTAACATTCTAATTATAAGCCCGGCGGACATCATATAGGTGACATAGGTGGCCGCCTAGAGCAACAACTTCTGAGGGAGCGTCGGCATGCCAGCTGTTACTGAGCCGGATGAGCAGCTGTAAGTCATTATAGGGTGGTGTTTGCTGCAGTGGTTAGCGCTGTGCTTCACACACTCGGGAAGTTGGCATGTGAAAGGTGATTGTCATTGTTGACACAACACAGCACATTGCACAACAACGAAATATATAACCCATGTGACATTGTGACAGCAGGGGGCAGCTACTGTACATGAGCACCAGGGGAGCAGTGCTTGGGGACGGTACCTTGCTCAGGGTACCTCAGCGGTACTTGCGGGTCAGAGACTCGAACCGGCAATCATTCCTTTACATGATCGCGTCCCTGAGCATTATGCCCCCGTCTGCCCCGTGTTCTTCCTGTGTCGTGGTGGGGTTTCCTCTGGGGTACTCTGAGGTTAAACACGCTGAGGTTAATTGGAGTTGCCCATAGGTAAGTGTAAGAGAATGGTGTGTGCGTGTGCCCTGTGGTGGGCTGGCCCCCCATCCTGGGTTGGTCCCTGCCTTGCGCCTGTAGCCTCCGGGATAGGCTCCGGACCCCCACCCCCCCAGACCCTGAACAGTACAAGTGGTCACAGGAAAAGGACAGGTGGATAGAAGTCATTCCTAAAGATTTTCTCCACTCTCATAACAGAAAACTGTGATCAGCATGCAAACCGGTAACACACAGAACATTTACTACACACACCTCTAATTTTTTTTTGCCTTTGACATCTGTCAGATGTAATTGTAGTATTCCTGTGATGACCTACAGGTGCAGGATGACGGCGCCGATGCGCAGGACCAATCGGAAGCCAGCGAGCCCTGGATAGGTGTGCTTCCAGTCGAGATCGGGGAGAGCGAAGTTTCAAACGGGAAGCAGGAGTCCTTCGCCGCCGCCGTTGTAAGCAAGGTCAGCTTAGAGATGGACGAGTTAGACCCGTTTGCCAGCATGAATGAGCTCTGTCCTACAGACTGACCAGCTCTGTGTTCATTGATAATGAAGGGACAGCGTTTCATGTTTGCATAAAATCCTGCTGGTGGTAACAGAACATCACAGATGGCTGGATGCTTCTACTGTCACCTGCAGATGAAGCGAGCTTTGGTCCTAGGAGCATCTGCACTGCTGATCCTGGCCTTCAACCAGAACACGCTGAGGGAGGTGAGTCCAGCTTGCTCCCCCACACCCCCCCAGAGGCTGGACTCGCAGTCACGCTGAGTTGCCCTTTGCAGATGGACCTCTCCCAGGTGCTCTCCAAGCCGGTGGTGGTGATCCAGACGTCAGAGAACGTCACCAAGCTGCTCGGCGCCCTCCTCAGGTACGGTGATGCGTTTGGTGGCGCACGCGCACGCCCCCTGGCGGTCGGTGACGGGTGCGATGCTGTTCTTCACAGGGGTCTGCGTGCCACAGCTAAAATCACATACAGGACGCTGGTGCAGGAGAACCTGGTAGGAGGCATCCGCTCGCTGGGGTTAGGCTCATGGCCATTAAAGAGCCGCGATGGTGTGAATCTATGGATGCGAGCTGTGGTTCTCCGTAGGGAGCCACATTGACCCTGTGGTCCAGTTGTGGACGGTCCCGAGGGGGCCTGTATGGGGAGTGGCAGGGAGTCATCTGTACTGGAGAGTCCAACTCCCAGGTCCAGGTAGGCCTGTCTGAAGCCGCTGGTCCTGGAGGCCCCCGGTGTGGCCGTCACGCCCCGGCATTGGCGATCCAACTTACTCTATAAAGTTGTGCTTTAAATACCGTTTTTAAAGTTTCATCCTGTGCGTCTGCTGCCCCTCTGAGCTCCAGCCTCTGTGTTGGCAGAAGTACCTGCAGCAGCTGTGGGACACGGTGCTCCTGGTGGCCACCATCCTCTGCACGGGAGTCATAGTCCAGGCGCACTGGCAGTACCGCGGCCAGCAGGGCGGCGACAACCTGGAGGTGCGGCTCCTGCCCGGCCCCGCCTCCCAAGGCCACATCCGGGGAGGCGGTCTCTACGCGTCCGTTGGCCGGACCGCCGCTTACGTCTCCACTCTTCGCAGCTACTTCCGAAGCAGGACATCTTGAAGAGGCTGGCCGCCCTGAAGACGAGGAAGTACCGGCCACCGCGGCCGCGGCGGGACGGCGGCCGCGTGGCGGAAACGGAGGACTGCGCCGTGTGCCTGGAGCAGTTCTACAACAACCAGGTCTGTGTGGCCCGCCCCAGAGGGCGTATCTTAATGAAGGCTCGCAGTGGAATGGATACACGATCACGCATTAAGTTAGCAAAGCAGTCACCCACGTAATTACCGAAATAACCCCGGTGGGTAGTAGGCTATCTGAGCTGGGTGGCGCATTTCCCCGCAGTGCCTGCGCGTGCTGCCCTGCCTGCACGAGTTCCACAGGGACTGCGTGGACACCTGGCTGCTCCTGCAGCACACCTGCCCGCTCTGCAAACGCAGCATCCTGGGTGAGTGCTGCCACCTGGCTGTGCATCACTGCAACTGCAAGAAGTTTACCTGCTTAAAGTTACCATGGCTACCCCCCATGATACCTCTGCTTGTTTCCTCCTTTTAGGTAACTTATGTAAGGACAGCTAATGGCTTCGGCCTGGGATGTGACTGGACTATCACCGGGGCCGAGCTGTGAGCCCACCCCCCCACCCGTGAGCCCAGCCCCCGGTGATCTAAACCTTACCGGCGTCTGTGGCCATTCCTGAGCCACCCCCATCCTGGACAAGAGCGTGTGTGTGTGTATGTGCGTGTGTGCATGTGCGTGTGTGTGTGTGTGCCCGCCCTGGCACTGTCATGCTAGTCTGTAGGCCAGGACACCGGCCCTCGCGCATGTTGTCATGCATCCTCCTTGTCATGGTAGATGACGCTCCACTGTCGGAAGTCACAGACCCTGGCAGACTGCACCTCTTCTCCAGCCAACTGGCCACACTGGGCTACAAGCCTTTGATAATATTTCATACTGTTAAGTACATTTTATAATCCTTACTGAGATTTCGCATGATGACGTGACTCTGCAGCCATTCTGAGCTGACATCCATCATGGACAGGCAGCAAACAGCTCAGTCACCCTGGGGCCACCAGCCACAAGCGACCAAAAAGTGGTGGGCAGACCCAGCAGGGCACCAGAGGGGTAGCCTGCACTCCTTTACTTCCACCCATCCAGCGACGTGATGTAAAACTGCACTTCTGGGCTCCGAGACACGTGGCCCACTCCCAGCACACACTGAGCCGAGCTGCACGTCGCTGCCCCCCAGTGACGAAACCCAGTACAGCGGCAGAAAGCACAGATATTTTATTGTACCCACGGATACATATTACATACCCCGGCCGAGGTGGACAGACATCGGAAATACCTCCCAGATAATGAAAAACATTCTCTGGCTCATCCGGCTCAGATGTCTGTGTCCATGTTTCAGCCGGGGGGGGGGTGGGGGCTCTGGCCCCATCCCTAACTGATGTACCTTCTGTCCATTGAAAGGTCACAGGGAGTCTTATGTCGACTTAAGTGTTTACATCTCTCTGCTGTTTAATAAATGGATCTGTTACAAACTTTACATTGTGTGTCTGTTAGGAGTCCTTTCCCTTTAAGGGACATTCACCCTAAAGCTTAAAGCTCTCCCCCGATAATGGGACAGTGTGTGATCGTGCTGTTTCGAGGGCTCTGGGGAAGGGCTGCACCTTGGCAGAGTGGCCCTCAGGACGGGATCATGCCTTTGCTCCGTTTGCGCTCAGCCATGGCCCTGCGGTTGTGGTTGGCCCCGCGGCCCTTGCTGGCCTCCTTCCTGCGCCGATCATGGACAGTCTCCTGGGTCTGACCCTGACCTTTCGGCCGACCAGCCACATGGCTCACCGGCTCTGGCCTGAAACTGGAGCCGACCACATCAGTGAGGACAGCGTCTAGCAGGACGAGGCTCCTGATGCGCGTATGTGTGTGTGTGTCTATTTACCACATTGCGGGGACCACAGGACCTAAACCTAAAACTTTATAAAATCTATGACTGCAATCAAAAAACGAAAAATGCCAAAAGTCTTGTATTTTGATTGGTTATTTATAGTTAAATCCAGCCATCCATCCATCCATTTTCCAACCCGCTTTTCCAATCAGGGTCGCGGGGGGTCCGGAGCCTATCCCGGAAGCTACGG
>JAODKL010000040.1:20646010-20663167 GCA_026780765.1 Petrocephalus schoutedeni | reverse complement strand
CAGCACATAGAAATTGATAAGAATTGGCTAATTTCATTTCAGTTACATGACTTTTGTCAAAATTTGTTGCCCAGTGTAATGGGAGGGTTGCTAGTTCAAGCCCAGCCTTGGCATGTCTGTGGGCCCTTGAGCAAGACCCTTAATCCCCAGCTCCCTGGGTGCCCCTCCAGGTCACTGCCCTTCATGGCCAAGCTTGCTCTCATGGAGAGTGAGGTTGGGGGAGGTGAGAAGATGATTTCCCCACAGAGATCATTCATTATTATATTTCCCCATTCATTTTTGTTATCTCAACATGCACCAAAAATAGTCAGATCCACTGCACAATAGTGAAATATTTATTTATACTAAATAAATAACCAGTTCTGCCCGTCGCCTCAGTACCGGGGCAGGTCCTCCGAGTCACTGCTGTCCCGTCGGACTGCCCGTCTGCTGCCCCCTGGTGGACACGGGGGTGTTTCCAGGGAACAGACCTGCTCATCTCCCGTCTCAATGCCCAGGACCTGTCTCTGCACCAGCTTACAGTACAGCCCCCCCCGGGCCATGAGCTCCCTGTGGCCGCCCTGCTCAGCCACACGGCCGCGGTCCACCACGATGATGCTGTCGGCCTTCTCCACCGTGCTCAGGCGGTGTGCAATCACCAGAACCGTGCACTCCTGCATGGAGCTGCCCAGTGCTTGTTGGACCTAGAACACAGAGCAGAGGAGAGAGCTTAGATCACATGACTCCAGCTTTCATCGCTCCAGAGTTATGGGCAACTGAGGTATTACACATGAGCTTGCCTCTCAGACACAGTGTGTGTAAAAATAGCTGAATGGAGTCCGTTTACGCGAGTAAGATCAATAACTTGAGGGTAACTGAAGTGTGTGACCGTAAAAACGCAAACCCCTCCTCCAGGCCCGTATCCCTTTCATCCGCTGACCTCTGCATGCCCCCTGGTGTCTGCTTTACCTAGGGTGCTCCAGGGCAAATATACCTACACCTGGTCAAGCCACATCCCCTTAAACAATTAATAAGTAGTAAAAAGCGAATTGAGTGACAGCCTCGGGTCCATGGGAAGGGTCAGTCGTGGTGCTACCGCCACCCCACTCACAATGTGCTCGCTCTCCGCGTCCAGGGCGCTGGTCGCCTCGTCCAGGATGAGAACATGGGGCTTCCGTATGAGGGCACGGGCGATGGCCACCCTCTGCTTCTGCCCTCCCGAAAGCTGGGTGCCCTTCTCGCCCACACCTGTCCCGGGTGAGCACACCAGCCATCAGGGCACGAGAGACAAACCAGGTGTGACCTCGCTATGACCCATCCGTCCACTTTCTGAGACCGCTATCCCAGAGGCTACAGGCGCTAGCCTTGATATTATAAATGAAGCACATATTTGCCTTGTGCTTCTAGACTCCAGCCCCCCCCTTAATGTCCCTGTACTGGATTAACACCTGAAGGATGGATGGATATTGGCAAACAAAAAAAAAAGTGCCAGTTCAGAGTGTACTGTAAATACCATAAACAGTTATGATGATACCAACAAAGATAATGTACTGACCTTTACCCCTAACCCCCTTTAGCCCTAACGCCCTTTACCCCCAACCCCATTTATCCGCAGTCAGGTCACCTGTCTCGTAGCCTCTGGAGAGGCCGCAGATGAAGTCGTGCGCATTGGCTTTGGAAGCAGCCTGTACCACAGATTCCATTGGACAGTCCCTCAGACCATAGGATATGTTCTTCTGGACAGAACGGGCGAACAGGACAGGCTCCTGACCTACCAGTGCGACCTGAAAAATAATGACAAATGAGGCTCTGGATTGCCACGGGCCAGCAGGGCCTGCCGGGGGCCTGGAGATGGCATTACCTTGGAGTGCAGGTAGGCATGCTGGTAGGAGCTGACGGGCTGTCCGTCCAGCAGCACCTGGCCCTGCTGGGGGCTGTAAAAGTTCTCCAGGAGACAGACGCAGGAGCTCTTGCCACTACCTGAAGGTCCCACCAGGGCCGTCACCTGGCCTGGTCGCACCACGAAGGACACGTCCTGCGGAGAGCAGAGGCAGAAGTTACCCCAGCCATGTGATCCTGGCAGGTCTAACTGACCAATCCCAATCCGACAAGACTCACCTTTAATACGGGAGTTTCGGGGCGTGTCGGGTATGCAAATGTGACATTCTTGAACTCCACCAGTCCTTTGCAGGTGTCTGGGGCCTCCTGTCCATCCTGTGGCAGTTCGGGGACTCGGTTGATGTACTCGAAGACTTTCTCGGCTGCCCCGACGCCCTGCATCAGCCCTGTGTAGACCGAGGCTATGCTCTGTCGGACGGACACAACGATAGGCTCTCCGTTATTTAAAATGTCAGGCTCGAAGCATGCACCCAGCCGCCCCGCCACAGCACTGTCAGGTCCCGGCATGTGACACGAGCCCCCGGAGCGTGCGGCACTTACCTCCAAGCACTCTCCCAGCTCCAGCTCATAGATGACAAAGGAAATGAGGGTGCCCCCGCTCATCTGCCCCGACACAACCAGATGGCCCCCGTAGAAGAGGATCCCCACCTGCAGAGCTAGCTCTGAGATCTGGGGAGGAGGGCGCAAAGACGGCTATCACCATTCCCCTACATCATGCCTGGAGCTCTCTGTGATGGATTACATGCATTATTAATGTACATAAATGTAGGCGCTGGAAGAGATTAACATCTGGTAGCCATAACCATGACTAAGAAAAAACCTTGGGAGATGTTGGGAGATGCAATCTGCCCCCTCAACCCCCCCCCCCACCCCGGCCCAGGTTTCCTGAATAGTGATGGGGTTGTTCGTACACAACTGGACCACATGTAGCAGGAATAGGCAAAGGCCTGCTTCTTGTTGAGCACAAACATCTCCTGCAGCTTCTGGTAGTAAGAGTCGGCCTCTTGGTCTTCGGTGGCGAAGCTGCGGACCGTCTTCATGGCCGATATGGTCTCCTCAGCCACCTTGTTGGCCTGAGCCAATGCACTCTGCACCTCTTTTGTCAGCCTCTGTGGGGGCAGTAACATGTGGTGGTAAATGTGACCAAAAGGCCAACCATGTACTTACTCTGGGTTTACTTTTCCGTTCACTCTTAAAAGACGATGCTAAACATTTCACAAATTTCATGGCTACATGCTAGAATAATTAATAAAATGCTACCAGAGGCTGAAAAATCGAGCAACAATTAGTTCCCAGCCAGCAGGAGACTCGTGCCAGAGAAGATGAAGCCTGCCTTGTAATACTCCCCGTAGAGCTTCGAGATGACAGCAATGAAGGGGAAGCCCATGATGGTGACCAGGGTCAGCTTCCAGGACATGCCGAACATGAAGACACAGAAGCCCAGCCCCTTGACCAGACTGCGCAGAAACAGGTTGACGTTCTCTGAGATCAGGTCGCTCACTTGTGTGGTGTCTGACGTCAGCCGGGAGATGATGTCACCTAGATACAGCAGAATGCTCTTCAGTGACCAACCTTAGTGGGCAGCTGGGCCCCGAGCAATGGGAAAGTTGCAAGGTAAGCGTAGACAACACTGCACAAAACTATCAAGTGTTCAGGCTGAATGAAAGAATCCATCAATTTTAACCTCACTGTTAAAAGGCTTACAAAAACAGCCTAATTAGGTATGACAGAAGCACACATCAGTGGCAGCAGAAATTACCTGTGTGGTTGGTGTCGAAAAAACCGATCTCCTGACGCATTAATGACCTGAAGAGAAGATTACGCAGGCGAATGTTTAGCCTGGCAAAGGTGACTGAGAAGACACCCCCTCGAATCCCTATGGCCACCGAGCTATGGGGAGAAGGTGAAAGAGAGCGAGAGAGAGAGAGGAGTTACATGCCAGTTACAGTACTAACATACACGGTTCTTTTCTTTTTAAGTTTTCCATTTTTAAATGTAGCAAAGAGAACTTAAAACAGAGGCCCATTTAAAATAAGTCAGGTCAATCTCATCTTATTTCCCTAATGGACACGTATCAAGGACCTCGACCAGCCTTGTGCTAGAAGCTTGGATGATCGGCAGATAGATAAATGGGCTTCTTCTTCTGGAGAAGGTGTGGAAAGAATGAAGATATGATGGGTGGAATCACAAAGGAAGCTCCAGCTCAATTACCTGACAAGTGCCAGCAGGGTGAGAGCGACTATGGGCTTAGCGAAGTAATGCAGGCTCCTGTGGATGACAATGCCGTCGATGGCCTGGCCTGTGTAGTAGGGGATGAAGGCCTCGCCTGCAAAGGCAGGAAACATCAGAGCCTTACACTCTCTCCGTGTCTCTGTGCGGCCTGGTCTAACCAAGCTGCTCGGAAAGTCAACACACTGTGGGTTTGGGGTCTGAATGAGTCAGCTGAGGTATCTCTCACACACACACACACGCACACAGTATCATAGAAGTGCTACCAAAGGTAGCTAGTGTAACTAAATGCACACAGCAGGCACATAAGCAGCCCACTAATGGGCTCATGTCCTACTTATGCAGGATTAATGAGATTTATTAATAAAGGACACGGGCATCTGCGGCACACTGGAGAACTGCTGTGAATCTTGGGTCCTGAAACCTGCTGTACTAGGGCTCCCCCTATTGGGTCATATTTTGGGGCACATGTGGGTGGTGGGGCAGGCCAGACTCACACACAGCAGAGAGGAGCAGGAAGAAGAAGGCTACTCCCAGGAGACCTGCATCCCTCCGGCAGTAGGACAGGAGATGGCCCACCGTGGCCCCAGTGATGGCCTGTCCTGTCTGCTTCTTCCTCCTCCAGGCCTTTCCCTCCCCACACTCTTCCTCCTCCTCCGAGCTGTTCCCAGCCGCCTGATCCAGCAGCCTTTCGCTCTGTTCGCCGTCCCCCCCGGCCGCCCCAGCCCGCGTGCTCTTGGAGAGAACGTGCCACATGAACGCCATCCCAATGGCCGCCACACAAGTCCAGGTGAACAGGCTGAGGAACCACGGCTCGTACATCATGGCGTCCTGCTCTGAGAACATCAGCAGCTTGGCCAGGGCGTAGGCCATGACCACAAGGCACAGCAGCGAGCTCAGCGTCTTCAGGTCCCGCGTCCTCCGGGGCCCGTCCTCCCGGTTCTTATACACCCCGATCGAGGCCCCCAGCAGCAGCGAGACCCTGACCAGCAGCGTCCCCCACAGGTCCAGCGTCGAATGGAAAATGTCAAAGTCCCACATGTCCTCTGCAAACGTGATCAGCCGGTCCCCATGGATGTAGAGGACAGTGGAGACCACAATGTCCACCAGGATGAAGAGGAGGTTACAGCTGAGGGCAGACACCAGCTCCATCTCCCACACAGCGGGTCTGCAAGCTGCGGCTGGATGCCTCTGTATCAGTCTGTGGGAGAACTTTACAACGACAGGAACAAACTGCTCAAAGCATCGCCAAGTACAGCAGGATAAATATTCAAAGAAAATCAAACAATTGAGGGATTCTCATCTGCACAGGTCTGATGTTATCCCAAGCCCTCTTCTACTGCATTGCATTGCATTCTGCTACAGGGCCCCCATATTGTGGAATAGTTTGCCAGCTTTTGTTCGGGATGCCGAATCGGTCTCAGTCTTTACATCTCGTCTGAAGACCAACAGTATTACTTCAGTTTAGCTTAACCGCAACCAAACGCATAACACAACGTAACTATGGCTGCTGGTGTCGCTGTACATGCCATGTCTTGCCAACTACGCCTGACCATTAGTGTGTCAATGCGTGTTCTGACCATCCATGCCATTTGCCTTCCCACGTGTCCGGATGGTGCCCGGGGTGGGCACCATCTGAGCTGGAGTCCTGGTCCAGTCCCAAGAATGGGGTGACATCGTGGATACGGCCTACGACCTACAACATCGTGGGGGCTGCCTTCAATCTGCCACCGTAAAAGGACTGACTGGCTTCGCCCTTGATCACATTTCTCACTTTGTGCAAGCAAGCTCGCTCTTTCCTTTTCTGTATTGTTAGCATGCCCAGTGGGGTTGGGCAGCCAGTTGACTTTGGACCCCCGAGGTATTTTTCTCCCTGCTTGGGAGTTTTTGGTTCCTCTCCTTCATTGTCAATTGGCTTTTTCTTTCTTTCATTATCTGCATTTCATTTTCTCTGTTCTGCATATAGTAATTCCAACACACCCATGTAAAGCGCCCTGGGACAACTCTGTTGTGAATGGCGCTATATAAAAATAAACTGAATTGAATGACTATAACTCGTTATATTAAAATACATTTATTACAATTAAACAAAATAAAATCCCGCATATTTGCTGATGCCTCATACAGGATTATATTGCACATATAAATCTTTCCATTCTCGGTTTTTAGTAAACTATTAAATCAGATTACCGTCCCGTAGGTAACATTCGGATCTTAAAAACACACGTTTTCGATTAAAGAGGCCCAATAACATTATTATATGCATTATTGTAATTTTTGTAATATAATCCCAACAAAAAACTCACTTGTTCTACCTATGGATGAGGCGCGTCATTCCCTTTTCTCAGGACCGGGAGGCAGTAGACCACCAGAGTGGGATTTGGGGCTCCGCTAAGGACAGTGTAGGAACGCAACTGCTCGGCCAGCAGGAGCTCCGGGGGCCGGCGCTGTAGACAACACTGACCCCGCCTCCTCCTAACCGTCGACCAATGAGCGCCGACTACGCAAGCGGAAGCTACGAAGCGCACAGACCGGCTTTGGTTTCGAAACTGATCGTAAGCGTCGAGCTTCCCTCGGTGATCATGCAAGAAGTGACCCCCGTTGCTTCAGAGGGAGCCCCCCGCTTGTGTCAGCATCCTGCCCGCGTAACTTAATCGCGCACAGCAACGCGCGTAACCTATGGAGTAAACGCACCTGCGCCCTTAGCCGTAAACGCGAAGGCGGGCAAACCTAATGGCAGGTAAGTGCGTGTGAGCAGTGGCGTCACACCGCAGGCTCCGGTCCCGACCCGCCCCATTGCGACACGGCATCACCTACAATGCAAGACCTTCTTAAAGGCACCTCTGTCAGCGTCCTTCGCCATCACAAACCGCAAGGCAAGCCAGGAGCCCGCAGAAGACCTTTACACAATCCTCATCGCCCGTTATTTGCAAACTCCTGAACGGTCTGCGGATGGGTCGGTGAAGCCAGAGTTACTCTTCCGGCGGTTTTCAAATGCAGATATGATGAGCCGCTGAAATTAATATCATACGGGAAAACAGCACAGTCTTATTTTAAATACATAAAAATCCTTTAATGCACAACAAAATTGCTCATACTTATAAGTTACAGGTCATTTTTCAAAATCACACGCCAAACTCTTCAAGAGTAAAACAAACCCTACAGCTAACATTCACGATCAGATTGATTCTTCTGTTCGTGCAAAGCAAAGGCCGCCTGCTGTAATGGGAACTAACACTTCATCAGTCTGTAGGCAAGTCTGTACATTCAATATCAGGTTTAAAAAGTGTTAAAAATGAATGTCTTCCCCTTGGAGATGCTCACCGGCAGGGTGCCGCTATGAACGTTGCTCAAGGGGCAGTCTTGGGCAAGTAGGTAGGGGAAGTTATTTTGAAACTAACAAGATGCTTAAAATCATCTTATGATTCAGTAGTGGAGGTGGGAATACAACAGGGATCTGCCAAGGTAGGAGACGATCCCGCGTTTTGCTCGTTGTTGATGGTGGTCTTCATCTCTACCCCTTTCAATAGACTCTAAGGGAAGCTTCTCCTGACAGTAATATGCTCTTGTGCCATAACTGCACGACAGCGGGTGAAGATGGCCGAGTTCAGATCAACCCAGCCGACTCCAGGCTCTGTGATTGGTCAGCACTGCGGTTTGGCTGGCATCAGGAGGGCTGGGCTTAACCGCTCACCTCCCCACTACTGGGGCTTGTCTGCACTCCCCTCATGGATCTGGGGAAGTCTCACAGATGCCCGCCCCTGGCTCGCTCTGCCGCGACGGCTGTCAGTGGACATCAGGGACCGGCAGGGGATACTCCAGGCCGCTTTTCTTGTCGGGGGGGGCGCTGTGCTCAGAGTCCAGCACTGCATCCACCGGGAAGGGCTGGAGGAAACTATCCTTCAGCTTCTTCATGGGCGACGCCTCCCCGGGGGCGAGCAGAGGGTTCCCGGCCCTAGCCTGCCGCTTGCCGATCTTCTTCTCCTGTCTGTAGGCCGCGTTCATGTTGGCGATGACCTGTGGCAAAGCAGAACCGCACTTTGGACCACTAATACTCGGCTCAATCCGCATACTGCTGTAGGCTGTCGGTAGCTATGCTAACTGCTGCATGAATGAGCCATGCTAGTAGCCCAACAGCCGTTAAAATTCACATTTAATACAATTTCCCATACCAGAAGTCTAAAGTATCACCCCCCATCCTGTGCATCTATGGTGTTTGGCGATAGCAGACGGCGGATTGTCATCACGTCACTGAAGCGTAAAACAGCAGATGTACAATATATTGTAATTTTTCTGCAGGACAACTGTGACCAGGACACAATAACAATTCTAAATACAATAATACACAATAATAATTCTAAATAATTTAATTACCTATGGGTAATCAGCTACCATACTAGTGTGGTGAGGTTTTGAAGTACCTTCCAGTCCAGGGGTGGCCAATCTTATCCGCGAAGGGCCAGTGTGTTTGCAGGTTTTCTGGACAACATTTAGGTCAGCTGATCATACCCAGGTGAGGACACTTCAGCCAATCAGTCCTCTAATTAGCAACCTGATTAAGGAGCTGCAGCGAAAACCTACATAACATAACGGCCTTTTCTGCCCATCCCTGTTCTAGTCACTCCAGGGTTTGAATCACCTGTGTTTTGCAATATCTATCATATACATGCTGGCCGAGTACAAGCACTCTTTTAAAGAATCGAGCACGGATGGATGGACGGAGCTGGGAGTAAACTGGACCAAGCAGGCACTGTGTGCATTGCTGTGCATCGACTGTGCAAATGAAAGGAAACTGACTGGGTGATTCCACTAGGTGGCAGCACTGACTTTCACAGAGCAGAGGTCAAAGGAAAAAGAGTAGAGTAAGAGTAGCTGTAGTTATGGACACTTTCAAAGGGCAGCTATGCAAGGAGTTAGGGAGGTACCTGCATACATATGCCGAACACCCATGATATTAAAACCACCTGACTAATATTGCATAGGTTCCCTTGTAAGTTGCGGGTCTCCATTGATCAAACTTGTTTGACTAGCACATTACACTGATACTCAATCAGATTGCGATCTGGGGAATTTGGAGGTCAACGCCTTGCCCAGAGCATCACACTGCCTCCACTAGCCTGCCATCCCATAGTGCATCCTGGTGCCCCACGTAAATGACACACACACACACACACACCGGTCACCTGGATGTAACAGAAAACATGACTCATCAGACCAGGCCACCTTCTTCCATTGCAACATGGCCCAGCTCTGATGCTCACATGCCCAGGGTAGGCACTTCGGCGGTAGATAGGAGTCAGCATGGACAGCCTGACCGGTCTGCGGCTAAGTAACCCTATGTCACAAGTTACGATGCAATGTGTGTTCTGACCTGTCCATCACAACGAGCATTAACTCTTTAAGCAATTTGTGCTACAGTAGCTTTCCTGTGGGATCGGACCAGACTGGCTAGCCTTCACTACCCACATGCATAAGTGAGCCTTGGGCACCCAAGACCCCATCACTGGTTGACCTTCCTTAGACTGCTTTAAGTAGGTGCTGACCACTGCATGCTGGGAATATCCCACAAGACCTGCTGTTTTGGAAATAATCCTACCCAGTCATCTAGCCATCACCATTTCGCCCTTGTCAGAGTCTCTCAGATCGTTACTCTGGCCTAATTTTTTCTTCTTCCAACACATCAACTTCAAGAACTGAGTGTTCACTTGCCTGGTATATAATGGCACCTTTTACAGGCGCCACTGTAATGAGAAAATCGACATTATTCACTTCAGCTGTCAGTGGATTGAATGTTATGGCTTATCAGTGTATCAGTTCGTCATTCAAAGGAGCATAACGATATTTCAGTGCACAAATTCACGGAATGAAGATGCACAAGCACTGGGCAAAGAAGAGAACAGACAACATCTGCCCTCTGCTGGAACATCAACGCTGTACACAGGTGCCGACTGCGACTGTCTACGTCCATATATAAATGCAGTGTGAACACAAGAGTCTACATGGACTGTAACTACATGCAATAAAATGTAGTGCGAGCTAGGCTCCCTCACACTTCTGGTCTTTCTGCTGCTGCCCCAGGACATGAAGTGGCTGCACCAGTGTATCTCACTCTGTTCTGCTGCAGTGGTGTGAAGCCAAAATTGGGATCACATGCATGTGCAGGCCTCTGGGGAGCATGGCCAGACAGGGCTGAACTCGGGGAGGAGACCCACCAGCTGCCTGACCGTGTTCTGCTGCTCCTGCATGGTTGTCATGAAGTTGCTGCCTCCTTGATCCTTGGCTGTGAAGACTTCCTGTCCCTGGTGATATTTAAGGAAGTCAGCTTCCATCTTTGAGGACAGAACAGGTCAAAACCAGATCCGCAAGCATGATGGCAAGACAGATATGCAAAGCTGACTTTAACCAAATCAGAGATTCTTCCAAGTCTGGTGACCCAGGAGACCACAATAACCAGTCGCGTCAAGCATCTCACCTCACTGGGCATCCTGGCCTCCCTGTTAAACATCAGGTAGTAGGGTGTAAACTTGGTGATGGGGTTGGCGGAGGTGCGTACGATGAAGAGAAGTGGCTCCAGGAAGTCATCCCACTCAGCCTGCTTCTCGTTCACCAGCTGCCTGATTGCCTCCTTCAGTGTACTGCTGCTCTGGTCGTAGAGGGCTTTGACCTGGGGCTGGCCCACGTGGGTGACCTTCAGCACCACGCTCCACCTGTCACAGAGGTGCCTGCTCACCTGAGAGGGAGGGGCATACGTGGCTCTGAGGACACTGGGTGACAAGGACGAGCATCTTTTAGATGAATACGAGTAGGAATGACAGCATCTTACCTCCTCGCAGAAGTCCACGCTCTCGGAACAGAATGCCGTTTTCACCAACCCGAACCTGTAGCCAGGGAGTCTCCATTAGAGTCAGAATGATGTTTCATAGTCTGATTATCGAAAACGCAGCGATCCAGGCACAAGGGAAGTGCCGCTTAACCTGAACACCAGCATTCACGTGGGCTCATGGGATTAGAGGTCAAAGCGTTAAACTCAATGTGGTGAGAGCAAATATTATTGATCATAGTCACTGATCATACTGGTTCTTTCAGGGCTATTTACTGATGTTTGGCTGTTTTTTTTTTTTTAAACTCAAGCCAGCGGGAAATGCCCCAGGTGAATAAAAAAAAACAGAATTTTTATCTAAAGCCCACCTGTATATTCTGCTTACCTGTATATGGCAGCTGAAATGCATCTCCCCACAGAAAGAGAGTCCCTCTTCTGCACAGGGGTGGCTTCTACCCACTTACTCAGATAATCTGTAATTATGACCACACTGGTGTTACCCTGTCTCGTCTCAGGAAAAGGTCCTTCACATAAAAGAAAAAGAAATAAATAAAACATTACACACACACAAATCTAGGAGCATAACAGAGTACAATCAAATGCACATGGACTACTTATTGGAGGAGATGAATGAATCCAAATTAAATACTGAGGAGTACATGACCCCAAGTCCCCCATGTTGCTGAGCTAAGTTGTTGCAATTCATAAAAAATAAGAAAACTAATGTACAAACTGCGCCATTACATTAGAAAACAATGATTCAAATGAATATTGCATGGGAAAATCCATCAGCTAATGCAGGTTTACCGAAAACCTCGATTCCCACTATTTCCCAGGGAGCCTCCACCTTGATGGGGCGGATCGTCCTCGTCATGCTTTTATTGCGCTCTGCACGTTGGCACGTCTCACAGACTTTGATCTAAAAGAAGAGACACACGTTAAGATGGGCAATACACGTTAAATAACTGTCAGATTAAGACGGACCCGTAACAGACACGAACCGTCCTTACCCAGTCCACCACGTCCTTGACGATGCCCAGCCAGTAGTACTTGCTCTGGATGCGGTGCACCGTCTTCTTCTGGCCCAGGTGGTGGCCGACCTCGTTGAAGTGGCACTCGGCGAAGATCTGCCGCTTGCGCTCGCCGTCGATCACCACCTCCCTCTTCTCGTCCTTCTTCGGCCCCACATAGTAGAGGCGCTCCTCTGCGGAGACACGGCTGGAAGTGATGGGGCTGGAAGGTGCGGAGCCCCCTGCATCTCAGAGCGCGACACCGCACGACACCAAACATTCCTACTGATAACGAGACGTGCGCCCGTCTCTGCACTTAGCAGATGCAATGATTCGGGGCTCCGGCATGTGGCTGACTCGCCCGGATCTGTCCCGCCGCAGCCGGTACCGCATTACCTTCCATCACGAACTTCAGCGCGTATCGCTTCAGGTTCTTCCTCCGAATGGGGTTCATGGTCTGGGGGTAGCAGCCCTCCGCCAGGAAGGTGTAAATATCCTCCAGGCGGCTGGACGTGGACTCCACCACCTCCTCCTCGGCCACCTGCAGGGAGTCCATGCTGAACATTGGGGCTGCGAGCGGCGCCGATGCACCCCCCGGTCCAAAAGCATGGGGGATCCCGAACCAGCCGTAGCCTCCTTCGGGAAACGGGGTGAGATGGAGCGGAAAGGGACTGAAGGGGCGTTGCGGGACCCGGAAGGTCTACTACAGAGCAGGAAGTACCGGAGGGTAAAGCCGAGGCGCTCCGGGACCAGCTCTGTGCCATCGCAGCTCCGGTCCGACGCTGACCCGCCGGAGCCACACGCCCGAACGGCGTTACCGGGACGCCGCCTCGGAACCATAGCAGCGCATTTACCTGGACGCCGTTTGTTTCTGCTCCAGAGAGCGTAACGAGTCCGGGGAAGTGAACCTGAAACGTACGTTAAGTAAAGCGAACCGGAACTGAACAGGGCAAACCCGAAGCGATCCCGAGCTGTATTTATGCGCGCTGGCCCGGCGCTTCGCTTCGGACGACGGGCTCGGTCACTGCACTGAACCGGGACCGGATCCGAAACCCTGAAACGGCGTCAAAGGGATTTATCGGTCTGTTCATCTGACCTTACAGACATCGGCAGATGGAACAGTGAGTGGACCGGCACCGCCGGGTTAGATGATCGCCCATTGAAGGACCATGGAGTTTTACAGCTGTAGCTGTTTCTATACGCACAATATCTTCGTGGAGAAATACAAGCTTCACGTCCGCTTTACCTCCAGGGAGCAGTTCCTCAGAGACTATCGGGAGGTGAGAGCACCACACCAGCGGCAAACTTACCGGCAAACTGGGTTATGCACCGGTCCGGGCCTGGGTAAGTTCCTGAGCCTATCCATTTACTCTATCCCTGCCTTTGTATTCCAGGTGCTGAGGAGTTGTGGCTGTGAAACTGATGCTCTTCTCCAGGGTGTCCTGCAGAAGGTCTGGCCCCATTTGTTCCTTAGCCACCCTCCCCAAATTTAGATTTGCTTTTTCCTGAGCTGATTTCTCGATCGCTGCCCCTTACCTGTAGGTTGAATCTGAAGTGGACAGACGTAGGAGCCTGTCCGAGGAGTCGGCAAAGAGAGTGGCCATCATAAAGGATGTTTACAGAGCTGCCCATGGGCAGGTGTACTGCTTACAGGTGAAATGAGACATCCTGCAGGGGCTCTAAGGAATTTGGGAAAGCCCTCTTAACTGTCTCGCATCGCTCTCTGTTAAGGAGTCCTTCCTGGCCCCTGAGTTCCTGCAGCTTGTGAGTTATGCTCGTTCAGAAGGAGCTACCAGCAGGGGATTGTTGGACCACATGGAGCCGTTAGCAGGTGAGTTTGTGTGTCTCCGCCTTTCTAAATGGCCAGAAGATTTGCACATCGGACACCTTTTGAATGTCTCTTTTCTGTCGTTGAGCCCAGAGAGTGTATCGCTTCCCGGTTTTCCGAAAGGAATTCTGCGGGATGCTGATCGAGGAGCTGGAGAACTTTGAGCGGTCTGAGGCACCAAAGGGGAGGCCCAACACTATGAACAATTATGGGGTGAGGATGCAGGTCGCTGTGGAGACAGCCCCATTGACTGTGCCCAGGGACATTAGCTCATGGCCGCGTGTGTTTTCAGATTCTCTTGAACGAGCTCGGGTTCGATGAGGGGTTCATCACCCCCCTCCGTGAACGCTACCTCCAGCCCGTCACGCAGCTGCTGTATCCGGACTGCGGAGGGCACTCCCTGGACAGTCACAAGGCTTTCGTGGTGAAGTACGCCATGGGCGAGGACCGGGACCTCAGCTATCACTATGACAACGCAGAGGTGACGCTGAACGTGTGTCTTGGGAAAGAGTTCACCGACGGAAACCTGTATTTCGGGGATATGAGGCAGGTGGGTGACGATCTCATCCCCCTCCCACCAGTCAGGGGTCACCGCGAGAGCTGACCCCCATTATACTTCCAGCATTATTTTGCAGCTGGATATTAGATGTCATTTATACATTAAAAGCCATTTTCCAAATGGAATCTGCTAATTAACTGCAGTCTGGCATTCTGATGCTGGAAATGATCACAGTGGCGGTCCTGTGTAACGAGGGCGCCCCCTGTAGGTCCCTCTGAGCGAGACGGAGTGCACAGAGGTGGAGCACCGCGTGGCCAGCGGCCTGCTGCACCGCGGACAGCAGATGCACGGCGCCCTGCGGATCTCCTCCGGGGAGCGTTGGAACCTCATTGTGTGGCTGCGAGCATCACAGCAGCGCAACAGGCTGTGTCCCATGTGTGGCCAGCTGCCCCGCCTCGAGGAAACCCGTGGCTTTGGGGACGGCTTCACCCGGGAGGCTCCGGGGCCAGAGACTCAGACAGCCTCCTGTCTCTTACATTAGCCTGTCATTTTACGCCTTAGCCGCTTGACACGGACTCGCGCTGCTGTGCAGGGATGGCAGACCTCGGTCTGATTTGCAAGAAATAAGTCGAATACAGAACTTTGTCAGAATGCTAAATTACAGCACTGGTCAAAAATGATCTGCAGGTAGCTCAGCCTTTAATGTTAGCTGTGCAGTGGGAAAATGATCAGTTTCCAGATGCTGGGGGAATGTACCATTCCAAACTCCACGCAACATAAGCTGCACACTTTAACCTTTAGAAATGTGGAATGGATAGTTGTATGATTTTTATACATCATAATATCATATATCATAATTCCAGACACTTGATTACTTAAATTGGGGAAAAAACAATCGTATTTAGTTGCTTTTTAATGTAATGGATTTCAGTTGTCTGATATGCTGCATCAGAACATTAAAAAGACAGTTTTAACCCATATGATGTTTTTATTTGCATCTAACAGCGTGACGTTTGCAGAGTAGGTGTATCACAAGTCAGGCATACAGAAATGTCGGTGGAGCATAGCTCAGATCAAAGTTCTCCTTCAGCAGGGCCCTGAACCAACACACCATCCAGGAGGTTATCAGGCAGAAACACAAAAATAAACTTAAAACTGAAGGTATTCTGGTTGTTTTGTAGTACAGAATGAGAAGTGGGGACCCAAATGTGGTAAATATTACCGTGTTTTCACTGACCCTGTTAAAGCTTCCCTTTGAAGTTTCTGAGGGTGTCCCCCAGACATGATGACCAAGCACACAAGTTCATGAAGGCTTTACATGCCAAGAGTCTTTCCACAGCAATCGCAGGGACGTGAGAGCCACAGACCGCAGAGTGCCACACTGGTAAGCTACAGGCAGTGCAGGGAATGAAGAACCAGGTACATGTTTGGACCAGGATGTGCAAGAAATGTACATAGTCTAAAAAAGCTTTCTCAGCTGGCTGACTCATAGTCTGGCTGTGTTAAAACTAGTTAAAATTGTTGGCAAATG
This sequence comes from Petrocephalus schoutedeni, assembly GCA_026780765.1. Taxonomy (NCBI): domain Eukaryota; kingdom Metazoa; phylum Chordata; class Actinopteri; order Osteoglossiformes; family Mormyridae; genus Petrocephalus; species Petrocephalus schoutedeni. The sequence continues at coordinate 20,647,372 of JAODKL010000040.1, read as the reverse complement.
GTGTCAGTGGTAGAGTGGAAACAGATCACAATATGAGGCTGATTCTCCAATGCAGCCCATTTTGAGTTATGTTGGTTCTGGACAGTGTGTACGTTCTGAGGGGGTCCCCGCCCTTGGAGGGAAGGCTGTGGGTCACGCTGGTCCTGGATGGTGAGTGTGTACCTTCTGAGGGGGTCCCTGTTTTCTACAGCGTGGTCTCACTGCTCATATCTCTGTGCCGGTGCTCGCTGTCCTCGTAGTCCGACTCCATTTCTATCTTGACCTGCGGCACGCTACAGCCCAGACCTCGGGCAAAGGGTCCGGCAGGGGAAGGTGGACAGGAGATCCTCAGGTGAAGGGTGATGCTGGGAAACATCGGCAGAAGTTAGCGGGGTGACTCGGCAGAGATGGAGTGACACAGCGAGCCAGAGGAATGGGGGTTCAGAGGGAATGAAAGACCTTTGGGGTGCAGCACTGTGCATGAGTTGATGAGTTGATACTGCATGGTATTGGTGAGCAAACACCTCAGTGACCTTAAACAGAGTGGGGGGGTGGAGGGGGGGGGGGGCATTAATATACAGTGGGACAGCACAGTACCTGCGGTCCAGGTCAGAGGCAGTGGGAGAGCAGTTAGAGTAGGTGTGGTACTTCTCCTGTGCAGAGTATGATAGAGTGAAAGAGAAAGATGGGGGATGTGAGAGAAGGCATGGAGTGAGGAAGAGTGAGGACAGGGTGAGAGAACATATGGAGTGAGGAAGAGTGTGGACAGGGTGAGAGAAGGCACAGAGTGAGGAAGAGTGTGGACATTTGGGACAAATAGATGGCCACACATACAGTACCATTCAGAAGTTTGGACACACATTAGCCGTCTACAAAGGAGATCAAGTGATTAGAGTGTCGCATCACATGACGAGGCCACCTGACCTAAATATGGGTAGGTGTGTCCAAACCTTTGACTGGAAATGTGTTTAGTATAAAGGGCCATATACCTTCACTAGCTGTAAGGTTACAGACTTACAGTGACAATCTTACCAAAGATCAGAATGCTGAACTGATAAGCACCAGCCACTTCATGCTGTACATGTTTCCATACGCCTCCTCTCTCACCTCCTCTGATCTCGCCGCCTCCTCTCTCACCTCGTCTCATCGCACCACCTCCTCTCTCACCTCCTCTGATCTCGCCGCCTCCTCTCTCACCTCCTCTGATCTCGCCTCCTCTGATCTCGCCGCCTCCTCTCTCACCTCCTCTGATCTCGCCACCTCATCTCTCCCCTTGTCTCATCGTGCTGCCTCGTCTCTCGGCTCATCTCTGACCTCGTCTCATCGCACCACCTCCTCTCTGACCTCGTCTCATCGCGCCACCTCCTCTCTGACCTCGTCTCA
>JAODKL010000040.1:20607671-20618269 GCA_026780765.1 Petrocephalus schoutedeni | reverse complement strand
CACACACACACACACAGATCCGCGTACCTGTCTAAATGGGGACCGTCCATTCATTTCTATGGAAAAACCCTAACCTCAATCACGACATGCTTAACCCAAACCCAGCCCGAACCTTAACCATAAGTAACCAACCCAAATAAAAGACTTCTGGCATTTTTACTTTTTTGATTGCATTCACAGATTTTTGTAAAATTCAGGCAATCCAAATGGGGGCCTGAAAAAATAAGTAAGGAAGATTCAGGTTTTACCACATTTTGGGGACATTTTGGTCCCCAAATGTGATCTATGGAACCCCCCCCCCCCCACACACACACACACAAACACACACATACACACACGCGTGCGCAGCTGAGGTGTGAATGGAACTGCCAACCGGGCCACTGTTATCCCTTTTCCCCTGCAAAAGTGCCACTGCTGATCCCAAATGTGGAACCAGTGCCACGTTTTTCCACAGAAAAAAAATGGCGCTGGTGTTGCAAAATTGGCTCCGAACTGGCACCAAACCTTTGCTGGTCTGGATGAAGCACCCGTGTCGTCATGAGAGGTGGGCACCATTATTGCACTGTGTAGTGGGCGTGGTTTGTGACGTGGGCGCAGTGCTGTCAGCCGGTTCCCACTGGGCTCTCAAGTCCGTGGAAATGCAGGCCGGCTCTTGCTGGTGTCCAGCTTCAGCACCGGCCGAGCACCGGCCCCAGTGCCAGCACTGGCACCAGTGGAGTGGAAAAGGGGCATGTGTCACTTTCCAATCAAATGCAATCCATTATAATGTGATGAAATGCACATTTGCAGTCTCATTGGCCTTTTCGTACATTTCTGCTTTACCATCTTATGCATTAAAATAAGCTGTAGTGTTATACAATGAACAGTAATGTTTTATAAACATATATCTTTTAATGTCTCTGAAGCTGAGTATTCCTGTTCATCATGCACCTTTTGCCTACACATACGTGAGGCAAAATACATAAACACACATTGGGTTTTTGGGGGTGGGGGGCTGCCCCAGGAACTTCTCATTTCCAGAACCTTCCATCATTTGTGACAGGCAGTTAAATTGCCCCTTTGTCAAGGTTTAATCACTCGACTTGAGGACAAATTGAGGTTGGCACAGTCTCACAGAATCTGTTAGAAAAACTCTGAATAGTGAAGTCCTTTATTGAGATTGTCATAAATAACAGGAAATTCCTTCAGAACTGTCAAGGCGCTCATTATGTGGCATAAGGTTTACTTCTAAATCGCAAAAAGATGCACCGATGTACAAAATATCACACTTCTAGAATTCTACCTGTTTGGGTAAATAACTGCATGGTTAAAAATGGTTAAAGTCATATCTAACAACTTCTGTCATTCTGGAGAACTTCTCAGTTTAAGGGATCCAAACAGCGGACCCCTGTTGTTTTTGTACTGGTTATTATATTTTTAATTGTCTTATTTATCATGAAAGACGTGAAGCTGGTCGACACAGCTAGGAAATGCTGTCAAGTAGGTATCTGCTGCCAACCCTCATATTATACTGCAAATTCCTTTAATTTATCTATCTTCTCACCACTTATCCTGGGCAGGGTGGTCGGGGGCTGGAGCCCGTGGTAGATAGCACAGGGCAAATGGCTAAGGTACACATACACATACAGCTAAACAATGTGGGGAATTTTGAGATACCTCATTACATGTCTTTGAACTGGAGGAGTAAATCACACAACACAACACGGGTGGGGGCATGCCCCTTTGCTTGCGGAGCAGCGTGCTTTCAGCAGGGAACACGGGTCAAAGCCACAGCCTCAGATGGGAGGATTTTGTCTTCAATTAAAGATGGCAGCGCATTAGCATGCAGCAGCCAGCAGGTTCACCAAACTGTGCTACGCTTTGTTTGTTTTTGTTGTTTTATGTCTTGTAACTACCTCATTTTGGTGTGCATGAGCACAGTGCCATGTTGACTGACTTTTAAGCTCACGTGTAAACATGTCCTGAATTTCTGAAGTGCCATAAGATTCAATAATGCACCTTCATGAATAATCAATCTTTTTAATGGGAAGCTTAGGTTACTACAAAAAGGTCATCTGGAGATGGCCAGAGGAAGCAGGCAGGTACTAACTTAGGGAGATGAGGAAAACAACAGGATGCCCGACAAATGCCTGGCGAGGGCCATTCATCTTGGGCTCCTGTGGGCTTCCAGTCTTCCTCATGAAGTCAAGTCCTCTCTACACCACAGACAGCAAGATCAATATAAGAGTGTCAGTTTCGCACACAATATGCCTGTGTTCCGTTTTTCAAGGTTCAGTTTTCCTTCAGGGAATGGGATTTCTTTGGTCAAGTTGCCTAATTATTGTCAGACAAAGACCTCTGAATATCTTTGTTTCACCTGTAACAAAGACACAACTATGGGTTTACTTCTGACATAGATTGAATATCGTTTGGTAGCATTTGCCCCAACAAAATAAAAAAACATCAACACAATATTGCTAAAAAACTTACTGAATGCAGTGATTTAGGCTTTTTGTGAGCATCTGTTCAAAGAATAAATATCAATGTGTAAGATGGCACTTTCAAAAAGCCAAGGGTCTCCTGAAGTCTCCAGAGGTCTGGTCCAGTCATGACTGTGTTCCTGGGGACTGTAATGCTCTGTTTTCATACCACACTTCTCTTTTGTGTACATGGGTTCAGTTTGGCTCAGTAGTTCTGACCTTTCCCCAGTTGGACTGCACTGGCGTTGATGCCTGTCATTATGAATCTGCTCCTCAGCAATATGCAGCAATATGGACAATGCATTCTCCTGAATAGCAAGTACCTCATCACATATTCAAGCTGGACAAAGTAATTACAAAGTCCAGATAATGTATTGCCCCACTGAGTATTGTTGCCAACAGTCATTTTGAAGCTGTTGATTCCGTTCCTTATACAGCGTAATCTTCAGCCTTGAAACTTGACTCTGACTAGCATAGCACCTTCTTCAGTTTGGATGTGTTTATTATTCCTGCAGCCTGCTCAGTGTCTATCCGAGAAGAGCACCGTGACAGGGCTGTTTCTGGGCAACAGGCACTGAGTGAAAATCTAATCAATAACATCATGACATGAGGCCGGAAAATTCCGCTAATTTGTCTCCACGTGTCTGGGGCCACATCTATCTGGCACTTTGGCAATAACACGCCAATGTTTTATAATTATGTAATCATTCATGGGATATGTGGAGTGCTGGGATCTGCCTTACAGAGATGGCATGTGTTATTTTCTCCCACAAGATAAAAGTTCAGTTTAATAACCGATTAGTGTCTATCTTTAATCTATTCACACTGTATGGCAGACTGAACAGTAGGGGATTAGGTGAAGACATCTGTGAGACAATTCCTAAGGAGATAGCAAAGAACAGCATTAGGCAGATCCAGAAGGGGAGGCACTGAGACCAGCAGCCTCCTGACGTAAATAAAGCGAGGCACTGAGACCAGTGGTCTCCCGACTTAAATAAGGGGAGGCACTGAGACCAGCATCTTCGTAATGTAAATAAGGGAAGGCACTGAGACCAGCAACCTTCCTATGTAAGTAAGGCGAGGCATTGAGACCGGCAGCCTCCTGATGTAAGTAATGAGAGGCACTTCCCCGCAGCACTATAATAAGTACCCATTATCTCTGGGCATGTCTCATGGCCTGAGCTGGACAGGTAATCAGCATGATCAGAATACACCACATCCCAATTAGGCAGGGAGGCCAAATCCCACTTAACACCATGCCAGCGGCCTCAGGTCCTGCCAAGCTTCATGGGATGTGCTGCCCTGCTTAACGAGGAGTCTGCTTAAAATCTTTAAGGACACTGAACTACATAATTCTTCAGCCCTGAGTCTGCAGAATGCAAAAATCAAGCCTGCTGACCATGGCCCATTCTACAGATGGCACCGCTCGAGATAATCTTTCACGTTAGGTTAACCTTTCTCAAGGCTTGAAGGACAGGGGGCCTGTAGGACATGCAGATCCTGCCGGCCAATCCAGCTGACCTGATCAGTGTACCTGCCAATCATGAGAAAGCACAAACAGCATGGGATAAGCTCACAAGCACGTTAATGGGAATCACTTTATGTGAGTGAATTCAGCTTGCTGGTCTTAATAGGGCTTTAGAGGCTCCAAAAGCAGCCACATATCTGTAATGTATTTATTAAATTCCTCTTTTGCTGAACTGAGATGAGGCTATCATCCAGACGTCAGTGGACTTAGCCGATGGGCTGATGCCGGCTTTGTCCCTTCTCTTCCTCAGTCCCAGGGCAGATTGTGTTTCAGTTGGGGGACAACAGTTGATGTGTGAAATTGGATTTTCGGCTGCACGCTGCCCATTCCGGCCTCCCGCTCCGGTTGTGGGGCTACGGTAACCGTGCGGAATGTGCATATTTTCAAACCGTCAGACGCCTGCATATCTCGTCAGCAATGAAACTGAAGGTCTCCCTTTAAGCAAACTCATTCCTTTTCCTTTCAATGATAATAAATATTTTAAATATAACGGACATATTTTCCCCCAGTTAAAATAATTCAGTTTCCTCTGTAGAAAAGTTAGTAGAGTGTTGCTGATATGTACTCAATGGAAGCTGGCTTCGTCCAGAGCTGCACTGGGGAATATCAGTTTGTATTACCTCAATGTTTAAAACAGGTTTGCGGTGTCTATGACTGGTCTGACGTCTTCCATACCTGACATTGTTTAGAGAGCCACAGATTTATGTTATCAGATTGCCTGGGTCTTTGTGCTTTGGACTGCAGCTACCCAGCATGCTCTGAGGCAAGCCTCCTGCCACCAGGAAGCAGGTCAGAGTGGTGATGGGACCACGGCCTACTCTCCAGGGCTGGCTCCTGTTTACAATGACAGTGTGCACCTCTACCCAGAGTCCCAATTATGGGCACAGGGCACTGGGTGGCCTGCCTCAGCCAGATCCATGATCTGGGGAACATTTCGAAAGGGAATATGCTAATCCATCCAAGTAATTCTGGAAAAAATAACATTAAAGATAAATAGTGTGATTTCGAAAGCAATTTTGGTTTAGGATGGAATGGCCTGCCCTTTGCATAGCACAGAGGTATCAGTGTTCAAACCTCATTTGGCGGGGAGATCTGGGGGGGGGGGGGGGGGGGGGGGGGGGGGGGGGGGAGGTGAAACTAATGTCCACAGGAAGGAGGTGGTCAGGGAAGCAGCTGAGGAGCGGCCGGGGGGAGCAGCAGCTGTGGACCAGTCATCTGGCCCTCACAAGTTATGCGTAACTCACTTTCGAGGGGAAGCGGTGAGGTTTTCACTGTGAATTGTCATGTCAGCAGGGCTGGGGAGGGCAGCGGCGTAATTGCAGAAAGGCAAGAGGGCGGTACCTGCGTAACACAACGAGAGGAATAGTTTTTACTAGACAAACAGAGCAATCCGCACGTCTCTGCGCTCACACGGGACCTGTGTGGCTCCTCCACCCTTGCCAGATATGCTCGCTTTAGAATTTCCTAGAAAAACAACAGTCATAATTATATATCAGAATAAGGGCTGGGAACTCATAAAAAAACAAAACCTAATTAATTTTTATGATTAATCATGATTAATCGCACCTAATATAAAAATTTATAATCATAAATATTTATACACTGAACCTCAAATTAATGTAGAATTGACACAAAGAGGTGTATATGTTGTCATGAAAAAATTACCATAACATATTTATCTCCTTATGATACAGATTGATTATTTATTGTGGGTTACAAGCAATAAAGTTGAAAGATTTAAAAAACATTTTATGCAGTTTCATGTTACTGATTTTTGGCTAATTATTTGGGGAAAATGGTCCCTTCTGGCCTTGACACAAAATACACTAGGTAACATCAACTTTCCCTATTCCAACTTTCAATATTATAGGTCTCTATTGAAATCTATGCTCCCAGTTGAGAAACAAAATATTGAATGCATTAATGCGACTAAAGAAATAATAATGCGTTATGACTTTAAATGAACACAATGCATTAACACAATGAATTTCCCAGCCCTAATCAGAATACGTAATGTAAGAATACCGGCTCTCTTAGTTCAGCCTTTACCTCTGCACATGACAAGGCGTGAAAGCCCTGGGATGGGCATCATCATCATCACCACCATCATCACCATCATTAACATCATCAACATCAGAATCAAAGAGAGTATTTCAATATAGTGCTTCAATTAACTTCAGTAATGAACTGTGTGTTTGTGCTCCAGTGAGATATTAAAATGTGAACAAACCCTGATGTAGGAGAGATGACATGATGTTATTTACTTAACAGGGTTCTGTACCCCATATTTACTTAACAGGGACCCCTACCCATTTTTACTTAACAGGGACCCATTCTTGTATTTACTTAATGGAGGCCTGTACCCATATTTACTCAATGGGGCCCAATACTAATATTTACTCAATGAGGAACTGTACCCATTTTCACTTAACTGGGACCCATACCCATATTTACTCAATGAAGACCCGTACCCATTTTTAGTTATCTGGGACCCACACCCATATTTCCTCAGTGAGGACCTGTACCCATTTTTACTAAACAGGGGCCCATACCTGTATTTATTTAACAGGGACCCATACCCACATTTCCTTAACAGGGACCTGTACCCATATTTACAGTACTTAAAGAAGACCTATACCCATTTTTACTTGACAGGGGGCCAAACCTGTATGTATTTAACTGGGACCTGTACCCATTTTTACTTAATGGGGACCCACAATTAAAGTAAGCAGAAAGTAAACAGAGCTGGAGTTTCCATTCGGATGCCAGGTCCCCTTAGAACTGAAGTGGAGGACTAGGAGATAATGGGAACCTGTTTTGTGCATGAGAGAGAGAAAGAGAGGGAGAGAAAGAGGGGAAGGGGGGTGAGATAGGGAGAGACAGAGGGAGAGAGAGAGGGACAGGGGCAAGAAAATGGAAGAGACAGACAAAAGGAGAGAGAGGAATGGGAGTAAGAGAGAGATGGAGAGGCAGAGACAGAGGGGTTGGGCCTGAAAGAGTGGGGCAGAGGGTGGCAATGTGCGGGGGGGCGGCAGCACTAAAAGGTCTGAGGGCTGAGCAGCCCGGCGTATTGTCTGGGCTCTGATGTAATGGCTACATCAATAGTGAGCTGCAGTCCTGTACTAACAGTAATAGGTAGCATTCAGGGAATGCGTCTGCTAATGAAACACGCTTAAGAGGGACAGGAGGGCAGCGCAGGGCAGTAAGGGAGGAGGATGGCATGCGGGTAGGGGCAGGAGAGGCCGACGAGGATGTGGAGCAGGCTGGAGGCCAGCCTCATGGCCTCGCTCTTCGCCCTCACGTGTGAACGAGCGAGGGCCAGTTATCGGATCCCAGGCCGCACTTCCCAAGGTGTCTCCCTTTCCGCAGTCGGGAAGACTGAAGCTTTCCCGGGAAAGACAGCCGTCCCCCTGCCAGTGGTCTGTCCATCCTGACAAGGAGTTTGCCTGGTGCTTAGAGTGTCCTGTTTACGGTCATGTGACAATGAACACCTGATTTCATCCTTTTCATCTGATACCTCAGCACTGATGAGCATCTCCCGGCCTTTCCCCCGGCCCTGGTGCTCCCCACATGCACTCCAGCCTGGCTGGTTGAGCACGGCACTTTGTCAGCTATCCAGCCGCAAAGCAGCCGGGCGTCAGAGGCAGGCCAAAGTGCTCACGGGGAGGTAATTACTGGCCATCACGGCTCCCTGGCCCTGGCTCTGCTCCAGCCCCTCGGTGGCCCGCAGTGAAATTTGCACGTCGCGTCCTTTATTTATCTGAGCATTCTTTTATTTTTGGATCTCATTTCGAGCCCTGATGCCAATAAGAAGATAACAATAGCGGATGTAGTAAATTAGTGAGTTCAGCGGTGTTCAGGCGAAAAACTCCTCAAACTAGAATTACATTAAACAACTTACTCCGACCCGACTGAACAAATTACTGTGAGCACAGCACTGATTATCGACAGACTAAAGAGTTTATTTGCCGTTCGGGGAATACATTTCGCAGGAGTGCAGACCTCTATCTAACACTTTATGAATTTATGTTAATCCATCCATCCAAGCGTTCACTTTTTAATAACCGGCCATCAAATGAGCTGTGAAGCGACATCTCGCCTTTACATAATGTAAAATATATCTTTCTGCATCTCATCATGCCTATAAAAAAGTTAAAGATTTGCAATCGGTAAAGGAATTTAACCTTGGCCAAAAGGATAATGTATCCAAAGAGCACTATTTATGACTCTCGTAGTTCTGATGACCAGACTGGTCCTGAAAAGCTATCGGGTCGGTTGGTTTAGAACGACGTGATCTGATGGTGGAGAGGCACGGGGACGGAGGCTGCAAACGTGACAGAAATACACTTTCATCCGTGACGAGCAAAGCAGAGCCGCCTATAAGCACAAGCATGTGATGAATGCTTTTAGAACAATGCATTCTAGAGACAGACCATTTCCTGCGAGTGAGATTCCAGCTTTCCACTGTCTGAGGGCTGCTCTGAATATTCATATGTAGGGGCTTGAGTGACAGTTGGTGTCTCTCTGCAGCAAGCGTGATCGTTAACTTTCGATCACCGGCCGGCCCAGAGGTGCTCCGGAGACAGATAACGCCCCGTGCAGAATCCCAGCTGGCTAAAGCCATCACTTTGCATTTTGATTTTGTGCTCAGTGATGACAGACTTCTCCCGGGTTTAATAGATTAGCTGCTTGCAAATCTCAGGCTCCTAACAGACACAGAGGTCACTAGCTGATCAAGTGTTAAGGGGAAATCATTCTGTTAGTCACACACAGAGTCAATCACATACAGAACCACAATGGCCCATACTGTCCTGGTGCACTAGCTGGTTTGGTGTGACAACACTGGGTCCTGGAACTATGAACCTATTGGTATTCAATTGGGGCTCTGTGCCCATGATCAGTAGGTGTAAGCAGAGTAATATCACCAGTGGGCCCCTTAACCCCAATTGCTCCAGGAACTAGCTGACTCTTATTTTCCAAATGGATCTTGTTTTAGATTAAAAATATATGCTAAATACATGTATATTTGATATGCTTTGAGATGCTTGGTAGCAATTATGGTGCAGACAAATAGAAGCTGAGGATTGTCATTGTCCCCCTAGGTGGGAGACAGGAGCGTTTGATCATTTCCTCATCACTATGGTCCCTGACACACTGGAGAGCGGAGTGTTTTGACTCATAAAGTCTCTGCGACAGAAAGGAGCATGAGGAACCTTTGATGGATTAACTGAAATAGAAATGCTGAATAACCAATTACCGTTCAACATTTTGACTGCAGCGGGACTTGTGGATAAATCTGACTCAAGCGAAGTGTGTTTGTGTACAAGCTATTGGATGGCATTCGGAAATCACCGGCATTTCTCTAGTTGAAGAGCATCTCCATGATAATGACGGTGCTATTTTCAAAGTGTCCACTAGGGGAAGTGAGTGAGTTTCACATTAGATGTACCCGCGTTACATTTCATTTGCACTAAGTTTATAAATGTAGCCCTCATGCTCCAGGCTTTCATTATTAAAGGCACATAACTCTGTCTTTCTGTTTTAACTTTTAAAAATCCAAACAGCAGGTTTTCTCACTTCTCAGTTGCGCGCTAAGTGTGTTTGTTTGTGTAGCTGGTAGGAAAGTGAAGACCTGAAGCGCGCCCCTGTGTTATAGACGGAAGGTAATACGCGGTAGTCTGGGCAAACTGGCGAATGCCTATGAAGACCACATCCTGACCCAAACGAAAAATTATATAAAAAAATAACATTCAAAAAAATGAAAAAAGGCAAACCTGCTGGAATAATCAAAACATCTCTGCAAAACTTTAGTGGGTTTCACCTCAAGGCTGCTACATCGATTAATGGGTGAGGTCAGATTCTGCTCCTCTCGGTTTGTTCCCACCATGCGTACCATCTCGTCTGAATGCGACCTGTCATTTAATTGCTTCATAGCGGAAACATGTTATCGCATGTTATCGTCCCCAGTTTAATGTAGACCTATATACAGGCCCGCTATTGTTTTCGGTGCGCAGGTATCGCCCAGTGAAGATTCCCCTAATAATATAATAAATAATATTTTAAAAAGTGCACAGAAAGATTGTCTGTAACACACACAGAGGAAGCTGTAATACACACACTGAAGGCTGTAACATGGAGAGCTGGCTGTACACACACACACCCACACACACACACACAAATACACAGAGAAGGCTGCAAAACTCAGAGGAGGCTGTAACTTACTCAGAAATACGCTGTAACAATACGCTTTAACACAGAGAAGCACTCAGAAAGGAATCAGTTACATGTTACATGCACACAAAAATATACACAGATGGCTACACACGAATAAACACCAGAAGCTGTAACACAAAACACACACCGAAGACTGGAACACACACACAAACACAAGTAATCAGGAACACACACACGCACACACACAAACATAAGTAATCAGGAACACACACATGCACACACACATACATAAGTAATCAGGAACACACACATGCACACACACATACATAAGTAATCAGGAACACACACATGCACACACACAAACATAAGTAATCAGGAACACACACATGCACACACACAAACATAAGTAATCAGGAACACACACATGCACACACACA
>JAODKL010000040.1:20584134-20596442 GCA_026780765.1 Petrocephalus schoutedeni | reverse complement strand
ATGGGAAGGGGGGGGGGGTGTCGCAGGGGGACGGGGGGGCAGCCTAGTGTGACACCTGTTGTCACAGATTACTGGGCATACCAGCCCAGTCCTGTAGGAACACACTGGTGGATTTTACACGTTGAGCCTCATGGAAAATATTTGTGACGCCAGGGTGTTCCCTGCGGACACATGCTGCGTTGTCTCCCATGTGACGGGTCCTACAGCGCCACCTTCCCTACACAAGAAAGCCCCCCCCCACCCAAGCACTAAGCTCACTCCTACCCATAAAATTGAATGAGGTTTCAGTAAATTTGATTTTCACCGATCAGACTGACGTTCAAAACCTGGAAGAAATTAATGTGCAATGAAATCTCTTTTTGTAAAAGGATTTCAAAAGATTTTTCTAAGCAAATTGCCGTTCCCTGAGACAAGCTGTTTATTACGATGCCTCAGGTGTCATTCAGAGAGACGCGAGCATCAGGCCTGTCAGTCACAGCAGTCCTGACGCCTGCCTGAATGCTCTCATCAGGACCAAGCCTGGCTCTCGGGCCAATCAAGCTAATTACAGACACCACATCACACACGCGCATACACAGCAGGGGCAAATAGACACCCAGCATACTCACACGCACTCACGCAGACGGGAGGGGAAGGAGCGCCTCACTGTGGTGAAGGGAGGTATGTATAATCTGAGGGGTGTGTGAGGAGGGTGTCCTCACTGGCCCTCCGTGCCCGGCTTCTTCTGGGCAGATGTGACCTCCAGGCAGAGCCCAGTGCCTGGGCATCGACGTTCCTGGTTTCTCAGTGTTATTATATTGTGTTCCTGCAGGGGGCGCTAGTCTTTAGTTTCCCCCCCCTGCAGGATCAGTATCGGCACACAGAATTGGGATGCATCCGTGGAGAGGGCATCCCAAGGTTCCGGTCCCTTCTCTGTGTTTCACAAGTGTGCTGCATAGATGGGGCCTTTTCACAATCAGCACAACCCAGCCGCTTGCCTGGCTCTAGTTCTGTTCCGGTCCATTTGCGGAGAGCAGAGTGGATCTTTAGGACATCCATCCCCAGGATTGGCCGAGCTTCCCGATATGGTGGCAGTAGCTTGCGGCCGCCCTTCCGCCTTCTGATTTATCTCAGTGCTCAATAAAACTAAGCAGGCAAACAGTCTGGAGACTCTAACGGCTCATTGGTGACATGGGGCAGGTGTGAAATGCCCATCAGTGTGAGGCTGCTGGCAGCTGACAGGCCCAGTGGTGATAAGGTGCATGCCGGCTGGCACGGCGCTTGGGTGCCAGTGCCGTGATTTACGCTTACCTTAGCCGCTTGTCTGTCAGGAGACCATCTGTCCCATCGGGGGGGGGGGGCGGGGAGGGGGACGCTCAGAGACCGAGGTGGATGTGCAGACATTGATCAAAAGGCCCAATTTGTGTGAGACAACCCCCTACAGCTCTGTAGCCGCTGTAGGCTGGCGTTTGCTGCGGCTGGGGAATGCATGAGGGGGTGCAGGGGTGGGCATTCGCGATGTGTTTATTTATTTAACAGAATGTGTTTGTCTTGGCATGGGCAAACTGTTAACTGTGCCTGTGTTTTCATCACACAGACAGTGATCCCAAAGGAAATTCAGACTACCTGGAGATTCGATATCCAATGCTGATGAAATCTCATTTTCATCTTTATCGTATCAGATGAACCTATTTTATATTTGACCACAGTGTTTGGATGAAAGTCTGTTTCATATACCGCCATACCAAAGCTGCAAGCTGCACCAGCCAATCAGATGACCCGTTTGCAATTCAAGAGGCTATCAGATAGTCCATGTGCAGTACAACAGCCATTCACGTGGATTTACTACAACCTAAATGCTGTTGAGCCATCATTGATGTTTGATGTATAACAAACCTAGCAGAATTCCAGTGTTACCAAGTGGTCAGAATTGTGCTCTCCTGTTATAAACCCAAGTTGCCAGGTAACTTTAGATAAATCCTGTAGCTTAATAGAATACGTACAGTGGAGTATGTCGTATTGTGCTGAGGTCATTCACCTGCATGTGCAACATTCATGCCTCTTTTAATGTCTAGTTGAAGTGTTAGTGGATAAAAGGCTACAGCAATGCTCGTGCCAGAGAAGGTGGGGATTCGCCACATCGCATGTGTGGTTTGAAAGCCACGCCTTCCCCAGAATAGCAGCAGAGAGGCGGAGAGGGAAGGGGGGGGGTTTGTGGGACACCAGCAGTGGGCGAGTCCTATGTGTGAATGATCATTACAAGTCCCACAGCCCGCTGGGTCTCGTCGGATACCTGAAAATAAGTCTGATGCCGCTAATACATAACTTCTGCATCTGTCCCTTCCTCCGATAACTCTCTTCATACCTCTGCTCTGATTCCGCGTTTCCTTATCTTTCCTTATCCCTATATCTGTGTTTACATCAAATTCGGTGACATAAACCTGGTATGGCCACTTGTTATGGATACTTGCTGTGTCATACATTTCAGCAGAATGTCTTTCATTTGTGTCTGCTTTGGCCTGTAGGCATTCACCTCATTCATTTATATTTCCTGCTCTTTTATTCCTTAAAAGACCTGTCCGTCACCATGACAATATAGATACTTTCTTTATGTACCTTCATCTCCATATATCATTACAGTAAATAAATACAATAAACATTCTTTGTAATGCAATAATCGTGTTTAATAGTCTGTCTTCCTCCGTCACTCTCTGATTGGCTGAATGAATTTCGTTTGTAATGTACAATTTCACTGTGTTCCATCTGGCTTCATTAGTTTCTGACTAGATTCCTGAGGGTGTCTCTGAGTGAATGGTTGTGGGAGACAGCAGAGCAGACTGCCAGCTTGCAGTTAATAGACACCAGCCATTCATCTTCTGAATGTGCCTGTCAAGGCTGCAGCACCGAGCAGAGTGTGGTCAGGTAAGATAAGCTATAGAATGCTGGTCGGGAAATCAGGTGGACGATGATCGCTCTGAGAAGGTGGATCCACCTCAGAGATCCATTAGGGAAATCAATAGCAGAGATCCATTAGTGAAATCAATTGCAGAGATCCACCACAGAGATCCATTACACCCCCAGGTGTTCACCGCTCTTGAAGTTTCCATCTGCACCTCGGCTACCCAACAGAGCTGGGAACCCAAAGGCAGAAATACACTGCAAAAGATCCAGTGCTCCAGAAATGGCAGACATATTGCCCCCAGCTTCAGAAAAGGTGCAGCCATGAAACTGTTGGCTGTGCTCCTCCTCTCATCAAATTCATTTATTTTGCAGAAGCTTTTGCCCAGAGCAACATACAGGTGAGGCTCAGGGAGCAGCGTCAGCCAGCGTGCCGTGGCCACGCAGCCTGGCACAGGATGCAGACCCAGAGGCAGCAAGCGGCAGACTAAGCCCCAGCCGTCTCCATCCGCTTTCTGACTGAGCGCTAATACTCAACATGATGTGTATGATTATACAAACAATATTTGCAGATGATTATTTCCTTTTTAAATACACATTAATAATCAGCTGCACAGTATATTAAGGCACACAAAAACAGTGCCATGCCCCGGCAAGTTACACTTGCTTATGAGAGCTTGTATCATTGCATCAGTGTTGCCCATCCAGCGATTGCTGTGGCTCCAACGTGCCCAGCATGTTTGTGAGCAAATTGATATTTGAGCTCATAGCAGATTTTGCAGCCTTTAGACAGTTAAAACACTTGGATGTGGCTGCATCCACCGCGACAGTCATCACCAGATACTTCAAAGGAATGTTGTTCATCAGAAGAGAGGATCTGTTCCCCATGTAGGTAATAACATAACGCTTTTTATGAAACGTCCCCCTTGAGGGCTGAGGACCGAGCCAGTGGGCAGGCTAATGTATTAGTCAGACTCAGTCCCCTTCTGGCGTACACAATCATACACTCAACGTGACTCTCGGTTTGAGTCAGCACTGTTCCCAGACACTTCCCTCATGTATCCACCCACAGCAGATATGGCGTGCTGTGAATCAAGCCTGCTCAGGTGGCTAACTTTTTTAGTCTGGAACACACCTTTACACTCGCCAGCAAAATGGTTCTTCTGGAGCAGACGACCATCAGACGATCACCTCGTTCATGTGTTCCTCTAACACAGTTGCATGTTCCATGATGCGCATTTCTGATCTCAGCTCAGCTCTCCTGTCACATTCTGAGGCAGGGAACCGCGTGATGTTTTTCCTAATCTCCCAGTCCTACCCTTAGGTTTCACATTGTCTCATGAGAACACTGCTAAGCCTAGTAGTCCGTATCACTTCTCTTCCCCAGGTTTATCAATCCAGCGGTCTTTGGAGGGCATGTGGAGTGGCCTACAAAGCAAAAGGACTCCTGTTTTCACCCCCACAGCCCCACGGGAGTTGCTAAGCACTCCTTTCCAGCCCCATCACCCTTCCTGATTTCTTTGCATCCATTCCCATTCTCTGTAAACTGGATAAGCATATCTTATGCTGCAGCACATTGGTTTTCTTGGATCTATTTTGGGGTCTTTCATGTTGGATTGTTCTGGTGCCCCCTACAGTCCAAAGTGTGCTGGTGAAACCATGTTCACCATCAGCAGGAAGCTGACCTCTCTTTTCAGTCAGTCATGTCTGTATTTCCCTTCCTTATAAGGACAGTGAACCACACTCTGTCTCTCCTGTTTGTTACATAACACAGTAAAGATGTTCGGTCCTGCTGGACCTGTCAGCGAATTTGCACCATGGCTTGTAAAGTAAGTATTCTGTTTAATAAACACCACTGTCAGCCTCACTGGAACACGCCCCTCAGGGAATCCTTAAGGGCCTCCTCTGGAACTGGGCCACATTAAGTCTGATTCCTTCCTGGCTAGGGCTACGTCTCTTGTGGCTACACTCACTGTTATTTATTTGGCTACTGCTTTTGTCCAAAGTGATGTACAGGCCGGGCAGGTAATACAGGCATCACCAGCCAACAGCCGTCGGGGAGCCAAATCAGGTACAAGTGCTGCTGGGCTGAGCTTCCAGTGAGAGAACAGAGGCAAGACAGTGGTGGGAAAAGAGCTGCATCAAGACTGCTTAAAAGCTGACGGTGAGACGGGGGCTGCACTGCCTTCACTGTCCTCCCTCTGCCCCCCCAGACCCCTCCAGAAACACCAGCAGGCCCACTCCAGCTATACGCAGAATCGCAGTGGCCTCGGGCCCCTGAAACACCAGCAAACCCGCTCCAGCTATACGCAGAATCGCAGTGGCCTCGGGTCCCTGAAACACCAGCAGGCCCACTCCAGCTATACGCAGAATTGCAGTGGCCTCGGGCCCCTGAAACACCAGCAAACCCGCTCCAGCTATACGCAGAATCGCAGTGGCCTCGGGCCCCTGAAACACCAGCAAACCCGCTCCAGCTATACATCGCAGTGGCCTCGGGCCCCTGGCACACCTTGGTGGATCATCACTTTTTTTTGGTGAGGGCCTCACAAGCAAAGCTTTATCTCGGGCCCCTGAAAAGAGTGCCGGTCCCCCTCCCTGGAGGTACCAGTGTCACTCTCCAAAATGAAACCATGAATGACATAAGCTACCCTGACAAAGGGGCACCTGGCTTCCTCTTCCAGCAGAAGAGCAGCAAATTCTGTTTGAGCCTCCATGTGACCCGGATGCATAACACCAGCGTACCTCCATGAGGTAACCTGATCCTCACTACCTGCAAATTTTTCATGCCAACCAGAAGTGCATCCTAATGTCTCCATTTAAAAGTTTGGATAAGAAGATGAGGGGAACTAACTCATTGCTGCCCTCTGTTGCCTGTCATTACTTGGGGATTTGGAGCAATATGTTTTAATTAGAAAGCCGAGATTCTTAATAAATACTCATCTATATCACCAAATTGTTTAGCGGCTCTGATGAAGGACACGGATAAAGTGCTTATTTCCCTGTTAACACTCTCATTTTCATAAAAGCCTTGCTGTCAAGTAGCATCAGTTCATCAGGCTGAAAGCTAATTAATTAAGACTTAGCTGGAACACAAAACGGCATCCACGGGTCTGTCCCTTTCAGAGGAATGAAAGCTAGTTAAAGCAACCGTTTTTTGTACCAGGAAACATTTGGGAGTGTATAACTTCAGTGTTATAATGAGGTCTTCAGACAAAATCTGTGAGAGGCAGAATTAAATATTCATATTGAATCAGAAAGGTCAAGAATACAAAGACACTTTATCTTACTTCTGCATGTAAGTGGTGTTATCTGGCCTTGCAGACTACATAAATACTCAGTCTGCACCTGCTTAAAGCTGCTTATGAAAACATTTTGGCTTTCAAATTAGCTGGACTATTTTCCATATAAAAAGCAGAATTATTTATGATGTAGGCTTTATTGGGGGGTGGCCAGCCGTGAGAAAGCCTAATGCGCGTTGTGTTTGGCTTTAGATCAGTTAGCGGTAACGACACTGCTGATTACTTCTAGATCCATTGGCGGAGGCCTCATTTGAATCATAACATTGCATCTGCGATATTACTCCATTTTCATGAACGGCAGAATGCTCAAGATCGCATTTCAGCAGGCAGCCCAGATTGCAGATTGTTTTAATCTCGCAATAACAAGGGGGGGGGGACGTGTCGCAGGGAAACAGCGGCCAACTCGCGGCTACTCCGGAAATCTCCGTGTTCTCCACAGCGCCCGGCGGACCGGGCTGGAGTGCAGATGATGGGTGGAGGGAATGGAAGGAGCGGTGGTGGGGTGGAGGAGGGCGATGAAAGGCAAGGAGGTGGGGGGGGGGAGGTTCCGGAGCTGGGGGTCTGTGCTGTGTGATGGCAAGATGGAGCCTTGAGGGGGGCCGTGGACAGTCAGCCAGGCAGGAGGCTGACGCCTCCTCCACTCTGCCCACCCCCATTGCAGGCTGCAGACCCACGGGAATAAAAAAGCATGTTATACACTATCTGCAGAAAATAAACCAAACGCGACTGACTGAGGGTCCCCTTCTGACAAGGCCCCCGGTGGGGGGCATGCCTCTCCATTCACAGAGGCTCCTGCCTGCTGCTGGGCCGCTGGGCAGTGTCTCATTGGGCTAGCCTCTGAGGGTTTGAGTTACTTCCCCAAACATTGCCCACATTTCTCATGGTCTTGACCGTAACATCAAAATTGTTCTTTTCTTTAGTATATTTTAACATTGAAATGTCAGTATGCTTTTTCTATAGCTGCTATTTTCACAGTTCAAGCGCTGACCCCTGTTTTTGTGTCACACTGGACATACCTTTTGCCTGGGTGTGTTCATATGTGATGAGCCCCGTGACCACAGCAGGTTTAAGCTGTGAGGCTGCATGGTCTATTATTCTACTATTATTCTAGTCCTATGGGTGTCCAGCTTGCAGGATTCTTGGAGGTTCTGCGAGGAGTGAGACATAGGGAAGCGAGTAGGGGGCAGGTTCTGTGGGGGGGAGGGGGCGGGCAGTACGTTCAGGGGGAGCAGTGGCCATGCGTGAATATCCTCATTAGCATTCTCTGAATGGGCCGGCACCCCGGGAGGAAAGTCACAAAAATTCAACGGTGTATTTTTTATTTCTCCAGAGAACCGCTAAAGATCTCATTTTCAGCACAGTAAAGTGCCTCCAGTGACAGAGCGGAAGGATATAAAGGATATCAGAATATAAGCAGGTCAAAGAGAAATAAGACGATAAGGTCTGTGCCCTTCTATCAGTCTCAGCGCTGAGGTATGGAGTGATGCTTCTCCTGGGGCCTGCAGAGATCTGTCTTTTAGATCCGGCTGGAATGAGACACACCTGGCAGCACACCGGCAACACCGATGATGGGCCCCACGTAAGGGCTGCCGGCTGACTTGCCCTCGTGTCTTTAGTGTGGATTTACCGAGTCTGAATCCCAAACAGGAGCAGGCAGCTCTCAGGGCCGGTGAGCAGGGATTTGGTGAACAATCAGGGAGTAATCAGAGAGAAGTACGATGCAGAAGAAAATAACAGCGACACTCAAGAACACAGGAGCACTGTTACGTAATGAGATCTGACAGGAAAACAAGGCGGGGTGGTGACCAGCGGGCCGGAGGGCTCCTATCTCACAGGTTTGCTAGGTGACGGTAGAGGAGCGCGATAACCCACATCCCACAACAAGCGGTTTGGGACGTCAGCTGGGCAGAGAGAGGCTGCCACGCGCGGGGAAGGCTGGGCCTGATGTCGTGGCTGTGATCCAGGTGAATTATGGCTGAAATCATGAACTTCTTAATGTGATCAAAATGACAGTGTATTAACAGGGGTAAAGACTAGATTAAGAAAAGCAACAAAACAGGATCAAGCCCATTTCCTCTGAGGTTTCCCTTACCTTACAACAGTGTGCTAGTGGCCGGATTGCAGAGGAAGTCGGTAAACTCACCAGTAAGAGTAAAACGCAGTGAACGGCAACATCTACGGCTGTCGGTGGGCTGCACCCGGACCACACAGGCAGCCCTCTGAGAGGGGCCTTCATAGTTACCAGCATGGACTTCCCAGCAGTGCTGCAGGCTTTCCATGGAAGGCATAAAGCAGGGTTCAGGCAGGGATCACGTGTGAGAGAAGGGCGGCTGGAGCAGTGCCGTGCTGTAAATGTCATCTCCTCAGATGCTGGTGCATAAACCTCGTAAGCTACCAGCTGCATGGACCCCAAACCCAAACACCTTAAATGGGCAGTGTGATTCATTTAAGCTTTTATTTGTTTTCCCCTTTAATGGCAGGCAGACTGCTGTTTTCCTCTCTATTCGACAGTAAGGGGGAGTTTATGTGCTTATTGGGAAGCCCACGGCATCTTCCTCTGCCTGTGACACGGCGCACAAGTGTTACGCACTACAGGGCCCGAGAAGGTCTGCCAGCTCGGTGTGTCATGGGCGCTACAGACCGTCACTGTGACACACGCAATGTGGAAAGTATCACAAGACCAACGCTTTCTAATTTAATCTGTGATCATAAATAACATTTATGTTCTCGGAAGAAAAATCATTCTCATTTCGATAAACAGGTTAAAAAAAACGTAATAACCCTTCGCACCAGAGCCTTCTGACTCTCCCTCTCTTTGTTTTCACTGGTTTTATACTAATGAGGTGGGAAAAACTCTGAATCAGACTGCGTCAGGTTGGCTGAAACAATTTATTTAGCTCATTCATTCTATCTCTCCTTTGGAATTGAGTTCAGACACCTTTCGCCCGTCTTCTAATGTGGAGCTGAGCTAATTCAGAGTCTGGGGACTCGCGACTGTGCTTATCGACACAGAGAACGGAGGCTGGAAAAATGACCCAGAGGTCAAACCAGTTCATCTTGCCTTATTTTTAATGCATTTCATGATGATGATTATTATCAGTTCATATTATTTTCTGCAGACACTTTCTCAACACGAGTCTCCGGGATGACACCAACAGGTGAAGAGAAACACGCGCGTGTGACTCTCGATGCCGTCAGGTGACGGACACTCCCTGATCGTAGCTGTGACATCAGCCCTCATCGCCCCCCCCCCGGTATCCCAGCATCCTCCCCAGAAGGACCCCCCCATGAAAGGTGCTCAACGTTTCAGGCATCGCTGGGACTTCACTCCCTAGTCGTGCAGGCGGGAGGTGTTACCCAAATGGGAGCCGGGGAGCTTCCACTCTGCATTTCCCAGTTTCGGCACCAGGGCCACCCTGTTCCCAGCAGTGCGCAGCAGGGTGTGGCTCCGCATCCCAGCGCTCTGTCACATGGTGCCCCCAGCGTCAGGCCTGTCCTCCTGCCCGGCTAATAGGCCGCGTCACGTGCTGATTGCTGATTCCAAGCTCCCTGGGGGGCACGGCAGACGAAAAGGCAGACGCACTCGGGAAAATAGGAAAGATGGAAATGTGAGTCACAGAGGCGGTGAGAGTGCGGGAGAAAATAAGCGAGAGAGAGGAAGGGCGAAGAGGATGGCGCGGAATGGAGTGGCCGGGTTTGTGTGTGTACATACTGATAAGCTGTGCACTGATGCTCTCGCTGACAGCTATCCCAGCCCGGAATTAGGAGGCTCCTCACTTAGCGCTCCCCGGATTAGCCGCGGATGAGGCATTAGTGTCAAGGTGTCGCTGTCGCGGTGTGACTGGGCATATTCCCCAGGCACTAATACTGGCCACAGACGCCCCCCCCCCAGCCACGCAGACACGCCGCCTTCCTGTGAAGTGACAGGAAAACAGTAGCAGCAAGGAGGACCACCGAAACATCAGGGTGAATCGGTTATGCCGTCGATGTGATCCAGGCTGGACAGGAGCAGGAGATGCTGACGTTTGGAGGCTAGTCGTGTAAGGGTGTGGCTGGTGTTAGGGCCGGGGTCAGGGCACTGGGTGACAGGGCTAGTGATCTGAGTAAGAGGGTTAGCGGTTAGCGGTAGTGCTGCATGGAGGTCCGGAAGGTGCTATCATCTCTCGCTCACTCCTCCCGGGAGCCCGCCACGGCAGTTGGGCTCTGAGGCAGTGGTGGCCTACTAGTTAGGGAAGCGCACTTGTGATTGAAAGGTTGCTTGTTCGATTATGTGACCAGTAAGGTCCCACTGAGGTACCCTGGGCAAGGAACCAAGCAGTGCTCCCCGGGCGCTGAATTAGCTGCCCGCTCTGAAGTCGCAATGTCATGTATAGATTAGATATAGAGGACAGAATTTGCTGTGTGCCATTGTATGACAATTAATCACTCTGCCAGTCACAAAAGCACAGAGGGCAAAATACAAACAGCCTAGCCGACTCCTCTCACATTTCACACACTTACCATCACCCTAAGTGTCCTGTAGTTCCTGCTCTCATGGTGACCTTGCGGGAGGCATCCTGCTCTCAAGGCCAATTTGCATGGGAGTTACACTTCTAAATAGAATATTTTAAAGAGCGTGTAGGAAAGGTCACCTGTTGCAGACCGGAAATACAGGAGTGGCTGTGGAAGTGAGACAGGCCAGTCTGATGGGGGAGGGCTGCAGGGATGCCTAGCCCTGTCTCCCGGGTGTGTGTGTGTGTGTGTTTGCGTGTGTTGTTCTGTATGGGGTGCCAGCTCCACGCCCCCACCATTCCAGATCTCCGACACTCCCCTAAAACAGCAAGGTACACCCCCGTGTGCCACCCGCCATGCCACTGCAGAAAGTGCTAGAAAAAACCCTGGGATCTCGTGTTCCAGTCAGCACATCCGCCTTCCCCCACGCCAAAGCCCAGGCGGCACCAGCCTGCGGCCTGCTCAGCAGCCGGGGCTTGGATGGCAGGAGGCCCGCTGAGGGGGGGAGCTCATTGGCTACCGACTAGCCAGGTGGGGAATCTGATTACAGCCCCTGAACTTGACTCCCCCAGTGTGGGCATGGTGCCGTCTCCCGCCCCCGGTCAGAACCCAGCAGAACTCTCACCGGCGAGGATGAGGGCTGTCATACACTGGCCAGGGTGAGGGGGCCACTGGCCCAGCTGTATTATTATTACCCAGGAGACACCTGTCAGCACATAGGCCTAAGCCCACACAGTCAATACCTCAGTCCCCCTCCAGCTGAATGCTAGCGGACGCATCGCCTCATGAGCACAGAGGTACGCTCAGGCACACGGTACGCCACGTGGCCATGCTACACATGCCTGGAATTGCACCTTGCGTTTCTCTAGCCGGCATCAAGCTTGAATTAGCGCAGGGCTGGTCACGTGCTCAGAAGCGTATTGGCACAGGCCAGCCTGCCTTCCGTCTGTACGCCGTACGAAGAACCTGTCACAGAAATACTCTCATCAACAGCAAGCCGGCTGCCCCCGCCCAGCCCCCGCAGCTCCACGAAAGGGCAGGAAGTGGCCTGTAGCCCGTCGTCTGGATTTGGGAGTCTGCTGATCATCTCACCGTGACACACAGAGCCTGCGGGGGGCGTGAGGGAGCCAGTCCGAAATGGCTCCTGTAATCCGGGAGGATGGCCTCCAAGCTGCGGGCGACTTGTGATTAAACACGGATAAATTAAACAGTGACACCATTTCATTGCGGCCGAGTGGGTGTGAATGTGGAAGGGGAGGCAAATGCAGAGGCCTGCACACACGCCTCCCCCGGATGGGGCATCGCCGCCCTTAAGGACACGCGCTCTCCCTAATGTATATCACATCTGAGCTGTTTTACCTCGCGGCTGACCTGCACTGAGTGACATGTCATCCTGAAATAGCTTCATGGATTGCTGTAATGATGCAGTGCAGCTACCTGTTAGCTGTCTCATTAATCTCTGGCATTAATCACCACTCCCCAACCTGACCCTTGTACCCACCTCCCCCGGATCCTCTGTCACCAGGCATCTCCTAGCATAGTTCTGGGGTCTCGGCCGTCACCCCCTCTCCAGCCTACACCCCCTACTCTGCCTACAACCCCTTCTCCAGCCTACACCCCCTACTCTGCCTACAACCCCTT
>JAODKL010000040.1:20540456-20554044 GCA_026780765.1 Petrocephalus schoutedeni | reverse complement strand
GCTTACCGTGGAGTTACTCTTGATCATTGACTTTGACTTTGGCTTTGTAACTGCTGTGAAGGTTCAAGTTTCACAATGAACACTAGATTGAGACTGAAAGTATCTGTGTCTAGTTTTAGGGGCATCAGCCTCCGACCAGCAGTGAGATGAAACCCTACATTTGCTGGGAGTAAACAATTCTGCTGTTTGAGGGGGGCTCAGTTTGTACTTCATTGGCATCCAGAGGTTTTTCTTGGGAAAAGCGAGACTCACGGAGTTTCCCCCGGGCGCCAGAGGCGTCCAGCTGACAGGCGCATCCTCAGTGCTGGAGAGAGCAATGCTTAGCTAGCAGGAAACGCCAGGTACAAACAGGCAGAGAAGAGGCACCGAGGTCGAGAGAGAAGGAGGCGAGGAAGGAAGGAAAGGAAGAGCGAAGCGTCGTGCTTCCTGAGTCGACAGCCGCTCACCGCCCGCCAGAACAGCACTCAGATTTACAGCAGGGTCACTAAGGTGCTCTACTGTCTGCTGTCATGTGACTTGGAGGCAGGGAGGATTCGGGTTTTTACATTTCCAGACAGGCCAAGTTGGCGAGGAGTCAGTGGGAAATGCTGTGTGAAAGGGTCTCCCAAAGCCAGACAGGAGCTGTTTGAGATGATTAGAATGTCCATCGCTTAATGACAAAGGCTTCCTGCCAGTGAATAGCTTCCATTGTGTATAGTTTTGTTACCAAAATTGTTGCTCAGCTCCACTTAGTCACCGGTTCAGTAATTCCCCAACATTTTAAATTATGATTTGCCTTCTTCTCTGGATTATTAACACTTAGGCTTGCATCAGATAAATATTTGGAATTTTCCTGCATCAGAGAAGTAGCAGAAATGCGCCATTTACCGTAAACATAATGGTATCTGTTGTTTCTGATTAAACTATGATTTAAAAACCTCCTATTGGCACAAAAACAACTAAAACAAGATGTTGACAAAAAGTCTTTCTGTGTTTATTGCCTTCATTTCACAATTATGTGAATACAGCAGTGTCTGTGTTCGAGTGATCGAGAATAACTCCCCAGTACCGCCGACCAGGGACGCGTCAGACAGTGGGGAGAGGAGGTGGTGGGCAATCTGATGGCAGCAGACGGAAAAGACCCCGGTAGCTCAAACCAGTAGGAGCCGGGGGGTTGAGGGTCGTTGACAGGGTGCTGATGATTAACAGCCCAGTGTCAGCGAGTTAATTCGAGTTGGCCTTATTGATTAGTTGGTTCAAGCGTCTGGAAATCTATGGAGATCTGTAGTGAAAGATTTTGGAATCTGAATTGCAGGAAGGAGGCTCAGACAGCCAGACTGACCTAAATTAAGTATACTCGTAGGCTTTGGCTGTTGTGAAAGGTAGACATTGGGCAAGATACAAAGGCTGTTCAGGCTGTGTATTTGAAAGAGTTCTGGACCCACCCCCGGAACTTGCGGGTTTGCTACATTTCCTTCAGTTACTGTAGTTTTTGCCTGCAATCAGTTATACGCAGTTTTTTCCTACAATCAGTTGCATGCAGTTACGCTGAATGGTGTCTCTAAAATACCCCCCCCCCCCACACACCGCAGTACTGGCTGATGCAGGGGAGTCACAAAGACTGGGAAGTTTGGATGATTCCTAGGGGCCCATGAGTGACAGGGGCCCGAAAAAAATCTGGAACAGAATTAAATTGGTCTGGGTTGAGGGCACAATATGAAACGCTTTCATGGGTCCAAGAATCTCAAGCAGCACTCCTGAATAGATGTTCTGTGTTCTGACTATTAGCAGCATGCTAGCTGAAGTGCTGGAGACGCCCTATGTTCTGACTGTTAGCAGCATGCTAGCTGAAGTGCTGATGATGCCCCATGTTCTGATTGTTAGCAGCATGCTAGCTGAAGTGCTGATGATGCCCTGTCAGAGGTGTCCAATCTCCTCCGCAAAGGGCCGTTGTGTATACAGGTTTTCGGGATAACCTTTTTACGTCAGCTGTTCAAACCCAGGTGTGAAGACTCTTCAGCCTTTAATTAGTAATCTAATTAGGGAGTTGCAGCGAAAACCTGCATACACAACGGCCCCTTGCGGATAAGATTGGACACTCCTGCCCCTGGTTCTGACTGTTAGCAGCATGCTAGCTGGAGACACCCCATGTTCTGATTGTTAACAGCAGGGTTACCACGTAATACATGTCAGAAAGAACACTCTGAGCTACTTCAGGTTTTACAAACCACTTTAAAACTGAAAGGCTCCTGCGCCTGGCTAAATAGTTAAGATTTTCGTGTGCTTTGACTGATTTGTTTAGTTGATTGAAAGAGTCATCCAGCTGTGTCACATTAATGTGACATGCGCATGATTATAGGAGGCTGACCAACCAGCACACAGCAAGAACGCAGTGCATGCAGTGAAATCCAGTGAAATCCAGGTCCTTTAAATTGAAATGGTGGTTTACAAATCCTGTCCTAGCTCAAAATATTCTTTCTGACATGTGGTTAACGCCTCACCTCATTAACCCTTTTCCTGTGATAATTTCCCCATGTGAAATTTGCATTATTACATTATTAATGATGCTCTGGGGTCAGATTGACCCCAAACCCGGGATAGGGGTTAAGTGGTAACCCTATTGCTACCTGCAGTACTGATGATGCCCCATGTTCTGACTAACTTCAAACTTCCAAAAACAACTTGTGAGTGTGTAATTATACTTGAAGTATTTTGCCATTGGTTTCTCCTTCCCAGAAAGCCAGTGCGTCTGTTCTTGTAAAAGCAAAGCCCAGTTGTTCTCGTTTCTGTTGTTTATTTTGCTTTCCGTGCAATTCTGTAAATAAAGAAACATTTTTATTTGCATGTTTAAGTCTTGTGCAATCTTTCCTGTGCTCTGCCCGAAGTACCGGTAAAAAAATCCCTAATTTAACACACCGGGTACAGATAATCATATCTTTTTGCAGCATGTTGACATAGCTGGTTCTAATACTGATATGCTACAAAAGGATCTAATTATTTTTATCCGGTGTGTTAAAATAGGGCTGCACCTAAGCTCTGCTGGGTGGTAGATCACCAGGAGCAGGGTTTGGCAGCCCTGCCTTAGAACATGCATCCCAGAGGATTCCCTGAATATTGTCTCTGTTACTGTAGAACTGAAGTTGAAGAATCTATGTAAATTCAGCTTCATGGTTCATAGTCATATTTTAGCCTCTGTCACAAATCCTTCATGGCCGTGTAATGTGCTGTCAGCTCACATTATTGCACAAGTGCCAAATTCCCCATCTTTCAGGTCGCGGTGGGCTTGCTGAGAAATCGGGGCCCTCCATCCAAGGCCCCGCAGCCTTAGCTCTGTCTCTGTGAGGTCTGCAGGAGCCCGCGACTGAGCTCTTCACATGTGCTCCCCCTTAGGAGAACGGCAAGAGCCGCCTGCAGCAGGTTCAGGACGACGCGGAGGAGGTGAAGGGGATCATGCTGGAAAACCTGCAGAAGGTTGAGGACCGCTCGGGCAAACTGGGGGAGCTTGAAGATCGGGCCGAGCAGCTGCTGGTGCAGGTGGGGCGCCCGCGGGCGAAACTCCAGGCCTCCACGGAGAACACTGCTATCATTAACACTTCTGTTGGCTCGACAACAATGGAGTCCTGCCAGGGTCTATCCCATGCGTCTATCCCAAGGTCCTCATAGTGATATCTATTAATACACCATGGGTGGGGTGGAGGTAAAAAAGAATGTACGATTTACATCCTGATTGTAGTTTATGTCGGTATTTTTAGAAAGGTATTTCCTTTTTCGCTAGATGAATGAGCTAAAGGCAAGTTTCTCCGTCTCTGAATGTCAAAGTGACCTGGAGTTGATATCGGCACAGCAGCAGCCATGTAGCAGTGCATGAGGAGAGCGTCACTTAAAATGCCTCCATGCTGGGATCCGTCCACATGCTCATACAGTTCCTCCGGCATAGCACAAGGCTTCCTGACTCCCAAAAGTCACAAGCTTGTGGCTTGAATGGCCCATTGTCACTAGAAAACTGAGGGAAAACCCCATGTCATCGCAGGAACAATTTCAGTCTAGACGTGCGCACATATTGTTAGCGCTTGATTACAAATCAAATGGAACTGACTGGACAAGTCCAAGAAATATTAGTCACCATATAGAGCATATAGATCAGCCTTTGTTCCAGGAGAAAGGTCTCGCATGCCAGCTACTTGTTAAGCGTCTCTTGCAGTGTGTCTCACCTGATGACGTTTGGTTTGTGCTTTCCCAGAGCAAGGCCTTCCAAAAAACCACAGCGGCCGTGAAGCAGAAGACTTGGTTTCAGGCCATGAAGATGAGGCTGCTGTTCGGAGGCCTCATGACTGTGCTTCTGGTGATTGTCATTGTGATCATCGTCATATTTGCAATACCCAGCCCTGAAGACAATGCAAACAGCACCACCAGTAAACCTAACGGGAGCTAGCCTGGCAGAGGTGGAAGAGACTACCCGGCAAATGAAGAGCGGAGATCAGAGGAGACCAGAACTGGGAATTCTGGGAATTGTAGGATCTGTGGTTTGGAGGGACGCTTCTTTAAATACCCAGATTAGTGTTTTTGTTACATATAGACTTGCAGGATCCTGACACCTTACCTGTGCATAGACTGTAGGATGTAATGGTACAATGGCTGCAGATCTTGTCTGTAACCCAAAAGAGAAGCTGACCATGTGTGCATCTTGACGCCATTTTGAAAGAGCAGGGCAATGCCCTTCTTCAGAAGGTGTCCAGTCTCAAACATCTGGAGATGTTCTTCCTCAACAGAAATGAAGAGTAAATGTCGATATCTGGCATATTTACCGGATGCCAGTTTATTTTTTTCCGTAATCTTGATCATAAATCTGTTTGTAGAACCGCAATATGTATAGAATGAAGTTTCTGTTTCAATGAACTGAACAAAAAAAGTCTTATACAAGAATTTGTGCAACACTGGTTTAGGTGATGTAAGCTTTGCATTAGAAAATGGTATAAGCTAGCATCATATGGACAATATTAGCAAGAAGCTAATGTTTGCTACTCTGTAAATATTAGTGATATTAGTGGTGAGATTTGACTGTTTGTGAAGGCAATTAAAAAATTATCCGAATGGGTAAAAACATGTGGTTTAATGTATCATGGTACAGCGACCTTTTACAAGCTTATGTCAAGTTCAGGGGAGACAGACCAACCACATGATTTTGTCTCCAGCTTTTGAAGCTTTGATTTGGGGGGAAATAAAGTATATTACAGTTTTTCCTCATCTGCAGAAACAATTTCATCCATAAGTAGTATTTTGCCAGCCAAAATCATACATTTTGTATGAGAAATGTTTTACCCGTCACAAAGCATTAAACACATGCCACATAACTTTTTTATGCAGTTATCCAGTTGTGCAGATTTTTTTTTACCTTTTTCTCTGTACTAACTGCTTGCAAAGTGTTTGGAAAAATAAGCGAAAGCAGCGGGGAAGTATTCACAGAGAAGACGGTGTGCTGCGTTAAAGATGAGAGAGTGAGGATGAAGTGGGTATTGCGTCCATCAGCTGTCTTTCAGCAATCGAGAAAAACACAGACAAAAGAGGAGAAGGTCAGGGGGGAGAGCAGAAAGTGCGTGGCAAGGGAGCGAGGAAGTTACCCCATCGAGGGAGGAACGGCACTCAGCAAAGGCAGACGCCTGCAGTTACATAACGGGGGGCATGAAATGCAGCAGCTCAGAGGAACCGGATCCGTGGAGCCCGAGGGGGGGGGTAGCGTGAGAAACTAGTGATGGTGTGCTGGGGTCTTCTTTAAAAATGGGACTAAGGTCATGTGTGAAAATGCACCTGCAAATCACACGAAAATGGTACAATGGTACAAAAAAAGGCATAATGGACAGTTCTGTGAATGGCAAAGAAAAATGTCAGGTAGTACAACCAAAAAATATATATTTAAAAAATATGTTTCCAAATGCCAACCTCCATAGAGTAACCATTTACAATAAGTGTCTAAAATGCACAAGATATAGCTAATTCCTATTTATTTTTTAAGCTCATTTCAAATAAAAGAGACAATCTGGAGTGGTTTTCCCGAAAGCGGTCAGTCTTACAAATGGACTCAAACAAAAAATGTGCCTGTCCTGTAAGAACAGTGCCCATATGCTTTATAGGTCACACAGGAATGGAGGCCTGAGTGTTAGCACTGTCCTGCTGTCTGTTTGTATTCTGACTGGTAACTGGGTTTACCATGCACATAATTGTTAATACCAAATGCTGGACTGTCAGTTTTAAATGATATATCCTTCCGGCTCTTTTGCTAGGGATATGTACGTCACTGACCTGAACGTGAGCAAACACAGCTTGGGGAAAGTACGTTCTACTGCAAAGGGGCTCTTCATTACATCCTCTGAGTCTCAGGAAACAACCGTAAATATGGAAACCGCACATGAAGAAGTGTTTAATGTTTTACCAGACTCACAATGTACATGATGCTAAGGCTTTAAAATGAATTGAGCGTATTACAAATATTAACAATGTTATCTTGTTCCTGTTCAGACATATCCTGTATTTTAGCTCACCGAGAGACTTCTTTCAGTAAAATATGCATTTAAAAAGTATTTTATGTGATTTTTGTGAATTTATGTGATTATTCCAAGATTCCTGTTTCCAAATGTGCACCATGACTATTAATTGAATAAAATGTTTTTTCGTATTATATATACCATTGATAACCTAATTATGCATTTAACGGAGAAAAAAAAAACTCTCTTATGGTCTTACTCAGAATCTACCATTAAACATAATAGAAAATACTGAATAATATATCAGCTTACTCTAATACAAAATATTAACTGGCCGATAGTGTAACCAATGAAATCTTTTTTTCACCCCAATTAATAATTATTTAATTGATTCGTACATTATAATCCTGTTATTAGATAGCTGTTGCTCAGACTCGGGACCCGCGTACATTCCGTATAATCTACGGTCACAACTCACCACTCTCACGCAAACTACCGTCACGTTCTCTTAAAGTACCTGCCTCCCTTCACTCTCATTGGCTCCCCTCGCGCAGCGATAAGTTATTTTGCTCTGATTGGCTTTCTTCGCGCAAACCCCACGTCGATTGGTTGAAACACTGCCACTGGATCGTAGAGGAATTTGTTTATGCCGGATGTATGACTGTGCTCTGTTGAGAATCGGCATATTTTAAAGACAATTGGTATTCGTATCAGGTAAATGGAATTTAAATGTATTTAAATAATGTTAAGGATAAGTGTGTTTCTTTTGGCGAGGTGAGATAATAATTAGCGCGCGTAATTCCTTATTGCCGTTATTGCTGGTTTCGCTTTGCGGGCAGCCCTGGCACGTTTGTCCGCAGTCGCTGGGTCCCTGACAGCTTATACCTGCTCCTGGAGCCGCTGAATTCGCCAAGGACGGAAGGATGGCGTCCTACTTTGACGAGCACGACTGCGAGCCCACCAACCCGGAGGAGCAGTACCGCCAAAACGCCTTGCTGGAGCTAGCCAGGTAGACCTGCGCCTGGGGGGCCGGTGACAGCGGGAAACATACTGCCTGCATACTACTGTGTCAGTGACTTCCGGTTGACATATCTGCAGGTCTCTGATGCAGGGCATGGACATTGACCTGGGTCCGTTTGACATGTCAGAGTGGGACCAGCGCCTGCCGCCTCCTGCCGCCCAAGCCGTGGTACAGAACCTGCCCACAGTCGTTATCACCTTTGAGCAAGCAGGTACTTCTGGTTCAGGAGCAGAGTGGCAGGTCACTAGTTTGCTTTATCTCTGCAGTCCCTGCTTGAATCACCCTCCTGACTTTCCATCCTGCTCTGCCTAGACAGAGGTCTGAAGTGCCCTGTGTGTTTGCTGGAGTTTGAGGAAGATGAGACTGTGAGAAAGATGCCTTGCGAACACCTTTTTCATTCCAGCTGCATCCTGCCGTGGCTGGGGAAGGTAGGAGCTAAATTGTCAGCAGCTGAGGCATTAAGTTTCACTCCGTCTCCCTGCTTTTTGTAGTGAGGGTAATGTGTCAGAATCCCTCATGTGACTCTCAGGATATATTTGGTCCAAATATATCTGAGCCGGCCATCTGCTTGTATTTCTTAGACCAACTCCTGTCCGCTCTGTCGCCTCGAGTTGCCGACAGACAACCAGGAGTATGAAGACTTCCGGAGAGACAAGGTGAGCCCACGAGCCATCCGGACGCGAGCTTAGCATGTCTGTCTGTTTACTAGTGGGGTAGGGATGAACGGCTTGGCCCTCAGGGTTCTGCACATCTCTTTCTGTGATCTCTCTGGTGGTTTAGGAGCGAAGAAAGCAGATGGAGCATAGACTGGAGAATCTACATGGTGCTATGTACACTTAGGGAGAGCCTGAGCAACAACGAGATACAGTGTGTTTGTAATCTAGTGTTTTGGTGGTCTCTGTTTTTTAACCATGGGATTCCAGGTGGGGTTTGGGAATATTTCGTTGAGGTTGTGATTATAATGATTTGAAAATTCATTTATGCAAGGACCAAAGACACTGAATATTAGGACTTCTTCTATCCATACATTTACTGAAGGTGAATCCTACAGGATTCACTTAGTATAATAAATGAATGTATAGTGTATATAACCTGTTAAATAAAATGTTGATGTTAAGTACGTCTGTATTTGCTTTCAAGTTCTAGGCCCAGGAATATTTATAACCATGCAAAGTCATATGTAATCTGAGCTTTGCCTATGTCCCTTTTCATGAAATGCTACACAGCTGTCTGGCCATTTGTAAGAATAAATTTTACTTTTTGATATGTTTCATATGCTCTTGATTTGGGGGCAGTGACTGGCTCCGCACGTCAAGACTGGAGATCTGTTGTTTGAATCCTGGGGCTGGCAGACTGATGCCGTCCTCGGGACCTGGGAAAGGCTCCTGACCCCCATTGGCTCCAGGGACACTGTGTGCTGGCTTACCCTGCACTGTGGCTCCCAAGTGCCAGTGTGTATCACAGAGGGCAAGATGGGGTAGGCGAAAGGGAGAATCTCCCCACGGGGATGAATAAAGTATTGGTATTCTGCTGTATTCCATTCAAAACATAGCTGTATATCCACCTGAGTAAGCATTCGAGGGGCAGCACTGTGTCGGTTCACTCTTGTGCGTGTGGTCGTGATGCTAGTTGCATCTCCTTATTCACAGGCAGCTTTATCCTTCAGCCCATTACTAATCAGTCGCTGTACACGGTAGAAGCAGGCAGTGATGAGCCACACAAGGCTACTAACTCACCCTGGGTCTCAAAGCCTCAAACCTTCTTCTGCTGCCAGCTGAGGGAGGGGGCAGTGGGGAGCTTCTTTGCCACAGTTACTAAGGGGCTGTTGCTCACTACGTTTTCCAAATACAGGTCAGCTTGGCAGGCATTTCAACAGCTGGGGATCTTAGGGGTCTTTTTGCCGCAGTAAATGATCAGCCACATGTAATGCTGCACCGAATTATCAACATAATTAAGGAACATAGTCTTTCTTTCAGCTCTGTCGTATTTATGAGGCCGATCCCTTTGAAGTGGTTGGACGGGATCAAAATTCTCTTCCTTGAAGGTTTCCCGGTTGGAAATGTCACCCATTTTCTGTTGTAAACAAGTGGGTGAGAAATAAAAATCAACAGATGTAAACAAGCCCTTGGTTTGTGTTAGTAAGCCTGGTGTTGATCCCAGGAGACGCATGTGACACGTGCAGGGAGGGTCCACTTTGCCACTTGGGACGCTCTCCCCAGCTTTCTTATAAATGCTGAAGATTCTTTAACAACCCAAATATTGTATGCGTCCTAAAAGAAAGGGAATGTGTCAGCGATTTAGAAAGTCATAGTATTTAAATATGCATAAATATCAGGCTTCTCTTCGAACTAAGAGCCCTTCTAGAGTCAAAATAAGTAGTGCCAGAAGAATCACATTTCACAAAGAAAAAATATGCACCAAAAGCCTGGGATTCATGAGTTTTGGCCTCTCATCAGACCATAACTGTGTCCTCAGACCCTAAGTTATCAGCTGCCGTCCCAGCTTTCAGCAACCGGGCCAACAGCATGAGTTCTGAGCTGCTTCATGAACTCGCCTGAGCTGCTTTATGAACTCGCCAGGCCCAAATCCGCAGTATTATGGACAACCTGCACTCGCAATAAACTACAATGCCGGTAAGTCATTCAGAGATTCAATTCAATTGTCCTCATTCTCATTATACAATTCCAGAGCAGGTGTACAGAGAAACGTAAGTTTGTGTAAACGCCGCGGAACAGTGCAAAAGAACAGCGGACAATGCGATACAATACAATGTTTCACACAAAATAGGTATTATGTGAGGGACGATTGTACGAGAAGGAAGTACGCAAACAAATTTGTCTGGCCGAGTATCGGAAGCTCACATCAGTTGTTTTTAACTCGTTAATCCTGCACTTCCAGACTGATGAATAGCTTTGACCTATCGATCTGCTTAACCGGGCAACAAGCTGAAATAACTCCACCGCCCCCCACAGGCTGCGCCCACCTGCCAACCAGCCCCCCAACCCAAACAACAACTGCTCATAGTTTTATCCATGTGACTGTTTCACGCTGCTGAAAGGATATGTGGCTGTGCTACTGCACTTTGATTCATCATCAGCTTGATAGTATAAATCTCATCTGTGTATATTATTTTCTGTTTTATTTTCGTATTCATTCTTGTTTTATTTATCCTTTATAGCTTTGGTGGGAAGCACACAAAGTCGCATTGTCAGTGTAAAAGATATCCTATTCTGTTCTATTGTATTCTAATTTAAAGTGCATTAGTGCAGTAGTAAAAAAAAATTAAATACGCGGACAGTATGATAATTAGACCAGTGGAGCAGTATAGCTGCATGCTGTAAGCGTGTATGACAGAAGGATGTCCTTGGGTACAGAGGATGGGTTATTTAAATCCATAAACAGGTGCTGGGGTGTGTATGTATGCACAGTACAATGAGCACTGTGTTCCGCAGAGCATAGTAAGGGTTTGCAGAAGTTCATTTGCTTGAAAACCCTAGGGGGAAACCATCTCTCAGCCTAGTGGTACAGGCCTGGAGACACCTACAGTGTCTTACAGGGGCAATATGTGACTGGGGACCTGAGGTCTCACTATACGGCTTTGAGGACCATTGGTTAATGCTCTTTATGTTTAACACATATTTTTCATACTTTACAGCTGACTCCATAGGTCTGACTCCCTGTTGACTCTCGCAGACGGTCACTGCTGACCAGGATCTCAGTGGTAGATGTCTTTTGACGCCTTCACCATGTGTAAGACAGGGGTCTAAGAAATGGTTGGTTTCCATACCATGTTTTATATTATAATGCTTAGGCGCACATATACTCCGTAAAAAGTAGAAGTGCTGTGTCATTTGTCTTGGGTGTGTGTACTTATAACCTGTGAACAGTTGTCGTTTTACAAATCGGTGTAATCATCTGTTAGTCCGCCGAGCAAAGCAGAAAACCATGCAGCTGTCCAAACAGGTTGAGTCCCTTTAGGTAAATGGGTCAGCATAGTCCAGATGTCCTGGCACTATGATTGTAGATCAGAGCTGACCAGAGAGATGGTACTCTCTGGTTAATTACTGAAACCACTTAATTCTGCTGGACATGCTTATGATCCACAATGCAGTGTGATTAATTCCAGACAGAAAAGTCCCTAATACTTACACACATTCCTGTCATGTTGCAATACGGAGTCACATCATCAAAGGGATAAAGGGGAACATCCCGGAATGGATGCATGAAGAATGACCTGGTAAATGTCTAGGGCAGCATTTCCCAATACAGTCCGGCTCTGGCTCCCCGAGGACTGGATTGGGAAACAGTGGTCTAGGGCACTGGTAAATATCTGGCATAACTGGTAGAAACAGTGCCAGAAAACATGAGTCTGCTTTATTTTTGGCAAGTAGTTAAAACTATAGCACACCCTGAAATCATATAACACCAAATGAGAAATATGCATTGACTCATCTGTTCTCTGAAGGTTTGTCTAACAGCTTCAATGACAGTAAAAGGAAAGGAACAGGAGGCCTAACTAAGCTCCAGTTCTGGTCCAGTGAATACATCCAGGAACACTGTCACTGATGGTAACCTTCCTGTTATACGTTCTGCCATTTCATCCTGCTGCATTCTCTGCTTACAAGTATGATTGTACACACCTTCATCGCACATGGGGCAGTGGTGGCCTAATGGTTAGGGATGTACACTTGTGATTGAAAGGTTACTGGCTTGATTCTCCGAACAGTGAGGTGCTGCTACCAGGATGCTGGATTAGCTGCCCACTGCTATGTCACATATGGGTTTAATGCAGAAGACACTTCTTGTTGTTGTGCTGCGGTGTGTCAATAATGACAATTAATTACCTTTATTTTCTGGTCTCCGGTGATGAGGAAATAGAAGCAGATAACTCCTGTTTTTTAGTCTTTTGACCCAAGTTATCAAATCGCTTCCTGATATAATGAAAAATTAAAGGAAAAAACAGCACAGAGGAAAGGTGTGTACAGGGGTGATTGCTATACATTTCCTTCCATCTCTAGCTAATCTCTTCCTCTGGTTACTAGTGATTAATTTGACCAGTCAAAATTGCACTATGAGCAAAAACTGCACGCTAGGAGGGAAAATCTTCCGCAGAAGGTGAGCTGTGAGCAGCATGGGAACTCGCACTTCCTGATTTCAATTGGATTGTATTCAGACATCTGCAAAGAAAAATCACCCTCTGAAAAGTTTCAAAGGAAAAAAAAAAAAGAAGTACGCTTGTAATTTGCAACCATGACACAGAAAGCCCTTCACAAGCCGGCTGCTTTAAATGACTCTCGGGCAGTGTGAGTCCCCCAGGGGAGGCCCAGCCAACAGAGCTCTTCCTGTGCTCTGCTCATCAGCAACAACATTCTTCTCAGTGCTGGCACCTGGCAAAGAATCACAAATCCATATTGCGGCGAGGCTTCTGCTGGCGGAGAAAAAAAAAATCATGAACTATAAACGCAAGGTACACATTAAGGCCAGATATAACACCACATTGCAATCTATTAACTATTCTTAACATGACCTGGAATGCAGGGCATCCCCACCCTGTTTGGACTGCCTGATGCAATCAAATGAACAAAAACTCATCTGGATTTGCACCATATTCCTCTTAGGTACACCTGCCCAGCTCAAATGCACTGTAGCTCCTTCCACTGCCCCTTAATAAGCAATTCCTTACTGCTGTAAATAACTCACAGTACTTACCATATTGTTCTATACATATTTTACTGTATTTATACTAGCAGTCCTTGTACACATGCACACCTGCACTTATTATACATTTATCAACAACACATCCACATTGTGTATAACAGCTGAATTGTATCTGACCGCCTCGTCATGCCTTAACTGTGTATGTGTCTGCTGTATGTATCCTCTCACGATCATTTATAAGTGTTGGGGAGTAACAGAATAAATGTAATGACGTTATGTATTTAGAATACAAAATATGAATAACTGTATTCCAATACAGTTACAATTTAAATAGATGATAATTAGAACACAGTTACATTGTTGAAATTAATGGATTGCAGAGGTGGGCAAAGTAAGAGTAAAAAGTAAAAATCCAGACCAGGATTTTGTTTCAACCAAGTAGTTGAGTACG
>JAODKL010000040.1:20485447-20495603 GCA_026780765.1 Petrocephalus schoutedeni | reverse complement strand
ACTCCCTCTCTCTCCTGCTCTCCCTCTTTCTCTCAGCACTCCCTTCTCTCACCTGCTATTTCTCACTTTCTCAGCACTCCCTCTCTCCTGCTCTCCCTCTCAGCACTCCCTCTCTCCTGCTTTCTCTCTCAGCACTCCCTCTCTCTCCTTCTCTCCCTCTCAGCACTCCCTCTCTCTCCTCCTCGCCCTCTCAGCACTCCCTCTCTCACCTCCTCTTTCTCTCAGCATTCCCTCTCTTTCTCTCTCTCTCTCCCTCTCAGCACCCCCTCTCTCCTCCTCTCCCTCTCAGCACTCCATCTCTCACATCCTTTCTCTCAGCACTCCCTCTCTCCTCCTCTCCCTCTCACCACTCCCTCTCTCTCCTCCTCTCCCTCTCAGCACTCCCTCAGTCTCCTCTTATCCCTCTCTCAGCACTCTTTTTCCTCCCCTCTTTTCCCCCAGTTTGTTTCCTCCCTGTCTCCCCCTTCCTCCCCCCATCTCTCTCCTCCTTTTCACGCTCCGTTCCTCTCCTCCCATCAGTGCCTCCATGCCTCCCCGAGCGGTAGGATTAATGGTGCTGCACCACGGGACACAGGGCAACAGAGTGCGACTGGCCTGGGGTCAGATCCCTCACGCCGTCAGGGGCTGTGCTGTTTCAGAACATCCATCTCTGTGATTGTTCTCAAGACATTCACTCATAATGAACACATTTCTCGGCCACCTCAGACAGACAATCTATTTGTTAAAGGCAGTGATTAATTAACACTGTGACACGTCTACACATTACTTTTGCTCTGTTTTTAATTTGGTAGTTCATTACCATGCTGCGCTGGGGATCTCTGTAGAATATTCCTATGGAAATAGTAATAATTATTATTAGTAAGTAATTATTTTCAGCAGAAATGTGTGTGGTCAGAGATAATAAATCTTGTCATTTTCTGCCCTGTTTGATGAAGGATGGAGCCTCATTCTTCAGCCTTAGTGTCAAACAGGGTCTCATGTGCTTAAGAAGTTACTCATTTAGGATGAAATGTTTGAAATGCCCTCTCTACACGGCGTGACAAATCACAGTGCAGAGCTGTTATGGCAAGGAGTCCTACTTTTGATGAATTGTTTGACAAATTGGCAAGGAAATGCATTTTTATACACCAGCTCACAAAAATGTGTGGAGATTAGAATTCATATTTTAAATACCTGGCTGTGTGCCATAAGATATTTCTGGGAACTGGTTTATAACTGCTTGCAGATATAATTTTCATTCAGCTCTTCACTCCAAACTCTTGTCCTGGTTTTGTACTTTAATGCTGTTTTCCTGTTGTTTTAATGACTGATTGATGGTAAGTGATAGTTCTGCTGACTAATGACCCTCAGTTCTGAGTCTTTGGCCTCCATTGTTCTCTTGCTCTGATTTATTCAGTCTCTGCCCTGTTCCTTGTGCCACCCCTGATTCAGTGTCACTTCCTCTTCCTGTGTCAGTGACCCCGTACTTCTGGCTGTGTGGATAAGAGAGGCCAGTGTGTAGCTAAAGGTGGGCGCTGGGTTGTGACCAAGTGACCTCAGTGTTTCGAAGGTGGACTTTTGTCTCTCTGTTCCTGACAGACCACAAATAACTACATCTCTAGGATGCCAGCAATAACCACCATCATCAGCAACATCTCCAGCACTGCCAGCAATAACCACCATCATTCCCAATGTCCCCAAAATTGTGAGCCATGACCACCATCAGCTCCAACAAGGTGACCCTTAGCTGCCAAGCTTGCTCTTATGGAAAGAAAGATGGAGTAGGTGAAAAGTGAATTTCCCCGCAGGGATCATGTCATAACTGCCATTATCTCCAACACTGCCAGCAAGAACCTATAACATCTCCAGCATGGCAGCAGTAACCACAACATCTCCAACACTGCCAGCCATAACCACCATCATGAGCAGCATCTCCAGCACTGCCAGTCTGCTAACCATAACCACCATAATCACCACCATCTGCAGCACTACAAACCATAATTAGCATCATTGCCAGCATCTGTAGCAACACCACCATGATTGGATCACCGACATCTTCATACTTAGATCATACCCAGATCATCAATATCATCATCATCACAGTCATCTTTCCTAGAAGTACTTTGGCTCGTCTGCTCATAAAGATAGTCAGTAATAACATAGAAATTTAACTTACACATGGAACAGACAACTGTCGGTCTGCCCCTCGGGCCTCCTCACTATCCTGAGCATGGGGAGGTGCTCCGGACAGAGGGAGGCGCCAGTCTGCCCCTCGGGTCTCCTCACTATCCTGAGCATGGGGAGGTGCTCCGGACAGACGGAGGTGCCAGTCTGCCCCTCGGGTCTCCTCACTATCCTGAGCATGGGGAGGTGCTCCGGACAGAGGGAGGTGCCAGTCTGCCCCTCGGGCCGCCTCACTATCCTGAGCATGGGGAGGTGCTCCGGACAGAGGGAGGTGCCAGTCTGCCCCTCGGGGCTCCTCACTATCCTGAGCATGGGGAGGTGCTCCGGACTGAGGGAGGCGCCAGTCTGCCCCTCCTGTCCCTGTCTTCACTTTCTGCTGAGCTCAAGGGTGTGGCTGGGCTCAGTGCATGAAGCACTGGATTGTGTCGCATGAACAGCCGGGCGGCCGAGGCGAGGCAGACAGGCAGGGCTCTCGGCCTCTGGAAAGTCACTTCTCGTCCTCCGAGCCTGACAGATGGCGACTCACCGGGACGACAGCATTTCACACCCCTGCTGCTCCCTCAGGAGGGTGTAAAATTTCCCATGTCTCGCGGGCAGGACGTCCTGGTGACATGCAGTATTTTTAGGTATCTCCCCTCTTTTGCATTTAATGTGCAATGATGCGCTGCTTTTGGGCCACGGTGCGTAATCCTGACCCGAAACCCTCCAGACCGCAGACTCCTTCCCGCGGGAGTCACCGTTCTAATGTTCTGCTTTCCACCTGTGGGCTGTTTCAGCACAGCGATGCATACGAAGGAGGGCAGGTAGAGGTGGTGTCTGAAACGCGAGTTCCCTCAAAGGCGAGTGCCGCCCCTGCACAGGAATGCTGGGAAGCTGGTGCCCTGCCTCTTTCCCCCTCAGATAGGTGCACATGTGCGCGACTCGGATTTATGATTTGTGGTTTACTGGATGTGGGAAGCTCCTAATTGCCGTGAACACTGCAGCGTGCTGTCCCACTGTGGGAAAACACACGCATGTGTCCGCTTTAAAGCACTACTTATGTGTGTATGGGGGGGGGTGTCCATAGACTCCTCATGGGAGGATGAGTTTCCCTCTGTGTGTATGTGTGTGTGTGCGCATCTCCAAGGAGCCCCGTCGAATGTGCCCATTATAAGTAATGAATGTTTACAGGGTCGCGAGCAGATGGTGAGTGGCCTGTAATATATGATCCACTGGCCCTCAATATGGTGCCGTTGCTCATGTTTATAACACGTCGCACTCGGGAAATGAGTCACAGCTGCGGGGCTCTGCGTGACAGCCGTGATAATCAGCACGGCCATGAGTTTCAGCCGCGTTCCCGGCCTACACCTATGTGTGGGGGGGGGGAGACCCGGAAGTGAAGGTGCTGAGAGGCATTTAGCGGGGGGGGTGGGGGGCAGGAGGAAGGACCTGCCCCGCCGCAGGCCGCATCGCCGTCCCGTCCCTGACCCCAAGTCCGAGCTCCTGATAAATGACAACAGCGGCGGGATAAAGAGGAACAGCTGAGAGGGGGCGGGCCGGGTGGCGAGAGAGGGCGATTAACATACCACAGGAGGGGCAATTAATCTGCCCCGTCCGACACGCTCCGGCCCCCTCACCTCGGCCCTGTGACAGATGGCCGCCTCGTCTGTCTCCCCGTGTAGAGGGTCACTCGCCTGTCCCACTGGCTGATTCCAGAGTTGGTGACGATATGTTTATCCAGAGAAGGAGCAGTAAAATCAGGGGCCCCCACTGCCCCCCCCAACTCCTCACTGCCCCTGCACCTCTGCTGAGCTGAAATAGGAACCGGACACATCTTCAGACCCAGACTCTGATCACATCATCTACCATTACGGACCAACCCTCAGCCTGAGGGAGTATTAATATCTACACCCAAGACCAGAACACAGAGTAAGACTATGAGGAACACCTTGGCCCTCACCTGGCAGACAGAGAGAGGAGGGCTGGGCTTTGGTGTTTCCCTCAGCTCTTCCCCCCTCTGTCACCCCAGCCAATAGCTTTTATCCGGGAGAATCACATGACAATGTTTCTTTTTCGCATTAATCAACAGTGGGCCTGATACAGAAAAGCAGTACAATCCATCCGCACTGAGGCCGGCACGGGAGGGGGGAGGGAGTCACTGACCTCAGCCACTGTGCACATCAAAGAAAACAAAGGAAAGGGTGGAGGTGTTAAGGGTGAGTCAGCAGCACACACACACACACACACACACACCTCCCCCAGGCCCTGCACAGCGGACACTCCATTTACTATCATCCAGGGGGCAGTAAATCACTAGAGACTGACAATAAAAAGGAAATTGCGGGCGGCATTACGATGTTTGCATGATAACCGGTCAGAGAGGATTTATGTAGCCTTTAGCAAGGAGCAGCTCGTAAAGGATAATTACAGCAGGACCAAACCCCCCCCCCCCACCAGGGGCTCCTCTGTACTCCACACGGCTAAGGAGAGGCTGATTCAGCACACCCAGGATGGGAGGCCTTCCCCAACACTGTAGGCCAGATGTTGGGAGAAGGACCCCTGCCTTCCCTGTGTCTGTTTCGGAAGAACGTCCTGACCCATCGAGACCCATTGTGAAGGTCAAGGGTCACGTGGACATGAGTTGGGATGGAGGCTGATGGAATCACCCCTCCACGCTAAGGAGGTTCTTAGCCAGCTCTCCCCCCTGTACGTAGACCCACTAAATCCACCTGGTGTTTCTAAAAACCATCTCCCCGCCTGTCAATGTGCAGAGTAGGTCCTGGGTTCAACCACCCTGTCCAGTTAAAAGCAAGCAGGCATACATGCTGAGACTAGAAACTGGGAGAGGGGGCCCTGGTTGATAGGGTGCTGTTAACTCACCTCGCGTCCCAAGTGCCCCCCGCCCCCTCCCATCCCTCTAGGGGCAGGGCCACAGGGCACAGGGAAAGCTGATTGGCCCATGGAGTGCCTTCCCCCTGTCACTCACCATGCTCGCCAAAACATATCAGAAGCTAATGATAAGCTTCATCCCTCTGTATGAATTATGGCCCCATGTTAAAATATCTTCGCATCGGCCCTGCATGTTGTTGCAGAGACTCCCCATTCTCCCATGCAGCCTCTCCTCGGATTGGGTGGGAGGAGGAGGCGGGGTCATCAAGGACGTCCAGAGCTGTGCTCGTAAAAAAGGAGGAGAGTGATCAGTAGACCAGCCCCTCCTGCCCAAAGCTGTACTCAAGTCAGCACTTTATCCCGGATGCTGCTGAGGGTGGGGGTGTGAGTGGGTGCGGGGTGCTTAGCGGGGGCCGTTTGTCATAACACTCATCAATAAGTGTCGCCACGGTGCCGGGAGCTTAATTAGCCTGCTCGCTCATTAGCATCCTGCCTTGCTCCCTCCGTGAAGGGGCCTGATTATTCTCTGGTTCGGTCCCGGCCAATTACTGGTCCGAAATGGAATGGCATTAATCAGGCTTTAGCGGCGTGGCGGATGGCGGACGGCTGCGCTGGCTAATATGTCACCGTCGGCGGGGCGGCAGCCGGCATTTATGCTGTGAGTCGGGTGCCATGTGGGGCAGGATGCTAGCAGGCTCCTCGTTTTATACTCCTCCTTTATTTCCTTTTTTTTTATAGGGAGTGGGGGGGGATCTAGGGGTAGGGATTAGCAGGCAAAAGAGGAATGGACCTTAGTACATACACACACACACCCCAGAGCACATCCAGGCAGAGGCCACTGCCCCAGAAGCTCCAATCTCCACGTGTGAAGTGACTCTCCCACAATCCAGTGCGGCTCCCGGCTCTGCACAGTGCTGCGCATTTGCTGGATGATTCGCTGCTTAATCTCCCGCCGCCGCGCTGCACTAACACGGCTGTGACACCTGCTCTAATTAA
This sequence comes from Petrocephalus schoutedeni, assembly GCA_026780765.1. Classification (NCBI taxonomy): domain Eukaryota; kingdom Metazoa; phylum Chordata; class Actinopteri; order Osteoglossiformes; family Mormyridae; genus Petrocephalus; species Petrocephalus schoutedeni. Next base: position 20,489,576 of record JAODKL010000040.1, on the reverse strand, counting down.
CTAGCAAACGCGGTGTGTGATTAATGAACACGCCTCCGTGCCGTGGAGCCGCCACGTGCTGGAGCGGGACCGCTCCACCCCGGCGAGTCTCTTGCCTCCTCGCTGACGTGCGGGGACGAGATCCTGCGTGAGGATGGCCCACGCGCAGGCCGGCGAGAGGGCCGCTAAGCTGACGGCGTGGCGCTGCAGTCTTCAGGTCCCACATCTGCACAATAGAACCATGCCGCAATGGATCTGACAGGCAGCGGGTCACGTTGACCAGGTAGTTTGACTGTAACAGAAAATGTATAATTCATGTTTCAAGGAAAGCAACATCTTCCTACTAAGACTGTATCCTGGATGCATTTCCCACTCCAAAACTCCTTCAAAGAGATGCTAAGATTTTTACACAGAAATGGTAAAAAAATCAGAGGGCTATGTGGAACAGAGGGTACAGACCACAAACCAAGCAAGGGTACAGACCTAAAACTAACTGAAGGAACAGTCTACAAACTAAGCATGGGTACAAGCTACAAACCAGGCAGGGACACAGACTGCAAACTAAGTGAGGGTACAGGCCACAAACCAAACAAGGGTATAGGTTCAGGGTGACAGATAATCCATGTCACCCTGGACACGTTGAGCTTTTTCAGGTTTTATAAACTACTTTAAAACTGAAAGCCTCCTGTGATTGACTAAATAGTTCAGTACTTCTTGGGCTTTGATTGGTTTATTTTCTTGATCGAAAGACTCTGAAGCTGTTTCACATTACCATTAGTGACATGCATGATTATAGGAGACTGACCAATCAGCAGACAGCAAGAATTAAGTGAAATCCAGGTCCTTTTGATTGAAATGGTAGTTTACAAATCAAACCAAGCTACCAAAATGAGCAGAGCTTAATCTCTGCTTGACAAGCAAGGCACCCACATAACATAGACACACAATCTTCTCAGTCACACAGAGATTAACTCTAAAAGATGGGAGAGACTCCCATTAGTCTGTAGAATATGTCCTTTTGGATTTTAATATTAATGTACTGTGTACACACATTCATACCCGTCAGATCATGGGATATGAGGTCATACGAATGGTCCAGTTGAGTGTTTGCCGCCCCCTTCTCATCCCCTTGTGATGCTATAATATCCCAACCTCCAGCATTGTCTCTGGATCTAGCCCATTAGGCGACCTTGCTGTCTGGGAAGTCGTTTGGATGGAGGTGGAGCAAGAGGCACAGCAGAGAGGTGCAAGAGGACAGCGTGCTGAGAGCTGGCATGGGGAGCCCTGGCCACTGCCTGTCCCTGTGCATGCTAATTGAATTAGACTGATGGAGCACATTACATCAGTGTTCATATTTCACTCTGTTTTATTAGGCAGACTGACAGGGCGCGAGAAATACTGCGAAAGTCTCTTGGCCCCTGATACCTTAAATCCCCCCCCCTGCACGCCTACTCCGCCTTTTGTTGTTGCGGTTTCACCTGACCGCCCGCTCTGAGCTCTCTGTCCTGTCCTCCCTCTCTGCCGGGGAGCATGGGTATTGGGGGTGGATCTCACACTCCGGCTCCATGGCGTGGGACTGCATCCATCAGCCAAAACCCCCGAAGCAGGCAGCTTAGAGACGACGCACCCAGCAGTGTGAAGCCAGGCTAAGCCGGAGCCAAACCAGGCCAAGCTGAGCCAAGTCAGAGTGAGCCGGGCCAGGCTAAGCCAAGCCAAGCCTATCCAAGCTAGGCAGAGCCCAGGTAAGCCAATCAGGCTAATTATCTGGTATCCCTTTGACTGATTTTCATTAAAGTAACATATAAAGACACAAATCATCACATTTCCCTCTTACAGCGAGCTGATGGAACTACTCCTTTCCCGGCCCTTCGGTATCCATATTCAGTACATTTAGTTCAAAGAAGGCAGCCGAAGCAGACGTCCGGCGGGAGCACGTGAGGGCCCCCCGTGGCGGAGCGGGAGGACAGGAACGTGGGGGGGAGCCCGGGGTCCCGCAGCCGGGGAAGGTCTTGGTGGATGAGGAGGTGTGATGGATCTGCCAGGTGATGATATGTTGGTTCTGCATCTGAAGCCCATTTTTAAACTGCACTGGCGTGGTATCGAGGGACGAGGGGGGGGGGGTGGTTAAGAATAACAGCCGCATGGTATTAACGAAGCACAGTGCTTTTATTAACTATATTAATTAGCGCTTTTCAATTAGGAATGAAATCAATATGGCGGAGTAAGACGGGGGGCCATTTCAGATCCGTCACAGCGAGTCTTTATCTGTCTCACTGCCTCTGTGAAGGGTGACAGAGGAATGCTGGGCGGCATTTTTAATTAGGCCGAGGCAGAGTGCCATCCCGCTCTCCTCTCCGTCTCTTATCCGATTCACTTTTAATCTCATTTGCGATCCCCCCCCACTTTTTGTCTAAACCTTTCTCCTCCTTTCTTTCCCTCCATGTCTCCCTCTCTCATTCGCCCTCCCAGTCCCGCACCCCTGCTAATCAGACAAGCAGTAAAATGGGATTAGAGCTACCCACGGAAATCCCGCATTCGCCGGCGTGCCCTAATTTATTAAGCCTCGCTTTTGTACATCCGCCCCGTCGACACGCGGGGAGGCTCCGGCGAGCCGGCGTGGCGCCGTTACTTCCTCCATATTTCTGTGTTTCCCAGAACCCCCCGGGACCGGCAGAATCCGCCGCTCTTTGAGGACGTAATTATGGTGTCTCCCACAAGGCGAGCGGTGATGGGCAGGCCCCCTTCGCATTTCCGCTTCTCCGGGTCTCACTGCCGCCGCTGTTGTTGTATCTGTCGCTCCTGTCATCATCGTCATGACAACAGCTGTCACCCACGTCGCGCTCCTTCCATCATCCGCGCTGAAGTCGCGAGGTGACCCCCGAGCCGCGCGGCTCCTGTCCTCCCCCAGCACCATGCCTGACTGCTCAGCCAGCGGGCGGGCGCCTTAATCACAGATGTGCATCTCGCCCTCGGCGTGCTCGTGTCATCCCTGCCCCCGAACCATGTCACCGGAGCAAATTAATGGCCGCTCCTCCGTCCCAGCAGTCCCCAAGCCCTTCTCCGCGCGCCGCTCGCCTCCGGCCACGGCAGGCTCTTCGCCAAAGACTGCAGGCGCGGATCTCGCTGTTCGGTGGGCCGGGCGCACGCTGCCGCAGCCGCCGCCGCTCGGCTGACGTGACTCGCGGGGCCCGGGGCTGAAAGTGACACACGGCAGCCTCGCCGTATCGCTGAGGGCGGAGGGGGCTGACGGCCTCCGCGGCGCCCCGGATGGGGCGTCTCCAGCTCCGTCCTCCCGCATTAGTCTCAGCGACAGCTGTTACACCCCATTTCCAGGGAACCGGGAGAGGCAGAGAGAAAGAAAAGAAGTGGAAATTGTCATCGCCGGTGGCTAAAACACGCAGTTGTCCTTTATAACGATCACTGGGGCTCCCATTTAAATGAGCGCTGCTCGTTAATTCTGTATCCCTCCGCTCCTATTTTTTTGTTCTATTCTGGTGTTTTATTTTCCTTCGGACCTAAAGAAGCTCCTTTCCGTTGGTGATACCAGAGGTCTGTCCCCAGGGTAGGTGGTGTTGGGGGGCTGTGGAGGGGGAGCAGCTGGAGGTGTAGCAGGTGCACTAAAGGCTACAGCAAACCAGGCCCAGCCAAGGTGGACATGGGCAGAAAAGAGGCCAGTTGCCACTTTGACCCTAACTCTCTCTCTCTCTCTCCCTCTCTCCCTCTCTCCCTCTCTCTCTGTTGCTGAAATCACCCTGTGAGGTCCTCTTGGGATGATAGAGATTGCTTACGCATGAGGTAACCCGCCTGACCGATGCTCCTGCGCTCGGTTAATGGCTCCGGCCACATTGGGCTCGGCGTCAGCAATGACGGGGTGCGGCATTTCCGCGTGTCTGCCTGCGGCCCCTTCAGGCCCCACTCTCCCAGGGTCTGGGCTACAGTGGAGGCGGGGCTTAATTTCGGCCTAATTCATCAGGCCACATCGCCGCCCTGAGGACCCATTAGCAGTACACACTGACACTGTGCTCCCTGGCTGCTGTCGTAATTTATTGTCTTATTACAGCACCGAAGCAGCATCAATTAATTACCCATTAAAGTGTTCCTGTCACCAAGATTAATGGGGAGTGAGGGCGGAGCAGTCGGGGGGGTGGGG
>JAODKL010000040.1:20459731-20469920 GCA_026780765.1 Petrocephalus schoutedeni | reverse complement strand
GAGTAAAACCGAGAGGGACGCGGCCAACTAGATGCTGGTCTGCCGAACCGCCCCCCCCCCACCCCACCCTGGCTTACCTCCTCTGTTTTTCCTGGATTTCTTGCCCCTGACTTCAACCTAGAGGCCTCTGAATGACCTCGCAGAGTACAGGATCTGCACTCGCACTAAAACAACAAACACATGCTAAGGGATGTTTGCTCGCCCCCCTGACCCCGCCCCCCAGCCCCTTATCACCTGCATAACTGTGGCCACGCTGTCCTGATCTGGCCTAAACCAGCCGCCTGCAGTCAATTTATGCACTTAATTAATCTCAGCATTCTTCATAATTGAGCTGAGCTGATAGCAGTTTGTTGTGCACACTTTGTAATTATTTGGTTTGATGTCACGACCGTGTGTTGTGCTAGTACTTAGTGCTTGATTGATCAGTGCTCATCCGTTCTTTAGGAATCAAATTCATGAAAATCGTCTCCTTCAAGAAATTTGAAAGTAAACAGGCTTGTAAGGAGTAACTTGGATAAGCAGAGCAGATCAAAGGTGATCAGCACTGGTGGGTGATCACAGGTCTGCAACCTATCCTGAGCAAGATTATCATGTCAAGAGTCTGACTAGATCGAACCGGTCAGTGACATAGAAAATCACTCAACATGGTGGGTTTCCTCTTCCGTTAGCCGGTCAAATGGAGTGGTTCTGCTTACGAAGGATTTCTCCCTCAGATCCATTTAGGCAGAGTTAAGCTTGCTGCTGTGGGAAACCTGCTAACAAGCAACAGCCAGATTTCAACCCTCAGCGAAGGAAGCGGCTAACTGATGCGTGTTTACAGGCCGGGCGCAGACACTGGAGTGTGGCTTCTCCTCACAGCCACTTTATGGTACGGGAGCAGGAACATGCGAAGTACAGCTGGAAGCTCACCTGGAGGGCCGACTCACCTGAAAACCCGGTTTGGCCCCTGCTGGGAGGCCACTTTCAATCCTACTGAGTCCTAGAGTGAGCTTTAGCCCCAGGGCACGGTTCTGCCGGTGGGAACATTCCTGCTTCATGCTAGTTGCTGAGCACCATTCCCACTGAGACCGGAAGGAACAATCCTGTAGGTTACAGGTCAGCTTGAGGAGTGGTGGCGTGGGCAGGGAACCTGTTATTTTACAAGAACATAAAGGGGAACCGCGAACGTCATACAGACACACAAGCGTGCACACTCTCACACGCACAGACACACATGTGTGCACACTCTCACACGCACAGACACACATCCGTTCACGCTGTAGACACGGCACACAGACACACACGTGTTCCCTGTCAATATGGCACACACATGCACCCTGTGAACATGGCAGACACACGCATAGACACACACGCATGCACACTGTATATATGACACAGAAACACACACGTGCACACTGTCGACATGGCACACATACACAGACCCACACGTGCACCATGTCCACACGTCACACATGCACAGACATATATGCATACACACTGTCAACATGCTGCACACAAACAGACACATGGACAGTCGACACGCCGCACAAACACAGACACACATATACACACTGTCGACACGGCACACACACACAGGCACACTGCCGACACACACAGACACTGTGAACATCAGCAACAAAGGGCTGTTGACATCACTGTCACCCAGTCTCATTTCCTGGAGGAGATGAGATTAAACTGAGCCTCGGCGGTAAATACATCACGCAGACGTCAACGTGGCGGCTACAGCCACTGACAGTAAACATGTTTACTGTTAAGTTCTGTCCTTGTTTTGTTTTCCGTTTAGTTCTGCATCAGAAGTTAGCATTTTGAATTCCTTGGGTGAGGAGAGGAGTAGTCAGCGACGGATGGAAAAGCCTGGTATGGTGGGGGCTCCCGCTTTGCTGGGAAAGTGTTTTCATCTCTGATACATGTTTGGAGACTGAGGACGCATATCGACACACACGCGGCATGGGTAGGAGTTTGGGGTGCACAGGGGGACCCAGTGGTCCAGATCTCCAGGGAGATGGTCATGAGTGCATATTCTCTGCTTGGCCCCGAGTCATGTTTTCACTTCAAAACACAGTAGTGCATTATGGGTGCGAAAACATGAGAAGGAGAGAGAAGGGAAAACCAACGGGCGCGGAAGCCCGGTCCAAGCTCTACATGTGACTTTGACATTCCCTTTAACCACTAATGATGTAAGAGGAGCCCCACTGCTGCGAGCGATACTGTCACCCCGAGTTTGCCGAGCTGACCGTGATGAGATGGCCTTTGGCCAAGGCCCAGGGCGCCCCTGACTGCAGCGAGTGCGGATCGGGCCCAGCACTCGTCTGCGCGCGGCTCTGCTCCATTACACCCCCGAGCCACTGCTCCACGCCCTAACATGGAGGCCGAGCTGGTAGAATTATCCGTACTGCCGGTTAGGGAAACAGTGCTACAGTACGGCTCAGATTCAGGCAACCACCACACCAGTCAAAAGTATATATATATGTATGTATTTATATGCAGTATATATGTATGTATTTTCTACATTTTAGAATAATTATTATAATTAGAAAATAACATTATGCACCAACCAAAACAAAAATATGTACATTTGTTGGGGGGGCAGCTCTGTGGGTTTAGTCTCAGAAGGCTGTTGGTTCAAATCCCTGGGTGGGCAGAGTGATCCCGCCATTGAGCCCCTGAGAGTGGCCCTTAACCCCCGGTGCTCCAGTGACTGGCTGACCCTACTGTCTCTTCTATGCCAGTGCCATGAGGTGGCCTTCTGGGATGCTTTTTCAACCATCCTGAAGGAGGTCCCACATATACGGTGAGCTCTCGTTGGCTGCTTTTCCTTCACTCCCTGGTCAAACACCTCCAAAAGTGTTTCTGCTGTGACTCAGCCAGGTGGCCAGATCGTGTGATGCAACACTCTATTACTCTGTTTTGTATGGGGTTTGATGCATGCAAAATTTTGACTGGTACTGTACATAAGCATGCAGGGACTGAGGACAGTGCTACAGTTTATGAGCACAGTCGGGGGTGATACAGCACACAGCATAAAACCGTGAAGTGGGACACTACAGGATGAGCCTTGCTGTAAGTGCATGGGCAGCCAGCCATGAGCTTTCGCCTTGTGATGTTTTGCTCTGAATAACAGGCTGCCTGTCACACGAAGCACTTCTGTTGGACCATGAGTTAAACTGAAAACAGATCGGGTCACTGCCTCGGGCCTCTCATGGTCCCCTAGACACCCCAGGCTGAGACAGGCCATCAGAACGAATCTGGGTCCAGGGCAGCCAACATGTGTCCCTTGAGGCTTCTGCCTCTTCTTTTGTGCTCAGAACAGAAGATGGTGTATGTCTAACAGTGGTGTGAGGTCACCCAGATCACTGCCTGACCCCCCAAGTTATAAGAACTGGCCCCTATTTGATGGTAGAGCAGGTAATGAGTGGCTCCTTCTAAGCCCATTGTCATGCTCAGTTGGAGCGGGTCCCCGGCATTCGCGGATGTGATGCACAGTCCGCCGTCATTAGCATGATTCTCCTGCTAGAGAGCATTTGGGGCCGAACGGCACCGATTCCGATCAGATTTTCATGTTTACAGCTTGTCTTGAGTTTTTATCCTGAAGCGTCTCTTCGCTTTTTTGCGGCCAAATCCTGACAAACAGGGAGTAACTAGAAGACAGAAGTAAGGATGGGGAGAAAAATGGAGCCAGGATCAAAGTTAATCCTGCAGCAATGTCAAGCATCTGGTCACCGCAGCTGCAGGATTGTAAGAAGTGGCTTAAAGGGGAGAGGTTGGGGGTGTGGCCAGGCACAGGTCATCAAATGGGGGAGGAAAGCACTCATGGGAGTTTTACTTACAAAAACATGCTCTGAAGGCAGAATGAAAAATTATTGTTTCAGAGAGATAACCAGTCAGGTCAGATGGCAGACCAACCAATCAAATGTCTTCGTCCTGCTTGGACCCGCCTCCTCTACAATCTGATTGGTTATTTCACAAAACAATTTTGCCCTTAGAACATGTTTGTGTAAGTAAAGCTCCCATGAGCGAGGAAGCAAGGCTGCAGACTTGGAGCATGAGAGAGGCACAATCTCAAAATGAGCCTAAAACGTTGTTACCATGAACTGGGGTGGCGTGTGACTCATTGGGTTAGGAATCTGTGCCCATGATTGGAAGGTTGCCAGTTCCCACGGCTGGCAAAGTCATTTTAGTGTTGGGCCACTGTACAAGGCCCTTAATTCTAATTGCTCCAGGGACCGGCTGACCCTCATCTCCCAATTCTGCATCACTTTGGATAAAAGCATCTGTTAAATAAATTAAATGTAATGAACCATGAGCCAGTAAGGTCCATCCAAAACTCTCAGAAGTGTTTAGCTGATTTTGATGCTATTATTACCATTATTGTGCTAATATTAGCTTAGAACATTAACCCAAAGCATCATCAGCTGGCATCTTGGTGGGTTAGCATTAGCCATGAGATGAACTCAGCTTTTCACCATGTTCTCATTGATGGGATGTGTGCAGAAACAGCCCAAGGGGAGGGTCCACCCATAAAACAGGCCAGCAGCTCAATAATAGCGTGTGGCCTCCTTTTATTGCGAGTTTATCCAGTGTATTATGGTACCATTCGGAGCAGTAATTCCCATCTCATAGTGCAGCGTTTCTTTTCTGGCGGAATGGGATTTTCAAGGATATTGTCCTAATTGACGTGGCAGATGCTGTCAACAGGTGGTATAAGGAGGAGGACTAGGGAGTCACCACCTCTCTGTGGGCCATCCGGTCGTCAGGCCTCAGGCCTACAAAAGTGCTTCTTGAACTGAATTAGCGACATCCCCTTACAGAATAATGGAATGAGGCCAGATCCTTAAAGAACAATTCCAGACCCTTGTTGACTCAAGGCTGCGTGGTATCCATGGTGCCTTGGCTGCACGCGCTGGCCTGGCGGCGTGCTGAACGATGCTGGTTGACTGCCTGAAGAAAAGACAGAAAGAGGAGAAGGACAGAGCCGGAGGGAAAGGGAGCTGTCAGGGATTTAATGAGTTGGCCAACCTCTTGATGCACTTTCGAACATGGCTGAAGAACGGCCTTAATGTCCGGACTCCGCCGACTTTTCACTTTCGTCCCGTTTTGCGGACTAATTTCTGGAGGAGTCCCAGGTTCCCCTCGGCGCCCCCTCTCTGTCCCGCGCTTCAGTCTCGCTCTCACTTCCTGCTCTCCGCCCCCTCAATTGCTCGATCCACCTTTCCCTCTATCGACGCCCTACCGATAGCGAGGACCTTCTCCGTGACAGACGTAAGGGTCAGTGGCGTCATCCTGCTGCTGCCGAGACCTCAGGCCTCCCGACTTTGAGGGACGCACTGGGGCACCCTGAGTGAGGGGGTTGGCAGACAGTCTCCCTCTGCCCCATATTTAATCAGCAGGCAGTTCACTTCCCTCTCTCTCTCTCTCTCTCTCTCTCTCTCTCTCAACTGGTGATGGCTCATTTGAAAACGTGGCCCTGGGCTCCTTTTCTCCATTCCTCTGCCAAATACAATAACTCTTCTCTTTCTTTAGCCTGCTTCGTTTTATGATTTTGCTATTTTTCAATGTCAGTCTGAGCCTTTTGAAGAATTTTTATTGAATTTCCTGCTGGACGAGCCTTTCAGGGTGCTCTTCTTTGCCTCTTCCCACTGCCTCTCTCCTCGCCTTCTCTCACGCTCACTTTCTTGGGCCCGTGTCACTCGATCTTTACCCCCTCTCACTTCTTTTCTGTCAAACCTGCCTGCTTCCTTCTGACTTTTTGATTGGATTTTCATCCTCTCTTTCTCTCCTATCCGCAGCCCTCCCATCCATCCTCTTACTTTGAGAGGACCGGGCACGATGCAACGCGGAGCCACCTGAACAGAGCTGTCAGCTCCACACCGGGACCTGGAAAGTTCTCGGGCTACCTAGAGTCTGTCATGTAGAGGAAGTTCAATACGTATTTAGTTTCCTCGGACTGTTACCATGTCACAGCCCCTAACACGCGACTCCATGTGTGTAGCATGCGTGACAGTGGTCTATGTCAGTGTTTCTCAAGCTGGAAGTGGAACGGAGCAAACATGTGCACTGGATGGGGGTCCCCGAGGATTGGGTTGAGGAACACTGCTCTACGTTGTGTAGTTCGCCCTGCCTGCCACAGCACAGCGGTGAGTCCTACACTGGTCCAGCTGTAACAAATGCAGATTTGTGTGGGTCTGATCTGCTTCCCACAGAAACTCCTCCCGCTAGCCTTGGCTCACATTAGCGATGACCAGGAAACTTGTTTTTCCCTCCTACATGTGTTAGCAATCCTGCACCGAGAGGCATAACTCAAACGCAGCATTATCCTGAGTCTTGTTAAAGCCTAAAGCAGCTCGGGCACGGCCACGGGACGGAGAGAGCGCATGGAAATGTGCTCCCTCTCTCCCTTTTTTTTCCTGCCTTTTGATTGCCTGCGCTTGGCAGACGCCACTGCTCCTTGAGGTTCCGTGAGTATGAGAGCAGAGCGGGACTCTGACCTAATCATATTACGACTATTATAGCATATGTCAAGCATTCATTTTCAATTGCAGCTACTCTGCTTTGATATTTAATCATTTTCTTGTTGCTGTTTTGGTGTAAGTTAGACGGTGGCTTAGCGTGGGTGCTTGTTTGCGAAAAGTGTGGTTGACTGTGGATCACGTGTTTAAAGTTAGCGTCTGGCGGCGTGAGGAGGGAAGGCCAGCCTGTCTTCATACACATACAGCACATAATGAGGATGGTAAACAGAGGCATAGTAGCTTTTGTCTATTCTGATCTCAAAACGCCCATGGAGGCACCCCTGCCTTTCCATTTGGCTGGGGGAATGTGACAGACGATGACGTCACCAATGACATCATCAAGAGTTCAGCCCTGTTTGTGTGAAGAGGATGGGCAGCATAATGGATGTGCAGGCCATACATTAATGCATGACACCCCATGGAAACCAGATAAATCTCTGTCAGAATGCTGCCCCAGAAAATGGCGGCCAGTAATGATTACTTGGCCAGGAGCAGCGCGAAGTCCAGGCAGAGGGGTAATATATGGAGCATTTTTTACATCAAATAGGGACCATAATTCATCGTCAAGCTTTCATGGATGGTCCAGCTCATGCTAATAGGTTAAATGTGCCTCAGTGGATGTTTAAGATCTACATCTGGTTATGTAGTCCTAAAGTGAAATCAGCCTAAGCGTACTGTACCAACAGGTATATATAACATCAGGGTAGCTGTGGACAGAGATGGGGGTATTTCAATTAAATGTATTTATAATGCATTTTAAATTACTTTTACTTATTTTGTAATTTGTATTTTGCAAGACAGAAAAAAAAAAAAAAAATACTTTGAGAAGTTGTATTTTTGTATTTTACAAACTTCATGTAATATGTCATTTATTTACTTAGAACTGCTATTGGCATTCTAGTTCATTCCAACAGGCATGCTCAGGCAGTGGCATCTTGGTTTGTTATATATGGAAGCCTTCATTAGTGATGAATCAGGCTAGCTAGTTTTGTTCATGCAGCATTTGAACTCACATTGTTGCTAATGTAACGAAGCTCATTTTTAAATTTCACAATTAATGCAATAAGACATGAAAATCGCAAAATTACTATTCTGTTTAAAGTTAGGGCAAGCTGTATTTTTTATAATTACTACACATTACTAGGGCTGTAATGGTACAAATATTTGTAATAGTGTAACTAGTAATTGGTATATGTAACATCAGGATGGCTATGGGGAGTGTATAAACTGTACTATCGGGTATATGTGGACTGAATTGTTTTTAGTGTCATGGCGTGTTGGGTCACTCAATGCTCAATTTCGAAATAAAATGGATTCGTAACGTTGAACCACCCCTACACTAAAGTCAGACAAAATGGACACATCAGTGAGAGATAATAAAACAGTTACCCAGAAACATTTATAATTTGAAAAAAATTCATTCCGGCCAGGACAAAAGTAATGATAATTATTTCAGCTTCACTGAGCATTAGGGCTATTATCATTACTCATTTCATAACACTATTAAGTTGCTCTTTCTTCCACATGAATTCTTTACGAGCCGTAAGTTGCACGGAACATAAAGATCTTGAAAGCTCAGAGGAGGGGAGTACAGAGACACGGCGTCCCGTTTGGTCTCTTAGCGTTTTTATCTCCTGACACAAAGGCCCTAGCCGCGGCATAATGGAACGCAGAGCCGGTGACATCACTCCGCAAGCTGGCGTTTAACTCCGCCTGGGGATTCCCGGGGTTACACTGACATGGGCCCAAGGTGCCTCTCCCCCCAGACATGATCTCCCGCAAAGATGAGTCGACGTGGCTAGGGAGGCCTACCGCTTTAGCAGGACGGACAGAGGAGAAACAAGCGTATATTTACAGCAGGGAAGTGTACGCAGATGTCTGTCACTGTCCAAGGCCTTTTCCCCAAACCTCATGCAAGCTGGAAACTCCGAGCAGCTGTCCATTCCAAAGGCTCGTCTTGTGGCCAAAGTCTCAGGTCTTTCCTCCACAACATGGCCATTAGTTTCTGATTGATTAGTTACTTTTTAAAAAGTTCCTCAAAGCTCATGTGGCGGCTGCTCTGACTGCACATGTGCAGCTGGTCCTTTTTTTTTTTTTAGAAGATTCCGAACGTGGACATACCTCTTTCTGAAGGGGTGGCGTCTCTTTCCAGGACACCCCCCCCCCGGGAGCTGCAATGGAAATGGGAGCATGTGACCTGGGGGAGGTGGGGGGGGGGCATGGTCGGCCTGGGATGGAGAAAACAATGGCAGAGTGTGAGTGGTGGCCCCCCGTCTGCCTGCACGCAGCCCTCTGCCGGCGAGCTGCACAGGTGACTGTATCCCTCAGCTGGCTGTGGGGGTGGCAAAAAGGCGAATGTTATAGAGCGAGGACCAGGAACGGGGCTTCACACTCAGGAGCGTCACAGACACGTGGAGCCAGCACAGTGACGTGTGACGGGATGCCTCCTCCACAGGGGGTGTTCTGCAAATATTACGATGGGCCGCATAAGAGTGGCCAACCTTATCATTGGTTAATGATATGTTTTCAGTTGCTCAATGATTGGGGTGGGGGGCATTCCAGGAGCCAATCAGCTTTCAGCCATTGACGCCCCTGCTCAGTCTGCCTGTTCGCCTGCAGGTTTAGGCCTTCTGTCTCCGGGGATCAGGCTGAACATTTCACCCGTGCCTCTTTCTTTTAGCTCCTTGACAGAACACCAGCAGCATAACGCCTACAGGAAGCTGTAATTAAGTGGCAGAACACCAGGCCCATGAATCAGATACGAGGCTCATCGCTCAAAGGATTAAAGAGATCCAGCCTCATTACACGCTGTTCTGGGTACAGGATTAAGCCCAGTTGTGTTACTTGGGCTCCTATCAAGTTCGGGCACAGACTTGAGTGCAGCTTTACAGCAGGCAAACCTCCACAGAAAATAATGCTTATGTTATTATACTGACATCACACATTACACGGTGGGGGCCGTGATGGGTAATTGCATCTGAGGGTCCCAGTACCTCTAAGGAGTCCTTAGGGATACCAGCCCATGTCAGCTGGACTCACAGGATTAAGGGGACAGACAGTATGCAGTATGCAGAATCGAACCTACAACCATTATGGTGAGGCCATCACGTCCCATTTTTCAATATGGTGGTTTAATTAAAAAAATTAACAAATCTGGGCCAGACTAAGTATGAGTCTATCACCACACATACAAACCAATACCAAACCCTGCTGGTGACAGCACCGTGATTCTCTGCTATGAATCACTTAAAGCAGACATAGCAAGAAACAGACACCATAGGGAAGTATTTCCCAATCCGGTCCCAGGGGATCCACAGATGGTCCACAAAAACGTGGATTGTTCTTGAGGACCAGATTGGGAAACACCGCCCTAAACTAACCATGTCTGGATTGATGGAGGACAGGGATGATCTTCAGGGTTCGCTCCTGTAGGCCCAGGGTGCCGCCGCATCCCTCCAAAGCTAACATCTTGTCGTTAGGAGAGCGGCCCCGAGCGGGTTTAATTTTTTACGAGGGCTGGAGTCCAGCCCACATGTTCTGGAGTTCCTGCATCCTTGTAGAGGTGCATTGGCACCGACAGCCACATTAAAACGTCAAATTAAAACGTCGCGGCTGCTGACAGGCCAGCCGGCCCCTGTCAGAGCCACTGTACCCCTCCCCCGTTTTCCTACCAACACCCCCCC
>JAODKL010000040.1:20413654-20440284 GCA_026780765.1 Petrocephalus schoutedeni | reverse complement strand
CGAGAGAGAGAGGGAGGGTGAGAGAGGGGGGGAGCGAGAGAGAGAGAGAGAGAATAATGGCTGGACGCCCCGCCCTGCAGGGAGCAGCAGCGACCCTCTCATTACCGATGCCGCTCCTAGGATTGGACGGCGGCTGCTGGCTTTGAAGTTCCCCTTCAGATCTCCGATATTTGAAGTGTTCATGGTAGAGGGGACGTGCGCTGAGAGAGAGTCCGCAGGAGCAAAGGGGACATCCGCGTTTGGGATTTCTTTCGCTTTCCATTTCCTCTCCCGTCTTTCTCCCTTTGCTGCTTTTTGGGTTGATTTTTTTTTCTTTCTCCCCGCTGTCAAACGAGGACGGCGGTGACGGGCGCTTTTCATTACGGGGAAGACGGATTGGGACACGCAACCATGAATTTGTTTTTCTCTTTAGGGTAAAAATACACAGTCGTCTGCCTTGATTCGGCTGGGACCGCGCTAAGAGAGCCCCGGGGATGCTTGGATTATAAAACACGATCTTCCAGGAAGGTTATCGTGCCCGGTTTTATTATGATTCGGTAAATGCATCCTAGATCACACCCTGCCGCTTCGCCCTGCTCCAAATGAACGATCCTCCTGGTCCATCTGAAGGCAGACAGACACCCCAGCGCACCGGCAGCGACGGCGACTGGAGCAGCGGCGTTTGCTCCGCAGTCAAAAGCTCTTCGCCCCCTTTACTGTGTCCCTCGGATCCCGTGCGTCAAGCCAAGCGGCTGCCAGTGCGGATCCTCAAGATGCTGACCGCCCACACCGGCCACTTGCTGCACCCGGAGTATCTCCAGCCCCTGACCTCTGCTCCGGTCAGCATCGAGGTAATAATCCCGGTGCGGTTCCGCCGCTGGTACCCCCGGCCCGTCCCCGTACACCTTCGCTCCTTCGCTGCCTGCAGTAACTTTCCCCATCGAGCAGTTTATTTCCGCCGTTCCGTGGCGGTCCGGGACCACGCAGTCCTTTCCACCGCATTTCTGGGCTTTGCTAGTGTTCATCTACGCACCCATAGCTGTTTTACCAGTTGATTTGTTCATACTACCGACAAAATAATAATTTAAGCGATTGGGTATTGCATTAATCTCCATACAATCCCGCGCACTTTTGCTTACGTTTGCTGTTTTTACCTTCTAAACGCCTTTCCTGTTATACGCCCTATATATACACTACAGAAATAGCCCCCGTCCCCTTTTAGTCATTTTTTTGGCATTATTACATAGAAAGGTTTTCTATCCGCAGAGCGCCCGGGGGGTTTTCTGCGTAAAAGCTGAAGAAAGTTGGGCAGTGAGATCATTATAATGGGTGCATTGAGTGCCGCACCAAAGGGAGGTATTTTGTACCTCTGATCTGTCCCGTGGTATTAATGATCCCCCACCCCCTCAGTTTTTTTTAATTAATATACAGCGCTCTTATTTTGAGACAAATTCCTATGCGCACCCCATGCGTTTATGCTCTGGCGCAGCCCTGTGGGAGGGGGGGCGACTTACACAAGGAAATCCAGAGCAGAAAGGCCAGTTCGCCCTTTCCCTGATTTATGTGCTTCCCGAAAGCGCTGCCAGTAACAGCCTGACGTAATTTAATGCTTGCGAGAACAACTGCGCCTAATGAATACTCTGCAGTTCGCCCGGTGTCCGCGATCGCTGGCTTTTAACCGCTTCCTTCCTCTAGACGTCCTTGGGCGTTGTTAATCAGAAATGGAGCTTGGTGTTTACCGGGGTCATTGAGTAAACAGCCTCCTACTGCCTTCTTTGCAGCTAGATGCCAAGAAGAGCCCCCTGGCCCTGCTGGCCCAGACGTGCTCGCAGATAGGCAAGCCAGACCCACCTCCGGCGTCCAAGCTGAGCTCTCTCACCTCCGGCGGCTTGGGAGACAAGGAGCCAGTCAGCCGTACTTCCGCCCCCAGCCTGAAGGTGGCGGAGCAGCACCAGCCTCTGGACGACAAGTCCAGCTTCAAGCCTTACTCCAAGGTGAGCGGGGAGTGTCGCAAGGACCCTGGGGGCGCCGGAAGCGGCATGGATAAGGGCGGCTTTCGGGTCCCGAGCGGCAGCGGGGCTGGCCCCGTGGGGCCCTTCGCCCCCCACGCCCTCTCGCCGAACAGTCGGGTGGGCTCGCCCTCCCAGCAGTCCCGGGCGCAGACCCCCCCTTCGCAGCAGACGCAGCACCCGCAGGCCCCGCATTTGGATTCCAAGCCGCCGGGGGCAGACCCGGGCAACTCCGAGGGCAGCGGAGGCGTCAAGAAAGAGGCGGAGCCCTGCAAGTCCAGTCTGGAGGGTGCCCAGCTCGCCAACTCCAGCAGCGCCCGCGCCAGCGCCAACCGGAGCAGCGGCAGCTCCGTGGGCAGCCCACACCACGAGGCCAAGGCGGACGGGCACGCCCCGCCGTCTGGCCTGGCTTCCGGACACGTGGCCCCCGTCTCCCCCTTCAAGCCGGGCCATTCTGTCTTCCCTCTGCCGCCCTCCAGTATGGGCTACCACGGCTCCATAGTGGGCGCCTATGCGGGCTACCCCTCTCAGTTTGTGTCTGGGTTGGACCATACCAAGTCCAGCCTGGTGGGAGGGGGGATCGGTGTCCCGGGAAAACACCCCAGCTCTAGCCCTCTCACGGGGGCCTCGCCCCCATCCTTCATGCAAGGCCTGTGCCGAGACCCCTACTGCCTCGCCTACCCCAACGCCTCCCACCTCGGAGGCAGCAGCTGCTCGTCTTGCGTCCACGACCCCTCCGCGCTCAAGTCCCAGGGCTTACACCCCCAAGGCTTTCCCTTGGTTTATCCCAGCCACCCTCTGCATCCCCTGCACCCCAGCTCGCTGTCGTCGAGCGGGACGCCCTCGCTGTCCCACCCCCTCTACAGCTACGGCTTCATGCTCCCCAACGAGCCCCTCCCCCACGCCTGTAACTGGGTGTCGGCAGGCGGCCCGTGCGACAAGCGCTTCGCCACGTCCGACGAGCTGCTGAGCCACCTGCGCACGCACACCGCGCTCCCCGGCATCGACGGCAAGCTGCTCTCTGCCTACCCCTCCTCTGTGTCCTCTGCCAGCTCCTGTCACCTGCACCTGCCCCCGCCGAGCAGTCCCGGCTCTCTCCCTGGCTCCTTCTCGCTGCGAGCCCCCCCCAGCCTGGGCCTATCCCGCTACCACCCATACAGCAAGGCCCACCTGCCCGCGGCCGCCTCGCTGCCCATGCACTCGCTGCCGGCCGCTGCGGCCCCTTATTACTCCCCCTACGCCCTCTACAGCCAGAGACTGGGCTCTGCGTCCGCCCTGGGCTATCAGTGATACGTGACGGACTGGCTACGCGACTCTGAGCACCCCAGGACCCGCGTCTGCCAGCTGCGCTAGGGCGCCCCCCGGTGTTCCCGGCAAGGAAATGGACGCATGCGGGCCTGACTCCAGGCGTGTGAGATTAGCTTTCTGTTTTTTTTTTTTTTTTTAAAGTATATTTATTTTTTACTCAGCGCTTGGATTTTAAGGTGGGAGATTTATTATCCAAAACAATTCTCAAATTCAAATGATGTTGATGGTTATAATAGATATTATAATTACACCATTTTATAAATAAAGTCTGACGGTATGCAGATTTGAACCCGAGCTCTGGTTCCTTGAATCCCATTCTTTCTTTCCACTTAACCGCCCCCTTCTGATTTTTTGTTTGTTTTATGTTGTTCCTGCGATACAGGCAGTGTGCATGACCTCGCTAATGTCACACGCTCACCTCCGGGTTCTTAAAAATGCCATTTATTTTTGATTTGTACAGGACAATATAGGGGGAAAAAAAAGATGTAATATTTTTTGTAACTGTAATGAAGAGAAGTCCGGGTCGACTCGTGGGGGGGGGGGCGGGGGGAGTCAGCCAGACGCTGACGCGGTTGCTAATGAAGCTGTCCTTTTGCTGGGGAAGGTCTTATTTTGTTTAATAAATGATTCCTGATTATATTTAAATGGTGTTGTTTGGATTTTGTTCCCGGGGTTCTGTTACATGTAGAGAGTGATGCACGTGCCCCAGGCACATGTGACATGACTGATTTGGGTCTAGGAGCTCTCGTAGTGATGTGGGCAGGCCGGTGGAGCAGGAGTGGGCCCATCATTATTCCGCCGGCCTGTCTCGCTGTCCCCGGTCCCTGCAGCTGAGCTCAGTCTGAATGCCGCTCAGAAGGTGAGCGCTTACGTGCGCAGACACTTCTGGCTCCTTCTTAGCCCCCCCCCCCGCGGCCCCCTCACAGCGGACTTGGATGGGGGTGTTCGCCAGCCATGTGCAGGGCTGCGGCTGCTGCTCTTTAGCGCCTCTCTTGGTGGGGGTGGGGGTTGACCCTGGACCCATGTCAGCCTTTGTCAAAGGGACAGAGGTATCTGGCCCTTTCCTGCGGCCCCCGCGTGCCCCAGCTCCCTTTTCCGTCCGTTTCGCAGAGGAAATGCTGTCCTAATTACTAACGCCTGTTTGTTTCTGCCTCCTGCCAAAACGCTGCCTCAGCACCGGGATCCTTCTGCTGCGGGGAAAGACAGGCCGGCTGGGTTCGGGTTTTAACGACAGCCGCGGGGACCCGAGGCCCATCTTGGCTTGGCTGGGCTCCTCGCCAATCCGCCTGCAGAGGCACGGCGCAACGGCCCCTACCAGAGGGAGACTTATGCCATTTCTGCTGCCCGACTAGCGCGCTGCTCAGGAATGGACTCGCTCAGGCTTACCGTGGTCATTTGACCAGCCCTGATCAATAACATGACTTCATTAAATCCGCTGCTTGACATTCGCTGCTTGTGTGGGGAACGTGTGCGGCTGGGCTGTAATGTGGACCCTGTAATGCGCCCCCCCCCCCCCGGCCAAACACCACTCCAGACAAATTAGCCCAAAAGCAGGTGTAAGCTGACAGAGTCCTTAACGAGCCACAACATCCTCTGCAGCTGCGGTCGGCCCTGGCCAGGACTAAGCGGGACACGGCCGGAAGGGTCACGCTGCCCAGCTCAGTGATCCAGGTGGGTAATTGGGGAGTCAGGAGCAGTGGCGTGGGTGGAGAGGGCTGGTGGGGCAGAATTCGCACTAAATCAGATACCAAGTTCAGGGATTTTATCCAGAATATCAGTGTTCATACGTCTAAAAGTAAATCACGCCTCCTTTCCAGTTTTAAGGGTAAGTTTCCCTGCCTTGTGTATTTCATTTTCCTAAATGCCTCAATGTCGTTTCCAAAATAAAATTTTCTTTTCAGCAAAATCAGAGTTTATATCACTAATCGCTCGCAACCCCCTCCGACAGAGCAGCAGCTCACTGCGTCTTCCTTCTAATGGCTTCTCAGGAATGTTTTTTGAGAATAACTGGGTTTTGTCACCATCTACAGGTCATGAGTGGAAGTACATCTGGGAAACTGCGTGGGGGCGGGAGGGGGGGTGAGCGTAGTTTTGTTTCTTGTCGCATCACCTGTGAAAGGTCCCGCCACATTGCCAGGATACGCGGCTGCAAGATGGATGGACGGTGGAAGTCAAAGGAACTGCGACTTCCTGGTTGGTTCTTCTGACTAGTGTATAGGAAGGAGCTTGGAAGGAGCAGTGACGTAGGAGTGCTCCCGCAGCCCGTCACCCGTGGCCCGTCACCCCGTTAATCTCACCGCCGCTCTCTCCTGCTGGTCAGCGGACCAGCTGTGTGCAGTCGCCTCCTCTCCTCGGCCCAGGGGCTCGGGGGGGTTGTGGTGGGGAGGGGGGATAGCATGGCAGGGTCCTCTCCGGCCCCAGCCATCGCTGCCCAGCACATGCCCGGCAGCGCAGCACCCAGCCGCCCGAGTGCCTGACAGCCCCAGTAATTAGCCATGACAGGATGCAGAGCCGCCTCTCACTTACACGCCGAGTGCCTACTTCCTCACCGCGTCAGACAGCCGGGGGGAGGCGCACGCACACGCACATTCTCCGTGGTTTCTACCGCTGCTCACACTTAGGCGTCAGATATCAGTGGATGACTCCGCCTCCCGCTCCTTCACCCTGTCCTGCAGTTCACCGTGTTTGCACGTTCACTAATTCGCTAATGGTACAACATCATGGGCCCGTCTAAGTGATGAGCCTTTGGTGAGTGATGAATCTCTAATGGGTGCAACACTGATTTATCACATTTTCTTGTGCTACTGATGTCTTTATGCAAATCACTATATAATAAGCAGGGATGGCATTTGGCTCAGCCACTATACTGTACATGGAAGGCTGCTGGTCCAGATCGCAGACGTGCCAGAGTGATTTCGCTGTAGGGTCCTTCAGCAAGGTCATTAACCTCTAACTGCTCCAGGGTCTCACCCTGCTTTTGCAAAAACAACGTATGTTGCTTCGGATAAAAGCACATGCTTAATAGAATTTAATCTCTTTGTTCTGTTGGGTGTTTTCCTGACATCTAACTAGCTATTTTAATTTCTTGCGTCCATCCCTGCTCCCACTAAGGACCCTGACGGTCATGTGACCAGGCTGGTATGAGGTGGAGTGTGACATTACCACACAGCCTCTATGTGTATACACACACGCGCACACACACACCTGCAGCAATGAGCGCCCTCCTCCACCTGCTTCCCCCCCGACAGATCACCTCCAGCTCTCCCTGTCGAGTCACATGACTCTCCTGATGTGCAGACAGACACCCATGCCCCCGCTGAGCAGAGCACAAAGAGTCCGTTGTAATTACCGCACACCACTAATACTGGTGCCATGGGCCCAGCTGGGCTCCATTAGCCGGCACGCTGGGGACACCGCAGGGATGTCAGCTGTCCTGCGTCACACGCACCGCGCTCATGGAAAAACGTGCCTTGGCACCGGGAAGGCGGCAGCGGATCCTCACGCCGCCTGTGCCCCGCTCTGACGGCCTGTGACGGCCCCCCCCCTCCCGCCCAGAGTGCGTCCTGTCCTCTGTTTGAGCCCTCAGCCTCTCCCTCTCGCTGCAGATGCTGACCGAGCCCGGCTCCATTCATCACCTCACCTCTCCAGAAGATTGATCGTCTCCTTGCTTGTGAAAAGACCGCCGTGATTTAATCGCTTGCCTGAGCACACGCCACAGGAAGACTGAGGCGCCGGGGATTGTGGGTACAGGGCAGCTGCTGACCGAGGCATTCACTGAATCCAAACTTCATATCTACTGCACTGCAAACAGTGACCTTCACATTTCATTACAAGGTCACACCAAAAGCTATACGCTCATATGGTTATGCTATGATAGGGCGGGGTTATCTAATGATACTTTGCTAAGTCATAGAACTTTTGGAGCGAAAATGGGTCCCTGTCTTCTTAAACATCTTTTAATATATTTTGGGATATCCTTGTTTTATGCGGAAAGCACAGACGTATACATCTGTAACATAGCCTCTGCCGGCGTGGTAACTGTTTCATTAATAGCAATCAGGCTGTGGTGCGTGTTTACAGCCAGCGTTCTGACAGCATGTGGGGCGGTGGGGGGGGGGGCACACAATTAAACTGCACTAAGGAGTGCTGTTGATTGGCCGTAAATCCCCTGACGTCCTGACAGCGAGGCTTGTAGACACCCTACCGACTCTCTGCGTTAATTATAGGTTATTTGTGATAAACATAATCACACGATTTAATGCACATTAAAAGGAGACAGCTTCCCCACCTCCGTGTAACATTGACGTGATCGTGCCCCGCTTTCCGGCACCTTCCCCGATCCTGCAAGGCAGGGCTGTGTTCGCCCCGATGAGCAGCGCTCAGCCGCGGGCCCCGGGACACTCCCTCCACCCCGGCGGGGATGACGGCCGGCCTAGACCACCTCACCACTTCCCTCCACAGGGCTTTCTGGGTGGCAGTCTGCGATGAGACTGCCCACACGCTGCACGCATGCAGCCCCTTTGAGCTGAGAAGGGCAGTTATTCGAAGAGAGAAAATAACAAAGAATAAAAAAAATAAACTTTTCTTGAGGAAAAATCTCCCCCCTCTCCGGTGCTGAGCATTAAGCCAAGCCAGGTGTTTTGCAAAGTTGTCAATCTATAATGGGAGTAGTATAATCTATAGTAGGCTAGAGCAGTTGTTTTTCAACACTGAGATGCCACAAAGTGCTCCCTTTGCCCCAATGAATGCAGTTGTCATGCACCGTGGAGCTGCTCCCTCTCGCCCCTACACCAAGGTAAAGAGCACTGTGCTGTTGTTGTATGCCTCCATCTTTTCTCTGCAGCGCTGTAACCTCGCTGGGGAGAGGGAGGGGAGAGACGGGGGAGAGCCAGGCCGCCGTACAACAGAGCTGATTATCCAAATACAGTCATTAAAGGGGAAATGTGTTTTTCAAACTGTCAAGATGATTAATGGCTGAGAGAAAATCTGCACAAATGCTCTTGTTTAGTCTAACTGGCAGACGTGATTTTGCCCATAGATTTATGGCAGGGCTGTGTGAGGCCACAGTGAGTTTAGGGGAGAGCGGGGACTGGTTTAGGGAGGGGGGGACGGAGCACAGAAGTTAGACATTCAGCAGAATCCAGCAGATTGGCTCGTACATATTTTTACATTAAAAAAACTGATGGTGGACCTAGAAAAAGTTTGTGCTCTTATGTACTTTCAGCGAGCACAGAACAAAGCGTGATACATCATGCAGCGGCACGCTCGTAATTAGGCAGAGCTGTTCCCAAGCAGGAGCCTTACTGGACAGTTTGTGCGGCTAATTAGCAGAAGTGTCCCTAGGAGTTTATATAAATTCCTGTTCATTTAATGCTGAATTTAACGACACTCCTACACAGTGCTTGTCTCCCACTGATACACTCTGATTTAAAAAGAATCCCGTAATGCTTTCATTCTACTGCATCACATATACCTTCATAATGCATTATAATGCATTCGAAAAGTATTATTAACACAGCAATATGTTTATAAAAAGGCATAATGCATTATAGCATCATGTTTAGTATGCATTATGAATGCTCTGTGAAGGTCTCATCTATAATGCACTCTGACCACCTTCATAATGCAGCACAAAGCATCCTTAATTCTTATACTGACCATTATAATGCACTATGAAGGTATTTATAGTGCACACTACAGATGAGAAACATGGCTACAAAGTGTTATGCCTTTTTATAAATTGTTATAATATATAATTATGTTTATAATACTTTATGGATGTTACAATGAACTATAAGCACAGTTATTAGGCTTTATGAATATGGGCTTCATAGAAAGTGCTACCAAGTCTCCATTCGTGTTTTTTGTCCCTGCATGAAATGATCATTGTCATTTGCACAGGAACATTGGAATGCATCTTTGCACACATCCCATACACATCCCATCACGCACATTTGTATAGGGTTGAGAGTGTTGCTAAGGGGAAACGGGGTTAGCCTGCATCCTTGGAGCATTTCAGGTGTTCAGGGGACTTACTCAAGGACCCAAAGTTCATGTGACTATTCTGCCGAGGACTGGATTCAAATTGGCCTCCATCCGATCACAGGTATAGAGGCCTGACCTTCTGAGCCATATACCGTCTCCAATGTGTTTGCCTCCATGTGTTTGTCCAAGAAATTTAAGCCCTCGTCAGGTACAGATAAGGCTTCTGGATCAAAATATCTGCAAAATTTCTGAAGCCTTGTGACGGAGAAGCCATCAGCTAAGCTGAGCACTTGGAGAAAACTGTCAGGTTAGGCGTGAACCAGCAAGTGACTCACCTAAGGCCTTGATTCATTAAAACAAGTAAAAATAGAAAACAGAAAAACAGGAAAACAGGACGCAAGGCTGGGACCTAGATAGTGGTGACATCCCTGCTATTTGCAGCTGCCTGTTTGACCTCTTGTGAGCAGGACATCCAATCCACCAGAGGGAGCTAGAGTTAGCAGTCTTAGAGGAGGGGTCTGGCCTATTGGGCATGCTGCAACCATGACCCTCACCAAGACAGGTAGCATGAAGACGTATGGATAGACCACAACCTCAGCCTGTATCAATGGTTAAGTGCTTGTTGTACTCCAACTAGTGCTGATGAGTCAGTCGGAGTACAGGCCTCTGGGCTGGACAAAGACCTCTTCAGATGTCTAACAGCTAGATGAATCACTTTGCTTTCCACTGTTGGCAGTTCTTCCTAGAATTCCCCAACTGTTTATTGTTATCTGAGAGGTTCCTGTTAAATATGATTAGTTTCTGTCAGACATCGTGTGTGTAATTTTTCTAAATCAAAATCCCATTTGGCATTATGGCTATCATTTCCAACCAGAAGCCCATATCCACACCAGGAGCTCAGCTCTGCAGATACGTAGTTTCACTGTGTTAGACACCTGGCATGACCAAGGACCTCCAAAGAACTGCAGTGCATAGTTCTCCACGCCAGGAAAAGAAAGTTTCTCTTCTGATCTGCCCTAGCTGTGTAAAGCATTGTCCAGGTGGTGGCAATATATAGATACTTTGACTTGCCATCTGCCCCAGATTAGGCCACAGTGCTCACAGCTGTTAATGGTGTAACTGCTCTGCACCGACTGTGGCTCACCTGCTAAATCACCTACCTCTGTCGGTCACCTGTGATGTAGGTCCTAAAGAGCTAGTGATGATCAGGTACACCCTAGTTATTGGTCATCTCCTTGGGTTGTTAACACTCAAGTCCTCATTGACCTTTACTACAGCCTTTGTCTAGCTGTCACTACCAGGATTGGGTCATATTGAATTGTAGTCCTACCTCATCACCAGGGGGATGAAGGTATTCACACACCCCAGACAGGACCTGGACCTACAGTCTTCATATTTGTAGATAAGCCAGACCTCTGTCATCTGTAGTGAATCCAAAGAAACAACAGAAACAACCACCCATGGATCTAAGTGATGAAAGCAGCAATCTATAGCCGCAGGATTTTCGATAACATTCCTTAGCACTCCTGGATGTGAAAAACAGGTATGAAAATGAAAGCAGATATCACACCAAAGATCATGGCTTACAAATCTCAGGCTTTGTCAGTTTCCTTGGTAAAGGTTTGTGTTGTGAGTCAGTGGCCAATAGAATGGGAATTTCCAGTTTGTTTCCACGACGTGAATCATGGCTTGTTATTTTGAAAGCACCATGTTTGCCAGTGGTTAAGGCTGGACCCACAGAAGGCCTTGAACTACTGAAGTCGCTGGTAATAGACCAGCACTCGCAAAACCATGTCTACTGTGCTTATTTCTCACTGCTTCTCTTGTGGAGAAGAGAAACAACTGACTAGTGCAGGACCTTAAGGTGATAAATTGTCATTGTTGGCACACCACAGCACAACAACTAAATGTGTCCTCTGCATTTGACCGATATGGGGCATTGTGACATAGCAATTGGCAGCCAAGTGCTACGGGAGCAGTGTTTGGGGGTGGAACCTTGTTCAGGGTACCTCAGTGGTCAGGGAACCAAATCATCAACCTTTTGATCACAAATGTGCTTTCCTAATCATTATGCTACCACTGCCCCTGGGTCCCCTGGAGCAGTGATGAGCCTGTTCCAGCAGTAGGCTGGGCCCCACAGTCCTCTCAGCTCCAGACGTGGCCCTCTCCCTACAGATGCCATCTTCACTGGGTCTGGAGGCTATAGCATTATGCTATAGCATGTCACACCAGCCAATGGGGCACCCAGCCGGACAGTAGAGATGGGGTCACCACGGCCAAGTGACGGTACAGCAGTTTTCCAGGGTTACCTTATCCATGAAAAGATCTTCAAGAAACATGGAGTCTTCATGAGTAAGGATCAGTAGCATTACCAGGGTGACATCCTGGGATTGGCAGTAGGGTGTTGTGGATGGAAACCAGTGTCCAAGTTGTGTCAGGGGTCCTGGTGGGGATGCCACTTGTAGCCAAAACCCTTGGTGAGGATGGCCAGGAACTGCAGCATCTGGGATCAGCAGGAGCATCCATGACATGACCCTAGCTCACAGTATCTACCTCTCACCCTTCTTCTAATCTTGCCCCCAGTGCTGACGCCTTTCCTGTTGACATAAGGGAGGGAGCACATGGGCACATGGGATCTATGGACACAGGCAGAATTTTCCATTCTGTCGGTTATTCCACCTCTTGTTTTGCACTTCTGTGATAATTTGAGCGGCTAATGACTCCCAGCTGACTCACATTGAGTGGAGTGATGAATTGCCTTCATAATCAGCTGGGCTGAAGCACACAGAGGACTATATTTTTTATTAGAGAAAGAAGAGTTGCCTTTAGATTACCATTTAGTATTTTTAGTTTCAGTTTCCCCATCTGAATTTAAGCAAATCTTTTTTAAAGGGCCCGTTTCACCAATATGCTTTTTGCTCTCCTCTCGTGCCAAAAACTGAATTTTGTCTGTTTCTCAAAGTAACCTCGTTTTGTGTCAGCATAAGTATAAAAGTTCAGGAAACAAGGCATTAAAGCACTGGAAGTAAATCTGATGCTTCGAATCTTCCAAGAAACTTTGAGAGATGCAAACAGCTTATGGTACTCAGTAGGGGAAACGCACACAGTCTCAGCAGGAAACATGGTTTCCTTGGGAAAGATGCCCGGTAAGATTTTATGGGCAAGTCTCTTTCATTCCGTATCACTCGATCTCAACTAATTAGTATTAATGAACTCATAAATTTCTCAATAATGAATAATGAATACAAGCCAATGGTAACATTCTTTCCCTGAATATGGAGTACATCATTGGCAGGACCCGCACAAGCTGGCATAGCAATCTGCCTGCTTCAGCTAGTGCTTCCATGACAATGGGTCTTCCACTCTTATAGATCTTTGGGGAGCTTTTGGCAAGTCGAATACCATCAACATGAGCTTGTTTGTGAAATGTACATTTGTGAAATGGTAAAGTCCTTTCTGATGTCTTTGCTAAGACAACTTTACTGTTGGGTCTTCAAAGGAGACTCTCTCAGCTTTCAGGTGAGTGATGTCAGCACAAGCGATTATTCTGGGGACAGCTGTAGAAGCTTAATCTTCAACGCCAGCTTTTCAGGACCAGTGTGTGCTACAAAGGGCCCATCTCTGTCATGCTGTCACCATCGGTAAGGTTTAAATTTCAATAAGATGTTTCAAACTCTGATGTAGTGAAGGTAGCTCCATCAGTTCTAAGAACTGCTGGTTGGTGGCCCAGGAAGACCATATGTGCTTTATTTTTCCTCCTGAAAGTTTGAACTACTCGAGACATGTTACAAGAGCACTAAATGAAGTGTTCATTTGCTCTAGGCTCAGCCATCAGTGAATGACTCCCTGAAATTTTCCAGAGCCAGCTCACTGAAGAACTCTAAATCGAGTATTTCAAGCTGTAACTGGTAAAGGACCATCATGGAGAACAGGATAGCCTCAAGCTCCTGATGCCTGGCAAAAGTCCCATAATAAAAGCCAGATGAGTCAAAGCAGAACTCAGAAGTGTCTTCTTCAATGGGTGAGGCCCTTGCATGCACTGTTCCAGCCAAATGTCCAGCGGAATGGCCTCTAGCCTTCATTGTCTGCAGTTTCAGATGACACAGTGGACGAGTAGAGTTCAGTCACATGATCAGTCTTTCAGGCTAGCTATACCGTATTATATTAAATCATTTTTTCATATGCCATATGCTTACTAAGTACCACACTTTCATAATCACAGTTCTATTAAATGACTTATTTCACAAATAGATATATATCCATATAATTAAATTTGTCGTTAAATGAACATCTGACAAAAACACTGAGATATAATCTAGCGCAATAAAGCTGTCCGAAGGACTGTCCCCATTTGCATGTTGTCATCATCAAACAGACACAAAGTTTTTTGGGACAAAGAATAGCGGTTGTGGGGTGTCCAGGAATAGACCGTCACTAGGGAACAACAAAAGGCACAGGCTTGAGAATACAAACACTGACGGTGCGGGGGCAAGGCGCAGATACAACACAAATATGATTCATCATGCTGCTAGAGTCAACAACAATCAGTTAACACAGGAGAACATCAAACAAGCCAAAGAAGGTAGCAAGTAGATGAGGAGCTTTACTGTGTGGCAGGAAAGAAACAAACAGGATATCAGGATCGTCCTACTGTTCGTTTTGCTGGGGGGGGGGGGGGGGGGGGGGTTGGAAAAGCCATACAGGAAAGCAGGACAGCTTAACTTAGGGGAGGTAGATAACCTACAGCTTCAGAAGGTGCTTCTCCTACCTACCCGGAACATCAGCCTTATCTGGCTCCAAATCCAGCCACTGCCTGTTAGCCATAAATAAAGGGCCAGGGGTGGGCCCAATTCATAGTTTTGCCTGGAAGATGTAATATAATATTTCCTTTTTGGGGGCGGAGGGGGCTTTGTTTTTTGCAATCTGCAGGGGGTGGAAAAAATACAGAAACCCCACATGAAATAAGACTTTCACTTTGAAGTAACACAAATGCATCTACAAAGCTGAGTCATATTAGGCTGAATGCCACTTACCAGTATGTGTCAGGTATAAAGCAGGTGCGACAGTCAGCACTTTGATATGTGAGTTTTCAAAGCAACATGGGGCACCTAGCAGTGTTTTCCATGGGGTTAAATAGCTTGTGTCTGAATTGGAGATGCATCAGTCACGAGTACTGCAAAACGTTTGAATGTCTGAAGGGGAGCAGCCGTGCCAGCATGTGCCAAACAGAGACAAGCTGCATCAGTGAAGAGGAACAGTGGTTGCACGTTGGGGATAGACAAACTAGAGAGCAACTAAACCGAATACTTGCTAAACACCACAAAAGTACAACCTCAAAAATTATGCCAGAACTGAGTCAGCCCTCCTGTAACCCAGTCTTAACAAAAACCGTACATCATAAGCCTCTGAAAGCTGGGGTTTAAGGCAGGGCCGCCATTCGGAAACCTTTTGTGTGCAAAGCAAATGTACAAAGACCCATAACCTGGTTTAAAACCTGGACCACTGAGCAACAGAAACAGTAATATGGTGCAGTGAGTCATCCTGCATCATTTTTACTACATTCAGATGGGTTTATGTTTGGAAAGTCAAAAGAAGCCTTCAGCCCTCAAAGTCTCTTGGTTTAGGAAGCTATATTGTGAGAGTCATTAGGTTTTATCTCTGTCATTTAACGACTAAGAAGCACAAGGCCATTTTACAGGTATAGGTGCACTCTGTGTTACAAATACTGTTCACTCCTGATGATCCCCTGTGATATGCCAGGATGATAGTGCCCCCATTGAAACTGTTAAACAAATCCAGAAGTGCTTTCAGGAAAGCCAGGATGAAGTCTCAGGCCTTTCATGGCCTCTCCAGTCATCAGGTTTAAACATCATTGAACCTTTATGGAAAGTTCTCAAGTGGGAAGTAGACTTCCACAAACGGATGAAACAGTTTTACCAGTTTCAAATTTGAGGAAATTATTTCAGTTTGTGTATCAGTAATTTCTGAACATTTTAAGTACATCTTAGCAATAAGCCATTGATGCTGATAACCATTATCATTTTAGTCACGATTATCGTGATATAAAATTTTCATACCATTTCATCTCTATTTCCACCTCCTTCATTCCTCAAAGAATTGGAAGCTTTTCTTTTTTAAGAATGGTCCAGGATCCCACTGCACGCAATTGTGGCCTGGTCTGAAGCTGTTCTGATGGTGACAGCATGTCCATGGCATTAATATGTTTGTACATGTTTCTGTTATTTTGTCCTCCTGATGTATATATTCCATGTGATATAGGTTCACATGCATGCAACATGTACAGCGCAGTGTTGCACAGCAAAGCTGACACAACTCACACTCACACACATGCCCGTAGCCTGATTAGTCTTGGCTTGACAGAAAAACAGGAGGAACCCCATATGGAAGAAGTCGGAAGCAGATACACACAGCAAGACTCAGATCAGCGAGGCAGGATGACTTCAGGGGGGTTTTATACCTGCACAGCCTACCTAAAAACAGCCCCATTTTCTCAGACATATGTCTGAAAGTATGCTCAATAACTCGAAAACAAGGATAAGGGTAAGCGTAAGGACAAGGATACGTGTAATGACTCAACTTGTGAATCTATTTTTTGTTCTGTCTAACAATAATGCGAGTTAGGGTCTCCTAGGACTTGAGTGCAAGCCAGCTGTGAGCACAGCCATGCCCACAGGCCTGCTGCCCACGTGATGAATGGCCTTTGGGTCCCAGTCCTGCCTCCTTTCTCTCCACTAATGTCACCCGCACAGTTGTGAGTCAGTTTAATGGAGAGGGGTGGGCAGACGGGTCCGCCCCCTCCCCTCCAAGTGTGACGGCACCCCGCATCGCCTCTACGGAGCCAAGATCAGGTGTCATCACACGTTCATCTCCATAAAAAAAGGGGACTTGGCAGGGACCGGCTCTTTCCCCCGTCTTAGTGCATGAGCACAGTGTGGGATAGGGTGCTGTCTGCACGCGAGCGGCTTCCCAGCCTGTCGGCGGCCTGTCAGCCCGTGATTTATGGGACTCCAAGCAGTCTTCGCTGCCAGTTCCGTATTGTTACATGTGACAGCTAATGAGGCTAGCTTTCCGAGCAGAGTGCTTAACACCAGCCGCCATCTCCCCGGCTTCAGAACATTCCTTTATCTTCAGCTCTTCTGCTGGCTGCTCTGCTGCCGGGAGATGGCCTTCTTGTGAACGCGCTCGCAGTAGGCCCCAACAGGCAACAGCATCTTCTCAGTGGCCCAGGACGTGCAGAAGAGGCTGATGAACTGAAGATGGTACGACACATGGGAACAAATAACAGGAAGAAGACAACCTGTAAACCAGCTTTAGGTATTTTATTGTTGAGTCGATTTGCCATTTTTACATTTCTGTAAGCTACACAGGTATTAATACTGGTCCACATTGCAACTGCCTTCGTTGTAAATATTTCTAATTAAAAATACCATCTCTTGACTGTGTGCAAGAAGGCAGTGGGGGTGGGAGGGGCTGGGTTGACAGATATCCTGCAATTAACACAGCCTAAACAAATCTGACATGTTAATCTAAAAAGCTGAAGAGTTTATCCTCTCCCAAAAGTATATTTACCCAAGCCGTAGTCCACAAATGAAAAGCATTAAACAAGGTGCACTCCTAGCCAAACGACAAACTCACCAGAGGCAAATGCTGTTTTCCTTCATACTAAAAGGAAGAAAAGCCCCGCGTCTTGGTTTTAGGTCAGGATCAGAAGCGTGCCAACAATCAGCTAAACGACAGCACGCAGCTAGGGGCTATTTATCACTCACTGAGAGCCCAGGAACTGCTCCCCTTAGCAGATGATGAATGTTTGCCGAGCCAAGCGGTCCTCGGATAGCATATTCATGACTGAGAAAGGAGGCACTGTGCACTCAGGAGGGGAGCTTGAGGCCACACGCGTGTGCGTCCCTCTGGACAGCCTTCAAGAATTAGGACTACTGCTTTAACATATAACCAGTGTAATGTTTACTTATTTTGGGTTAGCCGTCTGTTTTTTTAGATACAGGATTATTGTTCTATAAACCAGAGGGGAAAGCTTATTTGTCATTAACGATTTGTTTAGTGATGCATGATAGACAACTTTTTGTTTATATACTGTGTTATGGGAAAACGCTGAGTGACATATTGAGCCACCTACTGGATGTGGGCTCTGCCACTGAGCTCGGCGTGTGTGGCACGGGATGCAGAGAGCTGCACGCCGGTCCACACAGGCAGTGCAGTGGTGCATTTTGGGCTTGGACTGAAAAGGGAGAAATCCCACATCAACACAGGGAGAACATGCTGGACCCACACAGAGGGCTGCCGACACTAACCCACAGTTTCGGAGATCTAAGGAAATACGCTGGCCACACACAGAGATCACTGCGTATGACTGTGCTGCCGCCGTCACAACGAACCCATAACTTTGTAACTTTCTACGCAACAGCTTCACGCTACTGCTGGCTGTAGTGTGTTAATGTGAATAGAAGCCTGGAGGCAACATGCAGAGGACGCTGGAGAGGCTTCATGCATGTGCTCTTCACAAATCCAGCAGATAGACGTTCGACTTTCCCTTCTGTTCCTCTCTTTGTCCATTAAGCATAATTAGCAGTGTGACGGTTTAGTGAATCACAGCTCATGCACCCCCCCCTCCTCCCTCCTCCCTGTCAACTGTGATTAATGGCGGAGAGCCCTGGCCCTGGATGCTAAATGAAGTCTGACAGGACCCCCGCCATTTTCGTTCGGTTTTTTTTTCTTTGTATAGTCGCACCTTTGAAAATCACTATAGCGACACTTTGCATTAAGTATTTACCTAATGTACAGCGTAATCGTGATCAGCAGCAAACAGCGAAAAGTTTACAAATAGGTGCCGGTTAGTTGCAAAAAAAACAGCTTTAAAATATGCACATTCAAACGAGCCATTTTGTGAGCGGTTCGTAAAATTGCCGCAAATAACTTCTGCCGAACTGCTCGCGGATCTTTGCTTTCACGGAGTTTCGGTACTTCTGCCCGTCTAGCCATCCCTTGTCGCCACCTGTCGGCAGAGACAGAGAGTTCATTTCTACCAACGGTAAGGAACTTCTAAAACTTTCTGTCAAAAGTTAATACAGAAATGCATAACACAAAGAGTTAACGTTTGTGTAGGGCATTGCATGCCAATTTGTATCACCCAGAGGACTTTTATGAAACTTGGTTCGTTTTTCAATTAACGCCCTTCCAAAAAACTCTTGCAAAATGAAAAACTAAATTATGTGGATCAGAAGCTGTTATACTATCCTTGATCTGTGTTTTACATTGACATCTGCTTTACATAATGTGGATGGTTTTCTCATATTGTAATATTTTCCCATATTGTGTCTGGGGGACACTACTTTTTTGTCCTGTAGTATCTATGCTATGCGCTAGGGGGAGCCGTTCACTGACAACAAACACAGAAGTCTCTCTCCCTCTCCCACAGAGTAGTGTAGCGCCTCCTTTGACCGCTAATATGGCATTAGTTGACCAGGGCAATAGCGTCTCCTTGTGTTTTCTCGGATTCAGGTTTTCTGTGTTCATTAGTTTTAGTTACTTCACCTGTGCCTTTTTTAATTTTGCGGCACTATTGTTAATTGTTCCATCTGTTGCTCGTTGTCCTGCGCCTTCCGTGATTGGTTAATTGTCTTATGTTCCGCACCTGCCCATCCTCATTAGTTCCTGTTATTTAAGTGCTTGCCATTGTTTTGTTCTTCAGTCAGTCGTTGTGTGTATTTGGTGCCTGTGTCATATTGCTGCTCTGTTTGGGGTCCCTAGTTGTGGCTCCTTTAGTTTGTTAATCGGTGCTTTCTTCTGACCCCCTGTGGCCCATTATTTTGTCGGTTTTCCCAATAAACCCTTTGGTGCTGCCAGGGGCTCGTCACCCCCCATTAGTGCCACACTGTGTCCTTGAGTGTGGAGTTTGCATGTTGTCCCTGTGTCATTGGTTCCTATAGTCCAAAAACATGCCGAGACTAAATGGAGTAGCCAAATTGCCCATAGGTGTGGATGTGTGCGTGACTGGTGTGTGAGTGTGCCCTGTGGTGGACTGTTCTGTCCCATCCTGAGTTCTTTCCCGCTTTGTGCCCGTAGCTTCCGGGTTAAGTTTTGGACCCCCCTGTGGCCCTGAATGGGACAATCGGTTTCAGAAAATGGATGGGTACTATCTGGGTTAGTGCCTGGACATCCCTTTCAGACAGCTTCCTCATGCATCCACAGTTACTCCTGTTGGATGTGGTCCATCCTTCCTGGTGGAATGCTGATATTACCCTCAATGCTGTGGCTCTCAGGTCATCAAAAGGACTTACTGCCCTGGTCTCAGATGTGCCTGTGAGATGCTCTCCAACAATTTGTTCTCTTTTGAACTCTAATATGTCTCCCTTTATGCTGTGTGGATTGCAATACTTTATGTACAGCTGTGCTATTGCTCTGCTAATTTCACCCTTCACACTCTGCTCTTAGTGATGGAATGTGCAATCAGGGAAGACTGGCCACCAGACCATGCATGTATAGGCATGAAGCACTACAGGCCAGTGTTTGTTTCATTACCCGCCCCCTACTGTATATATTAGGTGGTGCACGGACAGGTCGACTTTATTGCTCCACAATGACGTTTTGTGCTTGAAGTCGACTTGTCGCTGATCACGTGGGTGACATAGGATGCAGGCGACTGTTCTTTTATTAAGGCAAAATCAGCAGGGGGAAAAATGAGAGGAATACGCAGGAGGATAAACGGTGTCCGGAGTGGTCTAACTTTTTTACGGTGTCTGACGCATTTCTTTTCAGGTTTTTTTTCATCTGGGATGTCAGATTTTATGTGAAATTTTAACTGGTAAGTTAGTAATAACGTTTTAACTTTTCTTCATTACGATCAATAGTTCGGTGAATAATACGGTTTAACTGGACTTATATCATACCGGTCAAGTTTTGGATTTGAAAATAAGGGAAATTTTCCGGGCCCCGCGGCGAGCCATCCCACCACCCCAACCAAGCTCCAGTATCCCTTACATTTTAAGACAGGTGTATAAGAAATCTAAAATAACCACTTGTCAATTACATTTTATTTTCATTACACATTTTCTTTCAATTTCTCTGCAGGTGGCAGTTCTCGCGAGGCTACTGACCGAGTTCAGTTTGGAGAGGCAGAGGATTTTTAAATGATATTGTAATACGGGAGATTTACGGGAAAACACTAATACGGGAGGACGGCGGGAAAGAGGGGTAAAATATGGTAGTTTGAGACTTGACAGCTATGACTTATATACGCGAAAGGAGATGTAATATAAAGTATATGTATGTATAATGTAACATGTATTGCGGCTTATTTATGGGTGATTCCTGTTTTGGGCCACATATTCATGTCCTCGTGTTTAACTGGCTCTTATTCTTTTATAAAATTAGACAAATATTTATAACAAACCTATTTTACGTGTTTAGGTGTTTTCTTTTGCTCTAACGAAGAAATTATTTTTATTTTTTTACATCTCTTTAAAGCACAATGTGTCTGGAATATGCGCTCATTTTAGAATGTCCCAAATGCAATGTATTCAACTTCCTCAGTAAATATAAACTATAAGAGTATAAAACCCAAAACCTATTCTTTATTATTTTGATAAACTAGAGTATACTACCTTTAGAGAAAGAAAGAAAATCTGGTGAAACTCATTTTGTTTTCTGTAATTATATAATATATATCCCCGCATTCGTTTTCCACCTTGTGAGTTTCTAGTTTCTTGGCTCCCTAAAAAGATTACAGATCCATACAGCCATTTCCAGAAAGTGA
This sequence comes from Petrocephalus schoutedeni, assembly GCA_026780765.1. Lineage (NCBI taxonomy): Eukaryota > Metazoa > Chordata > Actinopteri > Osteoglossiformes > Mormyridae > Petrocephalus > Petrocephalus schoutedeni. The sequence goes on along the minus strand of JAODKL010000040.1, from coordinate 20,419,212 downwards.
CATTATTTGTTTTTGAGGGAAATTCAACTGGAAGACTAAGGTAAGCTTTAACTGTCACTCTCTCCTGTATTTTTCTCAGTTTTATATTACACACTGGTTTGAGGCACCCTTAAAGTTCCACCCTGTTAGTATTATGGGAAATATTTATTGGAAAAAATATTTTTTAAAACATGTTAAAAATAGCTATTTAAATGCTGCTCAGCTGTAGAGTGTGTGCTAGCTAAATGCTGCTCACTCAAAGAGTTAGAGCTAGATTAGCTAGAAATATTCCACCATGTTAGGCTATGTATGGGATATGCAGCCTACTGAGTAGATTGTACAAGAATATTTATTTTCATTAAAATGACTTGTAGATTTATTATTTGAGTGTATTTCTTAATGTTACTACAGTGGCATTCTTATTATTCTGCCTCCACTGCGGCCTCCACCAATGCCCCCTCAACCTGGATCACCAAAGATCATATTGGAAGATGGTGTGTCATCAGATATAACAACGTCTTCTACCCAGGAGTCATCCTGGTTGTGGAGGGAGGCAGCGTCAAAGTAAACTGCATGTTGCCCAATGGCAAAAACAAGTTTTATTGGCCAGGTCCAAGGAAGGGCATTAACTGGTACACATACAACCAGTTTCTGTGCCTCACAGAGGAGCCACAGACATTAAATAAGAGGTCAGTGTGTCTTGATCAGGCCACGTGGCACTTCATTGAAAAGCACATGTAAGAGTGCACGTGTAAGAGCGCACGTTTGTGTGTAAAAGTTTCTTCTTTTTAAATTGTATTGACATTTGGCATGGTTATTGTTTTGATCATTCAGAGGTTGGTTGGTATGAAATGTTCTTAGATAAATGAATTCTATCTATTCCTATTTTGTGAATATTATTATTCTGATGCTACTCCGGACATTGTGCTCAGACATGCGCCCTCACCTGGGCCTCCCATAGTGTCCTTGTCATTACATTGTGACTTTTACACAGCGTGGACCCCACTGCAGGAGCTCGACATTCCCCTCTCTGTCATTCGTAGCTGCAGGCTCTTCACCTCAGTCGACTAGGTTCTCACTTTAGGAAAAGGCCACGTGTGTGGGGCAGGCGTGCAGAGATATTACACTTTTTGCCTTTATTGCCCAATTGAATTAGCCCCAAAATCTGTCACACAAAAAAAGAGCTTCAGTTTTGTCCTTCTCTTCACATTCTCACAGTTGTCAATTCATAGGAACCTTGTGGTACTTGAGCCCTGTGACTTGCATCACTGCCCACAAGAGGGAGCTATCTGACTCTTTGCCAACTCTGGCTTGTGCAGTGGTTGTAAACATAAAGACTTGAGTGATCAGTCTCCAGAGAAATCTGTAACAGATGGTAACATTTTTTACTGTTTACTGTTTTTTACTTTCATATGTCGTCAAAGTGGATGTGAACAAACTCTGCAGTAGGACATTATAAGTACCTTATAAATAAGTCTAGCTGGATGGTATTGCAACAGCAAACTGATGCTGTGCATTACATACTTATGCAAATGACTAATAACCAAAACATTTATGACTTGAAACAGCACCACATTCTCGGAATCTACATCTGACTAAAACTCAGAAATCCTGGTGATGATTTATCATCTTTCAAGTGAAAACTTGAAACTGTCTCATTGTCTCCCACCCCCCATTGAGAGACTTAACTATGTCATGACCATGGCCAAGTGTGCTATTGTGATAAAAGCCAAGCTCTCATTGCCATATAAACCAAGCTTCTCTGTCGTTGTTCTTCCCATGCTCGTCTCTCCATTCATAAACAAACATCTGTTTATCATCACTGGGAACCCTGAAGGTGGCTCTCTTGTTTACTGTGCTTTCCTCTCCTTCCTCACACCATCATATTTACAAAGCTCAGCTTTCCCAAAAGCATCCTGCAAAGTATTGAGGTTACTGTAGAGTTGCCCCATAGCTGGATCTGGCCTTTAATGGTAACACAATTACCATTTTGCAGATGCACATTTTTTTTTTCTTGGGAAACAAACAAGAAATAAGACCAAAAAAAGAACCTGAGCGTGCATAACTATTTACCCCCTCCCAGAGTCAATACTTTGTACTGTACAGCCGCCTTTCTCAAGTCTCTTCGGGTACAACTCCACTTGCTTGGTACATCTAGACACTGGTATTTTTGCCCATTCTTCATGGCAAAACTGCTCCAGCTCCTTCAAGTTGGATGGGCGCCGCTTGTGTAACCCAGTCGTTAAATCATACCAGAGATTCTCAATTGGATTGAGGTCTGGGCATTGACTGGGCTCTTCCAGGACATTTACCTCTCTTTAAACCACTGGAATGTTGCTTTAGCAGTGTGTTTAGGGTCATTGTCCTGCTAGAAGGTGAAGCTCCGCCCCACTCTCAAATCTCCGCAAGACACAAACAGGTTTCCCTCAAGAATTTTTCTATATTTTGCGCCATCCATCTTTCCTGCAATTCTAACCAGTTTCCCAGTCCCTGTTGATGAAAAACAGCATGATGCTGCCCCCAGCATGCTTCACTGTGGGGATGGTGTTCTCAGCATGATGAGAGGTGTTAGGTTTGCTCCAGACATAGAGTTGTCCTTGATGGCCAAAACGTTCTTTTTTAGTCTCATCTGACCATATCACCTTCCTCCAATACGCCTTTCCGCAAATTTCAAACAGTCTGCCTTATTTTTTTTGGTAAGCAATGGCTTTTTCTTGGCCCCTCTTCCATGAAGCCCAGCTCTGTGCAATGTGTAGCTTATAGTGGTCTTATGGACAGTTACTCCTTTCTCTGCAGTATAGCTGGCCAGCTCCTTCTGGGTTGTCTTTGGCCTCTTGGTTGCTGCTCTGATTAATGCCCTCCTTTCCCGGTCTCTGAGTTTTGGTGGACGACCCTCTCTTATTTTCTAATAATGGATTTAATGGTGCTGCTTGGGATGTTCAGGGTTTGGGATATTTTTTATAACCCAAGCCTGATCTGTACTTCTCTACAACTTTGTCTCTCAACTGTGTGGAGAGTTCCTTGGTCTTCATGCTGTCACTTGCTTGGTGGTAGCCCTTACTTAGTGGTGTTGCACTGGTGTTGACTCTGGGGGCTGTCAGATTGCTCACAGGTGGATTTTATTTAACTAATTAAGTGGCTTTTGAGGTAGTGGTTGGGCCTTCAACCACTACCTCAACCAAGGGGGTGAAAACATATGCATGCACCACTTTTCAGTTTTATGTCTTTTAGAATTATTTAAAACAGGTTTTCACATTTGTGTATATCTAGGATTGCATGTAAACTGATAATTTTGATGTCTTACTAACAATCATTCTGTTGTTTAAATGTCTCCCACTTGTACAGCTCTGTTGGATTTTGGCTGCCTGGGACACTCCCCCCTCACATTCCATCAAAAGTGGCAGGAGAATTGGCTCAAGGCTCTGTTGTCCTTTTCACTCCAATCCACAGAGAAGGATACAAAGAAAATGATTGAAGATTTGTGGCCGAGATCCAAGAATTACATCCAAGTCAAAAGCGTCACAAACAATGCTGTTCGGAAAATGACTAAAAATGAAACTAATGGCCATATTCAAATCACCCAGTGTACAATAATGTGCATTATGGTTGTTCCGAACCTCGGGGCAGTGCTGGTCAACCCCATAGGTGACATAAGTGGCTGCATAGGGCACCATCTTCTGAGGGGATGTTGACCCACTAGAAATTCATCACCAGTGCCCAGCAACTCCCCACCAGGCACAGTGGGGCTAATTTTCAACCTGGGGGTTTTATGTCTCCATTCTGGGAATACGCTGATAAATGATGCCACATGTCGTGTCTTATTAAGCCCATAACTTTATTACTGGCATTACAAAAAGAAAAAAAGAAAGAAATTGGGGACAGAGTGTGGCTCAGTGGGCTAAGCCTGCAATCAGAGGGGCATTGGTTCAAGCCCAGCCTCAGCATGTCTGTGGGCCCTTGAACAAGGCCCTTAGCTTCCTTTGGCACTACATGAACTGGCTGCCCTTCATAGCCAGGCTTGCTTTCATGGAGTGCACAGTTGGGGGAGGTGAGAAGAGAATTTCCTGACGGGGGTCAATCATAATTATTATTGTTAAAAAACAAAGAGGCCACATTTAAATGCTGGGTAGGAGAGACCCAAGTTTCAAAAGGCATTGAAACCTATTTCGGGTTTGCCATCACTAGGTTAATATATTATGAACTCCTCAAAAATGTCTCTGAATAGTGACGTGACACTTAAACTCGTCAACACTTCGTCGATACTTAAAATCCTCAAACCACCCAAAACAACTCATAAACTGTGTCAAGCTTCACTTCCATGTATTGACAGTTTGAAACAATTCAACAGGAGACCTTGTGGGCCTTGTTTGATCATCTATATTTTCTGAGAACAATACAAGCCTCACAATGGGGCCTCAGCACACTTTGAAGCCTCGGTGACCTGGCCTGATTCAGCTATAGAGCAACTCTACAAGTCACACTGCCATATAGCAAATATAATATACCTAGAGGGTAGAGGCCTGTGTGTAGTGTCCCCAGCTCATGTGTGCAGATTTGGTCCACTCAGAGTTATAGAGGTTTACATCAACACAGTCAGCCTTCACAGGTCCCACTGATGAACAAGACTTTGTGGCTACTCACTATGGTTCAAATGAGGGTATCTCTGGTTCTGTGAGGCTTAATGTTGTTCTTATTACTACACTGCGCTCCCATCTGTGGAGAGGCGGAGAACCGCTTTCAGGCCAGTGATGGGGGCTGGAAAGGATTCAGGCAGAGGATCACAAGCAGAAAGCACCCTGGCAGGACTCAGGGTCCCAAAGCAGATATTTTCACTAAAAATAACAACAAAATACCCTGAAGGGGAAATAGACATGGGAAACAGAAGATTTAGACATAAATGTCCCAAAGGAAACTAATTAAATTAATTAAACAAACAAACAAATTTCAAATTTTTTTTACAGGTAGTAGACTCAATACTATGGAGTCCCTAAGAGGTCAGGTTGGAGGGAAGTATATTTTTTAATACTTTTAATACTTTTGCGTTCCCTTGCAATTGTTTACGAGTTTCTTATTCGCAAAATCCTTTCCACCTGAAACAGGCATAATGCATGTTCTGCCATATTCACAGAAATGTATCTGGTCAAAATCAAAACATAGTAAGTGCAAAAGTCGCTCTATCGGATGGTATTGGAATTTTGAACGGATGTTCGATGTTGACAAGATAACTTGCTACAAATATGGCAGGTCACACACTGATTATTAATGGGTCTTAACCCTTAGGTGGTATTAATTTTGCTCTATAGTCCGTTTAAAGTGACCGGCTAAGGGTAATGGGAAAAATGCATATCACAGAGGGCATTATTTCTAAAACTCTATAGTTTTGATTTTGACCAGATAAATTGCTCTGAATCTGGCAGCTTTATGCTTATTTAAGGTGGAATGGATTTTTTTTGAATAAGAAACTGCTAAATAAGAAACCAACTATTGCGCGGGAATGCGAAACTATTTAAAAATATTTTTTCGCACCCTGACCTCTTAGGGGCTTCGTACAAGACTGAGCAGGGACAAGAGTTACTGAT
>JAODKL010000040.1:20385357-20396433 GCA_026780765.1 Petrocephalus schoutedeni | reverse complement strand
GTACAAAACTATACCCCTCAGGAGAGGCTTCCACCAGAGGAATAGTGTCATTGGGTCTGAGCCAGGTTTCCGTTAAACAACACAGGTCTGAACCAGTGTCAAGCACCATGTCACTGACAAGAAGTGATTTGTTTCCCATTAACCGTGACATGCTTTGATCTTCCATCCATTTTCTGAAACCGCTTATCCTTCCGGGTTGCGGGGGGTCCAGAGCCCATCCCGGAAGCTACAGGCACGAGGCGGGGAACAACCTAGAATTGGGGGCCAGCCCATCACAGGGCACACTGACACTATGGGCAGTTTGGTCACTCCAGTTAGCCTCAGCATGTTTTTTGGACTGTGGGGGCAAACCGGAGAACACCCCACAACAACACAGGAAGGACATTCAAACTCCACACACATGCAATATTGGAGGAGACTTGAACCCCGGCCCCAGTGGTGTGAGGCAACAGTGCTAACAAATGCACCACCATGCAGTTGCTCTTTGATCTTTGGTCTTGTCTTTTCAATCTTCATCAGACTGGAAGCTCAAGTGCAGTACCAAAGATGTCCACAGGATGTCCCTATTGCATGAGACTTAGTGACCATACTTGCCATTATTTTTAAAGGAAAGTGAATTTTACTCTGCATCTAAGCCAGCACAGGTGTCCAGCAGGTAGCACTACAAGCAGCACAGGGTAGGGGGCTCACAATGGGAGATTTAAAGACACTGGCTCACATACCCATAAGCATAACTAACTTAACTACTTGGACTGTTTGATTTGGATATGGGAAGTCAATGGAAGATCATGGAGCATGGGAAGAATATATAAACTCCACACATACAAAACTTTAGGAAGCAATTGAACATGGAGATGTGAAGCTACAGAACTGCCCACTGTGTCACTCAAAACAGCCTAAAATCTTTCTATTCATTGTGGATAGCTAATGATTAATCACTTTCACTTCACTTCACTAAGGCTGAGCTATGTCTGGTTCAGTATGAACACCGGAAGCGTCCTCTGGCACCAGAGAGCTTTCCTGATGGTACAAAGTTTTATTCAGACCAAATGGCATCACTATGAATCAGATCAGCCCCTGCAATGATTAACTCTTGGTCAGCTACTGTGAGGACACACAAAGGACTTCTAAATTTCACTGTCCTCCTGTATTCGATAAGTTCCTGACGTAAAATGACAGAGTTAAACTGAATTATATATTATAAGATGTATTTAACTTAGTACATTTCCATTAGCAATTGTTCTAAACATATATATATATATATGGGGACCTGGTGTTGTGATGGATGATGGTGGTAAAGAAGCATTCCTCAGAACCTCCACAGGCCTATGAACGGCACACTGGAGCTTCCTCTCTGTTGGGTCTGGAGACACAGGTCCTCCAAATAATCCTGGCTTCTGAGCGTAAAGCTTATCTGATTTATCAGCAGGCAGAGTGGAGGGCAGCCAACTTTAACCCCAGTAGGACCTCTTCTGTCCCTATTACAGGCAATTAGAACATTTCCTCCAGTGTAAATAGCCATGCTTAACTGCTGCCTCTATCTCTCTTCCACTTCATCCACCCATCTCTCCTTCTAGTAGTCTCTGTATCTACCCTCCATCTTGCTATCTATAGATCTCTCTCGCTTCAGTTTGCATGCGTGCTCCCGCGCACACGTGTGGCTTTGCATGTTCTGGGAATGCCCACCACCGCAGCAATCCTTCCCGCGTTTGTCGCTCGTGCTTTTTGTTATTCCTTCTTGCTGCAGATTCTCTTGACCTTTGTCATCCTTGTTTTCCCCGTTTCAGGGACCGGCACCTGCCAGCTCCTCATCCGTAGGTAGCCGATAGCCTTCAGGAGCCATTTTTTTCAAAGCCCTCTGTTGGCCGACATTCCCTCCTGTGGGTTCCATCCTCTCATGACGGTTTGTTTTCTCTGCTTCTTTGGTGATTCACAGTTCTTATCCTTCATTTACAGATGCTCTGGATTGTGTATTGCTCCAAACTGTTTCTTTGTGTCATGACCACACTCTGCGTCTGTTTACTCGGTTGCAACTTGCCCCCAGGAAGTACAGTACAGCTCAGAGTGATTGGACAGCTGTCCAGGAACAGGGTTGGGCCGGCCACGCAAGCCAAGCTCGGGTGGAGGGTCCTGAGTGGGTGGACGCGGGGAGATAAGGAGCTCTGTGATGCAAAAGGCTGGCAGACGGGCATGATTAGGGACCCACGTCAGAGCGGGCCAGACAACACGCACGCACACACACAGACCGACCATCAGTCACATAAACTTGCGCTTCACAGCTGCTAGACAATGAACTGTACTGCAACAAAGTAGGACATTATCAGAGACAAGCAAAGCGGAACGATGTTACCAGCCATTAGGCAGCATGATGATCACCAGAATCTGCGGATATGTAAATATTCATTAAACGCGGTCCATTGTCAGGCTGTCCCATTAACCCCTGGGTCCTCGTATGTTGCTGCATTTACCAGCTATGATCAAATTCTTTGTGCCTAGTCATGCCCTGGACTGTAACCACAGAAAATGTGAATGTTTTCACCATTCTTGTTTTGCTGGGAGGCATGGAGGTGTTAGGATGTTGTGTGGATCAGCCAGGCAAAACAAATACGGAGAATAATCCTGCTTTGTGAAGCACACAGCTCCTGTTTCTGTGGCGCTCACTGTCCAGCAGGTGGCCCTTTCATCAGGTAATATTAGACTATTTTTCTCTGAGAATGATGAGTCCTCGCAATGATAAAATCAACCAAAGCTCAGCAGGTGACAGGAATTTCACAGCCCAGGGTTGCCCAGGTCTAGAGGTTTATGGGTAAATGTAGAGGTTTCACAATAGACTAACTCGTTATCTGGTATAGGCACCAGTACACTCTGTCTGACACGCTGAGCCGTTCTGGGCTGGCTCTGGAGCCTGGGGGGGCAGAAGGGCACTGGAAGCTGTGTTGCTCTGGAGAGCTAACAGCATTCCTCTGTTCCTGCTCCACTACAAGTGGCTACTTTGGAGTGTTGACATGAGTGACAAAGGAGGGCGAGGGAGACACGCCGCACCCACTCGCCCCAGTGGCGCCCGCTCTGCCCTCTCTGGCAGCAGCTGGACCGTGCCGGCCCATGCCAGAATATTCCGGAAACATTCCGACTTGTCACTCAAAGTCAACCATGTGTATTATGAGCGACCTACCAAGCTTATGTCTGCCATCTTTAACGGTACAAAAGCCGTGTCCTGCCTAGGATCAGAATCCTGTTCCTCACAGTGCTGTGTCCCCTGTGGTTTATCCAGCCAGTAATCCTGGGCAGGATCACCTGTAGCCTCTACCAGGTTGTACCAGGCGCAAGGTTGGGCTACACACCGGATGCCAGTCCATCAGAGGGAACAGCACTCACAGACACAACCACATCCGAAGGTACACCACCCAGCCTAACTGCAAACTGTAAATCTTTATACTGTGGAAAGAAACCTGCATTACCACTGGAGAACATGCAAATTTCACAAATGCAGAGAGGAGGTGGGATTCGAACCCATGTCACTGGAGATGCAAGGCAATAGTGCCACCCACTGGGATATTTTTGTTCCTGGAATACAGATCACTGTACCCACTTAAAAACCTTGGTATTAATTTATTAGCAAATTAAAGCATTTCACAGCTATACAATAGAGGATTTATACCTGTGTGGATTCTGGGGTGTGGTTACCCAATCAAGAAAGTTTGTTTGTACTGGAATTTTCCTGTGAGAAGAATACGCACCCACAAAAACATACATACAGTGTATTCTGCTTCTGTCCAGTTTGCTCTACAGAAATGTAGTCAGCTGAAGTTGTTACCTGTTGGTGTTGTTTATTTCTTGCGGTAAGTTTATAAATGTTTAAAAATGAAGGATTAAGTCCTCTTAATAATATGAGATCATTTTCATTGCGGTTCATAGTCTTGATCAAAACACAGCAAATGTAATGCATGAACTACATTATAAATAAGGAAAACACATTTTACGTGATTTTAATGTTTGCTGTGTTTACATATATTGTTTTACATATGCACCTATTTGTCACATTCAATAAATTAATCAATAAATAGGATCTTTATTTACTGAAGCAGCACGGACACAGCTAGACTGGAAACTCGGATTTTGTATTTCAGGAATTCCGGAGATCTGAAAATTGTGAGTGAGTCCACAACAACATCAACAAAGAACAGGGTCTCACTGGACACTGCTCTGGAAGTTTGTACCAAATTTCTCCTTGAGACCCAGTCTGGAGGAGTGGGGGAGGGCGGGACCCGCTGGGGGACGCGGCCCCTTATCCGACAGGCTGACAGCGATAAGGAACGCTGAGCATCATTTCCTTAAAAGTGAGGGATTGGGTAGAGGGAGAAAGGACTCAGGGGTAATGGGGCAGTTCGGCCCCAGGAGCTGGGGCTGCTGGGGGCTTTGTGGAGTGGGGGGTGGGCTCACTGGGGCTCAGTCTTAAGACTGAGGAATGTTGACAGTCTTCTCTCTCACCCAACCCACCCCCCGAACTCCCAGAATGGTGTCCGGTCCTGGCAACAATCTACATGTTTCTCGGTGCTGACACCTTCTTATCGGGCCGCTGTGGAGAGGCGTGCGCGGCATGTGACTTTGGGTGACACTCGGGGGGTCCGGGGGTCGACGGGGAAGTTGGCCAGGAGAGATAACCCTCAGAAAAGCAAAAACCGGAGAACTCCAGTCCAGTCTGGTTGAAGTTCCTTAGGCCAGTCCCATTGGAACAGGGCAACACGCAGAGCTGATTGGTGCTCTGCTCCGGGCAGCTGGCCAATAAAGGAAGAGGAAGGAGCAAATGGAGTGATCCGTGTCGGCGGAGCAAAGCCAGTCACCCGCCGGGCTGCCCCTCACATTCCCGCAGCCACCCCTGTCATCGGTCGTCAGTCCAGCTTATGCTCAGTTTACGCTGAAGATGCTGCAGACTCCAGCGGGTGCAAGTTCTCCAGCCCACGCTCTCCATGGAAGGTCACTGGCCTGTTTGTGCCCCCGCACTTTTCGATCCATATTGGATTAGCCTCATAAATGTCCAAATATAATGGATACATTTACCTTATTGGGGGTTTAAATATCTTACTATAGGCCTTAGTCTTTGAGACCTTCTGCGTCAAATCTTTTTTGTTCGTGCGATGGGTATTTCACATTCTGTCCGTTACCTTTAGTGTCCATAATAAGAATCGCTGAAATTGACCTCTCACAGAACAGCAGGCATTTGCATCCATGGCATCATCTTCTCCCCGTCCTATTGGAAACTCGGTTGGGACATGCAGCGTGGCATCACCTCCTTTAGATCTTTGATGACTGATGGTGGGAAAGCAGTAGAGTGATGCTGCCATCCGCTAGCTCTAGTAGACTCCAGCCCAGAACGAAACACCTCTTGGAATTGTGATCCCATATGCTTGTCTATCCTTGAATCCCTGCTTCCTGCCTTTGTCACTCATTAAATGGCATTAACAATGTCCTACTGTACATTATAATTAAATATTCATGTTCCTGAAATACAAAATATACACATTTATAAACAGTAAACTCAGACATAAATTAAATATTATCCCCCTTCTGTGTCTGCCCCAATTTATTCCCTGTATGAATCACCATTGAATACGTGATAAGTCACCCAGATCCCCAAATACCCTGATACTATCACCTAGACAGTCTAGATTAATGCTTCATTTTGACCCTGTACAGGACTCTAAATTGAATGGTATCCTTGTTATTGCCTGTAGATGTTGAATGTTGTGTAATGGCTGTTGTCTTTAATGTGGGGGTTGATCTGGTTTCCATTCCTTTTACATTGGGATCATTTGACAGACAGCACATATTTCAATTTCAATAAGCCCTCCCAGCCACTAGGGGGACTATCTGCAGCCACACTCCGCCACCACCATGCCATCATACTTGTACTTGTAGGTGACCACACCCGTGTCATCCAAGTAGAGCAGGGAGATGGGGTCCAGCTTGGTGGGCACACAGCAAGCCCGGGACACCTTCTGTGGGCTCTTCAGGTTCACCAGCGTTTGGACTATGGCATGTTTGGTGGGGGTTACATGCTTGGTTAGTGGGTAGGAGCAGGTCCCACTACACTCGTAAGCCTCATAGCCAGTGGGGGCCAGGATCCAGCTGTCCCACCCAATGTCCTTGAACTCGACATATAGGGATGTCCTTTTGCACTGGTTGCCTTTGGCATTGCGGCGGATCCTGGATGCTGTGTCGTAAATGAGATTGGATCTCATCTGGATAAGGTCCTCTTCATCTTGTTCCTCTTCTTCAGATGCACCATGCTGATCTCCCCACAGTTCATTCAGACCCAGCTCTAGGTTTTCCTGAAGTCCCACCCCTAGGTTCTCATGTTCAATCAATTCATTTAGCTCTCGTTTATCACCGCGGTGATCTCCACTCTGATCGTCAGAGAACACAATCAGCAAGGGCCAATGTCTGGCCTCAGGACTCATGTCAATGTCCATGTCTCCTCCTAACATCCCACCCTCTACATCTTCTCTGTTTACGAAATGTCCAACTTCACCCATAGTGTTCAGAGTTGCAATGTGTACCTCCAGTCTGTGGGTGGTGCTGTATTCCGATTTGTGCCACTGATGGACGGCAGCAGTCAGATCGAAGGACTCCCAGCCACTGTCTGTGCCATAGACCTGCCGTGAGGCCAGCTCCACCCATTTCACCGGCTCTCCTTCCTCGCCCCCCGGCCCTTCGCTCTCTTTCGCGTGGCCGTCTGCTTCCTGCTGCTGTCCCCTCACCTCGAAGATGGTCACCTTTCGATCCACGCCGGCGTACAGGCGCCTGTCTCGCTGCACCAGGGTGTAGAGCCGCAGCTGTGCCGCGGTGACACGCTCGTGGTGGGGGATGGACACGTTGAACAGGAGAGGGTGTCTCCTCACCCCTCCCACCCCGACGCTGTCGGGGGAAGAGTCTGCATGGATGCAGAAGCAAAATAAATACAATAAAATGGAAGCCATACAAGAAGACATAGTGAAGTGAAGTGGTACCTCAGCTACATGAACAATGTTATCTTATGTTTCTGATGTTGTTTCTTTGGCTGCCTAAGACTCTTTTATACGTCATAAGCACGCATGGGTTTGTGGTTAGGGCTACATTAATATGCACACACATATAATTTAATGTTTAAGTTGTAATTATTAGATGTAACATAAAGAAATTTCAGCGTGGCATAGCGACTGGGCGCTGCAGCCTCACGCCTCATGGGTTTGAATCCTGTCTCTGCGGTGTCTGCATGCTCGCCCCATGCTGCACAGGTTTCCTCCAGCAGTCCAAAGACATGCAGCCTGGCTAATGGTCTCTCTAGCTTGCCCACAGAGTATTAGTGTGTGTGTGTACAGAATGTGCCCTGTAATTGTGACTGCGTCCTGGCCAGAGTGCAAAGCTTTGTGCTCTTACCAAAAGTTAGAGGACAGATAAATGCCTTTGAAATAATGTGCATGCAACATCCATTTATGAAGGAGAAAAAAATATGTAATAGTCTTGGTTGACTAAAATAGATACGTAGATTTACTATTTAACAACACTATATTGCATGTTATATTACATAATTCATATGATTATTTAAAACGGACTGCATGATTTACATTTGCATGCAAGTGGTATCAAGTGTTTGTCACTAGTGAAATCTGAACACAAAGAAAGACTTCTTCCTGCTTTACTCTGCATTGATTTTATGAACCACTGATGTAATAAACCACCTAACAGGCAGAGATGATGGTGTTTCTGCCACTGACCCTGAAGTTCATCACAAACCAAGACATATCAGCATTTATCTGAGCCACCTGCAGGATATTTAGCAAAAAAAGCTTAATGCCAAGAAGCCACACAACCACTCCTGCACCAGATTTACGGTGCTAAACCTGCACACTGGCAGCAGTGGCGGTGAACCGGGAACCCATGACCAACATCGACATTAACCCGCAGTACTCGGGGCATAACTTTGTGTAGACCTGTGTATAATGGCACAAGCAGAAAATACATCGATAATCTTGAATTAAGAACATGCAGAAAGAGCTGTGGAATTTCTCGGTGAAGATCAGTGTGAAGCTGAGGGGCACGGGGGGGTACCTTCATTCTTGAAGCTACGGACAATGTTGGAGGAAGGCATGGCAGTGCGGTCACTGGCGAAGCGGTTGTACAGCTCCAGCATGTACTCCGGCGGCTCCACACGAGACCCCCCGGGCTGCACAGCCGGGCCCATGCCCGACAAGTTGAAGGTGCGCAGGAACTGTCCCCTCAAGGTCTCCAAGAAGCTCTGCATGTCCACATCTTCATCCTGCTCCAGCAGCAAGGGGTCCGCGGAGCCCCCCCGGCTTTTGGTTGTCTCCGGGGCCGCGATGGGGCTGCCATGACCCCAGCGGGGCCAAAAGGGGAAAAGCGGGAAGAGGAAGGTAATGACGACGCCCCACAGTCGGAAGAGCCGGACCTTAGCCATTGTCATAAGAGAGTGCGGTGCTCAGAGTAGTTGAGGTTTCTCTTGGGCTCTGTAAGATCTGCAGGTGCAGCTCAGCGGAGAGGCATGAACGCACGGCAGTGGCAACACCTCGGAAACGTGGGACTCAGCTCGCTTTCACGCCCTTTGGGGACGTCGTTTTGGCAAGGGGTTAAAAAGCAGGTTTGTCCTTGTTGATCTTGTGATTCGGTGGAGAGGGCAGGGCTGTGGTGGTAACCCTTTCTGCAGATAAGTGTGCAGAGCTCACCTCTCTCTGATCCCTTATGACCACCAGATCTTCTGAGGAATCTGTGCTTCTCCCTTATGTCCCATGCATGCCTTTGCGATATTTTTCCGGAAAGCTGAAGTTCTGGCAAGAGCGTGGTCCAGCCTCGTCCTGCTGTGGCATCTCCTTTCGCCTGTCTTTCCTTCTCCAAGCCCCTCTTCCCCCAGCTCTCTTTCTTTCTCACTCTTATCTCTGAAATGGGAAGCTCTGAGTTTTTTCTGTGTACGTCGTTATCTGTCTTTTTCCTTAATGAGGACTTTGTAAACATGGTGGGGATTCGGGTTGTGCTGGCTTCCTAGTGAGGGTGCTCTGTGACCGGGCTGGGAGAAGACGGGAATTTTGTTTGAAAGTTTGTTTATTTTTTGTAAATGGGTGATTTGGAAGGATGGATACTTGCTTCATTGACCATGTTCTTGACATTCAAGAGCACAGCCCCCAGAAGCGGCATTCAGAATGAAATGAGGGGTGGGAGCCTTCAGAGCCTTTGTTGAATGATGGTAGGTAACCTCAAGGCCTGAGAGATACCAGATGTGAATTTTATAATGGGTTAAGAAGAAGACTTACATCTTGAAAAGAGGGCAAGGGAAATGGATAGCTTTTTGAAGAATACTGCAGGGAGAGAGAATCAGAATATCTGAGAAGATGTCTGTGTTAGATGCATTCTCTGCAAATGTCTGCCTGAAGTTCTGGGACCTGCAGCTTTTTCCACCATCTGCCTGCTGTGGTCTCCAAGAACAGGGCACTCATTTGCTCATACAATTGTCATAGGTTTGGGTGAGAGACACAGTCAAACCTTGGAAGTTTCTGGAAGTTCTGCTGATTTGTGCTTGGCTGTGTTACAGCAATCAAACACCTAGAAAAGGCAAGGTGAGATGAGACACTTCTGTGAATGTCAAGTATCTGAATACGGGCTCGCAAGTCCGGTGAGGGACTTTCAAAATAGCTGCCGTGAGGCCAGTCAATGGGCACGACCCTCGGGGGGGGTGTTGACAACATGATAACAGTGGCAGTTTGGAGCTGAGGGTGATAGGGTTTGAGTCTCCATGGAGACCTGGGGATAACACAACCCAACAGTCATGTGCTCCTCTCGCTCCCCACGGAGAAGAGCAGGAGATCCTCCGAGATTCCGAGGGCAGCTCTGAGTGTGAACCATTTACGGTTCTAGCGAATGCCGCCCAGGCGCTCATGCACGTTTTTCACAACCACTCGGGTGGTGTTGACCTCCCGGGGCAGCCAGGAGACGTGGGAAAGTACGGGCTCCATCCCTTCGCTGCCACTCCCCAGTCATCTGGACACTTGACAGACATGCTGCTATCTGTTCTGGAGCGCCTTACATAATACCCCTGTCTAATGAGCTGGGTCTCCTCTGCTTGTTTTGGGGTGTGTGATAACAGCTCTGATCCCCCCCCCCCCCCATGCACACATGCACGCATGCTCAAGTGAGCCCCCCATGGAGCACTGGGACAAACCATCTAATGACATTCCAGCCATTTCTGTCTCAGCTTCACCCACATTTTATCTGCCTTGACCCACTCTCAGAGCTTAGGCCACCCCCGTCCCTCACAGCACCCCCATGGCCCCCCATGAAGCCACAATGCTGATAACCTGATGCGAGGGCCACCTGGCATCCAGGCTGTGAAAGGCTCACTGCCAGAGGGGATGGGGGCTAAGGCAGCAACCCAGGCCACGGTCAGGGTGATACCGGCCGTGTAGTGATACTGGTGATGTATGGGCGCTTTTCCACTGCACCAAGTACAGTACTTTTGGTACAGTACTTTCAGTATGGTACTTTCAGTACTTTTGCTTTTCCATTGACTTCCGGTCAAGTACCAGTACCAAAAGTTCAAGTACCGAAAGTGCCAAACCAGTTGGGGTACTTCTTTGGTACTTCGGGAATTTGGGGCGTAACTTGCAATGCTTTCGCTGTGATTGGTTATGCAAATACCCCGATTCTGAAACACAATACAACCGCCGTCTTGAAAAAAGTTACAAACTCAGAAAACAACTATGAACAAAGTAAAAAAATAATTGCGATCTGGTCGGAAAAACAGATACAGCAAGATAAGTATTTTAATATACTAGGACAGCGCAGTATTGGTGAATTTCCAAAAATAGCAATGTGGTTTTGTTGTAATAAATATTGGAGTATTTATAAAGCAAAAATTAGTTAACATAAATTTCTCACAAACCCGTCTAGGAGTGACTTAAACAGCAAGGATGAGAATGATTATTATTGTATCGGAGAACGCATGCAGCAGAGGTGAACTTTAAGCTGATTTTAGAAACATATGTTGGATAATCTATACAAGCAATAATTATTAAAATTGAAAAGTTAGCT
>JAODKL010000040.1:20358558-20381639 GCA_026780765.1 Petrocephalus schoutedeni | reverse complement strand
GCTGGGAACCCCGCTCAGCCGCGAGCAGAGGGGCCTGGGGGGGGGCTCACTCTTCATCATGGTGACGGGGTCCTCGATCTGGGGCTTCAGTAGGTTCACCCCAAAGACGGTAGCCAGGTTCTCCACACTCATCTTGTTCACCTTGGAATTCTGCTGCACCTCATTCAGGAACCTTCACAAGGTCATGCAGACACACTCAGAGCCAGGCGTGTGCCAAATTGCAGGCTGACTCTTGACTGAAAACCAGCCTCAATATCACAGTACTGCACCACACTTCAAAGTTAACCAGACAGCATAACAAACCATTTTGGTCTTAAGGCAGCAATTACATGATAGCAAACTCCAAACAATAACATACTACTGTTTGCAGAATCATGTACATACATAAGAAGTTAAAGACTGCCTATGGCTGCTCATCTGGAAAAAAAACTGCCTATTGCTGGTCTGGGTTGTAGTAGAAAGTTTAGAAACATACCTGAGGACGTAGCTGAGAAGGTTGTAATTGGCTCTAGGTAGAAGAGAGATCTGCATCTCCAGTGCATCCCGGCCCTGAAAGCAGGTTCACCTTCATGTGACTGTCACACTTAACCTGATACACGCTGAAGCTAAATCTCCCAGCAAGAACCCTGCACAGACCACTGTATCCAGCCAGGGAATATTCACATTTTCAGTGAGAAATGGCATTTAAGAGTGATGCGGATACATCTGGTGCTGAGTGTTGAACTGCTTTATATTCCAGAAAAGAGGATCTGTGTCATACCTGCTCTGTGGTGTTTTGGTTTTTATGTATTTTGAACACTATGCTAACACTGAATACATAAGAACATAAGGACATAAGAAATTTACATACGAGAGGAAGCCAATCGACCCATCAAGCTCATTTGGGGAGAATTCCACTAGTAGCTCAGAGATGTTAAAATCTTATCTAGCTCTGCTTTAAAGGAACCCAAGGTTTTAGCTTGCACTACACTAACAGGAAGACTATTCCATACTCTAACTATACGCTGTGTAAAGAAGTTTTTTCTCAACTACAGTTTGAAATGTTCTCCCGCTAAGTTCCAAGTATGGCCACGAGTTCTCTTATTTAAACTAATGTTGAAGTAACTATTTGGTTGAACAGCATCCAGACCTGTTAGAACCTTATATACCTAGATCATGTCCCCCCTCAGTCTCCTTTGCTCAAGGGTGAACAGATTTAGCTCAGCTAACCTTTCCTCATATGACGTTCCTCTAAGACCAGGAATTATTCTTGTAGCCCTACGCTGCACCTTTTCTAAGGCTGCAATGTCCTTTTTAAGATATGGTAACCAAACCTGCACACAATATTCTACATACCTAGAGATGTTTGCTTCCCCACACTGGAGAGAGTGGGACATCATCAACATACACACTGCCCAACACTGACACGCTGAACACTGCCCAAACAGTGAATACTGACACTCTAAACACTGCCCAAACAGTGAATACTGACATGCTGAACATTGCCCAAACAGTGAATACTGACATACTGAACACTGCCCATACACTGAACACTAGCACAGTAATGTTTTCATTATACTGTCAAGTATGTTGTATGAAGCTCTGATTCTGAACACTGTCCGGACACTGAACAATAGGCATGGTAAGATTTACTGATTCGCATCGGTGAATTGGCATAAAAGTTCACGATGCAACTGACCCAGTTAAAAAAGTGTGTACTGGATACAATTTGGGATGAACTTGGGATACATCTCCATCGGTAAATTCCTTCATCAAGCCTACATTGAAAAGTGTAATTTGACTCTATTGTAAGCTGTTACACGCAAAAGCAAGCTTTCCTTCTCTGACATCACCAATATACTAAGTAATGCAGAGTGCCCCGACAGAAGGGTGAGAAGAGAATTTTCCCATGGGGATAAATAAAGTATCAATTATTATCATATATATCGTATCTTTAATGTATCGGATCATTGCCAATGCATCGAGAAGTGTATTGCATCACCTCAGAGAGGGAGACCCACTGGACATCATAACACTCAACTAAAAGGTCATTGCATCCACTGCCATTTAAAATGCTGCTCTGCAGAGGTGTTTAGACTCTTAGGGCCTGTTGGCAAGAGGTTAAAACATTTCCTATATGAGAGATGAAAGTGAATCTGAAATACATCTGAAAATATGAAATATGCTCATGCAAATGAAGCAGATAAGGGCCACCTGGAGGTAGAATCACATGCTTAAAACTAAAAAGCTAACTGTGTGACATGCTGAGAAAGGTCAAAGCCTCATGAAAGTCGTAATGATGCTTTAACTTGGTAAGCACTTCTCTAGCTCTGCTGAATGATCACGTCTGTGTGAAAGAAGCTTTTAATGAACTAAGAATGTCTGTGTTCACATGGTTCACATAGAAACATTGCAATACTACTGCCCCATGGGGTGGGGGGGAAGAGGCCTGCCAGTACGCAGGACTATCAAAGCTGGCTGCCTTTCACCTGCCGTATGCTCCGACCGACACAGTGGGATGCTCCTACCTCCCGACCATTGGGGTTCAGCCTGGAAGTGCAGTCCAAGAAGCTGTGGTACTGCCCGCAGGGCACCACAGGCTCTGGCAGCTCTCGCAGGTACAGCTTGAGCAACGATGCCACCGTGTGGACGTCTGTGTCACTGCAGAGCAAAGCGAATCATGTTGACACTGCAAGTGCAGGAACGGCACCTCTCTTCGCAAGTCAGATTCTGGGTGGGGCTGGCTGCTAAGCATCGAAAGGGCAGCATGGGATTTCATTTATGCACCATGAGTCTGTCTGCTTGCCGCCTTCGTGGCGTTTGCTGAGCAATCAACATCGGAGACATAGTTGTTCGAGAGACGGGATGTGGTTATGGTGGCGGGGCAGGGCAGAGCAGGGTGGGAAGAGCAGGTTCCTCCATGCAGCTGTTTCTGCTGCCTATCTGTTGATCAGTGTGAGTACGTGAGTGAGTGTGCGTGTGTGAAAGTCACCAGGTCACTTCCTCCGGGCCTGTCAGCTACAGTGGAGGGCTGACGGTGACCAGCGTCGCTGTTGCTGGATTGTTTTCAATCCACATACCCAGTCCTGACCCAGCATTTGGGTTACTGGTCTGATCCAGTGGCAGGGTTATGTTTTAGACCTAGCACTTGGATATCTGTATAGCACTTGGATATCTGCATCTCTGTTGTCATAGGAACCCATGTTCTTATGCTAATATCGGAACCCTTGGAGGACAAGCACCCAAACATCAATAAAACAGCTGAAATGGCATAGATAACAAAGCGATTTTCTTTATTTTATAATAATATATTTTTATTAAATAATATTATTAGCAATAATTAAGTTCATTTTAAGTTCAATTTTCTCTCTTTTGTGTAATGTCAGCTAGCTAGTTAACATTAGCTTGCTGGCTAGCTACCTGTAAGCTGAGTCAGGCATAAGGTGTCAATAAAAGGTTCAAACAAGAAGCTTGAAGGAGGTCTGTGATCAAACTTAGAGAACAATTTGTTATACTTGACAGTTTTTGATTCTGATCTGAAATGTCTTGAAATACCTGCCAACCCTAAACTATTTAGCAACAGGCATTTCGCAAGATGGTTGACCTCTCCAAGGTAACCAAAACCCTTGGACGTCAAGTTGTTCAGGTTCAGGATGAGCCTCTTAGCCAATGAAAGAGAAGTCAGTCGTTCCAACAGCTACATTTCTGGTATATTGAAACTCTACAACATAACTAAATCATTCAAGCCCCAAAAAAGGGAGGTTGCCCACGTGAGATGAGAGAAAAGGATGAAATAGAGGTTCTTGGTGGGGGATCGATTCAACACCGCAGCTGGAATTGCTCATCAAATCAGTTCTGGACAGGGCAGGAATTTATCCTGACAGGGTCTCATCATCTGGGACAATATGGCTTGCAAACCCACTCCATGGTGACCAAGCCATTCATCAGCAAGAAGAATAAAAAGGCTGGATTAGACATGTGCAAAGGAGCGTGTTGTGTGGGCAAGATGAGAACTGGTCCAAGGTTCATTTCAGTGAATAAAGCTAGCTTGATTGAGTTTGTTTAAAGGTGAAACGAGCGGCATTGAACTGGAGAAAGAATCCACCAATACTGTGTGAAGAAGTCAATAAAGTTCAGAGTGTTAAGTGTCATGGTGTGTGGTGCGTTCCCTGCTGCATGAGTCGGGCCTCTCGTATGACAATACGGCAAGATGAATGCTAATGAGTATCAGTACCTCCTTCAACAAGATGCAGTTCCTTCCCTGTGAGCATCACCCAATCAGCCAGCCATTTTTATACAAGACAATGCTCCTTACCACACTGCAAAACGGATGAAGCAATTCCTTAAAGCTGAGAACATCAAGGTGATGAAATAGCCAGCCCAGAGTCCTGACCTGACCAGAGATCAAGAATCTCTGGTAGGCACTTGGCAACAAATTATGGCAAACAAACCATCTACACTACTGAACTGTCAGGGCAGTGCAAGAAATTGTTTATGTCCTGTGGGCGTTGATGTGCCAGTCAATGAAAGCCTCTTCACTTCCTATTAATTTCTGAGAGTTGTAATCATCAAAAAAAAGTAGACAGAATTTCAGGCTTCTACAAAGAATTGTATCCGTTCTCTAATTTTGATCACAGACCATCTTCAAATTTCTTGTTTAAACCATTTATTTTTTGATGTAGTATAACTTTTACTGATAGAATATGAATAAAATACATCTCTATTCATGTTAGAATATCTGAATTTGGAGAAGCTGCGACTTCGTAAATTACAAATATATCTCTTGTTCTCTGACCTCTGAAAATGAAGAACCCAGTATCAATAGTAAATTTAACTCAATGTAATGGTTATATTGTAAGTTGCAATAATCCAGTGTGTATTCTGTCCAATATTTACCCAGCGCTGGACTGGCAGTAAACCCAAGTTAGGCCGTTTTTAACCCAGCATTTCTGAGAGTGTAGGCCTGAGCCAAAGAGAAAGGTCACCTGGGGAAGGACGGCCTCTCGCCGGCATCGAAGGCGTCCCGGAACTGCTTGACCTGGTTGTCCTGACCCGGCAGACGGAAGATGCCCTCCTCACTCAGGCCGTGCTCGCGGATGAACTCGGCACACTTCTGAATCAATATGGGCACCAGATGGGGTCCGAACCTCTGCTCGTGGGCAATGGTTTCACTCAGGCTTCTGCCAAAGACCGCTGAGGTGACACAGGCAGACCAGGTTACAGTGGGCCCACTGGTGAGAGAAACTCACAGGCACTGCAATGGACAGCCACTAGCTATACATGGGGCTTGGCAAGTATGCTAACACTCTGGGGCATAGGTAGCAAGATAGTTGGAAAATATTGGGTGCCCCCACCTCCAATACTTAATTTGGCTTAATTTGCCCCCCTCCCTTTACATTTAAAATTTTAAGTTGTTCCCCCTAATATCAAACTATCTCCTATGCTCTTGCTAGCAATGTGATTAGTACTGTTTACATGACCCACTGGAACAGCTGCCATGCTGCCAGACAGGCAGTTTCTCACAGTGACCAGGGGGCTCATTTACCAAACTAGGTTTCATCATGAAAATATGCGTAGGTATGGAAAGGGAAAAAATGTGTGTGCTCAAAAAAATTGGATTTATCAAATAAGGCATATGCACATTTCCTCTTAGAAATATCGGACCCATCTTGTAAATGTGCATACGTGCCCTAGCCTGAGGTCCTGCTAAAGTTGCCAGCCACAAATAACCATAAATGGTCAATGCAAATGACCTACAGACTCATATAATATGTATGTCAAGACTTTCTGGTTGCAAACTCCGATAGTGGCGGTAAACAAAAAACCAAGAAGAGTATTTTTGAACAGTGTGATGTAGGGGGCTGAAAAAATATTTGAATTGGGAGTCTAAGTTCATTTATCACGATCAAGAAAATCAGAATCAGAATCAGGTTTATTTGCCAAGTGTGTGAAACACACAAGGAATTTGTTTCCGGCTGTTGGTGACTCTCAGTAAACAACATGATATACAAGACAACATAACAGTATAAATTACAATAAAAACAGTAATATGTAAAATGTTAAACAGTAAAATGTTCAGAAGTACATTTTCGAACGATGTATCGCACATTGTGCATTTGAAAAATAAACTTTGATTTGATTTAAGGTGCCAGTGCAGTTGATTGCCCTGATTATATTTGGAAAACTGGACATTAATGATCCGACATTTACAAATGATATGTTCGAGGGGAGCAAGTTCCTTACAGAAACTATAAACTCATGCTTAAATCCCTGCAAAGATTTGTTCTTCCACTTGTCCTCAGAAATGACAGGAACACTGCTTCCCGCTTTGACTATGGCTAGTAAGAGCTAGTGAGACGTGCAGGTGTGATGTAAGTGAACGTATGATTGGCTGGAAACTAAACCTGAAACTAAATGTATGCCTCTACAGTGGACGAACAACTGAGGGTCTCTAGTTTTGTTCTGAACGAGAGACCCAAAGGACTGAATGAGTTTGTGAGTGAGTCGGTGAGAGAGAGACTAAGGGTGTTTCTCAATACCAGCAGCGCGAAGATTGTACTTATGGTCTTAGCAAGACCGGTCTTGCTAACTTGCCTCCCAAGAATGAACTTGGGGCACAATGAATCATGGGATTGATATTGTTTGGCAAGGATACAACTGATGTATCCTTGATATTTCAGGCGAGGCACGAACGACATCCCAAGATTTTTACCATCTTCTGCACATATTTTCTTGAGTATTGGAACAAGTCTTCAGCAATGGAAGATGACGTAAAACAGGTACACAAAAATACAAGTATGATCAAGTATGCATGTTAAGAAACACCCTCAGATAGGCTACTGAACTAGAGAGCCATACCTGTCGTGACTGAAATACACCATCTATAGCCTACTATATAGCCTACATGTGCAGTGACTTCCCATATAGATGGATTTTAGCAATGCAACATTTTCATGACTAAAGATGATTTTAACCATGTTTTGTTAGTTTGTACTAGTTAGCTATGTGATGAGCTGTTAAGTTTAAGTTTTTAACAAGTATGATTAGTAATGGTACAGTGTTGAGTGACTTAAAATAGAATGCAACAACAAATGTTATTTTTCTTACATGACTTATTGGTGATATTTAGCTTACTCCTTACCACTATTTAGCCTAAATAATAGACTATTTTTTGACGTATCAGACACAAGTGTTTCAAATCTATTTCACGAAAACAGAAAGTGCCACTGGAAGAGGTAACGAATAACTCTTCCACGAATCAGAACACATCTTTTAGGTGAACTGAATCCAACAAACTGTCACAAAAAAAGAATCATTTTGCCCATCACTACTGGACATCGCAACAGTAGTTTTCATGTTTGTCTGTTCACCCACAATGTAGGGAAAATATATTTAATGCAAAGCAGACAAAATACAAAGACATTAGACATAGTGCAAACAGAAAAGAAATTAGTAAAAATAATCATGATGGTCTATTAAAACTCGTTTCCATAAATATACACATTATTCCTGTCAAGTTTTGTAAAAATACGGAATTTCGCGTAAAAAGTTGTGTGCACACAAGTCTTTTTTGTGCATACGCAACTTGGATAAATAAGGCCCCTGAAGTCCCACATACTTCCCACTTCCCAGATTGCTTAGACATAAATTAAGCATTTTACATTTACGGATATATAACTCCCTCACCAGCTGAGGCCATAAACATATGTGTGGGTCTATGTGTGTTGCTGATGTATACACTGTATGCACACGTACCTCCACTGGACTGTGCCCCGAGAACCCTGCGAATGGCCCGAACCCACTCCTCCATCTCATTCTGAGAGTTGGCCATCAGCACACAGGGGTCACGCTCACCATTGCCTCCTGTTACACAGAGAAACCCTTTTCATGCAACTGCAGATCTGTGTTACACATAGCAGGAACTATGTTAGTTGTATTAAACATAGTGACAGCTGTGTTACCTGTGTTACACATAGCAGGAGTGATGTTACTTGTGTTACATATAGTGATATCCATGTTACTTGTGTTATACATATTAAAATCTGTGTTATTTGTGTCACACATAGTGGCAGCTGTGTTACATGTGTTTCACATAGCAGGACTCTCTTACACCTAGCACGAGCTGTGTTGCCTGTCTGTCAGTAACTCTTTGTCAGTTCTGTGTGTTCTCTTACCGTGACGTTTCTCTTTGCATGTTTTCTGTACTTATTAGATGGGCCATACACACAAAGCAAACCACCTAAACAAAGTGTACAATCGGCTAAATGAGAGCTGACCTGGTATGATTTCGAAAAGGAACTTCCCCTGCTCATCTGCATTTGATGGGAGTTCATTCACTTGACTTGATTTCAAAGAAATGGAGCCCTGTGGACACGGATGAGAGAGGGGACAGAGGGTAAAATAACAGGTCCCTTAAATTCCCATGATTTTGCTCCCTGGCAGAACTTTCAGATGATGGCAGTCTGTGCGATGTAATGCACTGGTCTCAAGTGAAGGGAAGAATCTGGGCCTCAATCCCTCCGGGCAGACAGAGAGCTCTGCACCAAAGTGGGCTTTCAGCCAGGGACCTCAGATCCTCCAAACACAAACATCCCCATGACAAGCACATCTGAAACATCCCTCAGTATCCTTCACTGAGCTATTTATATTTAAGTTATCATTTTTAAATTACTTCATTTATCTGATGCTTTTATCCGAAGCATTTTACAGTAGTGGGAAGGCTTACCATGTTTATTTGTACTCCCTATGATTCAAACCCACGACCTTTGCATCACTGGCTTATTAACTGACGTCCCTCACACAATACTAGAATAATGCATATAAAAATGTATACAAAAAAAAACACCCAAAGGCCTCTGATCAGAAATAGTGAGTCACCCCAGGGCCCAATTCTCTGCCCCGACCCCTCTTACCTGACAGGAGCTGTCTTTGTCGTCCTTGTGGTAGTACAAGGTGTGGCCCCGCAGCACAAAGTAACGTGCTTGCCAGTTCTTCACAATGGACCTCTGCTTCTTCAGCCAGCCCGTTTTCAGGGGCCTCTCCAAGGTCCGCGGTGAACCAGGCCGGCAAGACGCCGGGCTCCCCTCTCCTGGCATCACACTCTTGGACCGAGCTTCGCAGCCCGGGAGAGAGGGTGCAGAAAAAGCTCAGCAAGAAGACAGTCACACAAAAACGAAACACCACAGATGCAGACCCAGCGACGCTTCCTACACGACTCTGTAGACGCACTTCATGTGGTCGGAGCGGAATTAGGTGGAAATGGCCGATAAGAAGGCAGAGTGAGCTCTGTTCCTGACGCGGAGAGCAGTGGCGTTCAGCTCGAGCTCGCTGAGCAGCCGGAGCAGGAAAGCAGCTAGCCCACTGACCCCACAGGCTTCCTGCTCACCACAATCACTTCAGCCTCCAGGCAGGAAAAGTGAACTGCGACTCATTCAAGGGGCCCGCAAATGTGACAGAAGCCACATTTAGAGAGAGAGCAATGACAGAAGGTCGCCGGCTCAGTCTGTGCGGTGGACGGCGTGTGGCTCCACTGGTGCGGTTGTCAGGTCCGACGGTCCACAGCAGCATGGGTGCACTATCAGCATCCATCTCCAATTGCCCAAGCATCAGAGAAGCTGGTGGAAGTCCGGGGTGTCAGAGACGGAAGGCGAGGTGGGGGTGTTCGCATAGCAGCGTGTTTGCATGGGGGTGGAGATGAAACAGAAAATAATGTGATCTCCTCTTTAGATAAACAGGAAGCTGCATTACACCACCACCACCAGTACAATGTCACTCCCTGTGAACCAGCAACTGCTTGGTTCTAATCCCAGGCCAGGAAGGACACCGACTGGGGCTCAGGAAACAGAAATGCAGCTTAGCAGCCTAACCGAAAATGCTCCTGAGGGCCTCTGTATATGAGCGCGGTGATGAGATCGGGCCCGTTTGGTCTCTGTGTCTGAGTGCGGTGATGAGATCGGGCCCGTTTGGTCTCTGTGTCTGAGTGCGGTGATGAGATCGGGCCCGTTTTGTCTCTGTGTCTGAGCGTGGTGATGAGATCGGGTCCGTTTGTCCTCTGTGTCTGAGCGCGGTGATGAGATCGGGCCCGTTTGGTCTCTGTGTCTGAGCGTGGTGATGAGATTGGGCCTGTTTGGCCTCTGTATCTGAGCGCAGTGATGAGTTCGGGCCCGTTTGGTCTCTGTATCTGAGTGCGGTGATGAGTTCGGGCCGTTTGGCCTCTGTATCTGAGCACGGTGATGAGTTTGGGCCCGTTTGGCCTCTGTGTCTGAGCGCGGTGATGAGATCGGGCCCGTTTGGTCTCTGTGTCTGAGCGCAGTGATGAGATCGGGCCCGTTTGGTCTCTGTATCTGAGCGTGGTGATGAGTTCGGCCCCGTTTGGTCTCTGTATCTCAGCGCAGTGATGAGATCGGGCCCATTTCAGCTCTTAACCTGCCAGCCATATCTGGACTCAGCAGGTGCTGAACGTCTCCCTCTATACACAACGTAAGTGTAAATGGCATGAGAAGCGTGTTTCGTGGGTCTGGCACATAAGCCGAATGCCGCTGCCTGTGGCTACATATGCCTTTATCACCACATGCAGAGTGCAAGATGAAGTGACTCAACCCAGGCTGCAGAGCGCAGGACACCGGAATAAGCTTGCGGGACTCAGCCTGGCACTGCAAAGCCCCTGGTCCCCTGGTTGTTGGTGAAGTGTGTTTGAATCCTGTGAGATTCCAGCACCTTGGTGATCAAGATCAAGGAGCAGGGAATCAGCGTTCACGCGACTGTCAGGCTGGATCTCGCCATCTAAGGATCCTTTCATTCAGGATCTGGCTGGCGTCAGTAGGGGACTCTCCTCATGACAGGAAGGGGGCGGGTACAGTGGTATAGTGCTCTGGAGTAGTGCATGTCTGCCTGAAATGGTTTATGACATGGTTTATTACACATGAGCATAACTCTTTAAACATGTGAAACATTCCATCAGCGACTCATGCAGGAAACGATAATGGTTCGTTGATGTGGCCAGCTTGTGGGTTTCAGGTCCTCACAGAAACTGGGTGATTACCTGGACAGGCTGGACTGACTGCTCCTCATGATAACGGTTTGGCTCCGGCTCGTCACACTGAGATATAATCCATAACTGACAGCAACACATTTTCTGGTGGAACTGCCACCAGAAACGGCTTAGAGGTGAATATCTGCACAGACGATGCAGCTTAATGCTCCAGGTCATCTGTTCAAAGAGCGGGATTCAAGCGCTGGCTTTTCAGTTTTGGCGGGCATGCAAAAAGAGTCAGTGAGGCGGTGAAGTGTGGCAAAGTGCAGAGACAGTCAGCAAAGCAGTGAATGAATGGGTAGTAAAGTCCCTAGTATGGGGGCAGGGGGTCATTGCAGCAATAAACAGAACCCACGGAGAAGCATTCGCGACAGGTATCATCAGGGTTTCGAGTTCAGCGCGGACATCCCAGGCATTGCTGCATGGCATTAAACTGACGCCACAGCCCATCTCTTTCTGCTTAAAACCAGGTTGCGATCCATCATGCTACAGTAAAGCATCATGAACGAGTAATTCTTTACTGTACGCTGCTTTCTGTAATGTTAGCTTGCCCAGGGTTGTTGGGCAGCCAGTTGACTTTGGACCCCCAGAGGTTTTTTTACTCCCTGCTTGGGAGTTTTTGGTTCCTCTCCTTCGTTGTCAATTGGTTTTTTTCTTTTTCTTTTTTCTTTCTTTTCTATTCTGTCTTTCTTTTATTCTATATATTTCATTTTATACGTATATCAATGTATTCTAACAGACCCATGTAAAGCGCCCTGTGACAACTCTGTTGTAAAGGGCGCTATATAAAAATAAACTGAATTGAATTGAATTGAATATTGAGTAGTACGATATGACTGCACAGCGCAGGACAGAAAAACGTTGCGGACCTCTACGACTAGTCGAGCTAACTAAGCCGGGCACAGCCAGCAGAGAAGCGGGCTTTGGCATCAGGGCTTGAGGCACGGGGGCAGAGGTGTTACGGAATGCCCCCCCCCATTCCACGGGCCTCATTACGCCTCACTCGGCCCCATCATCAGTTTCGTGACGGCATCAGAGTAAGTGGGACGAAATCTGAAACAGGGTCAGAGTCAAGCTTCTCACGCTGTTCTGCACAAGAGCGCGCCCTTTTTCTGTTCCTGCCAATCCGCAGCGCACCGGCCTTACGGAGGAGGGCTCCAGGGACAGGGCCTCGCGATCTCTGACTCATTTCTGTCATCGCAGTCAGCGGTCAGATTCATCGTGCTTCACATACGTGACCAAAATAAGCAAGCAAGACGGAAAAGCTGCATAAAATACACAAGAAAATCTAAAAATACATTCAAAATAAATATGAAAGATAGTTAACGAATGTTTTATGTCAGAAACAGCTGTGTGTGTGGCGACCCACAAGGACGGAGCGCGGCTGGGAGCAGCTAGCTGACACCGTGGAACAAGACATATTAATAAAATAAATAAAAAATAAATAAAATAAGGATAAAAGTGATGCAAGTAGCCCAAAGCATCTCTATTGCACAAGCGTTTTTTTGCATCGTCATGGAGCCTGAGAGAAAGAGCGATGCTGATAGCGTTAAAGGCCCAGAAGCCGATTGCCGCAGTTTAGACCCAGGAACACACACAGAGGAGCACAGAGTCTCAGATTGAAAAAGATTTCACCCAGAATAAGTGCTGTGGTTTGTACTGGTAACGTCACCCCTGGCCCAGAACCTGTGCCTCAGTGCTGAGAAGCACGCCTGTCATGTAGCGCTCAAAAAAGCCTGCCCTGAGGGCTGTAGTAAGTACACGCGCCACTAGCGCAAGTCGACACCCGACACGTCTGTTAAAAATAGAAAATAATATAGTGTTCTGGAGCGAGGTTCAGTGCATCATTACCACACCACCTGAAACTATATTAGTAGTTGGGGTCACGGTGGTTTTCAAGTTGGACACAGAATGGTGTGCAGGGTCAATTCCACAGACAGTGGCATCAAAGCACGAGGTCCCGCACCAGCAACACGTGCCCTCCCACCAACCTCATCAAGGCTACCGTAGCGATTCCCAGCCCCGGGACCCCCCCCCCCCCCACAACCACCCCCCTGCCCCCACCCCCGCCGGTATCCCTTACCTATTTTTGCAGATTCAGCTCTGAAGCCACTAAAATCCCAGTTACGCGGTAGCTTAAGAGACATCCTTGTTGGATGTGGAGGGTCAGTCTCCACGCACACTCACACTCTGCTAACTGTACATGCTGTCACCAGCTGGCTCTCCAGCTCGCTCGCACAGCGGCCGCTCGCCCTCTCTGCACCTCACTTCCTCTTTTCCGTGCACGGATGTTTCTTCTACGTTTCCGAGCACGTTCATTCATGCCCTGCCACTCCCCTGCGCTCCTCTCGAAAACCCCGGGTCCTTCTCCACAAATGCACATGCACGCCGTCTGCTGCCACTTCTTCAAACTCTCATTTCTAAGTTCAGGCTCTGACCCTGTAGCTCGGATGCCATTTCCTCTCCATCGCTCTAGAGGAAGTGGAGCATCGCCACATGCCAGCCCGTGGCAGCAGCACACACACACATCATCTGCACGGGAGAACTTCCTGTTTTGTCACCGGTGGAGCCTGTGTTCCTCCATTTAACCAGAACATCATCAGCTTAATTCTCTTGGCTCTGCACATTTTACAGTGCCTGCCATCAGGTAAAGAGGTTGCCCATCTACAGGACCCGAGGTTGGTTTCATCCCCATATCCGGCCTTGTTTGTTGTATGACAAATGAGTCTACAGTCAGTGCTAAGCTCCC
Source organism: Petrocephalus schoutedeni (assembly GCA_026780765.1). Taxonomy (NCBI): domain Eukaryota; kingdom Metazoa; phylum Chordata; class Actinopteri; order Osteoglossiformes; family Mormyridae; genus Petrocephalus; species Petrocephalus schoutedeni. The sequence continues at coordinate 20,367,879 of JAODKL010000040.1, read as the reverse complement.
TCAGCTCACTGCCTTAATTGGGGTGTTCGTCAAGTATACCAGAAATTCTCCTTTTCCAAAAGGCTTTCTCTGGGGACCAGTTTTCCTCATGGCAGCCCTCGAAAAAGCAAGAATTTAAACATGACAGAGACTGACCCAGAGCCCCAGAAGGTTATCATCATTATTTTTATTATTAACCATTTAACATCTCAACACAGCACTTACTGCAGGAGCAAGAGCATCGTTTCAGGGTCAGAAAATGCTAAACGTAACATCATAGTACAATATAATAATGACGATAATAATAAAATTACAATAACAACCTTTGAGCAGGCCCAAAGACCCGAGGCAGTGACATTTCTTAGACATACAGGAAACATTACAAGTGTATTATTAACATAGAATGTCGTTGTGACTGTGTTCCCCGTTTGTTAGCTGCTAGCAGGCCAGTGTGCATACAGTAACATGTACCACTTACTGCATGTTCCACTTTAAGGATAGAGACCCAACTATAAAATGGGCTCTGAGCAAACCGGCCGAGAGCAAACTGGAATATGTAACAATGACAGATCCTAAGCATTTAACAAAAATGTTAAAAATCACCAGATTATCACCAGAACAAGAGTGTAACATTTTACAGCAAACCTCCCTCTGCTGGAATATCTAGGAACATCAGAGAAAAATACAGTATATATAACTAGTCATATAATTAAAAAAACAATAGTAAATCTGCAAAATATTACCTTTATGTCACAGCGGGAAATTACTACAGCTGTAGGTTTTTTTTTTATGTTTGTGGGGTTTCGTTATGTGTTTCTCTACATCTCGGTGATTGTATGCAAGATCATTACAATAATATTAGGTCAGTTTACATCTCTGACAGACAAAATGATTTCAAATGACAGACACAGAGCAAAGCCAACTCTGCAGACAAAAATGGTCACCCTAAGCTTGACACTGGTAAACATTCATTAATAAATGGCCTCTATCAATCACCCAAACTGTCAAAGAGTTATATAACAATTATGAAAACAATTTCACCTCTAAATAGCAGATTTTGATATGACAAAATTTGCAAGCAGATAAAAAAAAAAAAAAACATGAGCTGCACATCAGATCTTCAGGTAAAGAGAAAAACAACGTGATGAGACCAGAAGAGAAGTTCATTATCATACGTCACATGCGGGATTCTGACAGGGCAAACACAACCATGCCGTAACAGGCTTCCCTCTGTAGGCATCGGTCAGGGTCATGTGATCAGCAGAGGTGAAGCACACGGGGAGCAGGTTGCCTGATTGGACAGCAGAGGAGAGCTGATCCCATGGCTGTTTCTGAAACTGAAATTTAAACCTTTGAAAAAGGTGGGGGTGGGGCTGTGTCCACCAACAGGCTGACACAATTCATGCTCTGTCTACCCAGCAGATTACCACCTTGGCACAGGTTCACACAACCACCCACACACATCTTCCTTCAGATGATCCACGTACTGCTCTGATCCACCCGCTGTACTGCTTTTTGCTTTGTTTCAGTGTCATCGGGTCAGGGGATGCTACTTTGACAGGGATCCTTCTACACCAATGATACTTCACAACCAAGCCTGCAACAAATGCTTTCATCAGACCAAGATGAATCACCCTTTCAAATGGCTGCTTTGAAGGACTCATCAGTGATCGTTTCCAATGAATTGAGGTTACACATATACAGCATGGGAAAAACAGCAAGCGCTTTCAATGTCATGGGCGACCATGACAAACAAATGGATTTAAATTAATTTGAAGCGTTTCATTATTGTTTTTACTGACGAAATTGCCCTCTCAGCACAAGCTGAGAAATTGTACTATTGACTATCAGACGAGCAAACCAGACCAAATCATGATCCTGGACCCATGAGATTACCTTCTGCTTCTGGCAGCCGGCCACGCCCATGACCCTTAACCTTTCACCCTTGACCAATAGCCAAACGATGCACGCCTGACCGGACACTGCTAGTGTCCAACAATGGTCTCCCAGTGCAAAAGCCAGTATGTATCAATAGGGACCCACTCCTTCAAAAAATATCTGTAGGCAGATAGTGAAAATAAAAGAGTAAAAATGTTTAAAAATATTGCCATTGTGTTCAAGCGTAACCCGTATATCAACAACAAGAGAAACAGCAGATAAAACCAAGGAATACACGAAGACCCGCAGACACCAGAGCCCTGGAAGAGGAGGAGAGGGCCAACGATTTCCAGAGCTGCTTAGAAACTAGTATAGCGAACACAGAATTAAAAACAAATGTAAAAACAGGCGATACGAGTGCCAAACAGTAGTCGCTCTATCAGGTAGTTCATCTTCACAGGACTTGCCCAAGTTCAGGCATGTACTTAGTTAATCTAACATGCTTCTCATATTTTCCCCGAAAAATCCTACGAAAACGCTTATGACTTTCGGGACCAGGAGAAAATACCTGAACGGTCATTTTATGACACTAAATCAGAGGACTATGTCACAATGTGGAATCATGGCAAAAATGACTCATTTCAAACATGAGACTATTGGAAAGAATGCCAGTAAAGACACCTCCAGGTCAGAGGGGGCGCTGTTCATTTGGTAAAAAAGGCTGCAATGCACTTCGCTGACCTTGGCACTGGACTCATAAACTTACTTTAAAATAACACGGAGGTTTCTAATGGCCTGTGTACATCCTGAAATCAGGTCAGCACACAAAATTCCCAATTTCCACCAGGATTCACACAAAACTGTGATTCCTTCTCCCCACACCTGCACGCACCGACTGGCTGGGCCTCAGTGTGAGCCTGTAGTTTTTCACACACTTGTTCCATGAAGCGGTTCATATTAAACACATACCATGGGACAGTGAGTGGATTTCTGCTACCCTACATTAAAAAAAACTAAATACAGAAACAGTATATAGACCTGTACATTTCAAATAACCTTTCTGATGAATATTCTACTCCAATAATATTCAAAACAGAACTTCAGCACACCAACATATAAATATATATTGCAATAAATTGAACAGTTAATAAACAGAAACTAGTTTGCGGACGAGGCCACACTGCAAATGCCATGAACAGCCCACTTCTGCTTGCAGCTCTTCCTCAGGCTTCGTTTGGCACTTACAGTTGACCTCACAGCCGAGCTCAAAAACAGGTTGGCTAAGACAAAACGTACAACCGATAAGTGACAACCTGGGTGCCCCCCACGCACACACACAGATTGGAAAGGCCCACAGCGATGGCCTGTGTGTGTCAGTGCTACCGCCCAGAGGCCTGCCCCCTCTGTCTTCACCTACGGTGCCACCTCAATGGGCGGCAGCAGCCCTTTCTCTGTCAGGTGAGCCTTCAAGGAGTTGAAGATCTGGAGCTGCTGGTCCAGTCGCAGGGCCAGGAGCTGCTGGATGACTTTGGTGGGGTTCGGACCCCTGGGGTGAGAGCAGAATGACAGGAGTGGGAGGAAAGAAGACAGAGAGAGAGCAAAGCTCAGACAAGCCGCTTTTCCATCATGCAGGACAACGTGACCCGATGAGGGACCCGGAAAACAGGGATGTAGGCGCCCCCTCCCTGCACCCACCTGATGAAGCTGGCGATGTAGACGTTGACGAATGTGGCCATCAGGTACTGGCAGTCGAAGCGGTCCATAATGCCGCCGTGGCCGGGGATGGTGTTGGCAAAGTCCTGCAGGGACGGGGAGGTGATGAAGGGGGAAGGTGAGGAGCAAGCAGCCAGGGTCTGCAGTAATATCATCAAGCCCAGTATACCAAGAGAACACATCATCCATCCTCTGTCCTTAATACCAGCATGACACAATAAACATTAATACTGGCACAACAGACTGGGTGGCAGGTTAGTATGCCTGGGCACTACAGCCCCCTGCTGGGCATTTACTGGTAACACACACAGTTACCTTGATCTTAAAGGCTCGCTTGAAACCACTGGCAAAAAAGCCCCCAAACGGGCCCACGATGGAGGCGAAGGCAGAGAGGGCGATGCTGTGGATCTGGAAAGGGTACATGCGGACAGTGGTCTGCAATGGGGGACAAAGAGAGAGAGAGAGAGTGAGTGAATGAGCGAGAGAGAGGGAGATGCCTTTGGGAACTCACTGGGAGTGTAATCGTCTGCAGGCCTCTGAAATCACAAAACTCCAAACTCCACGACAGCACGGGGTCTCTTAAGCAAAAGGCGACACAGAGTAGTGTGCGATGTGACGGATCGCTGGCCGCGGCATGCGTACCCAGCCGGTGAGGGACTGGAGAGCGGTGGGCAGCGCGTACTCCTGCAGCTGGAAGAGCTCGGAAGGCTCACAGTCCACGGTGAAGCTGTTGGAGTCGCTGTTGAACTCCACGGGGCAGACGAAGTAGCGACAGCCCGCCATGACGTAGGACAGCTAGAGAGAGCGGTGGGGGGAGGGGGGTGGGGGGCAGGGCGGTGAGGTGGGTCAGAACACTGTAACATACCAGTGGCGTGGCATCCAACCACGATCCGCCCTGATGCGGTTACCAGAATCCCGAAGATGACGGTCGAGAAGAAGCCGCCAACGAATCCCTCCCAGGTCTTCTTCGGAGAGAGCTGAAGAGAGCAGAAGGATGTCAGGCAGGGAACTAGGAGGGCGCGTCAGGCCCAGAGCCTGCGGGAGCCTCACCTTGATGAGGGGTGTCCGGCCAAAGAAGAAGCCAAACATGTAGGCCATGATGTCATTGCAGATGACGCAGGAGATGGGAACGATGAACCTGCAGAGCATCAGAGAACTTCAGAGGCGCCCCCCCCCCACCGAGAGCAGTCGCGCTGGTGAGTGGAGAAGTGCGCAGAGAATACAGACATTCGCCTGGGGGGGGCGTGTGAGACAGCCGGCTCTTACCAGATCATTCCCTCGAAGAGGTTGTGGATGATGAGGTGAGACTGAGTCACAACAATCAGCAGGGTCACATGGGTCCAGCCAAACTGTGGGAGAGAGATCAGGTTGGCAGTGCGGGTCGGGCGCCCACCTGCATGGCACGCTCGGTGACCGCATGGCGACTCCCTCAGGCCAGCGCCACACTCACCATGTAAAACTGCAGCCTGTAGTGTTTCTTCACCAGGCTCAGCACAAACATGCAGAAACCTGACAGGAAAGAGACAGAGAGGAGAGGTGTGGGGACCAAGCAAGGGAGACACAGATGGGGGGGGCAGGGGGGGGCTGTGGTCAGGATGGGCTCTTAGACTGAGCCATGATGGGCAGGCTCACTGTGTGGGCGGGCTCTTTGGGAGTCAGTAAGAAGCTGATTAAACCAGTAAATGCCCGGCAGACGCTAGTAACCAGCCCCCCAGCGGTTTACCCGTTGCTCTGGAGGAGTAAGTCAGTCTGTACACACTTCCGTCAATCTTGGAAAAGAACATCAATCAGAAAAATGTGAGAAGGTTTCCAAAACTCATTCAAGCAGGACTAACTAAACACGGTTCCCTCTGATGCCCAGAAAGCAGGGGGAAGATGCAGGAGCAGCCCAGGCTGAAGGAGCTACAAGCCTGCGCTCAAGAAATGGCAAAGAACAGAGCCACAAGAAGTGCGCGCCCTTCGCCACTTCCTGTTCACTGAGGTGACAAACAACCCACTTTCACAGTTTCCTGACACCGTGTGAATAACCATAGAAGGACAGACTCCATTTAATCGAGGCGGAATGAAGAACAGACAAGAGATCAGGGCAAATATTGACATTTCCGAGCTCTACCGCCCACTGCGAGAAACGACTTCTTTTAATGTGCAAGACTCAGCTAGGCATTGGGCACAGACTTTCATCTAATTAACCGTGTCACAAGAGTGGAGGGATTATAAGACGGAAGGGAGAAAACCACCTAAGACTAGGGTTAGCGTACAGGCTGAGTGTGAAACTAGAGTAAACAGGAAAGGGCCTGGTCCACAGTAACTGGAGTGAGATCCCCCCCCTACAGGTAGAGGGTGGAAGTTTTTAAAGATTAAAATGGTATCACAGCAGGGATGAGTTAGGATTAGGTCTCACCTGTCAGGTACAGGGCGAAGGAGATGAAGCGATGGTATTTGCTAAGGATCCGCAGCGGCTCTTCCCGCTGCACCAGGGTGAAGAAGTAATCAGTCACCGTCTCGCCATAGAAGAAGTAGTTAACGCAAAGCAGAAAGTACCTGAATGGGGAGAGGGGGAGAGCACCGGTAGCCAGTGGTACTTCCTGTTCACCTCCAACACAGGAAAGCCCAGCTAATTTGAGCTATATTCGGTACATTCAAACTGCCGATGGTACACGCAGCCAATACCTGCCTTCCTCCACACACCAACATCACTTAACTACATCTGTATGTGCTTCACAGACTCATGTGGTCCTGAAAAACCGACATCACCATATGGCACGGACTGTCTACACTGAGAACAGGGCCAAATGACCCCTTGGGAGGGACTGAGAGAAAGGGGGGGGGGGGGCGACAGTTCAGGAGATGTTCATGTGAAGCACACAGGACGTAAGAACCCTTCAGAGTAAACAGTCAATAGCCAAAGGGCTAAAAGTGAACCAGGCAAATAAAAGGAACATCAACAGAAGGAGACGAGTGTTTGTATGTGTGTGTCTGTTTTACATCCTATACTTGAAAGGATGAAAGGACCTCAAAAGTATAGCAAATCCTCAAAAAACGTGACTAGAGAGGTCACTTTAGATTTCATGTTATAAAAATCAGTGAATTCAATCAAAAAAGTAAAAAATACCAAATGTCTTATATTTTGTTTGGTTACATATGGTTAAGGTTAGGGCTGGGTAGTGGTTAAGGGGGTCATAAATGGAATTAGGATTTTTCCCATAGAAATTAATGGACGAACCTCACTAAAATAGGAATACAAATGTGTGTGTGTGTGTGTATGTGTGCGTGTGTGAGACTCACCAGCTCAGTGTCCGGAACCAGGGCAGGTGGTAGGAGTGATACACACTGTAGCCGATGGTGATAATCTCTTGAAAACATTTGATCTGCACACACAGGACCTGTGTAAAATGAAAGGAATGTCACACATCATGAGCCACACGCTGCCTGGGGGGGAAGACACTGGCTAACCTCGGGGGCCTCCCCAGCGGAGACTGTGACACGATGCTGGCTTGTTAGCATGGGATCAGGATTAAACTGTCATGATCAGGGTGACCGGGGCTGGGAGGGGGGCACCTCCCGTTAGACTCGGGCCCTGAGAGACCAGCTACGGAGCCCCAGCTGCGGTGGTCAGGCTAGAGGCTCCCATCCATTCCATTTGAAACTGAACCTTGCCGGTGGGGGGGTGGGGGGGGTGGGTTGGGGGGTGCACTCACAATCATCATGAGCACCATGGGGCCCAGGTAGATGATGATGAAGAAAAAGGAGATCATAGCCAAGGTCAGGATGCCCCGCACCCACCAGTTCCTCCAGCTGAAAAGAAGCGAAATCTCAGCATTAGTGTGAGACCCCAGAGCTCGCACCTGGGCCAAGAGCCGCACAGCAGCGTCACACCACATGTGGCAGGTCCATCACATTACTGGACAGGTGCTCGCGGTTGATCAGAAGGCCCACCATCAGTAAGCGAATGAGGCACCAGCCGGCTGTAAACACACACTATGAGCCAAGTTACCGTGACGAAAGTCCGGAGAGGGCTTTGTTGAGGACCTCTGGGGTGTCATCAGGGGGGACAGGCACATCGGGCACCCCCGTATCCCCCTTGGCCTCGCTGTCCGAATGAGCTTCTCCATCAACTGCCCCGTCTTTGTCCAGACCCTTGGGACAGATGGGGGATTTGATGGTCATATAACATAACTGTTTCTCAACCCGGTCCTAGAGGACCCCCAGTCAGTCCATGTTTTTGCTCCCTACCAGCTGCTGGTAGAGAATGCCTGGCAGGGGGCAAAAATGTGGACTATCTAAAAGGTCTCCAAGTACTGGGCTGGGAAACGCTGATGTAATTGACAGGAACAACAAACGAAAATGGAAGCGGGAGGCTCATTACCCCCAACACAAAAAACTGAAATATCCACATGAAACAACCTTCTGTGCTGAAACTGGGATCCCAGCAATCTTAATATTACTTGTACTCACTTCTTATAAGTATGAAATGCTGTGCAATGTCTAAGGCAGGCCATACAGATGTATGAGTTAAAACAGGCTCTGTTTTTTATTTGGGGGGGGGGGTGTACAGCTGTTTACCTTGACCTCTTTGACTCTAATGCCTTCCACCTACAGCATAACAAAACCACACATCTAAAATAGCCTATAGTTCCCATAGCTTAAATGAGCAGTGGAAAATCTGAGCCAGTCACACCTTGTTACGTGCGTGCGTGTGCGTGTGTAACGCTTTGCAGCCCAAACTGAGCCGAGCAAGGTGAAAATTCCACAAACCAACTGCTGCCGTTTAGGTGACCATGCTGGTTACAAGGTCATTCCACGCCAACTAGTCATGGAATTTCATGGAGGAAAAAAAAAAATCTAAAAATTTGTCTATTTCAGTCATAAAGTCATGCAAAATCTTAAAACTGCCCATCCAATAATTTTTCCTATGAAAAATGTTTAACGTTACTAAAATTAGTCGCTTTTACTATTCTGAACTCACATGTTTAAGCTCACTAATGGCTCAAATTACAATGGACTTAGCTGAAATTTAATGTTAGGTATAAATAAGAGCCTCCAGATGATATCTGCTGAATTTCACACGATCTGTTCCTGAATTTGTGTTGTGTTAAATGAACTTTATGGGAGTGCATTTTCGTGTACGAGTGTGCATTTTATTTAAAGATAAATGAAAATATATATAAGAAATTTTTAATATTTCTTTCCCAGATTTTAAAAACCTGTACTTAAAAAAAAAAAATCAGTTCTGTCAATCTGAAAAATGTTTTTCTCCTTCAAAAAGAGCCAAAAGCTCCATGGTGCCATGAAAACACTACTAGAACAAATGAAGCCATTTCGGGTTGAATTTTGATCCTATATTGTCTCATGGAGGATTAAAGCTATTTGCGTGCAACTTTTTATAAGTAGCAGGAACCATATTACACACAAATAAAAAAATCAGGGATGTGCCGTTACACCTTCATTATGAAATACTTTGCTGAAAAACAAATAGAACTTAGGGGGGAGGAGTCCAAGTAATGGCCCTGAAATCTGAATAAGAATTTGTCTCCACAATGTAATAATGTAGTAATTACTTTGGGCATGACACCAGCCCAGGGGGGCTGACATCAGCAGCAGCACAGTCTGGACCCTCATCTGACTGCATCTCTACCCTCCGTCAGTGACCGGATCAAATAACGTGCTGCATATTCATCAGAAGCACGCCTATTACTGACATCCGTGGATTAACACGCACTCTGCTGATCCCCCCCCCCCCCCCCCCCCCCC
>JAODKL010000040.1:20332679-20358458 GCA_026780765.1 Petrocephalus schoutedeni | reverse complement strand
CACACACACACACACACACACACACACACACACACACACGCACACACACACACACACACACACACACACACACACACTCACACAGCATCCGGGCAATGAGACCTCTGGGCTCCTGGGTTTCCATGGAGACTACATCCTGTCACTCTGGATGTCGAGATTAAAAACAAACCAAACACGAGGCTATTTTGGAGAGAAGACACAGCTTCCTGCAGGGAAGTGGATGCTGCTGGCTGCAGCCGACAGATTGCACGCTCTGCGGTGACCTGAACGGCCCCCATCACACACATCTGTTTCACTTAACGGTTCACAACATACACCTTCTATTTAAAGAACTAAATTAGGAATTCATCACTAAATTAGGAATCTCGCTCAGGAAGACAGACAAGGTCAGCTTCCACAAATCCCACCATTCTCATTAGCCAATAGGAAATACACGGGCGACCCTAATTCAGTAGCACACGGGAGTGCAAACTCACTGTTAGAACACTAGGGGGTATTGTCTCAGAGGAACACCCTTTAAAGTAGACAGCCTTCAATAATCAGCAGCTGAAAGGATTCAAGTTACTGCATTTAAAAGTATTCAAATTTTCTGTCCAACTGTGGTCAGGGGGACATGGACGTGGGTAAATTTGCAAGGCAAAAAAAAGCACTTGCAATGACCAGCCAAAAAGCTAGATAAAGAATCCCAGCATTTCTATCTTTAACGATAATGCCTTTAGGTATCTAGCCAATGAGGGGCATCAGGAGTAGGGTTGCAACTAACAATTATTTTGATGATCGATTAATCTGTCAATTATTTTTTTGGTCAATTGATTAATCTGTTCAATCAATTCAGCTCCGTCTGTAGGTTAAATTCTCTGCGACATAGTGAGTTGTGCACTAATAAGACACAACGAATTGACAATTAAATTCAGTTCCAAGACTTTTAATAATCGATTTTTATCGATTCGTTGTTGCAGCCCTCATCAGGAGTCTGACTTTCTGATCATTTAAGCCATACTCTGCCAAATCCCCCCCCCACCCCAACACCAAACTTCCTCTGTGGTTTCACTCATCAATGCTCATGCATAATGGATTACAACCACATGCACCGGCACACGTACGCACCCACACTTCAGGCCTTTAACCCATTCTCATAAGAAATCAGAAGCTCCAGCATATCAGCATCCTATACTTGAGGCAAAGTGCCACAAGCAGTATTTTCATTTTAGAGCAAGTGATCAGAACACCAGCAACTTTAATACAAAATGAATAAACCATTAAAAAAAAACATTCATTTATTTTTAGAGTTGCTTCTGGGCTTTAAAAACAAAATTCAAGGATTTCCGGAAGAGCAACAGACATTACTGTTACCCGACAAAGTGGTTTAATAACAAGCACAGGCAGAAGCACGACAGAAAGGCCGACTGTAGCCAGAAGGGTCCTCTCTCAAACAGCCCTTCAGACTGCCTGGATCCCTACAGTATTTATCAATTAAAATCAGAACGAGAACATCTGAATCCCCTGACGGTACCACCTCCTCCACCAAAGAGCGAAACGAGGGGAAAGCCAGAAGGCGGGTAACAAGATGTTACATAACCCAGAAACTGGCAACAAGCTGCTTACTGGGACTAACTGGGACAGCCAGCAGCAATGGAACGAGCACTTTTAAATCACATCATGAGGAGATGCCCCTTCTACACAATGTTGAATCTTCAGGTTTGGGCATTTCCCAGTCAGGTAGAATCCAGAACTTTGTTACTGAAACAATATTTTCTCTAAACAAGATTTTGCATCTCGTCTCCACTCCTTTAATATTTAAACAACAATAAGACCCGACCCTGCAACACGAATCCAAAGTGCGTTTCAGACTAAATTTCAGGGATGCCGTGTGATATGGGCAGGTCCATTACTTTGGGCTTCTGTGACAGAATGAAACAAACGGGTGTAGATTTCATTACATCCTTATCTGACCCCTCAGCAAATAAGCTGCCCTGAGCTTGGCTAATATGCATCCCACACAAATACAATTTGCCCCTTCATCTTCCATAAATTTAATATCCACTATAGGGTGCTGCTGAACCTAAAACTAGGAGCTACCCTGGACAGGGTGCTAGTCGAATATACAGTATCTTTATCAACTGCTACATATACATATATCGTGCGGGGTTTTATTTCACAGTGCGATACAAGATCTTCTAACAATATCTCAAGACCACAGTTACTAGGAGACCTGATAATTTCAGACCCCGCGAGTATGTTTAGTGACGCTAAAACGGGGCTACAGTCCAGTCGCATCACAAACAGACACGGTAATGCCCAAAGAGGCCGCTGACGTCACTACCCAGAAACCATGGTAACGGAGCGAATGTTTTTTTTTTTTTACCCCTGTTGTGAACCAAAGCGGCGTTTATGATGTAAGAAGCCGATGTCGCGAAGACGGATTTCGGCGAATCGATCGATTTCTCACGCCTATTCGCTGTTTTTCAATGGCGACTGAGGAGCGAGAATGCGGCCGGGTCCGGTATCGTGCTCGTAACGGGCCGGACAGGCTCGCTGCCATGTCACTTGGCGGCGGCGGCGGCTGCACGGTGTCCTGATGCGCAGGATGCGCAGAAACATGCTTCCAAACAGAACTGAAAACACCCACACCCCCTCTGACTGCAGAAGGCGGCGCGGCCCATGCTTTGGGCAAACCTACTCGCATAGACGTCAGGAAATTACATATCGGCTCTCAGGCTCTCAGAAACGCGGTTTAAAATGACCGAGATTCATTTCCGTCGTTAATAATGCCTCAGAGACAAGTGCACGCGGCGCACTGATCGGCCGTCCAACTCCGACTAAAAAAATATATCACCGACTGATCCGCTAGCCACACATTTCACAATAGTTAATAGCTAGATCCTGTATACATTCTGGCCACTATATGAACATTGTTAACATACCGGTGTAAAAGAAAATACGCAAAGTTTAAAAACCGTGACTCAAGGACAAATTCAGTCTAACTAATAAGAAAGAAATAAGCAATAAACTTTTGGGCGGTATCCAGTTAGTCGCCCAGCTAGTGGTACATCAGCGTCTGCTGTCTCATAGTTGTGTAAACAGAAAGCTGCGGCGTGACAAACACGAAGGAGGCGGCTGGGGCCGCTGTCACATGGCCGCTGGCCGGGCGGCTGTAATGGCCAGCTGCGCAGCTTCCCAATCATCAATAACCGTCCGTTAGGCGCAGAAGACGCGCTCGCCTACCCTGAAATCGTCCGCTGCTTGCGAGTCGGTCTCCGCCGGGCCACGGTGCCGCAGCTCTGTCATTGCAACAGCTGGGACTCAGGCAGCGAGAGCCGCGCCCCTGTGTTATTACTGCTGCGATAACAGCGTACTTAAAGCTATCCAGAAAGCTCGCTGGCCGATCTTTGCAGCTGGCCGAACGGCTTTATGCACGGCCCCCCCCGGTCTGCCGCCTTCCTCAGCTCCGAGGTTCACGGAGTTTCTCCCGGCGACACCTCGTCTCTCGCGAGGTTTCCGCGGTTCGGCGCTGCGCGCGTCCCCGCGCTGCGGGAGGCCCTTGCGCGCAACCGCGAAGGAGGGAATCCTGCGGCTGGATTCCCGAACTGGCATCGATGTCTCTTATCCCGATCCCGATCCGAGACCCGTCTGTACCTGTACTGTTATCATAATATTTTTGTTGGTTGTATTTAAATCTTAAGGAGCATTATGTACATGTATTTAATGTAATACAGGCATAATGTAAGTTTATGTATGCTTATGATTTGAAATAATAAACCTGCTCTCCTTAGGTGAGATTCTAGATATAATTTCAATAATTGTTATTTTATGTGTACACATACCAGTAAGTAAATATGCAAAGGATGCAAAGGACTCTTATTAAGTCTTTGTGTGAATAACGCTGTTATCAGAGCGCAACCAGCTGTAGGCCGAAGTTAGCTATTTCCAAAGATTGAGAGTCACGTTTCTCCCATTAAGGCGTTCGCTGTTTGCTTGCACGCACACATGGAAAGTGTTCTAAAATATCAGAAGTCAAATGGAGACTTGAAATATACAATAAGTATTGTCGAAAAGGTCATATGCCAAAAAAACGTTAAGCTTGAATTTATCAATTTACTTATGTTGGCCGACATATTCTTCATACTAACGCGAAAATCTGAAATATTCTTGTTAAGGTGTAGTGTTTAATGTGCCACACAGGACAAACGCGTATAGAAAATGGATGGATGGTTACAATTTAAAAAGAACTGTACAGCACTTGCTGAAGATGAGAATGTCATTTACGGGTTTTAGACAGCAGGGGTCAGCAAACGTGCACAAACTCCCTTTACCATTGGTGGGCAACCTGTCAATTACGGTAGTATCGTTTTAAGGAGACAGGTCCATGTTATCACGAGTCTGAATAAAATACCCGTAACAAACCAATGCACTGCACAATTTATATTGATGAAGATAAAAAAGATAACACAACAGTTTTTCCTTTTAAGTATTATTGAGTATGCTGAGTTCACAATCTTGTTACAAAAGAAACATAAATACTTCCACAGTGTCATTTTGTGTGCATCAACCAGAGAGGTCTCTGGACTCATCTGTGGTTTTAACTCTCAAGCTATATGATTGTGCACTGTATATTGTTACAGAGCACTACAGGTGCACACTGTAAATACTTTGTGTGTGGAGCAGCTTCACCGTTAAGCCCTGTGGCATCACAGAGGTACAAAGTATCTGTTCTTCATGCCCCCGTTGGGAACATTGCGGAACTCTACATAAAGACTTGCGTATCTTGGCACGTTTGCAAGCTAAAAGCGCCGCATGACTTTAGCAAGAGACTGACTCATATTGCCAGCAGAGGACATTTTGTTGTACCCTTGAACATTTCTTGATTGAAACATGCATGTCTAAAAGAATCTAGGTCCTTTTGTTAAACATAATGTGCAGTAAAGAGGTGAGGTACTTCCTGCCAATATTTTATTGTTTTCTTAATCATTCAGCTGTCTATAAACAGGCAATTTGAATTGATAGAACCTGTTCATTTTCCTAAATGCCCCAAACATGTCCCAGCTGCAGAGGAGACTGATACCTGGAGCTCTTCATCTGTGTCCTCTCATCTTCTTAGGGTGAGATAATGGAATATGCACTGCCCAGCATTCGCTGTTTTTAATCGCCCCCTATCATTCCTTCAGCTGATAACATTAACTAAGTTGGGAAAGTATATGTACAAGACTATGTTGTGCAATAATAAACCTGCAAAGCTTGTCATTTCCTAGCATGCCCTTTGGTACCTTGTTCGGCAGATTGATTTTTGACATTGTTGTTGAAGGTTGTTTTATTGTACACAGCAGGCCCAAGGTCTGCAGTGACCTGACAGCATGTGCTCCCATATGCAGGGACCTTCGTGTTTGACCTGATGGGGTTCAGTCCTACCAGAGCACCAGTGCCTTCCAGCAGAGCCGGCCGTGGGGCGTCCAAACGACCAGACTGCGGCTTTTACTTTGCCGCACTCCAATGCAGCGGTTGCTCGGGGAGACAGTGGCCTCCACTGCGAGAAGGCCCGGCTCTCAGCTGCAGGAGGGAGCCACTTTCACAGAACTACAGGGCATTGGGCTGTGGGACATCTGCAATGCAGAAGTCTATATATAGCAGGAGGTGAGTGCCGTCACAGGAGGGGGGGGGGGAGAGGATGGGAGAGGGAGGGAGAGGGTGAGGGAGGTGCTGAGGGAATTCAGAAAAATGGGACAGATGTCATACAGTTTTACTTTGAAGAGGAATGAGTACGAATGAGAGGGAAATGCGAGAATCAGTGCGAAGAATGGAGAGAGGGGAGCAGAGAGAAAAGGCGAAGAATGGCGAAGAGGATGTGAAGAAAAAGGGGGCATCAGCTGGACTGGCCCGGATTACGTGCCCTTTGTCCTTTCATACCACGTCTTACCTTTCTCATCATTTATGAATGAAAAAAAGGAGCTTTTTAGTGCTCTGAAACTGCAGTCTGCAGAGTCGTGCTTTACTTAAATAAATAACAAGATTTACAACAGTTTGCCACTCGTGAATAGAAGCCTCCAAAGCCCACAGAGTCAGTTCTCCAGAGTGAGTATTGCAGAGACCATAGCACAGTATCAGTACTCCCAGAGTGAGTATTGCAGAGCCCATAGCACAGTATCAGTACTCCCAGAGTGAGTATTGCAGAGACCATAGCACAGTATCAGTACTCCCAGAGTGAGTATTGCAGAGACCATAGCACAGAGTCAGTACTCCCAGAGTGAGTATTGCAGAGACCATACCACAGAATCTGTACTCCCAGAGTGAGTATTGCAGAGCCCATAGCACAGAATTAGTACTCCCAGAGTGTGTATTGCAGAGACCATAGCACAGAGTCAGTACTCCCAGAGTGTGTATTGCAGAGACCATAGCACATAGTCAGTACTCCAGAGTGAGTATTGCAGAGACCATAGCACAGAGTCAGCATCCCAGGCCACAATGCATAGCAGACTAAAAGGGAGACTGTATAATATATACATACATGTAGAGCACATATGCTATCAAGTTAATATTATGTATTGTTTCAGAGAAAGCACCATAATGTATTTCCTTTTGGGGGTGTGCGGTGGATAGTTGTTCAGTTCATGCTGTCTTCTCTGGCCAGATCAGACTGGCACCTTTGTCTGGGATGCTCTTACCCCAATTTGTCCACACCAGTGTAACGACATCAGAGACATGCTTGAAGAGGGGGGGATTTTATTGACTCCCAGATAAAAATGATTTCTGTAGCCCATATACAAAAAGAATGTCCCAGAGGAGCCGTGAAAACGTTATTGTGGATCCGATTAATTCTGCATTCAGGCTTCTTCTGAAGACAGACACCATGTCCTTTTTCTGTCTCTCTGGCCAGTGCCACTGGCTGATGCCATGTGGTGAATTGTCTGTCCTCCCAGGGCTCTCAGAGACAGACCATGACTCTCACGAGGATCCAGACCCTGGCAAAATGGGGTTGATGATTGGCCTGTATAGCTGGACCACTGAGCTTGGTGCATTTTAAAGTGCTCCCAGGAATAACAGCTTTCAGCTATTCTCTGTATTTCCAGGGAAAGGCCTGCAGGCTAATTTAGGGGCATTATCCATTTCATTGTTTGAAACATGCTAGATAAAACCTCAGTCGTTTCTTTAGGTTCCTGGAAGATGGGTGGATGGGTGGGCTGGTGCTGACCCTCGTCAGCAGATTTATCCTTCCAGAAATTATAGCTCCGATCCCCCATCCCCACCTTCCACTTTGCCATAATTAAAATCATAAATCCACCGCCTATATATGTGGTAATCCTGCATCTTGTAATTAGAGCGATTCTCGGGACATTAATAACCACAGACGGGAAGGCGAATCGCTTTCTGTGCCTGCCGACACCTGTGTCCCCCCAAGGACGGCGAAAGTCTGGCCAGTCCCTCCCGTTGGAAACAAAACCGCCATCATGAACACAGGGCCGCGCGACGTCCCGCTTCAGCCTGCCACTGCCTTGCTGTCACTGTCACTCAGAGCCGCTGTCAGTTAACTACTCATTACATTTATCAAACATCCTGATTTTGTAGCACAGACACAGAGGATGATAACCATTCCAGAGCCCCAAGAGTCTAGTCTCAGCCCCTCTAGTAATGAGAGTAACCAGTGTCCCCTTCCTCTGCCTCGTTAGGATGCTTGTTAAGATGTACTTCTGCTGTCTGTGTGACTGTGGATTCCCCTATCAATCCAGGCCCTGGCTATATCCAAATTCTGAGGTTGCATCCTTCTAAGGCTGCATTCGGAGACCAAGTGCATCACAGCGACAAGGCTGTCCCATTTCGAAGGCTCCGTCCAGTGCGGTCTAGAAATGCGTAATATTTTCTCGCTCTGTGAAGAACGCAGCTGATGGATCCTTCGCAGCCCAATGTATCCTAAGATTCACTGCGCAGAGGTAAATTGGGTGCGTCCCAGGCAGGGCGATAGGAGTGGCGTTTAACTACTCAAAGGTATAGGCAGAAACAGCTGGTGGCAGAAATAGGAAATTATCCATAGGGCAGACCGTCCCATCTGACAAGGCTTTCTGTGCGACCTTCAGTGAATACAGCCTACAAAAGCTAAAAAAAAAAAGGAAGCAGCCCCTGAATTCGGACACAGCCACTATTTCACCTCTGGGTTCCTCACTGGAGAGGTGGAGAGGGAAATGGACAAACACGGCCAGTTAAACCTGCTCAATCTGGCTTCTTTGCTACTTTCATTTATTAATACTGATATTAAGATGCCGCTTGGGCTGTTGAGGCCATTTCTCCTGCTAGGTGTGGAATGCAAAATGAGATTTTGCATTAGGACAATCATTTTTTCCTTCCTAGTGGGGATGGAATGTTAGATTCTGTTATGTTAAAGGAACAAGGACACTCAGAATGACTCAAATTAAACTGAAGTAATTTAGATTTAAATCCAGTCATTTAAATTTAAATTACCTCACTAGCAAGTAGTGAGTACAGCATGTCAGTGATTTCACAAAATGACAATGGCTTTTTTTTTTTTGCCTGTAATAGATCTGTAACCCCCCCCCCCCCCTCCCACATAAGCACTCACAGAACTGTGCTGAAGTCACAGAGCCCTTGACAATGAGAACACAAATGAAGATGATCACCATGGTGGCACAGAGGTTTTGGTTAATAAATGGCTTTATTTAGCTTTTGGGGAAATACCACTGCATGGGTTCCAACACATACAGTCACAGTAGCTGACCAGTAAGACCAGTAAGGCCAGCAAGTGTTGACACCCCAGCACTGCCTCTGCGTGAAGACTGTCTCACTCTCACTCTTCGTGGTTACGCCAGTCAGCAATGGGTAATCCCACTCTGCCCCCTACTGCTTCTGAAGAGTTAGGTCATGCATTCACTGCCTGTTGACTGATTCACTCATCAGTGAACAACATACGCAGACCAGGGGCCTATCGTGCTCTCCTCCACTTGTATGCTCAGGTCTTTGTCATGTGCTTTTGATCTTAAGGCTCTGTTGTCCTTCTCTCTCTTCCTCTGTCTCTCTCCCCCTCTGCCCCTTTTCACTCTCTCTGCATAGCGTTTCTCAGTCTGGTCCTCTGGGACTCCCAGCCAGTCCTCGTTGGACCGTGGACTGTCTAGCTGGGAGCTGAAAGCAAGCAAAACCGTGGACTGCCTGGGAGTCCCTGAGGACCGGGTAGGGAAACACTGCTATAGTAGATATGGCCTATTAATCAATAAGACTATGATTTACTACCATCCTTTTCAGTCTATTTCATATTTTTCTCTCCTTAATTCTCATCCCCCACACGATCTGGCTAGCTCTGTGTGACTCACCGCAGGGACCGTCCCTTCCACAGTAAACAGCACCCATGTGAGTATCAGACACAACCCCGGGGGAGAGTGCTGTCCATGTCAGACCCAGATGACCTTTGATCTGTCTGAAGCAGCCCACACAATCCGTACACCGAAAATGTGAACAGTAAGCCCCTCCCCCAAACTGAGAGACACGCCCCCACACCCTCCTACAACTGACACTGAAGGGCAGCATTGGCCTCATGTCAGGCAGAGTGACCTCAATCTGTCTTCCCAAAGATGAAGGAGGAGAAGCTGGTTCAGCAGAGATTTAGGTAAGACAAGTGAATCAATCAAGGAGTGATATTCTTAATTGAAATGTAAAAGGCGCAGAATGATACGTAGCAATAATCTTCTCTATGTTTTCATTCCCCAGGAAGCTGTTTTGGCTTCTATCTCTGCTCTTGCCAATATTAATCTCTTTTGTTTTTGCCATGCTGTGACCGAGGTTAGCGCAGGTAAACGGGCAAAGGAAAGAAAGATGGGTGAGATGAGAACTTTGCCATGTGCAGGAAAGAAAAGGAGGAATGGGCGGATCATTCTATACCTTCACCTGGTGAGTGAAGCTGAGAAGGGGGAGCATGCAGGATTCCAGCCATGATTTTGTCCCGCAGTGTGTCTAAATGTCCCATGGAAGGTCCTCGTATGCTGCCTGCTTTGACTGCTTTGAGTTTTCAGTCCCTCTACATTAAGCAGCACCACAGCTCTGGGTTACGGAAGCTGGGTGCTACAAAGCCGGCCATCACCTCTCCTTAGATTGATACATCGAAACCCGGCAAACTTCTGTCCTCA
Source organism: Petrocephalus schoutedeni (assembly GCA_026780765.1). Taxonomy (NCBI): domain Eukaryota; kingdom Metazoa; phylum Chordata; class Actinopteri; order Osteoglossiformes; family Mormyridae; genus Petrocephalus; species Petrocephalus schoutedeni. The sequence goes on along the minus strand of JAODKL010000040.1, from coordinate 20,348,340 downwards.
CGGTGTGACCACGCTATCCCTCACAGGCCTCAGGCAAACACAACAACTGTGGTCATGTGCTACATCTGCAAATGCTAATTCTAACGAAACGTGTGTGTGTGTGAGTGTGTGTGTGTGTGTGTCTTGGGCATATGTTTGCATTACTGTGATCTGTTTTGTGAAATTTACATTGGTCACTTTATAGCCTGATGTGAGTAACTGGCAGCTGACTTTGTCCCTGAAAGCAAAGCACATGAGAACAAACTTACGGTACAAATGTGTGTGTGTATGTGTGTGTATGCGTATGTGTCTGTCTGTGTATATGTGTCTGTGTGTGTACATGCGTGAAGGATGGAGAAGAGGGCTCGCATGGTACGGAATGTGGATGGAGAAGAGGGCTACGTGGTACGGAATGTGGATGGAGAGGAGGGCTCACATGGAATGTGGATGGAGAGGAGGGCTCACGTGGAATGTGGATGGAGAGGAGGGCTACGTGGAATGTGGATGGAGAGGAGGGCTACGTGGAATGTGGATGGAGAGCGCAGCATGCTGCCGAACACAGAGCGTGACTCATCATGTTTAGCTCTTGCCGCCCTTCGTCTCAGAAGCTCCCTTCTTTTCCTCTTTTTCTTCCTCCTGCTCTTCCTCCTCTTCCACTTCCTCTTGCTCCTCACCATCCTCTCCCTCCCCCTCACCCTCCCCTTCTTCCTCCTCCTCTCCCTCTTCCTCTTCTTCCTTCTCCTCTTCCTCCTCTTCCTCCTCTTCCTCCTCTGCCTCTTCCGCCTTGCTGCCCGCCTTCCTGTAGGTGGCAGCAGTGCCCAGGACGTAGGAGCGAGCAGCAGAGTGGCTAAAGCCTGACATGATCATAGCCCCGCCGATGCTACTCATCCGGCACTCCTCTCCCTCCAGCAGCTTCCTGCAGGCAGAGAAAGAGAGAGAATTGGGCAGCAGTGCAGAGGACCCCAGTGAACTGGTCATTATGTCCAGCAAGATTCATTAGCACCAGTTTGCATCCCTTCCCCGGAACAGCCCACGTGACAAACCTGTAGGCAGCGATCTCGATGTCCAGGGCCATCTTCACGTTGAGGAGGTCCTGGTACTCGCGGAGGTGGCGAGACATCTCGCCTTTGGTGTTCCGCAGGGCAGTTTCCAGCTGCTGGATAGTGTCCTGAGGGTTGCAGATACAGGTAGACACATCACCAGAAGCAGGACCAATCCACTGATTTCAGTCACTGCCCACATTCTCTAAATAGCCACGCAGCCTTCTGTGTAAACAGGCCAATCACTCTTGCTTTCTGTTCTCTGTCAGCGTGTTTTCCTGCCTTGTAAATCTCACAGGCTCTCCATTCATGCAGGTTTTTTAGCCCTTTTATACAGCTGTATTTCACTAGGGTAACTCAGGTTAAATGCTGTTCTCACTGTTACTACAGCAGGACTCAGTCAAAGTGCAGGCTTTGGGTTATGAGTGGATGGCGTTAATCACTATGCTATCTGCTGGCCTGTTGTGGAAGTGCTCTGTCATTAATCATCATCGGTCATTAATCTCCCAGCAGGTGGCACATATCCAAGCAAACCCCATTGAAATGCACTGACCTGCAGCTCTCCGATCTCGCCGCTATGCCGATCCTCCATTTCAGCAAGCTGCCTCTCCAGAGCCTCGTTGTGGCCCCTAAGGGCCTCCGCCTCCAGGGTGCGGGCCTGAACCTGCCTCCGGTACTCGCTCAGCTCCTCCTTGGTCTGCTTGACCACATCCGAGTTACGGGCCGCAGCCTCGGTCACGCTGGCGAACTTGGAGCGGTACCACTCCTCCGCCTGCTGCTGGTTCCGGGAGGACAGGGTTTCGTACTGGGCCCGGATGTCCCTCAGAGCCACCGCCAGGTCAGGCTTGCTCACGTCCATCTCCACGCACACCTGGAAAGGGTGTTTTGGGGGGGTGGGGGAGCCAAAAGTAGGGGAGGAGTATTTAAGGTCAGACTCGGGGTGCAGGCACAATGTATAAATACAGATATTGAGGATGGGACATAGATTAATTTTTATTAGATTAACCGAAAGAAAAAAAAAAGAAAAATTATAAATGGAATGATGTTAAAAAAATCAATAAAGCACTGCTTGCTGCTCTGGTTCTTAGTCTGCATAGAAAATGTGCTAATTATCGGGCCCCTGAGGGGAGCCCAGCCTGTGGGGCCACACATCGACTCGGCATCAGGGACCAGACAAGCGGCATTTTGCTGACCTTGTCAATATGCCAGGACTCCACAACCATAGTGTCTTCTTTTGTTCTGAAGCTGTTCTTTTCTAAAAGCCATAATCATGTATTGATTACCAATTACTTCCTTCCTTTTAATCAACTTTAAAAGCAGCATTTCTAAGGGGAACCTCAAAATACATATTATTATTATTATTTAAATAAAAGTTTTCCTTGTGGGCAACCTACTTTTATATATTACATTTATTCGTCCTCTAAATTAATAATATATTAAAGAATGATTATTAAACATATTATGCTAGTGATCAGCGTGAGCAATCTGATATGATGAATTTAGATTAATGTTGCCTCAGGTGCCTATTCTGCATCTATGGACCGTTGTAATCCTATCAAAACGATCTGACTGACTATCGGAGCTGAGTTAGGGTTATACGCCCGCACTGATCGTAATGCGGCTCCTGAAGGGCGCCTTGCCCCACTGCCTGAGCCACACCTAGAAAATGCGCTCTGCGGCGCCTGGGATGCCCCAGCTCCAGACCCGGGCAGTCCCTGCGCCTGACCCTATCCCGAAGGCAAATGAACGGGTCCGTGTCGGGCACTGTGCTGAAATTAAGAGCTTGACACAGGTTTATGGAATTATTAATAATGCGTGTAAGTAAAAGCTCGGGTTATCTGAGATGAATGAGCCCCCCCGGCCACGACACTGCGGAAAGTTACCATATACCCTGTTGTGAGTGAGTCACTAGTCACTATTATTACCATTTTATTAATACTATCCGTTTCTATTCGGCCAGCTGCACAAAGGTTACGAGACGTCTGGCTGTGTTTGTGTCATGGTGCATTGATACCTTTGTATGTAAAATGCTTTGTCCCTGACTGTGTCTTTGCAGGGTCGGGATCGTTACTGCCGCTGCAGAAAACGTCGAAGCACAAACTTACGCATAGTTTTCATATTTTATCTTCACCTTCTGAAGGGACGCTGGGTTCTCCCATGAGTGCTACATCGGAAATACGTTAACGTTTAATGAAAATGTTTTTTTTTTTTTTTGGATGACGGTTATGAGCGATGATGGTGAATTTCCGCACCTGCGAGGCTTGCAAAGATGCCTGCAACTCTTGTAGTTCCTCCTCATGAACTTTCCTGAGGAAGGCGATCTCGTCCAGCAATGACTCGACTTTCTTCTCCAGCTCCAGGCGTGAAAGGGTGGCGTCGTCCACGTCCTTGCGATACCCCTTGAGGGTGCCCTCGGCTTCTTCTCGGAGCTTCGTCTCCTCTTCAAGCTTCTCCTTCACCCGATCCAACGTCTCCTTCATCTGCACGCAGTCAAGGTGCATCTGGCTCTTTTCGTGGGTAAGCTCCTCCACCCTGGCCCTAAGCTCCCGGATCTCCTGTTCGTACAGGTCGTGCAGGCGTGAGGGTTCCGAGTGGCGCTGGCGCAGCAGGGTGACCTCTGCCTCCAGCACCTTGTTCTGCTGCTCCAAGTTGTGCACTTTCTCGATGAAGGTGACGAAGCGATCGTTCAGGCCCTGCAGCTGCTCTTTTTCGTTCGTGCGAATTATCTTCAGCTCGTTGGTGATGGCCGTGGACTGCGACAGGTCTACGGAGTCCGCCAGGGAGGAGAACCCGCTGCGACCGGCGCCCAGCTTGCTGCGATAACCGGAGGACAGCATTACGGGCGCCGAGCCATAGCTGCGATGCTGGGAGCTAGAGCGATATGTCGCCGAGCTGCGGGACGGGCTGCTGCTCATCGAGATTCGTCCCGACATCCGCGGAGCATCCCCGAATATCTTCCGATAGGAGCTGCTGGAGTACATGTCAGTAGAATAACTCATCTTGAATGGAGACGATCACCGGAGTGCTCTTCTTCACCTGCTGCAGAGTGGTCTTTTATCAGTGATCGTGTGCGTGTATCGGTGCGTGTGCGTGCGGTATGTATGCGGGAAAGGAACAGGCTGGGAGAAGCAAGTGCGGTCTGAGCAGGACGGCGGACTTTAAAGCCGGAGGGCTCCGGCGTCATTTGACGCAGTGGCCGCAGCAGAGACGGGGAAACTTGCAAGTTTGTGCAGAAAACCTCGGCTCCCCCGAGACAACACGCCCACATTCTCTTCGCCTTTAGTTATAGCCTATGGATTCGTTTCCCTTGGCCGAAACTGAAGTAATTGCCTGTCGTGTAATACCTTGCATATATAATTGACTGAAATTTCGTGTGGGTGCTCAGATGAACACCCCCCTCCGCCCGAGAAAAAGTAATTGAAGGCTTTTTCGCACGCACTTATGATGGTGGGTGGTAGCTGTGATATTTTAACAGTTTTAACAAATAATTCCTGCAGAATTAGCCCATCACTAAGCAAATTCTAAATTGTATTTTTTTTATTTATACAGTGTATTTTTCTTCTCTTCGGCGTAATGACTGTTCCTTTGAATTAACTCGGGATTCTGGAGTATTGCAGAACTCATTCACCTACAATAGTTAAGTCCCTCTTTCGTGAAAGCCTATATATATATATATATATAATAGCCAGACGGACCCCCGTAAGGAGGCCAGTGCAGGGGCGCGTCCCGCACGGATGTCTGCTGTATTGCGGAGAGCTGAGCATCTATCGTACCTTCTCCGCAATATCGGAATACGGAATGAGCTTTGCGGCCCGCTCTCCCTGACCCTGCACATCCACCGCCCCCGCTCCCCCATCTGACCATTAGGCGTTTTAAAAGGTCAGCATGCTCAGCGACGATAAGCCCCCCCTTAATAAAACACCACCTGGAACATTAACGCTGTAGCGGTGTGTGAATCACCACGCTGCGACGGGCCGGATGAAAACCAGGCAGCGGCTCCCGTCCGCACCCTGATAACGGCTAAGGCACCTGCGGACGCCGGGGCCCTGCAGGCTTTCTGTCCATTTTATATCAATAACACCCAAACGTGAACTGAGCCTGGTACCTCTGCGGTTATGTCGCACTGTCCCATGGCCACACTCCCTGAAACAAATAAAATATCAGATGAGGGTTTTATGTTGTGGCCGATAGAATTACAATGTTTGCTTGTCAATTACAAGAAAATGCGTTCATCAGATGAGGAAATGTGTGTCTGAGGCAGTTTTATAGGTTATTACTTAACTTATTTATTTGAATAAATTCGTGTCCTCTTTCATTCCCTGAAGGTAATGTATCGTCGAAAATAATGTATGCAACAGTGCAGCAATAGGTGGGGATTACGCAGGCCTATGTAAATGCCGATGACGTACTCGACTTCCTTAATGACAAAAGGAAGAACATTCGGAATCACCTGTCTGGGATTTTTCTTTCACTGAATGCATCTGCAGTGACAGCTATTCCCCAGTGAAGTTGGCATATATTTTTATAGATGTATATGGAGACTGTTGTCTGTCTAGTTTAGTTAGGCTGTTCACTAGAACATTACGTCTAATTCTATGATATTGTGAAATATGAAACTCCATTTGTAGAATTGTCATCGACTGACTTCTTTTGTATTAAAACCTTCCTGAAGGTCCGTAATGATGTCTTTTAATTGACCCGCGTACAGTGTTTAAAATCTTGTGGAATATATCGGGCAGAAGTTCTGGAAAAAAACCTAAAAGAGTATGAATGTTTATATAACGAAGATTATTTTGTACCAAACAGTGCACTTTATAACGGTACGCTGAAATTAGATCCATGTGACACTGTGAAACAGGGTTTGATAGTAATAACATGGGAATGGAGAAGACATTACTTTAGCACAAATGACATAAACACTGACAGTTTGTAAATGTCGCTTGGAGCTTAGGTGGAACTTTTCTTTGGGACTTTAATAGTTATGAGCAGAAAATCAGAAAATACCGATGACGACATACAGTAAATCATGAGAGCGCGGCTCACCCACCACTCATCACTAGATGGTGCTGCAAGCCATAAAATATCTATCCATAGGCTCCATAGGTTACTTTGCCTGCTAAAGGCATTTAGCATCAAATCCTGCGGATATAAATATGGACGAGAGGCGTAGAAAGCTCTACTGGTGCCCGCTTCTCGTAGATGGCAGCAACGTGCTCTTTTAGCACTGTTTAGGAATGGAGATTCAGAACGGTCAAGCTGCACACGGATAAATTACTGATGCACCATGGAACGCATTTGTAAAAATGTGTTTTCACAGTTTACTGTAATCCCCCCTCCCGCAGCGATACACCCAGGGAGGGTTTTAGTGCGGTCATAACGCTTTCTTTCAAAAATTTTATAATTTGATCTAAGGTAATATTTGTTCTTTATGTCTGTTGTCAGTTGGGATTTGTTTATGCGTCCTGCTGCGAAATTTTCCCTAGCATTACTATATGGTCAGAGAAATATGAGCATAATATAGAGTGAAACAAACAGAGGCGCACTTAAAACAATAAAGATAATGTACCCAGCAGGGCCCAGCCCAGGAGCGATGGCACACGCCCACGTTTGCCAAGGTTTAGGCTGGAAAGGCTAAGCGAGCAGCCTCCGGACCCACGGCAAGGCAGGAAAGCCCCATAATGCTCAGGTAGCTTTTTTCATCACTGGATCAGGCCTGAGACTCTATGGAACAATTCGTTCTGCTGTAATCTTTCCCACACCTGATTCATATCATAATGTTTAAAGGGAGCTTTCTGTTTCTTGTTAGGGTGTAACGGAACCTTCAGCATGCAGCTGCCTGCATCGTCGCGTGTAAAAGTCATCTACCAGTGGTGGAATCTGTCTACATGCCACATGTGTCATGTGACTGTAATCTAGCATGACTTGTCAGCAGGAGACCGTCTGATTTGCTCATACCAAGGAGACATAGCTATACATGGCAAAAAATATCCTGTCATCTAAGATGGGCTTTTAACCCATTTACTTCATCGTCTAAAACCACTCACAGGGAAATTGCAGTATTCGAAACACATTATTTGAGAAGTCCTCAAACTTATATGCCTGGATGATTTAACTAGTGGGGTTAACTTTCTTAAATAAAATAGTGCTTCAGGGACAACATCCCCTTTTAATTCTCCCATTCCATGGCAATTAAAAACCATACAAATACACACACAAGTGTATGCTAGTGATCCTGCTTGAACGAGATCCGTGTCACTTGTATGTTCTTGATGCTCTATACTCCCGGCCTTTTCTTCCCATTTTTGTGTAACTAGTTCTTCACTGATGCCCCAGCTTACCCACATATCCTGTTCGGGCTTAGTTAATGCTCAGTAACATGATTCCCTGTCTGCCCATAAATCCTCTACCTCGTAGGTCTAGGTTTACCGGCTTGCCGTGAAGAGTATTAACCCACCCCCACCTAGAACCTCTGACTGACTTTTTATGAGGCTGGGCCACCTGTGCCTCTGCAATGTTAGCTATACCCAGCTCTCCTGCAACCTTCAATGTTTGGTTTGCATGTTCCCCTCTGCCTCACCTCCACACCACAAAAATCCGGTCTGTCTGTTTCTGCTCTTTCAACGGCTGTAATACTCAGCTGCTTATCTCATTAGTACTCCTCATATCTTTGAACACTATTCTGTTTCCTCCTCTGTCTGATTTTCAGTCTATGGCCCTTTAATCCCATTTCCTTCACTTGGAGTGTGCAAATGTGTGGAAGTGATTAGGCAGTGAAGCTTTCGTGTGATGGTGGCCATGCTATAGGGCCAGTGACCACGGCGAAGGTCACAGCTGGTGGGCCGATGCATGCATAGCTGGGATAAGCTGATGGATTTCACTAATCTGACAAGGGTGGGGGGAGGAGGGTCATTAGGGCTATAAGACTGACAAAGGCCTGCAGGTGAACATGGACACACTCACAAGAGGGATCAGCACACTGCCGGCTTCCGTAGGGCAACTGCTGTGACCCAGTACAGCTGCTCTGTCCCGTTAGGACATCTAGGCCACTCGGATCTGCGTCAACGTCACTGCACTTCCAGCACCTCTCTGAACACACTAGGATTATACACGCATCATATCAGCTCAACATGGATAACCCCGCGAGAATGAGCCAAGCAAGTAACCCTGTACAAGACGGTGAGGTGCACCTGATATTAGACACTTTTTCCCATGAGTGCTGGAGTACCCTGTCGTGATGTCACTAATAACATTAACCATACAAGCTGTAAGAATAAATGCAGACTCAAACACAAAGACATTTTCACTCATACATGCACCAGAACATTAGTATTATTTTATGTCAATTTTCCGCAGCAGATTGTGACCCCAGCTACCTCTACATTCCACAGTGTCAGTCTGGCTTAAACTGTGTGCTTCATACCACTGGTTTCAGAGCTTGGGTCACTCCAGCTACCTATACTGTGGGGATAATTCCTTAAATCTCTGAAAAACCGCACTCAAAGGATCCCGGGGAGCAGACTATTAATGCAGTTCATGCTGTCGGTGCACGAGAACAGAATGAAGAACCTAATCCTCTCTGGACGACGCTTGGGCATTCATAAAGGCTCTTTTTCGTGCCAGTGTAAACATCCCTTCCCAGAACATCACAGGAATGCAGCCATTTACAGGTCTCATATTTTATCTGAACGATGTTTTTCGCACTGAGGTGTAGCATACGGCTAGTTTCCACCCTCCAGTTTCTGTCCAGTCTCGGTCAAAGATTCCAGCATAGTTTGGTAACACTAAAGCCTTTGCATGGACCACATGCATTATGAAAATGTCAGTCTGAAATGATCTTAGACTATAGCAGTTTCCCCCAATGCAGTCCTTGGGACCCACAGATGGTCCATGTTTTTGCTTCCTCCCAGGAGCAAAAACATGAACTGTCTGGGGGTTCCCGAGTATAGGAATGGGGACAGCAAGCTGATGGTTCAGACTTGCCAGTACTATCGTGTAATGGAGTTTTCCTTCATCTGCACATGCTGCTTCATAGCACTCTTCTTCGTGATTTAATCTATAAATTCACCCCAAAATAAGTAAGGCTAGCACATTCTTTTAAATGGTATTTGTCCGGCCTAATTTTATCCACACTGACCACAGTGGGTTATTTTTGGCTTGCTTTATTAGCTTGCTGTAAAAGTGAGAAGGTTCTACCTTGTTATATAAGGATTTTTAAATACCTTTGTATGTTGTGTTAGTATTCAAGTAGGGTAATTTTAAGTCTAATGAGAGAACCTGTAGAGCCACAGCCCCAGATCTCTGCTGCTTCCTCTCCATGCATGAGACAGGTAGAGGCCAGCTTGGTACATTTTTATTTCAGCCCGTGAGGCTGCTAAAGATGATCAGGTTATTGATCTGGCCACACTGGGCTTGTGGCCACAGAGAATGTAAGAAAGGCTGTGGGGGCAATCAAAAGTATTACACACCTGGTACTGCAAATGAGGAACCACCGATTAGTGGAAGGCACATTTAAATAATTTTTTGAATTCATCGATCAGTTCCATAATAAAGACAAAAAAACATAGGTAAACAACTTTTTATTTATTCTATCCATGTCACTGGCAAATATAAATAACTGCTCCACATTTTCACAATGTTTTTCTCATTTTTGTTTCTTTTAAATTCAACGTTGTCCAAATGTCCCAATTCTAAAAATAAGTGCACAAAAATGTCCACCTTCTGTTTGCTCGTTTAACAGACATAAAACCACGTTAAGCCTGTAAGAGGCACAGAGTCAGTCCTGACTGCGTGTGTGGGCAAGAGAGGGACACATCAGAGACACAGCCACAACGAGCAAAGGAATGTGTGTAATGTCTGTAATGTGTGAGAGCGTACAGGTTCCTGTGTACAGGATGCACACCTGCATGTGTCATCACACGCATGTAAGCATGTGGTGGTCATCATACCGGTGGCTCACATCTGTCTATTTTTAAGGCTTCAGCCAGTTTACAGAGACAAATAAACCAAAAGGTATAAAAGGAAGCTGAAGTCAAAGGCCGGGTTGTACCCAGCTGATGTAAATGGACTCTGTGCAGCTCTGCTTCCTCAAAGCGCAGTCTTGCTCTGAAATGATGCACACCTGCTGGTAGGGCGTGCACCGAAGCACCGAGATCGATACAAAGTGTTCCATGGAAAAGGGGGCTGCACGTGGAGATACCAAACTAAACATGGGGCCCCTTAAGCCCCGTGTGGCCCTGTAAGCCCCGTGTGGCCCTGTAAGCCCTGTGTGGCCCTCTGCACCGCTGCCCCCCCCTCGTGTAATGCTCCCACGTGGAGGATAGGGGGGTGGAAGACACACACATGCCACTCACAGCAGCAGAGAGAGCAGACGTGACGTGACACTGACGCTTCATACATGAGCTGAAACAAAGTGGACCTTTTTTTGTTTTTTTTGCACCTTCCCGTCCCTTGACAATTAAAAACCAGACAAAAGCATATCTATATAAATGGCTGTTTAAAAGTGTAACACCAGCCCCAACCCCCCCACCCCCCGCCTCTTTCTGAGGACAGCGACAAGACCAATCAACAACGACGTTCACTACCACCACTGTCCCAGAGCATGTGAACGGGTCTATCACCAGGGCGACACATGCAGGCACAGAACCCGAGCACAGCTATGCTGCAGAGGGGCCATCACAGCACAGAGGAGCAGCACCGCACAGATTCACTCACGTATCCTACTTTTAGGTTTTTTTTTGGTTAGTTTTATTCATTTTGAACCGACTCCACTTGTCAAACTAACTCCATCCACTGTCCTCTAGGGCAGGGATAGACACTACATTCAAAAACCTTGTCAACTCACAGTCCCTGGCCTCACGACTGCTTACATTCTTCAAGTGTAAAACCTACACCTTGTGTCCAGACCAAGCTGTGTGTGTTTTTTTTCCTTTTCCTAACCTATAAGGTTAACGATTCACAGGCAGGCCTAATGGCAGACGTCCCAGCTGGGTGTTCCATGGCTGCAGCTGCCTGCTTATGTGGGAGAGATGGACAGGCCATCTCCGTAAGGCTCACAGGCAGGAGAGACCGCTTTCCTTCCACTGCACCCTGCTCTACACACTCAGGCTGTCTTTGCTTGTTTACATTTTGACATTTTTTTATTCCCTTCTTTTTTTAACGTTTCCACTTTCGGCTCGCATGCATGAAAGACGCACGGCTTTTTAAACAGCTAAAAATGTCTCTTACAACAAACCATGGGCAAAACATTTCATTCCAGGAGCAACGCCTCACTTTCTGAACGTACGTAAAATCCTATGTACTAAAAGACAGCTTTAAGACCAATCCACAACGTAGTGCCAAACCAACTACACATTTAAAACTGCTGGGAGAACAGAAAGCAAATTAAGCAATAACTATACCTACTGAAATATATAACTTTTAGCATATTTAGATCAAATATAAATTACTTTTTAGATATAAATATCTTCTTGTAAACTATTTACATGAAAATGGCTACATTTTGCTGAAATAACAACAAACACGTGAGCTCGATGGCAGAGTGTGTCTGTGCCAGCAGCACCCTGCTGGACAGGCACCCCCCCCCACCCCACCCCGCCCCGTCCCCACAAATATTTCATCACTTCCGCTAAGTCAGCCCCTTGGCCTCCACCACTCCTCCATCAGGCCGCACCAACTCCACATGGAATGTGCTTTACGCTTTGCCCTGCCACGTTTACCAGGCTATCTGACCGCGAGATGGAATAGAAACTAACATGCAAAAGCCGCTGTCTTCAGAAAGAGTAAGTGACATAACCACCCCGGCGGCCGCTCCCCCAGGCCCCAGCCTCATGCCGTAGGTGGCTCTTCACAGCACTTTTTTGTCTCTGGTCACGGACGTGACCGACTCAGCTTAGGGACGTAAACGAGCCCTGTGAGGAAGAAACGCGGGGACCCGCCATGACGCTAACGCGGCTGATGGAGGTATTGCTCGGCGGGCCCTCGGGGTGGGGCCCGGCCCCTTGAAGGGGAGGCGGTGGCTGGCCGTCGGGCTTAAAGGGGCTCAGAACCACGCCTTCACTGATACATTCTGTGTAGCTGCAGGTCTTCAGAATACGTCTACCACTGATCAAGTGCAAAATTTCACGGTCAGACAGTCAGCGGGAGTTGGCTGACACCGCCCTGGTTCGTGGCGATGGAAACAGGGCCCCGCTTTAGAGTGCAAAGGTTCAGCGGCCATTTACTGGCCCCCACAGCTGGAATGGGTCAGGGCAGTAATGGGACAGGCGGTCCTCATGGAGCCAGCCATCTGACTGGGCCAGGCCCATGAGAAATTCACTGAAATGACTGGACACGCAGAAGTCCGTGGGAATCTAGGTAGCCAGACAAGTACCTGGCTGTGTCTCGAACGTGTGTAGAACTGCTGCCAAGATGTGGTGGGGAGGGGGGTGGGGGGGTGGGGTCTCAGGCTTGGTCTGACCAGTTGTGCTCGATGTCAGGTCTGACTGGCGGGGACTGGCTGAGTAGGGGCAGGATGCTCCCCTTATAGGCTGCATCCCAGCACAGTGGCCTTGTCCTGAGGGTTGGTGAGGCGGCGCAGGCTGGCGCTGGAGTAGCCCTCGTCGCTGCAGCTGCTGCGCATGCTGGCGCGCTCGTCCGAGTCGCTCACACTGCTGGTGCTCCACTCGAGGTCTCCCAGCAGGTAGTCTGTGCCCTCCACGTCCACATCGAGCTCCTCTGTAAGACACGCAGAGACCGCCCTCATGATCGCTGCTGCCCGTGACCACTATCTGCGAGTCAGCCCAACCCTATGTGACCCCTGTCAGAGGACTCCATCACCCGCATCTAAGGCCCCGCTGATCCTGTGTACAGTGGCCTGCTACCCAGTGCCCTATATCCCTACCACAATGACGAGCCCCTCAGCCATGCTATCTGCCTGCATCTCACACCCGTCTACCAGCTGAAGCCACAAGGCAGAAGTTCCCCAATTATCACAGCCCTGGCATTTGGTACCAACCACTGATGTAACCACAGTAAATCACAGAAAGTAGTTACGGCTCAAATTTTACTCGTGGTTAATAGGGCTGATGCACCAGAAATTAACTAGCAAATCACAGTTCCTGTGTTTTTATACTTTCTGATTTGTCAGTAGCCGCAGACATGACCACTGTCATCACAACAGGCTCACCCTGGTCCGAGTCGGACTTCTCCGAGGAGACGGTAGAGCCGGTGCTGTCCATGCGCGTCCGCTCCACGCCCAGCTGCTCCAGGCGACGCCGCAGGTGCCGCTGCTCCCTCTGCAGCTGGTCGATGGTGTGCTGAGCCCGGCGCTCGCTCTCCTCCAGGCGCTGCCGGCAAACGCGCACGTACAATCACGGCGTTACGGTGTGCACAGCCCAGCTCCTGCATGCACACGTCAGCCTCAGGGTACTGACCCGCACGGCATCCGGGCCATACCTTGATGTGTTCCTTGGCTTTCATCAGCAGGCTGAGGGTGGTGTGACGGTTGGAGTCAGGTCCCAGGGGTACCAGCGACTTCAAGCGCTCCAGACACAGCCGCAAGTGTGCCCGTCTGGGGAGGGGGGGGGGGCAGATTCGTAGTCACATGAGCAGGCTTTATTCCTCCATTAACCAAAGCCACTCCAGCACGTGCTGAGCTCTGCAGCAGATGCAGCAGAAGGCAGCCTGCACTTGCCTGTAGGGCCCCGCAGTCTGCCTGCCTATCCCACCCATCTCAGCCTGAACAAGGGCCCAACCATTACAACATGCTTCCTTTCAAAAATACACCACACTTGGATTCAATGACATTTCAGAAAGAGAGCTTCATGCTGCAGGAACACCTGAGACACAGCAAACACACAGTGGAGTTTTAGAGCACATCAGCCATAGCAGACCTATCACCTAGAGAAAAGCATGCAGCTTACAACCCTGCCTGTTGCTTCCTGATGTTAAAATGTCTTCCAGCAGATGTCAGAACCTGTGTGAAACCAGCACTCTCCAGAGTGCCGAAGCAAGCCACACCTGTTCCTTGTGTTAATGAAGTGCCATCCATTATTAGGGAATTTTTAAGTGCCCTAACCCTCCCAAGTTGGAAACCACAGCTGGAACACCCCAGCCGCTGCTCTCTGACTGAGGACAGTTAGCATCTTCTGCATTGTCCTATTGTCAATGTGTGAAATGATGTGTCAAATGTTTGACAATGCTAAAAGGGAATTGGCTGAGGTAATTTAGTCTTTCAATGAAACTTAGTAAAGGAACTCCCAACTAAGAGAAGAACTGGTAGCATTACCAGTAGCATTTGGCATGGTGATCATTTATAAAAATCTTAAGGGTCAAGGGATAAATCATTACCTTCTTTAAGTGATCATGTTTAATAGATATCTACAGGAAAAGCCATTTGCACAAGACCAGTCAGATGGACACCACCTTTTACCTGCTGCTTTTCAGATTTCCTTAGTAATAAGAAAGCAACGTGCAGACAATTTCATGATAATGATGAACACAATGTCGAAATAAGCACTACGTTTTACTGCATCGATGATTAAAGCTGCAAGGAGATTTCACAGCAAACTTAATACCCTAAAGGTACTGGGCTGGCTAAGCTATTCCAGGCAGACTCACTTTTACAGAAAGCCTAAATGACAAACTCCTGCTTGTTCCAAGCAGCTACCCCCCGACAGTCAGAATTTCTCAGCTCCTCTCTCCCGTCACAACTGACATGTTTCACAGCTGTTAATATGGAGTACGTGTCCTTGCGAGTCATGCAATGCTCTTCCATGCAGGCAGGAGTCACAAACTATTTTACCGCCTGTGCTTGTCACAAGAAAATCAAAAAGGTCCTGAAGACTGTCTGCACATCTGTATCTAGTTCTTGTATCTAGCAGTTGCTGATGTTTTGTGTGTGCATACATTTTATATTATATATACGCATCTCATACATGTGTGTAATGTACAGTATCACACTCACGACATCAACAATTAACATCTAAAACTTAATTTAATTTTACTCAGAAACAAGTAGTTTAATTTAGCAGTACATTCAACCTGCCACAATAGAATGTATAAACAGCATGTGTGTTTACATCATTAGGAGCCACAAATATCTCATAGTGATGTCACACCACCAGTTATGTACACAACATGCGACTCTTCAGATGAGCAGCTCAGTTGGATGGGGGCAACCAAAGGTATGAAAGGAGGTTGGCAAAGCAAGACCCTGAGGACAAGATTCAGGACACTTCTGAAAGAACAGCCTCCATGGATGCTGGAGAAAAATGCCCTAAATGTTTGTCCACCAAGCCTTTCCAGCACCTTAATGGCAAATTAATGCAGACAGGAAGCCCTGGGTCATGTCTTAGTCATCGGCCTGCAATCTCAGTTTTTTTTTTCTTTTTTGCTGCTTTCCCTTAAAAGGTGTTATAGAATGAATTTTTCTTTTCGGTATTTTAAACTGTTCTCTGGTGTCTGTGTTAGGGATGCACCGATTGCAATTTTTTGGCTGATTCCGATACCGATTCTTTCCTGAGAACAGCAAAAACAAACAAAAATCTAATTTTCTTTAATGCAAAACTATTTTCATAAAGTCTTTTTAAACTTCCATCCATCCATCCATCCATCCATTTTCCAACCCGCTTATCCGTTCAGGGTCGCGGGGGGTCCGGAGCCTA
>JAODKL010000040.1:20309459-20321856 GCA_026780765.1 Petrocephalus schoutedeni | reverse complement strand
CAGTATCGAGCTTCATCAAGTAGTTCAATAGTTTAATTCTGTGTCTCTGAAAACTTGGCTAGGGAGTAGCCTGATGATCAAGGTACATGAGCTCTGACAAAAACCTCCCAGGAGGTGAATCCTCGTGACTAACAACCAGAATATTTAATAAAATTATAAGGAAATAAAAGTAAATAAAAGAGCAAACTAAGTATGAGTTCTGCACTGCAACTTGTTGAGACAGAATTACAGTTTTGTTCAAAGGCCTCTGGCAGTCAAAGAGAAAGCCCAAGGCTATTTATCTGGATAGTAAGTGTTTATCAGCTCAGAAAAAAAAGATTTAACATTATAATATAAAAAATAAACAAGAATTTCTTCTCTGCTCCAACAAGTTACTGATATTTTGCTGGACAGCTAGAAGAAAATCACTTTGGTTCCCAACCCTCAGGGACACCTTGTTCATTCAATTTAATTGTTAAAATTTCTTCACCAGCTCAATTAATTAGATTAGTTAAATAACTCAATGATGTTTTGATTAACCAAACATGGGGAGCAGTGGTTAAAGCAACAATATATGGGTGTATTGGAGGATTGCAGCAGATACTGAGGTGGTTTTAGGAGAGGATTTGAAATGGCTAAATTGACATGGCTAAATGTATTATCATAGTTTGATATCAGCATAAAAACCATTTAAACATTACTTCCTAACATATGCATGATAAAATATTTATTAATCAAAGACATGAGTATTGGTCCATGTCAATCTTAGCTGATATTTAAACTTCAGTACTAAAAGTTAGCAGCACCAGACCTAAAGATGCAACTACTAAAATAATGGAGATGATTGCATTGGAAGATTAGCCACTTTCTACAGTGGATGATGAGGGATTTTGACAACTCATTGACTAATTAGAAGTAGGATTGCCACTTTCAATCTAAAGAAATATGGGACACCACCCCCCACGATAAAATTTATTGAAAGGAGGAGCAGGGGAATCGATTGTATGTTCACAAAGGAAGATCGCATCCTGTATTGGGTCAAAATGGGAGACGGTGTTTTATTTTATAACATGGAATGGGTGGCTATTTAGTAGAATGGTTTTATACAATGTAATGGTTTATACAATGTAACTTCATTCCACTAATGAGCACCAGCAAGTGGCTCTCACGTTAGCCGGTTATCAGTATCAGGGATATTAGATACACATATCTGTATCGGTCAAAATTCCCATATCGGCACACCACTAATCTATTCATCTCCCACCTGCTTATCCTGGACAGGGTGGTGGAGAGCTCCGAGCCTATTCCAGGCAGCACACAACACAAGGTAGATGTACACCCTGAAAAGGATGCAGTCCATTGTAGGGGGCATACATGCACACAGTCACACGCTACTGGACATTCTGAAATGTCAGTTAGCCTAACTGCATGTTTCTGGACTGCGGGTGAAAACCCATGTGATGGGGACGGGGCGGGGGGATGGGACCCAAACCCCAGCCCTGGAGGTGTGAGGTAACAGTGCTACACACTGAGTCACTGTGCTCTATTAAAACAATAAAAAAACAATAAAACAAAATAATTCCCATTTTAATGAGTAACTTTTTTTACTGCTTATTTTGCTTAAGAGTTCATTCGAAATGGCTGAAGGCCTAAGGGGCAGCTGTAACACTTTAGATATCAAAATATATCATAACAGTACAGGAATTCCAAGCCAAAAATACACAGAATGTGCAGGGCACCAGCAGCAGGACAAATGACTTTCCCAGGACTCGGTCCATGTAGAGCAGAGATCTACACGCAGCTGTGATGTTGCTGTTTAGTATCAGGGTGCATTGTTCATGCTAATCACCAAAGCAATTGGCTCGGGTCAACTGCTGCTGTACTCCGTTTCTGCATAAAGCGGCTTGTGCACAACACTGATGTGCCAACAGAAGGCATGTGTGAAAATGCCATAGCGCACAATCGGCTCAGGTTACCTGCTGCTGGAATTCTTCTTGTTTTTACTCTTCCGCTTCAAGCTGTCTCTTTCTTTGCTGGTGCTATAGGGCAGCATGGAGGCATAGCCGTGCTCAGCCTCTGCAAGAAGTCAGGAGGGTTTACGTACAAATTAAACAAAACGCAATCCATACAAGGACTAGGAAAATGGGGCTTTAACAAGACAACACACCTTTCCTGTAGCCCCTAAATTATATAGATGTTAAAAGACTGCAGTTTTAGTGTGCATAGTATTCACACACATTGCATACATTCATGTGTGAGAACCCATACCTCAATGATGTCATCTGAACTCGAGTAAACCCCTTACCCAGCCAAACCACAACAGAGAAAGGGGGATGCACGACACAGGTCATTTATATTTAAGATCTGATCAAACTGACAACGGGATTTATTCAAGGTAAAGAAACGTACATAGAGGCATCCACGTCTAAGCCCTGTCCTTGTCGGGGTTATGTTACTGCCTTAAAACTGGAGTATCCATTTAACAGGCAAACAAATGTAAACAGTTGTATGTGAAAATGCTCTTTCCTCGGCTGTGCACATGCGGACCTCGTTCCTTTGGATGGCTGCGTCTTTGCCATCAATCTCAATATCACGTCGATGCACCTTTGGTAAGACGTTACCACACACCCACCAAACCATGGGAAACAGAATATACCGTCACCCCTACCTGATCGGCCGTCCACAGCCACCACCCCCAACCCCCCCCCAGCGGTACAACGGACAGATGCCAGCGAACACACGGGGGGGGGGCGTGAAGGATCATTAATGTCACCGTACCTCTCTCCCTGCGCTCAAGGTACTCCGCAGCCTCGATCAGCATCTGCACCATCCCCACCGCCGCCATTTTCCACAATGACGCCGATGGACGGCTGGCTTTCAGCGCTGCTTCTGCCCCCAGCTCAGTTTACACCCAAACGCTGCTGGTTTGTCAACGCGAGCCGCTTATTCCATATACCTGTAGAGTCTGGAAAGTCCTCCGAATAACGACTAACCGATAATTTTATATGTGACTGGTTTTAGCTAAGCCGACGGGCAGCGCTGCTCGGTCGGCTCTGCCCGGCTACGGCTGTTATTTTGATTGTAAAATCGCTGTTGTCGACGCCTGTCCCGTCACATTAATAATAAAATAAACAGCACCGGTCGCTGCCACTGACACACAGCGTCCGCTAGCTGCTCGGCTAACCTCTCCGTCTGGCTGGTGGCAGGTTAGCCAGCAATGAGAGGACCAGAGAATGAGGACGTTTCGGTCTGAATTATGAATAAAAATGCTTTAAAGGTCACCAAAGAAACGACAGCTTATCAGACACACAGGCGGCTAGCTCCGAGCTGGCTTAAAAACATCAGCACTCCAAATAACCCTCCAGTCGCGAAAAAAATACCACCTAGCCAACTGTGTTCGTTGGCATCTATATAAAAGTATTTCCGAATAGTCAACAAAAAAAAAAACAAAAAAAAATACTAAATAAGTGCAACGACTGCGAGGCCTCCCCGGATTCAAGTGCACCTGTGCGCTACCGAAGCGAGCGACGCGGTCCAGGAGCCGCGCTAACTGACGAGGCCGAGCAGTGCCGTTTGTTTATTAAAAACGGCGAGAAGTGGAAGCCGAGAAGCCGAGCGGCACCGCCGAGAGATCGCAGCCAGCTGCACCGCCCTCGGCGGAGTCGTCTCTCGCTGCCCCGCGATTGGTTGCGAGGTGAGGTCCGCCGTCTTCTCATTGGTACGCGCTCCCGTCAATCACAAGGCGGCGACGTAATATTTCTTGACTTGTTGTTAAGCTGTCAAGCGGGTTGAGCAACTGGTAACTGCAGAATCGCCATTTTGAAACACGTTTTGTATCTGCCGACGCTGCATGCTGCCGCACATACTGGAGCCGTAATGGAGGATATTTCCACGCAAGGGTTCTCGTGTGAATTGTTGGAGGATTTTCATTGGCCTATTTCCCTCACTCAATTAGCATATCTGTTTTGATTGGCGGCCGCCTGCCATGCGCTACTGTAGCAACGCCCCAAACCCAACAAAACAGGCCGAGTTCACGTGATACTAATTGTCTCCACGTCGAACAAGAGCATTGGTTGCTCCATGGTTGTTTTGAGCCCCCTGATTGGTTAAGTGTACACGTCAGTTATTTGAGCATTTTTATTATTCTTCCCCCATCGGACGTTTAGGGTGTTTACCAATAATTCGGTTTGTTGATTGAGATATAAGCGCTTATTGATACGAAAACGCTTTTTTTGCTGAACATCCCAAACATAATAACAATGTTTCACACCCACGGAAAAAAACGAATACAATGTAAGTTTTTATTTGAAACAGAAGACTTTGTCTTTTAGTCTATTATGAAGTACTGTTAAAGCTAGAAATGTTCACATTAATACAGACCCACTACATAACTGGATATATAGCGTATGCAATTCGCCTTTGAATCAAATGAACAGCACCGTGGCTGTAGTAGTTTAGGGCAGTGGTGTAGTTTAGGGCTACCTGCAACACAATTTCAGCTTATGATTATTAATAGAAACAGATAAGCACTTGAATGAAAACGTATGCGCTTTAAACGGGTAAAAACCAATCGTAAAGCATTAGAACACTACAATTCCAGGTATACTTTTGACCTCTACAAGACGACCAAAAGAGTCTAAATATGAATTGGATTCTCTGTTAAGATGCAGGTAGGAATATATTTGTACGTAGTACTATTACTATAGTGCAGGGGTGGGCAATCTTATCCAGAAAGGGCCACTGTGTGGCGGGTTTTCGCTGCAACCTCTTAATAAGGTTACTGTTTAGAGGACTGATTGGCAGGTGAGTTCTCACACCTGGGTTTGAACAGCTGACCTAAAGGTTATCCCAAAAACCTGCATACACACCAGCCCTTTGCGGATCTGGACAAGCACTGCAGATAAGCACTACAGACCGGGAGAAAGCATTGGATAGCACCAAGGAGATGCGCAACGGCATTTTTGTATTGGAAGACAGTAGTGAGAGACTTCCTGTCCATCCTTTAGCACCAAGGAGAACCCCAGCAGGTGGGCTCAGTGCTGTGCAGAGAAGCATCCTGAAGTCGGTGCTCCACATCTGCAGCCATATCTTCAAACATAGTGCCCCAAGTCATGAGAATGCACTCCTTGTGCTCTTCCCTGTAGTGAGGAACTCAGCCCTCCAGAACATCTCCCATTATCTCCAAGTGTGCAAAGCATTTAAAAAAAAAAAGGATCAGACTGGTGGATCGTTCAAAAGATTTTATTTTATATGAAGCTTCTGTTACAACATTGGTACATCCTACAACTAAGTCGAACAAACAAATTTAAACCAGGATAAAATGGTCAAGCCAATGAATTCAAAGGGTTCGTTATACCTGAATATCTAATTTTGAACAGTCAATGTATCCATCTCTTATGCAATGCAATATGAACAGGTGTAGTGAAGTATTACAAACAAACACAGCTTTCCAAGAAACTACCACATTATTTTTCCGAACAAAGACACTAGACGATCAGAGAAATCATACCAGTGACTATGGACCTTGATAAAAAACTTCTCCTGCATGAAGTCATTCAAGCAATGAAATCCAGGGGTCTGTTGAATCCACCTTTTCTGTTCATGTATTGCCTATAAGAGAGATTGCGATTATATCATTGCTGCCCCCCCCCTTGCCAACATTCATGGCACAAAACATTACATCATCATCTACCAATGGGATCGCTGCGCTTGCAGCAGTGAAGCACCTGCTGATGTTATTTGGTTGCAATGTGATTGGCTGCTGTGTGCACAGACTTCCTGGAGTATCATGCAGTTCTGTAGGCTTAAGATACTGATGCACAAACAGGAAGACAACACGGACTGCACCATCCACAGTCCTGCAGCAAAGCACTAAAGCATGCATGAGGACTGAACATAAATGCTATGAACTGAAGTCAAAAATATGTAAAAGAAGAGTGCCTTCACATCACTGAAAAACAAGCTCAGTTCAACAGGGGCTGTTAAAGCAGGTTAAAGCAAAGTTCCTAAGCAAATACATTTGGGCCCAAACCAACCTGTATTTTCTCTTCTGACAGACATTGATTGCATGTGCATTGACTGATCCGTCGACCTTCTTTCCCTGTTGGGCGTGACGCAGAGAGAAAGCAAGAAACAGTGACTATGATTAGTGACATGGGTGTCATCGCCATCTTCTGGTATATTATGGAAGTGCAGAAGGTTCCAGTTAAACCTGCAGGCTACTACACAAAATGCGAAACAGCTACAGCAGGGCCAGTTACCATTACAGAGGTTGAATTTACCTTGGTGCTGTCAAAGTTACTGAAACCCATCATCTTCATCATCTCAATCTCCTCCTCCGTTTTGCCCTGCATGTCTTCCTCTGAGCAAGACAGCCAGACAAAAAATAAAAACACCATAAATACAATAGCGGTCAATGAGACACCATGCATCATAATTGGTCAAATTTACAAGGGTTTGAAAATGCTACATAAAAGGCAGGAAGCCGTTTTACAGATAGAGTCAACTTGTGTAGCAGCCTGACGTTAATTTCTGCACATAATATAACATCTTATATTAAATCACAGGTCATAAAGCAGGGCGAGATTAAACGGTCAATAGTGCAACTACGAGATCGATAGTGCATTACAAGATGAAAGGTGAGCAACACTGGGTCAGAGCCCTCCCCCCCAGTGTAATGCACCTTGCTGCCTGCCGTAATTCCCCTCTAGCTCAGGCACCCTTTCACTGCAACATCGGAGTACAACCCTGGCTGTCAGTCGCTCGATCCTCCAAAGTCCACTAACCCATAACCCCGCTTGTGCTCCTATCCCTATAGCTACAAACCCCGCTCTGCTCCCTGTGTACGGGAATCACTTTCAGGCACTCTCCCTCACAGCGCACATCAAACACTGCAGCTCCAGCACTGTTACGCTCCAGCCACATGTATAGAACACATGTACACCACATGAACACATATATACCAATTTCCCCCACTTACAATTCAGAACTGAAACTAAAGTGCATCTGGTCATAAGACAAAATACACTATACTGCCAAAAGTATTGGGGCACCTGCTTTTATACACACATGGACTTTAATGACATCCCATTCATACATGGGCTTTAAAATGAAATGGAGTTGGCCCACCCTTTGCAGCTATGACAGCTTCAGCTCTTTTAGGAAGGCTTTCCACAAGGTTTGGGAGTGTGTTTATGGGAATTTTCAACCATTCTTCCAGGAGAGCATTTGTGATGTCTGGCACTGATGTTGGATGAGAAGACCTGGCTCGCAGTCTCAGGTTCAAGTCAGTGCTCTGTGCAGGCCAGTCAAGTTCCTTCACACCAAACTCGCTCATCTATGTCTTTATAGACATTGCTCTGTGCACTGGTGCGTAATCATGCTGGAACAGGAAGGGGCCATTCCCAAACTGTTCCCACAAAGTTCGGAGCATGAAATTGTCCAAAATGGCTTTGTATGCTGAAGCATTATGTGTTCCTTTCACTAGAAATAAAGGGCCAAGTCCAGCCCCTGAAAAACAACCCCACTCCATACTAGCCTCCATCCACCAAACGTTACACTTGGCACAATACAGTCAAGCAAGTACTGTTCTCCTGGCAGCTGCCAAACCCAGACTGGTCCATCAGATTGCCAGACAGAGAAGCGTAATTCGTCTCTCCAGAGGACACGATTTCACTGCTCTAGAGTCCAGTGGTAGTGTGCTGTGCACCACTGCATCTGACGCTCTGCATTGCGCTTGGTGATGTAAGGCTTGGATGCAACTGCTCGGCCATGGAAGCCCATTCTATGAAGCGCTCTACGCTCTGTTCGTGAGCTAATCTGAAGGCCACACGAAGCTTGGAGGTCTGTAGCTATCGACTCTGCAGAAAGCTGGCGACTTCCGCACACTGCATGCCTCAGCATGCGCTGCCCCTGCTCTGTGATTTTACATGGCTGGCCACCTCATGGCTGGGTTGCATTTGTTCCCAATTGCTTCCACTTTGTTATAATACCACTAACAGTTGACCGTGGAATATTTTGTAGCGAGGAAATTTCAAGGATGGACTTATTGCACAGGTGGCATCCTATCACGGTACCACGCTTGAATTCACTGGTCCCCGAGGTATGATGGTTTGACTTACAATTTTTCAATCCTACGATGGCGATAGCGACATGACAAAACATTTTAAGTTTCGCACGGCAGGCAAACGCAGCAGCATATGCAGTATGGTAGGCTGGGACGCTGCAGGGATGTATGCATTTCCCACCTTGTGAGATGCCTCACACTCGCCAGCGAGACTTTATACAATACAGTACTGTAAATTGCTGCTTTGCTAAATTATGTACTGTAATTTGTTAAATTATTTACAAATTGCAGTATACTACCCCATACTGATCACCATTCTTTAAGACTCCTGGGTAGGCTAGGCTGTGTCTCGACCTCCGGTATTTTCTACTTACGATGGGGTCATCGGAACGCATCTCCATCGTAAATCAGGGACTACCTGGACAAGGGTTCGCTTCCTTTTACCGCAAATTGTTTTTCCAGGAAGAACCCGGGAGCTTCCAATCCATTTACCAAGTCCATCAGCAAAGACTTGGGCACCTACAATATGAGCTACCAAAACACTGAAGATATAGAAACCTGAGATCTGATGTTCCCTCACGACTTTCTCCTTCACCTCCTTCTTGTCCTCCTCACGCCGCTCCTTCTGACGCGCAGGAGATGGCGAGGATGAGCGGTGCCGCCGCGGAGACCTATGCAGAGAGGATGCATACAGGGTTTAAATATAGACTGAGCCTGGCGGCACCCAGCTCTTCCTCCTCATAAAAGATTCAAAGAGAATGGTTTAACAAATGACCAGTGGTGCGCTAAAGTTATATGTATTCATCAGCCCCGTTATTTTTTTTATTATTCACTTTAATTTCTTGAGATGATTAGATATTTCTACATGATGCCTTGATTTTCGTTCCATGAATTTGTATTTTGACTCATCGCTTACCATACTGCTGGCAAAACTTCATTTACTAGCTAGATTCTTCTAGAAGTAAGACGCAATCATAAATAACTTGAGTGGAATTCACCTATCAGCATAACAATGACCCCAAAAATACATCCAAATCAACACCAGAAAAAAATTACAGTTCTGGAATGGCCCAGCCAGAGCCCAGACCTAAACCCAACAGAAAATCTCGGGGGTGACCTGAAGTGGCCCGTACCCAGGAAATGCCCTCACAATCTGACAGATTTGGAATGCTTTTGCAAGGAAGGGTGGGCAAGTATTGCCAAGCCAAGATGTGGCATGCTGATAGACCCCTACCCAAGAAGACTGAATGCTGTAATTAAATCAAAAGGTGCTTCAACAAAGTATTAGTTTAACGGGGTGCATACCTATGCAACCAGTTTATTGTACATTTATTTCCCCCCCCCCAACAGATTTTTTTGTTTTTCAATTGAATTGCACAGGTTATAGATCACATTAAAGGTGGGAAAAGTTTTGCAATGATTTATCGTGGTTTCATGTTTTTTTACATCACAATAATCCGGCATTCAGGGGTGTGAAATTTTGAAGGCACTCCATTTGTCTCAACGAGTAGGTGAACAGGTGTACCTAATAATATGGCCAGCGAGCGTATACATAAACACTAACTAAAGTTAATGGGCTGTGCTTCTTTACTTTCAGCTCACCCCAGAGCCTAAATTTTTTTCACAGGTTTAACATATTGTAATAACCTATGCTGCATTTGATTTTCAACATTTATTATTGGTCATGTGGTTATAATGCAATTGGCAAATGAGGAGGTTTGTTGTTGCATCGGGGCAGGGCTGGAGTGTGGGCGAGCAGGATTTGAGCAGGGTTGCCAACTTGGGTTTTTTTATGCCTAGTTGGGCTACTTTTTAAGTTTGCGGGAAAAATAAGGTTTGGGTAGGGACCATTTTTCTTTTAGCTACTTTCTTTCAATAAATATCCCACATCACTCACAGTACACCAGAATCATACATTTGTCAATGGCTATATACTGTATAGCAACCACCATTCATAAAACAGTATACAGACACTCCTCACTTAATGACCTGCTTGTTTAACGACCGTGTGGACTTACAGCCAGCTCTCCGTCCGGTAGGTATTGTATGCTGGACGAGAACTTTGTCAGTGGAAATGGCAGTGCCACGTCTCATTATTAAGCATCTCACCTCACATCACGCTCTCTCAGTCTTGTTCCATCTCCAAGACTACATATCACATCTAGAAACTTGTATCTTATTGTGTACCCCACAGTACAAGATGTCAGTGAAAAGAAAGAACTACTGTACAGGACTCCAGAGTAACTTCTCCAGCGGTAGTGCTGCTGCCACCAGCCGTCTCAGTTGGTCACAGCAGCACATGATTTGGTCACCCCCCTCTTTTTGGTGCAGCGTGGTATTAATCAATGGCCTACTAATGTTTAATTGTCCTAATTTGCATAGCCTGGATTTTGTATTAATGAAAAACTGACAGTGACTCTAGACTTGATATACCCCCTTCACATTAGTGAGGGTTAGGGACGGCAGATCTTTGTGAATGTGACAATTCATAAATAATATTTTATTGGCCTCACCTGGAGCGGCGCCGGTGCGGGGACCGGGAGCGGCTTCTCCGCCGGTCCCTCTCACGCGATCTGGAGCGTTCCCTCTCTCTGCGCCGCCGCTCCCGGTCCCGGGAGACTGAGCGAGAGCGACGCCTCTCTGGGGGTGATGGAAAATGGGGCATGAGGTCGGTCAAAGCTGGGGAAGCTTCCAAAAGCCTAATATCCCTAAACCTCACCTAAGTGACACCGAAGACAAACAACTTACGGCACGCATACATTGCATGCAAACGCTAGCATCCCCGATATTCTAGCTGCATTGATTGCTTGAAATCATTTACCATTTAAGTGAAACTCAATTCGATCATATACATATACGACTAAATAAATCTCCGTGCGTGTGTGAGTCACTGAGATAGCAAAAATATAAATCGCACAGAATTAACCCGACAGGGAACGACTGTTTACACCGTCAACCGGCTGTTATCAAGTTGATGAATGCTCTGATTTGCCCCAACATACCTCGTCTTGGTGGCGACCTGCTTCTGCTTCTCCCCATTTGGTCGTAATTTAATTGAAAAAAGATTCAAACGACGAGTTTTGGTGATAAAGACCGTGACAAAGGCAAAACAGACTAGACTAAGGTAGCCATGTTTTTAACATCTGTACCCACAATTAGAGTCCCCCGGAAACTAAGCGTGTAATTCTTCAATGTTCCGGGGTAAAGAAAAGAATTGTTCCTTTTTATTTCTGCGTATTTAAAAATTCCAACGTTTAACTTTATAATAGCACATGCACTGCATTTTATTAAGAAATAATAAAATTCTAGCTTATTCTGACTGATTTTGATAACATTTCACGTGTAAATTCAACGCTGGTTTTTACTTCTCGCAGACCCGGCAACCCGCCCGTTTTTGCGTGAAATACAAACCAAATGAAATCAGTAAGAATAATTACATATAAACTGGATTAATTATAAAGGGGTTTATGTCACTGCTCTCGCCTTCGGGGTCTCCGTAGTGACCACAGGGGTCTGGAGTGGGTCCAATTGTCAGACGGTTGTTGACGTGACTCCACCCCACAGTCTGTCTCCCTGCACTCTGCCCTTTATGATACCTATATGGAGTCCGTGTTCAGAACCTTAGAGGGTCGAGTCCGAATAAAAACCCCGACTTTAGGATTTTGGAGTTGCTGAGACCAAGTCAAGAATAATCAAGTATACCGTCAGTCAACACAATGTGACAATATATTAATTACACAGGACAACAAAATAAAAAAATTCTGCTACTCGGCAAAATGTGTGTCTTATACTAAATCGAGTGTACTGATTGCAAATCTGAAGTCAGATTTATTGTAGCACGTCAGGACATAAAGTTAAAAATGTTAAACATTAATCTGTATATTACGTAAAACTAAAACTTGGTACATCATCATCATCATCCGATTGATGTATTCAGAGTAACAATAGATTCAACTTGGGCTTTTTAAATAGGCCTAGTGTTCAAAAGGGTTTAAAGCATTTGCTTTTGTGGATGGTAGTAATATCCCGTTGTAGAAACCAACAGTAGTCACCCATCATGTTGGGATAAAAGTGGCCTTGATATCTTGTTTCCATGAGCGAAATATCGTGATGGAATCTCTTACCATGTTGATCGCTTACATCACCCAAATTTGATGGAAAGAAATCCAGATAGGAATGTAAAAAGTACATTTTTAGAGACATCCGGCTACCGAGTTTCTGTTACGCTGTCAGCATGTTGTTAACGAGTTCAACATAGTTTTCAGCTCCCTTGTTTCCAGAAAGTTTTGCACTACTAGCACAAATGCATCCCGAGCAGCAAGTTCAAGTGGGTTGAGTAATGTTCTGAAAGTG
>JAODKL010000040.1:20298962-20309359 GCA_026780765.1 Petrocephalus schoutedeni | reverse complement strand
TGCAGGGAGCAAGCATGAGCACAAGGCACATCCAACACTAACACTGACTTCAGTGATGAGCTGGGGAGTGAGGTGAATGCAGACACTTGCACACATAGCTAACAGCCCAGACTGCATGAAGGCTCGGGTTAGGCTCAGCTGATGTGCGGCAGCGTCGGCTCTCATCTCTCATTTTTCTGTTTAATTATGTGCCCTCATCTTATATTATCTGTTTCTATATTATTGTTAACCTGCAAGGTGTAATGTACTAGAATGCTCATTCAGGCATAGGTGTGTCTGTTCAGCGCGTGAGCTGTGCTGCAGTACAGCGGAGAGCATAGTAGAACATTCCTCAGAAGATGATGGCAGGGGACTGACAGAGTGGTGAGCTCACGTGTTGTTGTGTTATCTACACGTGTGAAATAGCATGTCAGGAGTTATTTACAGCGCCCTCCACAATTATTGGCACCCCTGGTAAAGATGTGTAAAAAGCCATAAAATAAATTCATTTTACATTGCAGTAGCACATTCTCACACTGAACAATTTAGAAGAATCTAACCTCTTATTTGAGTACATTTATTCATTAGAAAATAAATCCCACATTAAGAAATAGTTGTTTATAACAAAATCACCAGAAATCACCAAAATCACTGCTGTTAATACTTTGTACAGCCCCCTTTTGCCAGTAAGACAGCACATAATTGTCTCCTATAACATTTCAGAAGGTTGGAGAATACAGAGAGAGGGATCTTTGACCATTCCTCTTTGCACAATCTCTCTAGATCATCCAAAGTCCTGGGTCCTCACCCCACAGGTGTTCCCTGGGATTTAGATTTGGGGACTGAGATGGCCATGGAAGAAGGTCTATACTGTACTATACTATTTAAGGAGTAGTGATATTCATACAGATAAAGGCGATTACAGCCTCGGTTCACACACCGTAATAATGACTGCACTGTTTGTAAGCATGACAGGGCACTGTGCACACCAAATGTGATTGGTAATTGTGCCTGAGCACGGAACACGGACATGATGACAAACTGGCACAGGCACCACTTGCACGGCGCTCACACTAGAATCTACTCAACTGTCTACTACTATACTATACTATACTATACTACTACTCTACTGTCTACTACTGTCTTGTACAGATCAGGGAGTGGCAAAGAGATCACATCCACCTGCTCACCTGTTCAGTTATGGTGTCATCAAGCATGCGCTGTAGCTTAGAGGAGATGTCGCCGTGTATGGCCAGGGGACAGAGTTGGAGCGGCTGCATGATAAGTGTTACTGTCCGGTCTACCAGGGGTTGGTGGGTGACGGCGGTGAGGCAGGCCATCCCGTCGAATAATGCAGGTAGCTGTTGCTGCATGGGGTTAGTATGGAGTTTTGAATTAGCAGTGTCTAGTAGTGTC
Organism: Petrocephalus schoutedeni; assembly: GCA_026780765.1. Classification (NCBI taxonomy): domain Eukaryota; kingdom Metazoa; phylum Chordata; class Actinopteri; order Osteoglossiformes; family Mormyridae; genus Petrocephalus; species Petrocephalus schoutedeni. The sequence continues at coordinate 20,307,964 of JAODKL010000040.1, read as the reverse complement.
AGATCTGAACATACTGACTTTTTTGCCTCCAAAACATTATTTCATTTCATACTGTTAATAAAATATGCAGATGTTTGAGCACATAGAGACAAATTCAAATACTTCATTATTTGGTCTATCAGACGTAGTAGAGCCAGATGTCTGCATGTCATAAACAGCTAATGTAACACCCGTTTCATAATGTAACAGTCATTTCTCCAATATCGGTTATTTCATCAAACACAATAAAATCATTGTCGCTAAGTGTCACTGGAACCTACAAGTTCAAAGTTGCATGATTCCTTGCCATATCCGACACAGCGCCAAATAGAAATCTTGCATTGCCTTGCCTGGAGGAGTATGTGGACCTGGCTTTATATACAGTAGGGCATGCCTGTATTTTAAAACACTTTCTTTCCAGGTAATCTGGAAAACCTCTAGCTCAGTGATGAGCCACTCGAGTTCAAGCTTATGTGAGGTTTGCTTAAGCTCCCGGGTTTGGTCTATATACCAAGGTGTATGCTTCTTGTCTCTAAATTATTGTTTTAATGGAGCAAGATGGTCATGACTGTTACTAAATGCCTGCTCAACCATTTGAAGCACAAGTTCCAGTTGAGCTAAATTAGTGGCCTCGTCTAATACCTGTAAAGTATCTGGAAGTCTATCGACAAGAGCTGCAGCACTGGAAGGACCAATCAGATGTCTAACCTAATGCTTAGGAGCACACAGTGTCATAGTCCTCAATCTCAATCTCAAATGTGACCAAAGCATGATTGGAAATAGCAGAGTTTAGTTTGAGAATTTCCATGTTCCATGGAAATATCACAGCTAAGAACCAAATCTAGAGTGTGGTTACTACATTCTGCGTAAAACCAAGAGAATCCTGCTTGGAGATCCCTCGGAGGATCGCTATCATTTTCCATATGGATATTAATTGACTAGCTCTCTACAGGATGATTTGATGGGAAGGATGAAATATCAGAACAGCAATTTCAGAATTTCTATCAGTATATAGGGTAGCACAAAATTATGGATCAAAATTATTTGGATCACATTTGGATTATGTAGATGACTGTTTGCGCATGTGCAGTCCAGGGCATTCTGATGGGCAGGGAAAAAAATGACAGAACATTAGCATCAAACACCCTGCCAGCCATTTTATCTGTATTTCCAGATAAAACTGACTGAGCAGGAGATCGGATGAAAATACTGCAGTATACAGCACTCCCATAATACCACCAAAACCTAGCCAGCACCCCCTCTTAGTTTTTCCTTATCAGCCTCCTTGAAATCAAGGTAGCATGTCTGCAAAGCTTCCCCAAGTAGAAGAGTCCGTCCGTCACTGGCAGAATCCTATTTTCGAATGCACAGTATATGTAATTTATAAATAAGTCCCTTCAAAATGAGATTTGTGTCATCCGCTCTATTTGTATTTTATATTTAACAGTTAATATAACCAGGGGTTGAACTTAAGAATTTTATCTGCTAGCTAGCTGGCCTATTTCAGTAAAAATGTAGTCCAGCACGCAGTTTTTATAAGTCAGTGGGGTAGTGTTTTTTGTTTTTTTTTTTGTCTAAATTGAGTTGGTAAGCTTAACTTGCAGTCCTATTTATATTATGTTACTACCTAAACTGACCCATAGCAATATCATACTATGCCCAGTATCCTAAGCCTGAATTCTAGTTCCCTAATTCAAAAGATAGACATTTTTAAAATTGCTGAAAGTGAAGCAGTTTTTAATGAGATACATTGCTAACATTTTTACACTTGATTCTAATATGAAATAAAATTCAATCAAAAACAGTAAATATAAACAGATAATAGTAACATAATTAAGCATATTAGGCCTAAGCATTATAGTGGCAAAGACTTTTAAGAGTATGAATATATTTAAAAGGAAAACATAACAAGAGGAATGTTTAGTGCCCTTCACATCTCTGCTATACTGTAACTGCATCCACAAGCTAACGGAAAAGCCTTCCAGGTATACTTCATACCATGTTTTTAACGTGTGACGGTCATTTAGTCGTTTATTCGCTATTCCCTGATGTTTTTAATCACACGAGTGCTTCAAAGTGGAAAACTGAGCAAAATTATTAAATTGGTAACAGAAGACAGGTTCACACCTGCAAACACGTGTATTTACATCCATTCAACAGCCGATATTCACATAGCAAAAGTGGTACATGAAAACGTATCTGACTTTTGTTTTTTACAGAGGTTATTTCATACGTGGTACATGTATGTGCTGTTAGTTACTTGTACATACTGATGCAAATTTTGCATCGTTCACAATTCTTCAGGTATTGTGATTTCTAGAGATTGTAGTGAATCTGCAGTTTTTTCACGAAACGATCAACGGCAGAACAGATCAAAATGGAGGAATGATAGATGAGCAGAAAGAGCGTAAATGTAAGACCAACTGTGTCTTTGAGTAAATACATAGACAGCTATCAGCGTATGCATGACTGAGTACTCTGAGTACTCAGTAAATACATCCCAGTGCCTACTCAGGCTTCTGACTTGTCCTTCTGCTTCTTGCTCTTTTTAAGGAAGGATGGGGCCTTGAATTTCTTTTTCTTCTTGGAAGGGGATTTGGAGGGGGAGCCCTCTGGGGTGGGCCCAGTGGGCTTAGAGGGCGGCACGGCTGGGGGTGCTGTGGGTGGGGCGGGCGATGTCTCATTGGTGGAGAGAGCCTTCATGCTCTTCTCCAGTTCCTCCTGCCTCTGGTCCTCCTCCTTGCCATTCTCCAGCAGGGTCTTGGAGGTCTCCGTGGTCTTAGTCAGGGTCACCTCATCTGGTAGCGTGTAATGCAGAAGACATGATCAAAGTCTCCCTGCAAATGGGCCCTGTACTCTCTGCTCAGTGTCCTAGTGTGCAGTTTTCTGAACAGCTAACGGTTACTCACTGCTTACTACTGACACCAGACTAATGAGTGTCAGGGGACATTTCTACTTGCCAGTACCCCAGGGCACCCGAGAGAGAGAGAGAGAGAGAGAGAGAGAGGCACACAGAAGAAGGGTACATGGTTGTGGAGGCAGGTGAACAGCCCCATTATGCCAACACTGACAGTGGACCCGATCCCAAAGGTTACTGTGCAAACTGTGGCTGGTTCTGGCTGTTAGTGGGACACAGAGCAGTGATCCAGAAAATGAACAATATAAGATGTAAAAAGACAAAAAAATCACACGGTTAATTTTAAGAGTAGCCTTAATGAGCGTTATCTGACCGTGAAGTAGGGCTTTCGCATCTCCAGACATTTTGGTGTGCTGTGTGCCTCATGTTTTGCAAAATAGAAAAAAAAATTGCTAAATTCCAAAAGACTGGGTATACTGCAATAATACAATCAATCAATATGCCAAGTATCTGCATGCTTTCACTATGAGCCAATGGTGAGGTACAAGGAGCCTCAAAGGCACAGACTTGACACAATCATTTCTGCAGTTTCTTGCAGACATCTTACAGTCCAGCTGCCTTTCCTGTCTTTGTACACATGCGGATCCTCTGTAGAGATCCTCTGTCACCTTATTTACTGAGATTGTACCGGGGAGAAACCGGCCAATAACAGCTGAGCGGTGACTCCGCCCCAACAGGTCATGTGACAGCCTTTCTGCATGCTGGGTCTCACCTGACGAAGGTGGGTTAGTAGGGGAGGGGCACTTTTCTGGGGGGGAGGCGGGGGGAGTCCCCTTCTCATTCAGCAGCTCCTCCCCACCTGACACAGAGTTAGGGAGAGAGACACAGAGAATGCCCATGTGCGTGGAGCTGGGTGGGAGAGGGAGGGGGCTCGCAAGTAGACAGTGAAAGGAAAGACTTTGTGAGCCGTGATTAGAGGTGGGAGGGGGGTTAGTTTTACTGTAATCAAATTCAGAACACATAGGAATTACACAGTCCCCTTGGGCTCTCCATGCCGCATATACTTAAAAGGGAACTCCTTCGAAGAAAGTCACACTGTACCCTACAAACCTGGAAGAAATTGGATTACACACACACGGCTGTCTTCTGAAAAAAGGCCACCCCCCCCACATCATCCATAGATGCTCCTATTCGGGTATCTAACGAGTGACAGTAAAATCTAGGCGCTCTGCCGTCAGCAGAGCAACGCATGGAGCGCATAGGTTGGAGTGAAATAATGTCCGCTTTCTACCTTTACCATCTCTAATCCTCTCCAATCTCTAAACCTCAGAAAATGAGGAGCCTGTGAAAAAATTGCTTGGCTTAGAGTTGTCCAATAGCAGACATCAGGAACATCACAGAATGTAGCTGGAATTCCCCTTTAAGGCCCAATGAGGCGTGAGCTCCATGTGAGCGATGCTCTACTCAGGTCCCAATGCCGCATGTCAGTGTGTTATTATACTGCAGGACATCTGTTGGCCCAGCCACCATTCTCACACTGGATAGTGCACGATGGGTCAGTACAAGGATGGACCTGGGTCAGCAGTCTGGCCAGCAGGCAGAGAGCGACCGGGCTCAGGGTCCGGTTAACGTACCGTCCTCCACGCCGGATTGCTGCTTCCTCTCGACCTCCTGCTTGTAATCCTCCAGCTCTTTGTCAGTGAGCTCGTTAAAGGGGTTTGGCGGCTCGGGTTCGAGGGAGCTCAGCGCCTTCAATGGCTCCCCCTCAAGGCCGTTCTGGCCAGGTATCGGTTCTGTTTCTGTGGACTGGGGGAATAAAGAGAGAGAGAGAGAGGCAAGTCCTCATATAAAGTGGTGACAGCTTATAATCTTCTGCCTACTTCTGATACTTCACCTGCCCATTTACTTGAAGGAAAAATGGCGAGGAATATTGCTTTTGTTTTATTTCACTCTTCACTTGTTTATGTATTCTATGGATTTTGTGATTCTGGCCACTAGTGGGCGCTGCTGGACATCACAGGGCCTTCTGGCACAATGCACACCTCACAGCCGGGTGAGCTCAGGACATACCGGCGGACTCTTCTCAGTTATGACGCCGGCCAGCAGCTGGGACTGAGGTCCGGCCGTCTTCATGTCTTGGCGGTTCTGCTCACGGATCTAGGAGAGACCTGTCCTCATTAAGCCAGCAACACTTTCGGCACCGAGTTCCAGACGCAGGCGGGGCCTGCAGAACCCAAGAAAGCAGGCTGTGGCGCACGCCTCAGCCCAGCCCACCTTGTTCCTGGTCTCCAGCACCTCCTGGGGGTTGGTGAACATCGGGACAAACTGATTGGGATTCTCAATCTTAATGGCAGTCCCACTGCCCTGCGTGGCCTCCTCTGTCTTCAGCCACTAAAGGAGAGGGAAAGCGGGACTCGGTTACAGACAGACATCGTGGTTTTGAGCGCAGGGCGGCACGGCCAGGCAGCCCTGGGGGCTGAAGATACCCCAGCTGGTCGACCTGGGGCTCTGTGCATCTACAGCAGAGTTAGGGAACCTGATCCATGGAGGGCCAGTGTGGGTGCGGGTTTTTGGGATGACCTCTCAATCAGCCAATAACAAAGCATTGGTTCTCAGCTCCAGTCCCGGGGACCCACTCTTATTGGCTGATTGAAAGGTAATCCCAAAAGCCCGCACCCACACCAGCCCTCCGTGGATCAGGTTCCCCACCCCTGATCCACAGAAAACATCCTGCCAGTGCCTGAAGTGATGGTTATGAAACAGTGGACTGCAGAGGTCGGGATTTAGCCACTAGAGGGCGTAGGAGGCCAAGGCAGTGACTAGAGACCTGGAGATGGGATTTCCCTGCATTGCGGAGAGTCAGAGAGAGGAGAGGACGAGCCGAGCCACCAGCGTGACTTATCACTTTCAGCACAGGAGATAAGTCAGCCTCTGTCGCGCTGCATCTCCCCACGCCCCCTGAGTGCTAAGGGGGAGGAGTCACTCACAGTGGTGCGCTGGTGTCCTGGGCTGGCCTGCTCCTGGCTCACTCGCTGGTAGGTGTTGGGGGTGTTCAGCCAGCGCGTCCTCTCCTGCTGCTGCTTCTGGGCGTAGCCCTGCTGACGGGGCCCGGCTCGCTCCCCCTCCTCCTGGAAGCTGAACGACGTCACGGTGGCCGGCACCTCCACCTCCCTGCGGGCCTTGGCTCGCTCCAGCAGCACTGGGAATCGGTACGCATAGCCTGTGCGGTAACCCTAGGAAAGGGCCAGCAGGAATAACCCTCAGCATTTAAGCGACCTAAAATGTTTACATGAAAATGTTCACTCCCGGTCCGCAGAACATCCTCTATATGAAAGATCTCAGTCTGACGCTGCCGCCGGCCTTTTCACTGGAGACCACTGACGATTCCATTTATGGCGAGTAGTTTGCTGACATCATCACCATCCGTTGCAGACATGCGGTGCTGCGCGATTAGGAGCTGAAGGGCCTCCTTTCTGAAAATTTGCTCGCATTATGAAACTAGAGGTGATCAATACCAGGGTGGGGGAGGGGTTGAGTGACTGAAGAGGTGGTGTGAAGATGGATGGGTGGGCGGTGATGGTGATTAACAGGGGCGGAGCGAGTAACCGAGATGCCGGTTTTCACAGCTTATTTTTTTTTACATCCATTCGTCTTGCATGATCCACACATACACAAACATCGCTTCCTGATTGGCTCGTTAGGGACTGACTCATCGCAGCCTATCAGAGCCACACTGTAGGCATGGCTCACTCCAATTCCTCCTAAACCCAGCGAGACCCTCTCACCAGGTTGTCTAGGGTCCTCATGACAGCCTCAAACTCGTGCTCCCCGAGTCGGGTCTTGTGGAGCGGCCCGAACGTAGATCCCGCCCAGCCCACTGTTCCAGCTGCACTGGGTTTGTGTGTTGCCCGATCCAGCATAATTAGATTCTGCTCCCCGCCAGCGCTGCACAACGCCGACACCTGCAGGTGAAATGGGGGATTACAGCACACATTTCGGATGGCAGAAACATGTGATGCAACAGCTCATGGGAGAGAATTGCTCACCTGAATCTGACAGGCAGCCTGGATGTGATACACAGCGTAGAAAGCCTCTTCCACAGACTCCCCTAGGGCGACGATGCCATGGTTTCTCAACACCAGAACCTGGTGGGGGGTGAGGTTGTCATACTAGCTCACTCGCTGTGATCTCTGCGCCCCTCGTAAGCAGCGGTCCATAGGCGCCCTCACCTTGCAGGTGGGCCCCAGGCTCTTCTGAAGCTCCACCCGGTCCTCCCTGTCCTCCATGGCGCCGTTGTAGTCATAGTAGGCAACCTCGCCCACCAGCAGGGCCTCGTGGGATAATGGCAGCAAGCCGCATTTCATAGCCGACACCTGGGAGCGAGTCGGCCTTCAGTGTCAGATTAAACCATAGGAGTGGGGGGTGGGCGGGTGGCACGCTCAACTAGCTCATGGCCAAAGAGAACCGAGGACCCCGAACTGAACAGAAGCACCACAAAAGCACCAGGTTTTTGGGGCAAAATCTCACCAGATTAGTGGTGATTCATTCTGTTTTACTTTCATTATCCTACTGCTGTCCCTGAAATCAGCACAGTGACTCAGACAGTAGCACCACTACCTCACACCCCCAGGGCTGGGGGTTCGAATCCTGCCTCCTGTGCATGTGGAGTCTGCATGCTCTCTCCGTGTGCTGTCTCTATGCCCACAGTGTATGATTCCAACCTTAGTGCTTCTCTTGTACCACTCTGAAAGCACTGAATATAATAGTGTGCAGAATAACGCATTGAGACAATGTGCGCATTTGAGACAATGTCATGTTGTGATAATGTGCTATATAAATAAAATTGTATTGTATTGTAATTGTATTGTAGTAACTGCCTGGTCACACCCGCCCTTTAACCCTGCTCATTGGCTCCAGTGCAGGCAGCTTGCTCACCGCAGCCGTGGCGGGAGTGTGGAGGTGAAGCAGGCAGCGTGTGTCCGGCCGAGCCGAGTAGATAGCGGAGTGCAGGCTGAACATGCGGGAGTCGACGCCCAGCGCGGTGCAGCCTCTCTCCACCACCTCGCCCAGGATGTTCACTTTGGCCTAAGGGAAATTACACCAGTGAACCAGTGAGCTGCACTGGGGTGGTCACAACTAAGGAAATTCCTGATGAGCACACAAACACATCTCACTCACCAGACTGGCCGCGGTCGCCTCTGAATAAGCCAGGCCATCAGGTAGCACCAGGAAGTGGTCCTGTTCCTTACTGACACGAAGCTGGGAGCAGACAGATGATCAGGGTCATACACAGAGGAATAATCGGAAAGACAGAGAGGGGACAGAGGAACAAAAAGGATGGGGAGATGATCTCACAGTGAGGACAGGGTAAGGATCAGAAACACAGAGGATGGGGGGGGCAATAAGAGAGAGACAGAGAGAACAGGGGAATGGTCAGACAGAGAGAACAGGGGGACGATCGGAGATATACAGAGAGAGCAGTGGGACGATCAGAGTTACACAGGGAAGACAGCAGGACGATCAGAGATGACAGCGGGACAACCAGAGATACAGAGAGGACAGGGGAGATCAGCAATACACAGAGAGAACAGGGGGACGATCAGAGATACACAGAGAGGGCAGGGGGACGATCAGAGATACACAGAGAGGGCAGAGGGACGATCAGAGATACACAGAGAGGGCAGAGGGACGATCAGAGATACACAGAGAGGACAGGGGGACGATCAGAGATACACAGAGAAGACAGGGGACATCAGAGATCTACAGAGAGGACAAGGGACGATCAGAGATGGAGAGGACAGGGTAAGGATCAGACACACAGACAAGACCGGGGGAGCAATAAGAGATGCACAGAAAGGACAGGGGGACGATCAGAGATACACAGAGAGGACAGGGGGATGATCAGACACACAGAGAGGACAGGGAGATCACAGATGCACAGAGAGGACAGGGGGACGATAAAAGACAGAGAGGACAGAGTAAGGATCAGAGATGCACATAGAGGACAGGGGGATGATCAAAGATGCACAGAGAGGACAGGGGACAATCAGAGATGCACAGAGAGGACAGGGGACAATCAGAGATGCACAGAGAGGGCAGGGGGACGATCAGAGCTGCACAGAGAGGGCAGGGGGACGATCAGAGATGCACAGAGAGGGCAGGGGGA
>JAODKL010000040.1:20285831-20297619 GCA_026780765.1 Petrocephalus schoutedeni | reverse complement strand
GCTCCATCTGCCTGCCCCCCCCCCCCCCCACCCTGCACCCGCCGCTGTCAAGTGGTGATTCAGAGCAGATTAAACCTGAATGGTGCAGATAATCACATCTTTGCGAGTCTGACTAGGGGGAAGGAAGAGAGGGTGGAGAGTCAGAGCGCTCCCCCCCCCAGGACGCACCGGGCTCTGCAGGATGCTGGACACCAGCCGCTTGCGCTCGGCGTCACCGATGGGCGTGGAGGGGGCGTTTGGATGCTGTGGGGACTGGGGGCCGGAGAGGCCCCCCCCCTCGCCATCGCTGGGGCTACGCTGGACTGGGGTCCCTTTGGGGGTATGACAAGTGCTCATTTTCTCTCAAGAGGACAGAGGAGGTTGGATAACTGATGAGAGAGAGAGGGAGAGAGAGAGAGAGAGAGAGAGTGAGAGAGAGAAATTACTGAGAGTGGCTCTTCTCCGATACCTACTGTACATCCTTCACAGGCAGTCCTGTCCACATCCAGCCCGGCTTCGGCTCCACGTGGTATTCATGTCCGATTATCTCATAGCCTCGTGGGGAGCCTCTAGGCCCAGAGCCTCTGAAAGCTGAAAGCTCGCCGCTCCCATCTGCAGGCGGGCTGAGAGGCAGAACGGGACCCCATCCAAAACGCCCACCAGTCCCGTTACTATCGGAGACGAGGGAGGTGTGAGAGAGCGGGTGAGAAGCGGGCCCCTGGCGGGAGGGAGGCTGGGGAGAGGCATGACACCAAAACATGGAGGCGTGGACACGGCATCTGCAGGGTGCAGATAAGGCCCCAGCGGGGGGCGCGCCCTGTACCCCTCCTTACAAACGGCTTGTCAAACCTGGGACAAGTGCGGCACTGAGAGGCGCTGTACACTCCACACGCGGTCGCTACTGACAGCCAGCTGCAGTACCTCACTCTTAGATTTGAGCCCTAACTGGAAAATACAGCCTGCAGCACGCACTCATAGGACACCAGCCCACTCTGACCCACAGTGTGCACCAACCACCAGCAGTGTCCTCCCTCTGCCAGCTGGGCCAGTGAAACAGGCCTTGGGGCTGATGGGGCTTAGTTACTGGTGCCAACTGCGAGGGAGATAATTCCAGAAAGCCCCCCAAGCCAGAGGGAACAGCAGGAAGCTCAGAAATGGAAACCAGCCTCGAGGTGGACGAAGGGTTCCCCCGAGTCCTGAACCAGCTGCCGACCCGGGATCTCCACCCTAATGGATGTGGTATGGCAGCTCACCCCAGCTAGCGGACTTTAATACCCCGAGACAGTGGTATTATCATCGATCGACTTGTGAGGAAGTGTTCCCTCTCTCTCCGCGAGAGCGAGTCGTCTCAGTCACTCAGACACTAATGCGGGCGGAAAGTGGAGGAAGACAGGAAGGCCGGGGACTGAGAAGCAGTACAGCCTGCACGCCGCTCGTGTAAAAGCAGACTTTCAGCGCATCAGCAAAAGAGCACTTCGTTTTACTGGCTGGCTCTCCGGGCCAGATGGCAGCAGACAGGAAACTGAAGAGTCGATCCTTATTGGAAAAAGTCCGCTTACCAGAATCAAAAATATATAAATATGACAGAGGGTCTGCATGAACTTACACCTGTGTTAAGGGTCTCATGTTAATCAAGTGAAGTAATCTGGTGAAGAATTAACCATCTCAGGTAGTAAGCCTGATAAACACATCTGATTGCCGACATTTTAAACTGACCAGATGGAGCAGAGTGTTATGCCTTCTCTCAAAGGCTCAGTCAGAAGCGGTTTTTCTGGTTGGGAAATCCTCATTTCAGAGATTTAATGAAAACTTATAAAAGTATGAATCTCATATTTCTCATTGCATGGTACTAATGAAGTGAGGAATTCTAAACATCGTGTTGAAGGTGTGTCTACAAAAAGATTTCATTGGCATATCTGTATTTAAAAAGCACTTGCAACCCATAGGTCTATGCACAATTGCAACATCGGTATACATAAGAAAATGTTTTAGCACAATGCAGGGAGATAGAGCACAAAGAGCATATAGAGTCCATATAACTACAGAAAGTGAGGTTAGACTCGGGACACGTACCAACCTCGTAGGTTACATTATACACTACAAAATCGCAGCAGTAAACTCACAGTTAATACACCCCCTCCATCTAGATAACCAGCAGATGTTTTCCCAGAATCCACCAGGCTCCAGCTTCTGAGTGAGATATGTCTGATGGCATTTGATCTGACTGCTCTATTGTGGGCAGCACTGTATTTTCACTCCCATCACCAGTACTTTGGGTCCGTTCGGATCCGCCTGCCGACTAGAGCGGGGGAGCTCATTATGACGCTGGCCCAAAGAGTGGGGCGCCTCCTCTTCGTTACACTAGCTAAATGGTCTTTCTGCTTGTCACAGCCTTTGGTGTCAATATATTACGTTTGAATGAAGTCCTGTGCTTATCCTATGTGATTTGTGTTTAATCCAAGTATAATAAAATGAAGAAGGACCTCTGCTCAGATAAAAAAATATTACGACTTTAAGACCAGTAATATTGTCCATTCAATCTCCCATTTAAAGGGGAGTAAGAACTGGGATCAGAAATGACTGTTTAATGCACCTTACATAAATAAGATACTATACAAAATACCAACAGGATTGTGGCGTAAAGGCACAGGGAGCCAGTCTGGAGATCAGTCATAGATGCATCCCTGCTCCTTTTGTGAACACGGCTGAATTTACCCAGATCCACACTTTGCACATTCAACTGTGACCAAGGACAGTCTTACGTTGCATCAGAAACAGCACCTAGCCAGCCAATGAGGAAACGGAGCCGAGATGTCAAAACACCCACTCATCACCCACAGAACAACAGAATGAACGTCCTTTCTATTAAAGACACAGGACAGGGAGGTGGGGGCTACATGAACAATTCAAATGGCAGAGAATAATCAAACATCTAGTCGCCAGTTCGCATCCTTAGTACTTGTCAAATCCAATTTACAAAAGTAGTATACATAAACACTAAATCCTAATGTCTTCCAGGGTAAATGGAAAATAATCAGGAGAGTAATAGAATTATTGGGTTAGTGGCTGTCTCGCATTTCGTTGTTTCGAGTCTGTTTTCCATACTTCTCATGACGACATCCCTCCATCTGTGTTCCTCGGCTGGGCTGCCTAGCAACCAGGGGAGAGCCCCTGCAGCATCAGCACCAGACCGCCGAATTCGGGGCTGTGGGCATACGGCAGACCTCATGGCAGCCTTTCCGTCTGATGTTGGGAGCGAAATCAGAGCGGTTTTATAGGCGCGACTGCGCGCAAGAACAAAGGGCTTGGCCTGAGAAACAGTACCGACAATACTGACGTGAGGTTAAAAATACACGGCGGATCGTTACACCCAATCCTCTCCACCGGCCTTATAATTAACATACAGAACTGAGGGGGCCATAGACCATAACCCACGCGGACACCCGACACGCCCGACACAGCCCTGGGCATCACTAGGCGCCGCAGCGAAGTCCGCTCCGCCTAGCGGAGTGCCGGAGACGGTGTTACAGCCGAGCGGCCCCAGTCCCGAAACGTCAATAACGCGATCGGACGTTAAGGCAGGTCCTCCACCCCCCAGCCCCAGCTCCGCGTCGGGCGTGTGGACAGGAAGACGTTCCCCTCCCCGAAGGTCGTTCACATCCCTCCGTCGGGATTAAAATGAATGCCATAAATACCGTAATACCTGTAATCCGCGCAATCTGCTCCGCATGCCGGCGCGGAATTGCGCACAGACCTACGGGAGGGACGCGTCGGCCGAATAGCGCGGCAGGGCACGGGGGGGGACACCGGCACAGGTGCGCCCGGCGCCGCTACCCCATTGCCTCTCCTACCTCAGAGCATCCTCCGGTACTCCGCTAAAGCGACGCGAACCTCCACCGGCAGCTCCGCGTATATCTGATCCCGTTCGGGTGCTGAAGCATTCAGCGGCCGCCCACCGAGCCCCCCCGCCCGCCTCAGCACTTCTCCATCCTCACACGTAACCTGGACCAGCCCATCGCCACGCCTGCGGTCCGGTCCGGTCCGTTTGCACCCGACCCACAATTCCCGGAGCGCTAAAAGCCGCCCCCACCCCCGCCTGCGCGGTACTCACTGCGTGTTCCTTTACTATAATGAGCAGCCGGTCCGTTCCGATCCGGGGGAAGGCTCGCTGGCTTAGGCGCGCCCCCGCGATGGCATTGTTCGTGGCCGTCCTTTGGCAGCTCGGCTCTACGCTGCCAGCATCACCGCTGTATCCCAGCTGAACGGGGCTTTGGTGCCGTCTGCTGGACGATGCTGGCATATAACACTTACGTCAAATCTCACAGCACCAGCCCCGAGCCTCCGTCACCCAGAGCGCCACTAAGCGGTCATTTGAAACTTGCCAAGCACTAAGAGGATGGACTATGCAGTTTACTTTCATTGCTGCATTGGAGTAATGAAACACTCACTGCTCACTACGGTATTTATTAATGTACAGATTCTGTATACAAGACCAATGTAATATTCTCTGTTCTGCTCATTGAAATAAAGACTTTGGAGTTTAATCGTTACAGATCGGGAGACTGAGGGGAAATGTTACATTCAACCCGTGTCCTTTTATCTGACAAAAGGAATCTAACATAAATCTAAATGTAACAGGTAATATTTTGGGGGAGGCCAATAACCCATAGTACACAGAAGTGAGTTCCCCTCAGAAGTTTCCAGGAGAAACACCTAACCTTTTGTTAGCAAAATATGTTTGTTTATATCAGTCAAACAGCAGCATCACATCATTTAATACATGAGAAAAATAATGGACAATGCTTGCAGGTTTTATTTTAAGGGGGTATTGTACCAGAAGGATCTTGTACACAACACATAACATGCATGGTGCACATACACACAAAATTCATCCAAGTTAATCTTTATCAAAAAAAAAAAAAAAAAAAAAAAAAAAAAAAAAATAATCTTCAACACCCCTGTATAAAAACAGAAGAGATATTTACAATTAAGGACATCTGCATTTATAGAGACTTCAGCTGAGTGGGTATTGCCATTTCATTACCACATTGGCCTGAGGTTAGATCACGGTGTGGACTGAGGCAAACCTGAAAGTGCTCATCATTGTGGCTCCTGGTTGAACGCCCATAAGTGACATCCCTAACAGGACTGGAACATCTGCAGAAACAGCCAGCAGCTTACACTTGGGGCACATTCAGAGGGATTAGGCCTAGGGAACTGCTGGCTCATCTCCCCTCTTTTTACATTTTTTGTGGACACTTTTGTCCAAAGTTGACACACAAGTGACACAGAACACTCAACCCACTAACGTGAGTCCCAGATTCCCACCACTTAGAAATCTCTAGGCTAGTATTTACAGTTAGTCATGGCGTAGGTCATGGCGCTGAGGAATTAAAATGGTAGGAAAGAGCATGAGCATTGTGAGGAGAGTGACAAAGGCCAGCCATACCATTGCCTGCTCCGGGGTCAGCTGGATGACGTACTGATATGTCGGCATCACACACTGATGAAAGAGTAACCCCCCGAAGTCCACAACATCATCCCCAGGAACTCCGGATGCGACAGCGGGAACTGACAAGGTCATGCCATCTGTCAGTTCGGGTCCCGGGACAGTACCCAGTACCTGAGAAACACACACTAAAATCAACACAAGATACACAATCACTGCAAAACCAATATAAAAAAGCTAGAGAGACTACTCGGAGTGTAAGCACATTAGAGAGGCCACAGTCATCAACCCAAGATTACTTCTCTTCACCATAGAATTCAGTCCATACAACTATGGTTACCATAAAATAACACTGGCATACAGTGATTTTGGTGCCAACAATGTCTGAACAGTTTTATATTAAGTTTGTAGTGCTCGTTAAGAATATGACATTGGTTTTGCCAGATTGGCTCGTTTGAGATATTAATTAATCAATTAATTAATTAATTAATCAATCAATCTGGCTTCAAAAAAAGTTACTTCTATAGCATTGTAGGCCTACAAATTGAAATACAAAATAATGATGGAATATTTCATTACCAAACACAGATACTGTTAAAGAGTCAAAAGACAGACCAAAAGCTATTGCATTTGTCATCACACACACACACACACACACACACACACACACAGAAGTCGCACTGGGGGAATGCATTATTTTCATGGATGTCCATTATCTCAAAAACTAGAACCAATTCAACAAAAGTTGATTTCTGATTTCTGAATTCAGCACCCTCAAAATACCCTAAATCCATTCAAAAAACCTTGGCACCTGAAATTATTTTTTGTAGACCTGTGAAATCAATAACAGCATTCCTGATTCAGACGCTTATCTGAAGGAGACCTTCAATCATTCATTTGTGCAGTGATAAAACAGATTTACCGTTCAAGCATTTGCAGTGAATTAGAATTTGTGCTTGATTGCAGCTGACTGAAAGTTCCCCGAATCATCATAACGGGAGAAAAAAAACCCGGTCTGCGAATCAGCAACATTATGTGGCGTGCCTTCCTTAGAGGGACGCACCTGGGCTCCCACACATATGGTGTCCGGAGTGTCGTTCAGCACCGACAAGAGCAGGCGGATGTACTCGGAGGCAGCCTTCAGGATGTCCACCTTGCTGGGCTTGCGGTCGCGCCGCATTAAGGGCACCATGCGCTTCAGACAGGAGAACATGCAGTTCAGGTTCCGGATCTGCACCACGTGACAGGGCCATGCAAAGGGGGGCGGAGACAGAGAGGTGACGACGGTGCCAGAACACCATGCCTAGGTACGATTTAATCGCCCGGTATCTGTATCGGTACTGTGGGTCGTCAGAACCACCCTGACAAACCGAGGTGTGCCCAGAGCAGCAACGTACGGCTGTTTGAGGACACTCCCTGGCAAAGAGCAAATACTTGCGCTTACTCGGAGCCGTTCCTTCTCGTTCACCATCTGCCGCCTCTTTAGTCCATCGTTCCAGTCCTCGGTATCCACATAGATGCCGTCGATCCCCCGCCTGAACTTCCGAATGCTGGCATACTGCGGCAGCACGGCGCCCCCGTACATGCGCGACAGGATGTCGCTGGTCAGCTCGCCCTCGGGGACGCGCATCATGTTACCGGCGGCCATGCACGCCGTGGGAGTCAGACGGCGCGACTTCCTGCGCCACTTCACCCCCTTACACGCCGTTAAGCCGCCTATGTTGCTTATTTGCCTGTCGGCTTTAAACGGCGTTGAGAAATTCGTCGAAGAAGTTGTAGCTCTGGGCAAACTAGAAAGTGAGTAGACGGCGAGATGGCGTTCAAATGAGTACGCACCGGGCTAATTATGCAATCAAATGCATGCAGGTGTGTACGGCTCCCGGCCGTTTGTCCTTATAAAAGAGTAACTTTTACGATTTCATTACGTGGATAGGCCTCGTCAGTGAGACGTCCATCAAACCACTCTCATGACAATAGTTTATCATGGACAATCCTGGAGAGAGTAAAGCTTCACCAACGCTAATTGTACATAATCAGATTATAGCCTCGGGCAATCATTTTTTAAAACAAGGGGTTTAACCGCTTTGACTTAGTTTTTATTTCCCATGGATGTAAAAGGACACTTCTGAGAAGTGTAGTGCTCCGCTTATAGGAAGCAAAGGCGATGGTGTATAATATTTGCCACTAGGGGTCAGAATTCATGCCGGTTCCTCTAACACTGTCATAATCGGTAATTCGCCGGATCATGTATTGCCACCAAAAAAAAAAACAATGTGAGGCGCCATGTGGGTTGACCGTGAATGTCTGTCTGTGTCTGGTCATGAATTTCTATGACTACAAGTGAGTAACCGCTGTTTCACGTCTACCCACATTTTGATATGGATATCTACACTCAGTGGTCACTTTACGAAGTACCCCTGTGCAGTACCTGGTAAGAATCCCCTTTCATCTCCAGAACCCCTCTCCAGCAAGGGTTGATGACTTGCACATTCAGAGATGCCTTTCTGCCCACCACTGTTGTGCTGAGCCACACTCGTGGCTTGTTAGCTTTAATGAGTCTGGATGTTCTGCCCTGACCCCACTCATTAAGAAAGAGTTTTCAGCGACAGAATTGTACTTTTGTTCTTACAACACTCTCCGTGACGTTAACCCAAAAAAAATAAAAATGATCCCACACTTTCATATGGAGGTATGCTATATCCAAGGCAGAGTGTAACATTATAAAAAGTGGACAATTAAACTTTCTACAACGGTGTCTTCAGTGAAAAACCTTTAAAATACCTAAAAACACCAAATCTTTAGTACATTTCCCCTAACCCTGAAACAAAGTTTCATCCTGCAGTTATAAATAGTTAATCTGTTAATGTCAGTGCTAAGCATTAGACCGCCCATCTCAAAGGCTTACTATTCTCCCTTGTGACAACAAGGCGTAGAAGAGGGAAGCGGGGGGGGGATTCAAAGAAATCCTTTGTTACAGTCACGCTTGCACCTCTGCTTCTGCATCCTCATTCAGGACTGCCTTATGCTGTGGATACATGTCACTCTTTCTGACTACTGAACCAGTTTTTAGAAACTGATTTGACACAGGAATACCTGGATGCCACGAGGCACTTCTGACATCATCACTGTGGGCCAGCTACTCATCTCAAGCATGGTGACATTCCAGGCTGCTTTAACACATGCTAATTTAGAACCTAAATAGTTTTATACAACAGGACATTACCGCAAGACAGACCGTAAGACAGACTTAACCTCTTGAGGCCTGGGCTTTTGTTTGGTGTGCATTTTTTTCCTTTAGCTTTTTCCTTTAGCATCTTGTACTCTTGCGTATAGTGCTTATCCGACCAAACAAATGTCCCTGAATAAGTACATCAGGTCTAAGTTAAGCAGAATAACATTATGGAGCAGGGAAGCCAAAATGTAATGTCCCCATATGAGGACATAGGGTCTCGGGAGGTTTAAATAGACAGTTTTTAAATCCCTGCTTTTCCTTAAAGAAAAGCTTCAAAACATTGGGTCATAAGCTTCTTAACCACTGACTCCACAGACCTCTTAATAAACAATAAACAAAATCTGATCTCAGTGCTATACTCAGCGTGCTCTGACCCTGGGATGTAGGTGTAATCTGGGGCGTTTCCTGGACAATGGTGGCTGTAGGCTTGGGTTCCAAGTCTTGTCATGTGAGGCAGACAGACTATCTAGCTGCAGACTTAATGAGTTTGGCTTGGCACAGTCCGGGAAACGTGACTCCCATCGAACAGCGCAGCGAGCCTGCAGGCCGCAGGCCTTCATGATGAGGACGTGATGTAGAGGCAGTGACACACGCACACAATGTCGCAGTAGCTCAGTCTCTTAGCCGTGTTGTGACATGTTGCCTTTTTCCTGTTTGATTTCATCAATCTTGGTTTACTTAGGTAGTTACCCACGTATCTTTATGAAGCATATGTAACTTTTCCCCTAGAACATTATTTTGGCATATGTCTGGATTGTACTGAATAGTTTCTTTGTCCTCGTTGGATTACTTTACACTAGTATTTTTAATCCAAGATGTGAAAATGAAGTTACATGTTAAAATAAACAATTTCCGCGCCTTGTGTCACTTCAGAAGCCGCGTGCTGACGCAAGCTTACCGACACAGTGTAGTGTTTAAAACAGGATCCATGGGTGCAGTTCGGAGAGTTAACAAGAGAATGGGTAATTAAATAGCTGAAAGCGACGCTATTCAGCCGAGTGACTTTGCTATGCGTCAGCGGATCAGAGCTAAATTCGCACCGGATCGCAGTGGCATAGCAAAAAAAAGAAAGAAGTTTTACATTTAATGGGATGCCTTTTCTTTTTGTTGTATCAGAATGGAGCAACAAAATTGTTATAACAATACTGTAATCCGTAGCATTTTTTTTATTATCTTTGTCTTCATGTTTTATCTGCGGACGTGCTTGTTCATTCATCCCTCTTACTAACGCTTTGTGCCGGGGGGCGTGGCCGGGCGTCCGGGGCTGGGCCACACCTTCACCAGCACCAATCAGCGGCGGGGCCGGCCGTGACGCTCCGGGGCTCAGGAGTTTCGTGTGGGAGGGGAAAGGCTTGGACGGCTTCAGCTACCACCCACTTCCATCCCCATCCACTACGGAGAGCGCGTTTGCCGGCGTCGCAGTCGGCGCCACTACGCTGTTTCGCAAGTAAATCGCTGCACAGACAGCGCAGGAGGAAGGATCTGCTGCGGGACCCGGGAACGAACCGTAAGAAGTGCGAGGAACCAGGAAGATGATCGCCTCCCATCTCTTGGCGTACTACTTCACGGAACTCCACCATGACCAGGCGCAGAAGGTACGCGGGGCTCACCGGCTGCCCTCCCGGGAAGGGTCGGAGCGCCTCTCCGCTGGGCGGGTGGGATGGAGAGACCGCCCGGGGAATTCGCCGAGGAGCGGTGAGACGCGGACAGCGTCCTGGGCCGAGGGAGCGGCGGCTCTCCTCACTTCCACGTGTGCGGCCGATGAGTAATAGCGGAAAAAAGGGCCGTGCTGGTCTCTTATTCATGAGCACGCTTTCAGCCATGGGGAGCCGGCGAGTGGCTGCTCGGGCCGGCTGTGCCCCGCGGACGCGGAGAGCCGCGCTCCTCAGACTCCCGATTGCTCGGCGATTGAGGAAGTGCCACTTGGCTGCTTGCGGTAGAATCGCGTGTGGAAGGTCACCAAGAAAACAACGCGCGTCAGCAAAAGGGATCAAAAAAAGTCACAATCTTTCCTTGCTTCTGTAGGTTGTTGGCATTCGGGCACTCGTTAGAGGATGAGTCGGTAGGATAATGTTACATCAGACCGGACCTGAGAGTCACATGTATTGGTGCTGGGACAAGCGCAGGATTCCCCTAGAGACTTCAAAGCCCAAAAATTCCACCGTAGAAGTAAACGCAACCGGACGTCCCGGTGATTGAGAAAAGCAGCGAAATGCTTCGCATTCTCAAACTTAACGTTCCGTGCGTTTTTGCGTAATTACGTGGGCAAAACGAAATGAACCGACGGCGATCAGGTTCAGCAGGTATAAGCAGGCTTCCTCTTGACAGGTGGACCATGGAAAGGTGTGTGTGGCATGCTTAAATAAAACGTCACCTCTGTCCTTTTTGTACGCGATGTTATGACTGGCGTGGCTGGTTACTGCCATGCTGCTTCACAGTCAACGATTCGACCTTTTCTGTTTGAGACGTTTTTTTTCCCGGTTCTGTCTCAAGTGAAGCATGTACCCTTGGAGGTGTAGGTTTCCCAGAATCCACTGCAGTACGTATGTGGATTAATTAATACTGGAACTGTAGATCTTATGCCATTTGCTTTAAAGCATGGGTTTGGCCTAATTAAATAGGTTTGGTACAGTTCCCCCTTAGGTCGTTTCATGGGATCGGTCTGGCAGCCCTTAGACCTTTGCGTTTCTCAGCATGCACAGGAGGGAACAGGGAGGAATGGTGGTGTCTTTCATTATCACATGTTCAGCTTTCTCTACTTTGGGTTGCTTAGTCAGTTCCTCCTGTGCACTTCCTCTGTTGCCTGAGAGGTCAGGACACCCCCCCCCATTTTGTTTAGTATGTGGTTGGATGTATCACTTTCTATCTGGCAGCTGGTCTGTATTCTTGCCAGCCTTTATATAGTTATTTCAGGATGTTCCTCCCTACTGATTCTGTGTTAAGTTTTGCATAGGGGTGCCATGTTCCCTTCCCCTATCAGCTGGACAGAGAGACACTCCTGGAATCCCACGGGCTCTTGCTGGCTGGCACGCTCCCTTTGTAGGGTTTCCTTTATTTTGCTTCTCTTCTTTCATTTTCCACCCTCCGCCCGTCTGTACCCGTCTGCCCTGACCCCCCCCCCCCCCGAT
>JAODKL010000040.1:20258345-20277367 GCA_026780765.1 Petrocephalus schoutedeni | reverse complement strand
CTTTTGTATTGTGCTGAAATATGGGGAAATACATACAAATCTAAATTACGTAAATTATATGTTCTTAAAAAGCGCGCAATTCGTTATGTAAATAAATCTGAATACTTAGCTCATACAAACCCATTGTTCTATAATCTAGGATATCTTAAACTAGATGAAATTATCGAATCTAAAACATGTTCCATTGTATATAGAGCTTACAATAATCTTTTACCGTGTAATATCCAAACATATTTTATACATCTCCTTCAAGCTCTGCTCTGTGCCCCCCCCCCTCCTTCAGTGCACTTTTCAGCTGTTGTGTCACTTTGCTTTTTCGGTTGGTTCCTTCACCTGTTCATCGCTGGTGCCTGACACCAAGGTGACCTACTGTACCGTTGAGCGAGTCCTGCTGTCGCGCAGCATTACATAACCGCTGCTATGGCCGCATAGGGGATGTGCCCCGTAATATCAGCAGAAACATCTGTTTCGCCTGAATCGGGTCTGTTTCACAATAGGAAGTACGTGCCAAGCCAGCGTAGCTGAGGAGTTGTTCTCCTCTCGGGGTCTGTCGGGGGTGGGGGGGGTCTATTTGTCTAACTGCAAATGGCTCCCCCCAGCGCCCCGTGTGAGTTCACATCAGCCACGAGGATCAAGTTTCCCCTCAGTCACATGTCTGCCGGTTTTGCATGGTTGTGAGGCAGAGGCGTGAGTCAGCTGCCAGGGGGGGTGGGGTGGTTGCGCGGGGGGGGTCTGTGTTTAGAGACGGCAAATGCATTTCTCTGCCTTTCCGAGACGAGAGGTTATTGTGTGCTCTTTGATACGGAGCCGTGTTGGTGCCGTGCTGTATCGTAGCCCAAGCTTTGGGTCATGCAGGCCGTGCCAGCGGCGTGTTTACTCTGTAACGCTGGCGGGGCTTTCTCCGGGATAACTGGAATTTACGTCTGTAAAAGGAAAAAAAAAAACATGGCCACCTTGGACAAACACCTGAAGCAGCAGAGCTGTACAGCAGGCTCATTGTTCCTGATAGAGCTCCTGGAGGTACCTCAGAGCCTGCCACCCTGCAACAGGCCTTTAGATCCATGCTGTCGTTTTGCCCAAATAGCGGTCGACGTGCTTCGAGCGTGTACGCGTTGCGTCTCTTACATAGCTGGTGTGTAATTGCTGGGAAATTCAAGTTGTGTGACAACAAGACAGACTGCTGGCAAGTTGGGGCATAGGCTGTCCGCAGGTGTTTGTAGGGTGTGTGTGTCGCTGCTTGCCATCTCACGAACTTGCTCTATCACGTTCCCCGGCTTTGGCTCCCCCCCCATCCTGCCTTGTAAGCCGCTGTCCCTGTCCGCGCTCGTCGTGAGTGAACCTGCTCCCTCCTCCTCCACTCGCAGGTGGACAAGTACCTGTACCATATGCGTCTGTCGGACGAGACCCTGATGGACGTGTCCAAGCGCTTCCGGAGGGAGATGGACCGCGGCCTCGGCCGGGACACCAACCCTACAGCCTCCGTCAAGATGCTGCCCACCTTTGTGCGGTCCACACCCGATGGGACAGGTGAGGCGTGGGCTCGGGGCGGCCCAGCAAGTGTCTCCATCTGCCCCAAAAGGAGCCAAAAAAAATAATAATAAAAAAGTGTTTTGCTGACTGGTGCTCATCTCTTTCTGCTGTGCATCTCCAGATTTCTTCTTCATACATCACCAAGTATATTATCTTTTGCTGAAGGGGAATTAAGTCTAACTTTATGGTTGGAATATTGTTTTATGGCCCCGTTTTATTGTCATCGTGGATGACACAGAACTGTAGCCCTACTCCAGGAGCTGGAGCTGTACCTGTAGCTGCTGCATCAGTAACTGTATTGGTAGCAGCGGAATCGTAGCTGCAGTCATGGCCGTGGCCGTAGCGGCGGAATCGTAGCTGCAGTCATGGCCGTAGCGGCGGAATCGTAGCTGCAGTCATGGCCGTGGCCGTAGCGGCGGAATCGTAGCTGCAGTCATGGCCGTGACCGTAGCAGCTGCCGCCTGCCCTGTTGACTCTGGTCTTTGGTGCCTCATTAAAGTGTTGTTATCCTGTCAATGGGGTCAGGCTGTATTGACCAAAAGCAGCAGGGCAGGGTTGGCTAGCCGCAGTGCTCCTCACTTCACTCCTGTTCGTCCTTACTTTAAGGGTTTGTTTTTTTTAAGCGAACTTAATAAAATATGTTTATTGTGGAATTGTTCTTTTACTGCATTTTATTTTGATCTTTGCCCTGCCTCCCTGTCAGCACTATTGCTGCTCTGGGCAGTTAAAGACTGCAGCATTAAAGTGGGCTGCGGGCTGGTGGGGGATGTAATGCCAGTTACAGCCAGTTCGAGCTGGTCAGCGAGGGCAGCCGTACGCCGGTGTGGTCTGTCGATTTGTTCAGCTGCATTTCTGTATCTGTATACAGAGAAGGGGGACTTCCTGGCCCTGGACCTGGGCGGCACCAACTTCCGGGTGCTGCTGGTGAGAGTGTCAGACAATGGACGTCAGAAGGTGGAGATGGAGAACCAGATATATGCCATTCCTGAGCACCTGATGAGGGGCAGTGGAACTGAGGTGAGCAAGGCAATGAACCCCTATCATCATTACGTGCCTATGGCTGCACATGCCATCTGATCCTCCCCATCAAGGAAAAGGTGTGTGGAGCTGCATTGTTCCCTTTAGCTCAACAAACAAAGCGCTATGTCAACAACTCAAAAGTTGTGGGTTCAAATCCCAGATGAGATGCACAAACCCTTCACTCTACTACACGTCGCTAATGACCGGAGTGTCTGATGCATTCTTTTGTGTGCTCGCTGAGTTCAGCTTAGTTCAGGGGTGGGGGACCTGATCCATGGAGGGCTGGTGTGGGTGCGGGTTTTTGGGATGACCTTTCAATCAGCCAATAATAAAGCATTGGTTCTCAGCTTCAGTCCTGGTGACCCACTCTTATTGGCTGTTTGAAAGGTCATCCCTTAAGCCTGCATCCACACCGGCCCTCCATGGATCAGGTTCCTCACCCCTGGCTTAGTTGCTTTGTTCTTGAGTGACTTCTCATTTTTGTTGATTCCCTTTTTATTCTGTTGGAGAAACACACTAGATCAGTCCATGTCTTAGCGGGCCCTGGAAATGGAGGGAGAAAAATGTGAATGTGGGAGGGCGGAGGACTGGAGAAGAGCAGCGGGCTGGAACTGGAGGCGCCAAGGCGTCTAACTGTCCGCTGTTTTCGCCCCGTCAGCTGTTTGACCACATCGCAGAGTGTCTCGCCAACTTCATGGAGAAGCTGGGCATCAAGGAGCGAAAGCTGCCGCTAGGCTTCACCTTTTCCTTCCCCTGTCGCCAGACCAAGCTGGACGAGGTGAGTGTCAGGCCCGTCGCATTTTGGGATTCTGGGCGCTGCTGGTTTCCATGGTAACCGTCTCCCTATCCACACAGAGCCTCCTGGTGAGCTGGACCAAGGGATTCAAGAGTAGTGGCGTGGAAGGACACGACGTGGTGACCCTTCTGAGAAAGGCCATACGGAAAAGGGGGGTGAGTGTCCCGACCTCGCGGGGAGGCTCGAAACGGAAGACCGACTCCTGCGCTTCCCTCGATGTGCCCACATGGTGCCCATTTTGAAACTGGCATCTGTGGTGTAATCTGTGAGCAGAGTTTGCAGCATCCGGCCAACAAGCAAATGGGCTAAAGGTAGAACATCTGGCAGTCTGTTAAGCCAGCCCGGCCCGTGCTGATATCTTACTGTTGTTTCACAATGCACACCCATGTCTCGCCGGCCTTAGGATTTTGACATCGACATCGTGGCTGTGATCAACGACACGGTCGGCACCATGATGACGTGTGGATACGACGACCACAACTGTGAAATCGGTCTCATCGTCGGTGAGTCTCTCCATCTGGCCCAGTAGTCGCCCCGGGCACCGTCCGCTTTGGCCGCCTTGTGACCACGCCCCCTTTCCCCAGGCACGGGCACCAACGCCTGCTACATGGAGGAGATGCGTCACCTGGAGACGGTGGAGGGAGACGAGGGCCGCATGTGCGTCAACATGGAGTGGGGAGCCTTCGGGGACAACGGGGAGCTGGAGGATCTTCGGACAGAGTTCGACAGGGAGATTGATTACGGCTCGCTCAACCCCGGGAAGCAGCTGTGAGTCACTGTCAGGCCACGCCTCCTTTCACTTCTGCAGAAGTTCCCTTGCAGTGTTCTGGCTTTGATGCTGTTGTGTGCAGGAAGTTTTCCTGTCCCCCTCACATATGACCATATGAGGGTGAGCAATGTTGACTCAGTGAGTGCTGTGAGGTTGTGGGGGGAAAGTACAGTTTTTATAATCTTTATATGTTAATGATTTAGATCAAATTTACATCCATCCAACCACTAGAGGAACCTGGAGCCTATCCTAGGCAGCATGGGGCATCCAGGATAGGATGACAGTCGGTTCCCAGCCATTCGCAATGGGCAGTTTGAGACCCCGGCTAACCTAACTGCATCCTATCTGCTTCTGCAGCTTTGAGAAGATGATCAGTGGGATGTACATGGGCGAGCTGGTGCGCCTCATCCTAGTGAAGATGGCCAAAGAGGGGTATATCTTCCAGGGCCGAGTGACGTCTGCCCTGCTCACCACAGGACGCTTCCAGACCTCCTTCGTATCGGCCATCGAGAAGGAGAGGTCAGCCAGGTCGTGTGTGTGTGTGTGTGTGTGTGCGCGTGTGAGAATATCTGTGTGTGCTGTGTTTCTCACCTTCACCAATGCACCCACCCAGGGACAACGAGGGCCTGCTGAGTGCCGACAAGGTGCTCCGGGAACTGGGCCTAGACCCGTCCGCCGAGGACTGTGCCGCCACCCAGCGGGTGTGTCAGGTGGTCTCCACGCGCGCCTCGCACCTCTGTGCTTCTACTCTGGCCTCCGTGCTGCGGCAGATCCGTGACAACAAGGCCACTGGCCGCCTGCGCACCACGATCGGAGTGGACGGCTCCGTCTACAAGAACCACCCACAGTGAGTATCTGTGTGGCAGGGAGGCGGGGGGGGGGGGGCACCTGTGAGTCCACAGGCTAAACAACCCCCCCTCCCCTCCCAAAAGGTTCGCGCGGAGGCTGCACAAGATGGTGCGCCGGCTGGTTCCGGACTGCGACGTGCGCTTCCTGCGCTCTGAGGACGGCAGCGGTAAGGGTGCCGCCATGGTGACGGCGGTGGCGTACCGGCTGGCCATGCAGCACGCCGAGCGCCAGCGCGTCCTGGACTCGCTGCGGCTGAGCCGCGAGCAGCTGCTGGAGGTGAAGAGCAGGATGAGCGAGCAGATGGTTAGGGGCCTGTCGCGGGAGACGCATGGCACCGCCAGCGTCCGCATGCTGCCCACCTTCGTCAGGGCCACCCCGGATGGCACAGGTAGGCAACGCTCTGGCCGACCCATTAGGCTCCGCCTTCCTTCTCGCTCCGCGCCCCTGATGATCGCGCCTCCCTTGACGTTGTGTCCATCCGTGTCGCCAGAGCGTGGCGACTTCCTGGCGCTGGACCTCGGGGGAACCAACTTCCGCGTGCTGCTGGTGCGCGTGCGGAACGGGAAGCGGCGCAGCGTGGAGATGCACAACAAGATCTACAGCATCCCCCAGGACATCATGCAGGGCACCGGGGACGAGGTGTGTGCTCCCCCTGCTGCTGACTGCCCCGTGGCCCCCTCCGGTTGGCCGTCTCGTTAACACTCGCTCTCTGGCTCCCTCAGCTGTTTGACCACATCGTGCACTGCATTGGCGACTTCCTGGAGTACATGGGCATGAAAGGAGCCTCCCTGCCTCTGGGCTTCACCTTCTCCTTCCCCTGCCACCAGAAGAAGCTGGACCAGGTACGGCACACGTGGGCACAATGTCCGAATTCAGGGGCTACACACTTCCAAGGCTGCATTAAAGACCAAATGCATCACGGCGGTGTGACGAAGCTATCCCATTTCGAAGGCTCCTTCAAATGCGGTTTAGAAATGTGTACTATTTCTGCCATGTCATGAAGAACCCAGCCAATTGGTCCTTTGTAGCGCAATATATCCCACTATCCCAAGAAGCAAAGTGGGCGTGTCCCAGCGAGGCGATATGAGTGGAGCGTCGTAGCCCAGGGGTATGGGCGGGGACAGCTGGTGACGCAAATAGAAAATTCTCCGTAGACCAGACCGTCCCATTTGACAGCACTCTCTGTTTGACCTCGGAAGAATGCTGCCCATAAAGGCTAAATCTCTGTAGACCACGTCATTTGAAGCATGCAGCCCCTAAATTCTGAAATGGCCATGGTCACACCCCCTGAGATGCTTGTGATGCCACATTTCTGCTCATGTGTCCTCTCACCCCCCCCCCCCCCCCCCCCCCCCCCCCTCCTAGGGCATCCTGCTGAAGTGGACGAAGGGTTTCAAGGCCACGGGGTGCGAGGGCGAGGATGTGGTGCAGCTGCTGAAGGACGCCATCCATAGGCAGGAGGTCAGATGCAGTCTCAGACTGGCGGACCAGACTGGAGGGGGGGCCTCGCACTCACTGATCCCGGTGTGACCTCCTCCCTGCCTGCAGGAGTTCGACCTGGACGTGGTGGCCGTAGTCAACGACACCGTTGGCACCATGATGACGTGCGGTTACGAGGACCCGCAGTGTGAAGTCGGCCTCATTGTCGGTGAGGGTCGCCTGTCCGTCCTGCTGGCCTGTCCTCCCGCGTCTGTCCAGCATGCGTGAGTGTCCGCTTCCCCCAGGCACGGGCACCAATGCCTGCTACATGGAGGAGATGCCCAATGTGGAGCTGGTGGAGGGAGAGGAGGGCCGCATGTGTATCAACATGGAGTGGGGCGCCTTTGGGGACAGCGGCGAGCTGGACGATTTCTGCACGGAGTTTGACCACGCGGTGGACAACAACTCGGCCAACCCGGGCAAGCAGAGGTGTGGAAGCCTCGCGACGGCGCTTGGGAGGGGGGGAGCTTGTGGGTGCCCGGGATACTGGTCAGGGAGAGCCGTGATCCGAGCAGACCAGGTGAGATGGTGCTCTGGCCTCCCTCCGCCATCAGGCCCACTTCATTCCTATCCATCTGACTCATCCTTAGTGTCAGTGAGTAGGGTAAAAAGACGGTCTTCTTGAAACCATATAGGGTATTTATTTATGCCGAAGAAGCAATAGTTCACAGCCTGTATTGTTATCATTATATCATTATTATAATTATGACTGCATTCCTGCTGCCGTAGCTGTAACACTTACTGTATCGGTAGCAGGATCTAGACGATGATTCGGAAACTGTTACGGAACAGGCTGTCTGACCTTTCAGGTACGAGAAGATGATCAGCGGCATGTACCTGGGAGAGATCGTCAGGAACGTCCTGTTGGACTTCACCTCCAAAGGGCTCTTGTTCCGGGGCAGGCTGTCCGAGAGGTTGAAGGCACGGGGCATCTTCGAGACGCGCTTCCTGTCTCAGATCGAGAGGTCAGTGTGTGCCCTTATTACTCTGGCTTGTTATATTTTACAGAGTTACACAGCTGCTATTTCCTGCAGTCGTCCAAAACAAGTACCTTCTAGAACTTTTGGTTATAGGCAGTCTTTAATCACTAGGCCACCTGCTGGCCGCTGCACGACGTTGGCTTCAGTAAGCGTAAGCCGGTCGCTGTGTGGCATTGTGGGGCATTGTGGTGTGCCCGTGAGGGCCTGACTGAATCTGCTGCCTTCCCCCTGCCCCCGTCCCCATAGCGACCGGCTGGCCCTGCGCCAGGTGCGCTCCATCCTGCAGCACCTGGGCCTCACCAGCAGCACGTGTGACGACAGCATCCTGGTGAAGGAGGTGTGCACTGTGGTGGCCCGGCGGGCAGCCCAGCTGTGCGGCGCCGGCCTCGCCGCTGTGGTGGATAGGATCCGGGAAAACCGCCAGCTGCCTCAGCTCAGCATCACCGTCGGGGTGGATGGGACGCTCTACAAGCTGCACCCTCAGTGCGTCAGTCGCCCGCTTATGCACAACGTTCACTTACAAGCCCAGCTCCGGGTCTCCATCCATCCATCCATCCATCCATCCATCCATCACCTAACTGCTCCTCCTGCTCAGGGTAGCCAGGGGGGCTAGAGCGTGTCCCACATAGCATTGTGCATGATGTTGTCATGCTACTCCCTAGATCAGTATATCTCAGCCTGGTCCTGGACCCCCAGACAGTCCATGTCGTTGCTCCCTGCCAGACAGTCCTCATTTGGGAGCAATAGCGTGGACTGTGTGGGGTTTCCTGAGGATCGGATTGAGATTGGATGGATGGATGGATGGATGGATGGGTGGGTGGATGACTAGGGGTCCTCTTCTCTACCCCTCCCTGCCCTTCAGCTCCTAGCAATGCAAACCCTAACATCCCCCCACTTGTATTCTCTCTCCCAGTTTCTCCAGCATCATGCGTGAGACGTTGCGGGACCTGGCCCCCCAGTGCGACGTCACCCTCCTCCTATCGGAGGACGGCAGCGGCAAAGGGGCGGCCCTCATCACAGCAGTTGCCTGTCGCATCCGGGAGGCCGGGCAGCACTGAGACTGCGGGGCCCCGGGCACTCGCTGACTGATCTCCAGAGATTACCACCTTTATTTTCGTTATTTAGCTGTTGCATTTGCTGTTCCACATTGGTTAACCAAGATGTTCTAATATCCATTCAATGGTAACCTGTTTTTTTTTTTTTGTAAGTCTATAAGACTACCAAGGACTGAGTAAGATTGTCTGTATTCTTTGCAAACATGAAGGAGGATCATATTTGCTTGATTATTTATTGTAGGGGGTGGGGATGTGGCACTCATGTGGGGGGCTGCTCCAGTACTATAATGGGGAGGGCGGGGAGGGAAAAGCCCCCAGTCTGTGTCCCTCGCTTTCTAGAATGTTCTGTTGGAGTGTCTTAGCACTTACAGTTGACTTTAGCCTCATGCCCAACCTTTCCGTAGAGGAACGGGGTGCTGCAGAGAAACTTTACATTTCGTGCTGTAAGGAATTCTCCCCTCGTGAAGCGAGAGCTGATATGTATAGAAACTTTAAATGAAGGACGGTTGCTCAGTCAGTAGGGGGCGCAAAGCCGTATTTTTTTTACACTAGTATTTCTTCCTATAGAGGCTTCGCCAGGAATTTCAGTGTTGGAGTACAGAAGGGATAGAATAGGAATTAGGGAAGTCCTTTTGTTTGCTGACTTTCGCCCTTGCGGTTAGTTATTAACGGAAGCCGTCGTCATCTCACCTCCAGTGTTTAAAGCTGAGGTACTAACAAGGTTGTCTTGAGGTCGGAGGGGGGGGGGGGGGGGGGCGTGGCCTGTCAAGCAGCTTGGCTCCGAGTCTCTGTTGCATGGTAACTTCTGCATGGACTGCGAATGAGACTATAAGGGTAATAATGAAAACCTACCCACCCGAAGTTATTGACGGTGATGCAGTCAAAGCAATAAAAGATTGTATAGTGAGATGATGAATTTAATCCTTAGAATCGATATTTATAGGCTGGGATATGTTTATGCTGATTTTCTGCACGGGCTTGATTGGACCCATGAGGTATCATTTCGGCTTTCGCCCTGGGAAGGCGCAGGTTGCTGGCCCGCGCTCTTTCCCGCCGTAATTGTGCGGTGAGGCTCATTCCTCATTACCGCGCAAATCACACCTCTGCGTACGGAGGTTAAATCGCTCCGGCTCATTTGGTTTAGCTGCTTAAAGACATTTGGTTTCACTTGCCGAACAACTGGTTAAAAGTCCCTTTTAACTGAAAGCCTTCTGCCTCAGGTTGACTTAATTATTTTTTGCAGCATTGATTGTTTCGCTGCTTTATTCTGCTACTAGTCATGATGAATTGTACTAAATATTGGCGAATAGATTTCAGATGCCTCTGAAGAATGTATTGGTTCAAAGTATAAAAAAAACCTAATAGCAGATCTGGTGTTCAAAAAATTCTGGTTTTATCTAACTGTATACTTTAATAATATGCCCTACTATAAAAATTCACTTGCAAATATCTGTCTTCTCGTTTTATTTACAGGAGTTTCTCATCAGTTTTTTACTAGTTGCCTTCGGCTCTCTCGTGCATAAGAACATCAAATCTCGCAAGATTCCTGGACTTGCCTGACTATTATATGGAAAAAAAGGCTTTTTTGGCTGAGGGTGGGTAGTGGCCATATTTGAGTTGAAAATAGATAATGCAATATTTAGTTGTAGTAATAGGGTTTCACCACCAGGTGGCAGAATGGGCTTGAAATCTGTACAAGGGGTCGTTGTTATGTAGTGGCCTCAGCTGTACCAATGTGCTTGCCAGAAGAGTAACAGATGCAGCAGGGAGGTCCCTCAAAGGGGAAACTTAGAAAGCCTTGTGCAATGACAGCTAGCCCCACACCCCCCAATTAAAAAAATATCATAGACCTCACCCAATACTGGCATGCCAGCACAATGCCAGGTGTGATTGGTAAAGGTCATTCAGGAGGTAAATGGGTCTACCATTGGGTCTACCATTGATGACTGTTGTGTTAAACAAGTCTGTCTCACATGGGATGGTCCACTTCTTGATCACACTTGATGCCATTGGGCCTTCAAAGGCCAGTTCTTCAAGAGCTCAGAGCTTCAAACGTGTCAGTCGCCAGCAATGTAGTTAATTCTCCAGGTGGAGTGTGAGTTGAACTCCACTGACACAGCTGATCGCTACACTATGAAATGAATGTCATTTTTATGAGAATAGGTCGATTCAAATGGCTCTTTTCCCATATCCCATCTGGTGAGAGATTCTCACACACATGAGCCAAAACATTATGCCCACATGCTAATATGCTGTAAGTCCTTCATGTGCCATCAAAACAGTTTTAACTCGCCTAAGTATGGATTCAGCAAGTTCTCTGAAGGTGTTGTGGTATTTGGCACGAAGCAGAGGATCCCTTAAGTCCCTTAAGCTGCAGGTATAACAACTAAAACACGCAAGGTGAAGCCTCTGTGGCTCGGACTTGCTGCTCCAGCACATCTCAGAAATGTTTGATTGGAATCAGATCTGGGAATTTGGCGTATCACCTTGAACTCTGCATCATGTTATGCAAATCATTCCTGAACAGTTCAAGCAGGGTGCATTATCCTGCTGACAGATGGCACTGCCATTGGGGAATACCGTCGCCATTAACGGGTGTACACGGTCCTTTGACTAGTCCATTGTTCTTCTAAAAGTTTCAGTCTGGTAGAGAAGTGTTTCTTTCTCGATTCCACAAGCACCACTGTGAGCCTGTCTGCTGCATAAAGCCGACTGGAGGACCTGTGTCTGTCAGACCCCGACACAAAGCTTCGCCCCAGCTTTCAGCTCCGCACTCAACAGTTTTCTCGTTTCATATACTGATGCAATCACTGCGATAGTAGTAAAGCTTATTCACTTACCACCCCAGCTTGTAAAGATCTTGATGTATATTTCATTTTATTCTTTGTTTTATTTAACTTTTTAAATTCTATTTTTCAGTTTTATTTTTCAAGACTTGAATTGAATTGATTTTATTTTATAACTTGGCCTACCCTTTTTAGTTTTGTTAATATTGGCAATAATGAGTAGTGTTATTTTAGGGTTTGAATATATTTGATTATAGGCCATGCAATTAAGGTAAATGTCATGTTTTTAGTTGTTATAATCTGATGAGGAATATTTTATTTTTTGTTGTTTTATTTTTCAATTTCCCCCCTGAGGAATTGCCACCTTATCGTGGATTGGAGGTTTTCCGCAGTGACCCTAAGAGCTACACCAGCAGAAGCTTAGCCTTCAGTTGGGACACCCAAGTTGGACAGGTCTTAGGGTAGAGGCCTGACAAAGTGCAATCCAATTACATGACTAAAACCGTTATCCAGAGCACCCCCACCACCACCACCCCGTTCCCGCCTCTGTCGCCACCATGTACCCCCTTCACATTTCTGTCTGCTCCCTCATATATGCCTGTCTAGAACCGGCCCTGGTGCCCACCACATGAATGGATGGATGCAGGGTTTCCTAGCAGAACACTGGGCCTCATTCACCAACCAGTCTTTCGGAGAAATATGCTCTCAAAAGCATGTTCCACAATTTTCACGGAGATTCTGGCATTTACCAATGTTTTTATTTTGGATTTGTTCTTAGCTTGGAACAAAATCGTCAAACACCCAAGAGCATTCGTACACACTTTTAGTGCTGACACGTTTGTTCTAAAGCACTAGTTATTGCATTTTCTTAAATTCTACAGCTGTATACAGTACAATTATTACAATAATATCTATGCAATTTATGATGCTGAAATAATTACTCTATTTTTTCCTCAAGCAATTATGGTATTTAAAAATAAATAAACACTTCAATAACACTGCAATTTGCATAATTTTTGTTAACTGGGAACCATACCATGCAATAATCAGTGATTGATTACGCTACTTATAGTAGCAATGTACCTTAATTTTGTACCCTCAGTCTACTCAAAAAATGACATATTTAGTGCTGCTTCAACATAGTGCAGATTTTACTCTAAGGAGGGAATGCATCTTCCAGGATCGTATCATTCTTTTTGGAGAGAGTGACAGGTACTTCCTGACATGCTTTAGGCTACCAAGAGCTGTCATCTTGGATCTTTGTAACAGTTTGGAGCCAGCACTGCAGAGTCATACCAGACAGTCAAACCCGGAACCAGCCCACGTGCAGGTACTACCCACCTTGGGCTTTTTAGCTACAGGGATATTTCAGAGGGAGCTGGGAGACAGGATGGGGAGACAGGATATCACAGGCTTCCATCAGCAGTGTGCTCCTGTGGGTCATGGATAAAATAAATGAAATGGCCGCACAACACATAAAATTCCCATATATAGCAGAAGAACAGGTTCTAGTCAAGTTACGATTCCAATCAATTGCTGGTCAACCCAACATCATTGGTGCAATAGATTGCACGCATGTGCACATTTCAGCTCTCTCTCCAGGTCCATTCCCATACCTCAACTGCAAGCAGTACCACTTCATAAATGTCCGACTCATCTGCGACTCCCAAAACCACCTCCTGAATGTGGTCTTCCACTTCCCAGGGGGTGCACAGGGCTCCTTTATTTTACAGAACAGTTTTGTTGGTGTCTGCTTTGAACTAGGAGGCACTGGTAATGCATGGCTCATTGGTACGCACCTTTTAAATATTTATACATTTCAGCGATTGAGGGCTTCAGTCCCTATAATGAGTTGTTGTATTAGAAGATTGAGGATATGCCATTGCCCCCTGGTTAATGACACCACTAACCAACCCTCAGACTCATCAGGAGGTGCCCTACATTCAACAGCACGCACGTACTCGCTCCACCATCAAGCGCACCGTCTGTATTTTAAAAGGACGCTGGATGTATTTGAACACTGCAGGTGGTAAGCTGCTTTACAAACTGACCAGAGAAAGTGTGCATGTCGAGAACAGCTGAAAATTTGTTTTATTCTTATCATAACAGTCCGTGGACTATAATTTGTTCTTTCATTTTGTAATCTTCGAGCAGCGTTTCATCTTTTCAAGTTCGTAGGATAATCACGGCCTGCTGTGTCTTGCACGGCATCGCTATGAAATGAGGTGTACTACATCCCCCTCAGCCAGCACAACAGGAGGACGTGTCCAGACCCACTCCTGGGACTGGACAACAGACTTGCTGTCCAAGTTCGACAGCAATAAATTGCTCATTTGTAAATAAATACTTAAAATTTTATTTGAGTTTCACTGTGTGATTTCTTATACTTACAATTTATCTTAAGAAAGAAAGGCATAATTGAAACAGGTTTCAGTGCATGTCTATATAAGTGCCTTTAAGTGTCTGAGATATTGTAGCCAGTGCTGAGTGGGGCCTGTGTGAGTGTTTGGGCCGTACCCTCTTGGCTGTCCAGCTGTGAGGCAGCTGAGTGGGGCCTGTGTGAGTGTTTGGGCCGTCCCCTCTTGGCTGTCCAGCTGTGAGGCAGCTGAGTGGGGCCTGTGTGAGTGTTTGGGCCGTCCCCTCTTGGCTGTCCAGCTGTGAGGCAGTTGAATGGGACCTGTGCCAGGGACATGGGATATGGGACCTTGTAGCTTTCGATTAGCTGTAGTTTTTGTTTTTAAGTTCCTTATAGTTTTAATTAACGATGAACCTGCTACCTTCCAGTGAGAAGCAGAAAGGCGTGAGTCACTGAAGCACACACCGCAGCTGAAGGAAGGAGCACTGTCGCCCAGCAGAACATTATTAGCATGTTATGGCTGAACATTGGATGCCGGCACTGCACACTAATTCTGAAAGGACACCCTTCACCTCTCCTGGGTGTTTTTGATTCTCTTATCTGCTTTGAGGCTGGAGGAAAAAGATTGCGTGAGAATGACATTCTCTGGGCTGTCTGGCTGATAAAAATACCAGATCAGATGTAAGTGAAGTTACCGAAAATAACAGGCACAGAATTAATACAGCACTTATTTTTTACTTCATTAATTGGCTGTGTTGTTTTGCCTTAGTGGAAAACCGTTTGAATGATTGATTTCACCTTAATTTTGTGGCACAAGATGGTATTTGCAAAACCATTCCCACTGCAGAATTGCTGATTGCATTTTCAGTTTTATTGACGAGATTATTAAATTATGCTAATGTGTTTGCTTTTTTGCTGAATGCTAAGCACTCTGGGTCCCAGCCCTAATGTTCACTCTGCCTGATTCTCATATATGCAGATAAGCATAAACCTTTGGAAGGTTTGAATACTTTCAGTGGGGGAAGATTCGTTCCATATGAAAGGCATGTGATTCGGTGTGTTAGCACCACCTGCTTATTTGTACACTGCATGTTTGGGCTTCGGCAAAGGCACTGTCCCTGTCCCCATTACTCGGTGGCATGTTTAGTTTTGGGGTCTGCGCGAAGGGGAACCCTTAGCGGAAAGATGGCTTCGTGTTAAGGACACAAACACAACAAAGAGAGGCTACCACAATCCCATTACCCCAGTTAATTTGCTTTCAAACAGAGCTCATATTTAAACAAGTCACATTAAATCACACTATATCCATTGTGTTAGCTTGGAGGCCTGTTTTCCATAATGTCCCATCAATGTTTATTTGACAAAACATATTCCTTATGTAATTCAGGATGCATTTTTGAAGGTTTGTATTAGTCACTTAACCTACCTAAGGGTTAAGCACTGCTAAACCAATTCATGATTCATAGTCCTCAATAGGACTTGGTTAGTGACTAGTTGGTGGAAATGAGGAGGGTACTGAGAAGCTGGGTCTGAATGAAAGGCACTGATCCCCAATGTCATTCCTGTGTCTCATACTTGCGGTCAAGTTTTAACCCTTTATACAAGTGTTTCCCAATCTGGTCCTCAGGGACCCACAGTGTTTTTGCTCACTCCAAGCTCCCTGCCAGACAGTCCACAATTTTGCTCCCTACCAGCTCCCTACAGGGATCTAGGAGGGAGCAAAAATGTGGACTGTCAGAGGGTCCCCAAGGACCATATTGGGAAACACTGCTTTATATAAATGGAGCGCTGTGATCGTGGCCATTTCAGCTGAGTCTCCCTGCACTTGAACCAGGAAGGTTACTGGCCTTCATCTAGTCAGTCTTGTACCTTTGATAAATACAAAGAGGGCAGAGGCCAGGCCATTACTCTGGAACAGTGTGCTTTCCAGACAGACAGGGACTGTAGTTGACCCTGGGCCAGACAAGCTTAATTCTGTTCCTGAATGTACAATTCAATTCACCCCAAAGTTCTCTATGAGGATGGAATATACCAGTGGCGGTCTCATTAAGAAAACAGGTGAAGCGTAACCTCACCAAAAAGAAATGAAAAAAGTGGCATTCATATCAAATAAAATATCTTTCTAATGCCAATGTATCATCACCGCAGCCATTTCCATGTGAAATCAGAAACATGAGCGCAATAAGCAAATAAACTTAAATGTAATTCTCATCACCTTCAATTCAGTAGTTGTTTGGATAGTTACAGAATATCACCATATTCTATGTGGTATTTATTACCAATTAGCGGCAGCTCATAACTCAAACAAACTTTCAAACAATCTCTGTGTTCTTATAGAGAATATAACAGAAATATCGCTCCCTGCCTATCACCTTCAACAGCTACATGCAGTCAAGATAATGCAAATATCAGATGTTTGTAAACCCACCCAGTGACTCAGTGCCTCTCCCAGTCTCTCCAGTTATG
Source organism: Petrocephalus schoutedeni (assembly GCA_026780765.1). Classification (NCBI taxonomy): domain Eukaryota; kingdom Metazoa; phylum Chordata; class Actinopteri; order Osteoglossiformes; family Mormyridae; genus Petrocephalus; species Petrocephalus schoutedeni. The sequence continues at coordinate 20,261,281 of JAODKL010000040.1, read as the reverse complement.
CGTGCTTGTGCACATTCTTGACTAAAAGGTGACTGACAGGTGCTTGGTAAGAATGGAGGAAGATCCCCCTCTTACTTCAATTGTTTGGGCAAAAGAGGCAGGCCACACCCTCTCCCCCAACCGCCCCGCACGTCCCAGGAACCAAGAGTTCTATTTACAAAAATTTGCTTTGTTAATGCTGTTCTAGATGATTGTTGCTACTCCCATGCACATTCTGAAAATAAGAACTATCACCTTTTTTAATTCTGATTTTTGATATTGTGCAAAATGAACAATGTAGCCATGCAATTTAGTCCTTTGGCAAATGCGAGGATTAGAGCTGGCACCATCCTTATGTTACAGGATTGTCCCATATTGATAAATGCTTGGTTTTCAACCTACTAGGGAGGCAATTTGTCCCGTAGGCTATTTTCCGCATGATCGATCCCCACCCTCTGCTCAATTGTGGACTGAGGAGGTTGGGGGGGGGTCATCGCCACCCCTGGCACATACTGGGGTGGTTGTGAATTCATCTGCAGCTGCTTATGTTGTTGTTGATGGAGATGCAGCCAGGGGTGCCTTGTGAATGTGCCCTAGGTGGTGCTGGTGATGAACGGTAACTTTATTCTTTTTCTGTCTCTTGTGTTTTTCTCGCCTTGTGAGCGTTTCCATTCATTCTTTTTTTTTCATCTCTGTGGTACTTTTATGCAAGCTGTCCCTCACCTTTTATTCACTTTTATCCAAATCAAACCAATCTACATATGCAAGAGTTTTTCCATGTGCTATAGGCATTCAGGATACTGCTGTGAAGAGAAAATTTCAGAATTTATATATCATCACTTGAAGTAGGCCTATATAAACCAAATTTTTGGACGATTACATACTTTAAGTAAGGAAATCTTACTTAGATGTGTTTTCTGAGTTTAGAAACCAGAAAGTCTTGAAACAAAATCATAATTTTCACATGATTTCTTTTTCCCTGGCCCCCTACAGGTTTTTGAATGGTTGCAATAAATGCACTCGGGAATTTAAATTTCTTTTTCTCAGCATTTTTTGATTAGCAATTTCCCTTTTTATAACAAAGATTTTCACACAGAGCCGAATAAGTCAGACAAAGGGTGAGTACCACTGGCTATTTAAAAAAAACTGCATGTAGGGCTGTCAAAGATCATGCAAGTCACTCCTTGGCGGGTCAAAGCATTACAAGTCTGAGTGAAGTCTCAAATTATATGCCCTCAAGTCCAAGCCAACTTCAAGTCTATCCATCATTTTACTTTGAGTGACATCAAATTTGTGACTCAAGTCCAATTCAAGTTGTGAGTCATGTAACTTGAGTGCCTACCTATGTCAGGTCTTTTTTTTTTTTACCTTTCGGGTGATTAAAACTTGTTTCAGCAAAAACCCACCACAGTAAGTTGTAGGTTAAGTCCTTCATAGGCAGGGTAAAATAAAGGGTTGAAAATAAAGCCGCCATTCTGTCACAGTTGTCCTCACACAGTTTTTACATCCGTGTATATGCAGGGAGTGATGCACCTTTCCAGCAAACTATTTTGGGAGACCTTGCATTCAGCCAAATGAAAATGCAGACAGCAGAGAATTAATATACGCTGAAATTATAAACTTAATTTTATGATTTCCAGAGTCTTCTCAAGTCATAGGGTCCAAGTCAGGTCCAATTCTCATATCATCTGCCCTCATGTCCAAGTCCAGCCTAAATCTTTCCATTAGTTTTGAGAGTTGAGTCGCAAGTCATGAAATTTGTCAATATTGAGTCAAGGACCAGATTGGGAAACACTGGAATATATGAAACAGCTCATAGCTCTATAGCTTAGAGACTATAAACCCTCTCGCCATGGGTTCTGTTTATTTGTATTTATCGGTTTTCCATTTCTCCAGTGTATATTTTCCATCTTTGCTTCCCTGTTTTGTTTTGTCCTCCTTGTCTCCCGTTTGATTTCGGTTTCGCTTGTGATTGTTCCTTTGCCTATCCTAGTGCAATCAGCCCTCTGTGTTTGTCATGTTCCCTAGTTTCTAGTGCTGTGTATTTCTAATTTATTTCACCTGTTGCTTGCTGTCCTGCGCCTTGTTTGATTGGTTAATGTTTGTGATGGTCCACACCTGCCCTTCATCAGCCTTCGTGTTCTGTGTATATTTGACTGTCTGCTTCTTGTCTGCTCTTTAGTCTTTTTTTATGGTTCTTTTTAGTTGTGTTTTTTTGTTTTTGTCCTGTTCGGTTCTGGCCTCTCACTGTCCCTTTATTTTGTGTTTTTTCCCCCCGTGTGCTCAGTTGGGTTAAATCAATAAACCCTTTTATCTTGGAGCTGCTCAGTGGATTGCTGCCTTCTCTCTGCTTGCTCCACGCCACGCCACGACTCAATGACCGACTAAAGACGATGATGCCTAGACTCCATGACACCCCTCGCACTGGGATCTATAACCCTCACACCCACTCCAGTTTCTGACCCATATTGGCACCTGAGTAAGCGACTTATGCAACCTCCTAGTGACCTGAGAAAAACCTGTCATGCCCCCGGGCCTATCCTCGATCCCCCTTTTTGTCAAGCTTGTCTAGCCGGTAGGTAGTTGGCTCCTGCAGCTGTCCCCAGCATTCCTTATTGGGGAGATGGGCACGATCAGGAGAATCTTGGGGCATTTGGCACCTGAGCCTCCAGGTTAATGCCCAGAGCCCTGCCCAGTGCAAGTCAGATCCATGGTTTACAGAGCCCTGCTCTGGCTGAGCTTATGAAGTCTGGCCCACAGGGGCCTGTTCTGCCTGAGCTTATGGAGTCCACCCCACAGAGCCCTGCTCTGCCCAAGCTTATGGACTCCACCCCACAGAGCCCTGCTCTGCCCAAGCTTATGGAGTCTGGCCCACGGGGGCCGGCTCTGCCCGAGCTTATGGAGTCTGGCCCACAGAGCCCTGCTCTGCCCGAGCTTATGGAGTCTGGCCCACGGGG
>JAODKL010000040.1:20219152-20241039 GCA_026780765.1 Petrocephalus schoutedeni | reverse complement strand
ATGCAAACTCCACACACATGGAACTGGGCAGGATTCGAACCCCGGTCCCAGAGGTGTGAGGCGACAGTGCTACCCACTGCACCACCGTGCCGCCCCGCACATAAACATATGCTGCTAATTGTGTGTATTGTGTAGTACATGTATTAATGCCATTAAATCTTGAATAGGGTCAGGAACAGAATACGGTTAGGGCGTAAATTTTTATATGCTGAGTATACTATAGGATTACTAGGTAACAAATGTAATTTTTTGCAGCCAGGCTGCACGACGACTCAGAAGGCAGTGTTGACACCTCTGAGGTTGGGGGTCTGAATCCTGCCTCTGCTGTATTTGTGTTTGTGTCTGTGTGGAGTTTGCATGTTCCCCCCGTGGGTGCAGCTCTCCTTAGGCCTCTCTGCTTTCCTCCTGCAGGCCAAAGACATGCAGTTAAGATAGTTATCCATTTCTTCATTTTCCATACTTCTTGTCCTACAGTTAGTCTAATTAGCATCGCCAAGATCGCCCATGTGCCCTGCGATGCACTGCCACACCATGCAACATGTGCCCCATGTGGCTCAGTTGTATTAAGATGAGTGATGCCAGCATGCAGATGACTTCAAACAGTGTTTGTCCAGTACTAGACTTTATCAGTTTTGTCTGACAGGTGTAACTTTAGGGTTTATTACCAGAACAACTGAGCACTATTTCCCCAAGTGAAGTAATTTAGACACTCATCTCTGAATTTATCAGTGGCTTAAGGTAAAATAAAACCTTTACCTGCATATTTGTTGGCCTGAGATTTTTAAAATACACTTTAAACACACTGCAGTAGCACTTGGTCACCAGGTGTAGTATTATTTGTGGATCTGCAATGTTGAGAGGATGTTCACAGTAATGTTCCATGGGGTTGAAGTCACTTCACGCTTTGGTTGTTGGTTCTGATCCCGAGTGGCTGAGCCTCCAGGAAAGTAAGGGCATCTCTGCCGTTGTAGACCAGCAAGACGATCCATCTTCTTCTTGCTGTCAGAGAGCAATACTTATCAGCTCAGTAAAGCTCAATCTTTACTGCTCAACCAAAGCCTCTGCCATGAAGATGAGTTCTCAGAAGCGTGGGGTGGCAGAAACTGCATATTTAGCAAGAACACTGTAAATGAGCAGTTGATGGGGTCTGCTATATGCCCATCCAGCCACAAACCAGGAAAAAACTTAATTTCCTTCAGTTCCTCCGCAGTCGGTTAATGTTTGCTTCTGTTATTAATGGGATAGAAGTAGAGAGCCACTGCGAATTGTGCCAAAGAGTTGAGGTCTCCTTACATACTGTTTGTTTGCAAGTATACACACAGTGCATAGAATACTACCTAGAGTTGGGGGGTGAACTGTACTGTATTTTTGTTTTACAATTGTGTTATTGTATTTTATATTCCCTGTACGGTGTCCTTGAGTGTCTAGAAAGGCGCCTATAAATAAAATGTATTATTATTATTATTATTATTACTGTGAATCAGAAATAAAGGGTTTCAGCTGGGCTTACTGGTACCACTAAAGTGGTCAACATTTTTGCTAGGTACATGGCAGACTGGCTCAGGAGTTGGTTTCATCGGAAGTGAACAGATCAAATCTAATGTAAAACTAGAGGTTCCTGCCCAATCAGATTCCTAGGACTCATGATGCCATCTTTCTTCAAGGACCCTGTGTGCTTAGTGCATTTTAACAAGATCCCTCTGAAAGCTCAGAATAGTTGGAGACAGGTAAAATCCATTAGTCTTCTCTGATATATATCTATTGATTTCCCTAGGATGGCATCAGGTATTTGTGGGAGCTACTCAGTTCTTCTCCACACGGACGCTGCCGTGCACAGATGTTACTTTTTTGTGATGGGCACTTACTCATATTCTCAGTAAGAATATAGTATTGGTGGAAATTCATAAGGTGTACCTTGCTTACAAAAATCTCCTCCTTTTTTGTTTTTCCAGCCACGCTCGCATGCACTCAGTCTGAGGGGCTCCTAGGAATACGCAGGCAAGCTTGTGAAATTACCTCTGTGTTCTAATCCCGCTGTCCTTACATTCATTACTGCTCATTCTTTGACATGATCCTCTGCCATGTCTCTGTCTTGTATGGGAATCTCCAGAGTAATTAGAGTCACTGACTGCACTCGTATAATAATTACAGCAGTCATGGGGGAGCATGAGGTTGACTTTGTTGACTGGAAATGTTTAGGTTCAACAATATGCAGTGCAGTCTTGAAAGAAAACATATATGCAGCATGAAGCTTGTGTCTTCAGCATGGATTATACATCAACGACATGTGATCAGTGCCTAATGATGACCATTCATAGAAAACTGCCACCCGAGCCCGGGTCTCAGATTTCAAATGATGCACGAGAGAAAGACATGGGCCTGTATAGAAACGCCCTTTGGTTTATTCCAGATTCAGCCGGTTTCTGATGAGAACCCATGTGACATCACTGGCACCTGTGAAGTGCCCCCCCCCGTGCCCCCCACCCTGGTTAATGGCAGGTCTGCCAGCGATTCTCAGGGCACATTTTCAGTTAGGCCTGTCCACTCCTCCTGCACTTACACTGATCAACAAGCTAATCAAAACAGCTATTTTTCCTAAGTTCTGGCCCCCTGAACACAAATATGACAATAAGAATGGATTTTTAGCTGTAATTTTTGAGAAACAGGGAAGTTTAGTCTGACATGTGAGGGGTATCAGACCACAGCTCGAGTGTTTGGCCAGAAAGAATGTCTGCAGAAGCCCATGCCAAAAGCATGAAGTATGGTCCTCCTGCAGGCCCCTAAAGATTCTACTGTACTTCTAGTGTTGCATGTAAAGTTCGGTAGCACAATTGTTAATGTTTCTAGCTTAATATCTAGACCTAGCTTTAATTTATATTTTTTATAGTTTACTTCCTAATTCGATTCAAAGCTCTGGATCAAGGTAACTGAGAGATATTTTAACCAATTTAACCACACCGATTAATCTGGATTGAGTTGCAGTTAGGGTTTGTTATGATAAGCCAGCTAGCAGGAACAGATCCTGACTTCTGCTGAACGTGTTTTGCGGTACAGGCCAGGGGAGTGTGAGGGTATGTAAACAACCACAGACTCCAAAGCAGTGAGTTATTATAACCTAAAATGTATTCAAAAAAACAAACATCGGAAGAAGTGTTTGGAGCTATGGAATAGCTATGGAACTCCTTAGCCGAGCCTGTCCTGATGGCAGGCTGCTTGCACTTCCCCTTCTAATATCGGTTCACTCCCTCCAGCTGACAGAAAAATGCATGGCTTTCGAGTCGCTGTCATCTCATTAGGCTTTTTCTGCCTTATGAAGATAGTGATCTACTGTTTTCTGTAGTATGGCCATAGCTGGCAGCATCCGGGGGGGGGGGGGGGGAGGACCAAGCAGGAAGACAGCAGGAAGGCGCCGTTCATTTATTAAACAGAACACTTTATTCATTTTGACACACAGAGCACTATCAGTAAAGAGCGGTAGGCCATACATATCAAGAGATAGGGACTGCATAAGACTGCCAAAACATGAAGAAATTATACCACAGAGCTAATACAAGTAATGTAAGCATTCATGAGGTGGCCAACTCTAAACCACATGGATTCAGAACTGACTGACACAGGAACCCAGCAGAGATAGGGAAGCCAGATATTTTGCAACATTGGGAGTAGACAGAACTGAGAAACACAGAAAATCAGTGCCGGAAGACACACGGTCATCAGAACAAGGTGAAAAACGTCAAACACCAGGCTGAGGGAGCCTCACAGTAGGGGGAGGGTTTTAGGATGGACACTAAACTTCTGTCTTTTTGAAGTTTCTGTTGATGATAAGCCATGAATCATAGATTGTAGCTTTCTGTGTGAAGATCGTACCATTCTTGGTGACAGCAGTATGTTCTCACCTTCTGGGTAAGGATCTGACAGTCAGACTAATTCCAGCGGACAGTAAGCGAGGGGGTGTGGCCGTGAGACCTGGCATGTGTGAACAGTGAGATTACGGGAGTGACTGACTGGGACCAGTGGTTGAGCTGGGAATGGTGGGCTGACCGGCTGCCCAATTCGGTAGTCTGTCCAATCCTCAGGTGCCTTAGCTGGAGATGTATCACACCGAAGCAGCACATCTGCCCCCTACACTCACACCTATACACATATAATACTCAAGGCCCCTCAGAGGTCCCAGGCCTGACATACCCCTGCTCCCCCGACCCTCTCTGTCTCTTCCATGCAGAGCCCTCTTCTATTAGCGCCGCCAGCCAGCAGCCCCCCTGCTCCAGCCTGCCCGTTATCCCCACGCACAGGGCCGCTAGCAGCCACGCTCTTCCTCCACTCCAGCTCCAGGCGCACACAATTTGTCGAGCCTCCGTCTGTATGCACTCTGTTTCTCATCCCGAAGGTGAGCGGGTTGCCATTGGTGACGGCGTCCCGTGAAGCGGCCCCCTCCTCTCTACCCGGACTTTGCTCTCTTCCGCCGCCACATCCCTGGCAGCAGGTGTGAGGCTGACAGAACGCCTGGAAGCCCCTCTTGAAGTTCTCATTGAAGTAGCCATAGATGATGGGGTTGACGCTGGAGTTGGAGAAAGCCAGCCAGTGGGCGAAGGGGAAGACGTAGCCGGTGATGAGCTCCAGCTGATCACCCTTCAGTCCACCATAATCTGTGAGGAGCATCAGGGTCCAGAGCGGGAGCCAGGACAGCATGAAAAGCAGAGCCACCACGATGAGCATCTTGATGACGCGAACCTTCCTCTGCGACACCGGCCGTCCCTCGGGGGTCGACGCTCGAGCGCAGGCCGTGTCGCGGGTTTCGGCGCAGGTCAGGACAGAGGAGGTGCACAGCTTCACGCCGATGCGGCTGTACATGAGCGTGATAAGTGTCAGAGGCACCAGGTAAATGTGCCCGAAGAGCACCATGGTGTACACCTTACGCATACCTGCTTCCGGCCAGTTCTCATAGCAGGTGTACAATGGGTACGTTCGGTTGTAGTCCTCGTCGTGGACCATGTAGTGGTTCTCCACCTGCTGCACCGTGAGCATGGCAGCAGAGGGGCACATAATCACCACTGCTAAGAGCCATATCATGGCAATGGTTGCCTTGGCTACCAGCAGGGTTATTTTGGGCTGAAATGGGTAGACAATGCAGCGGAACCTTGTGGAAGGGATGGGGGGCAGGGGGGCAACAGAGAATTGTCATTGTTAGTGTGCCTTACTTTATAAATATGTAAATTACCTTCTTATGCTCGTTTGCTAAGCCTCCCTTTAATTATCAGCATTTACAGGGTGTGCATACTGGGGCACAGTGTCCTCGCAGAGAGAAAGAGCGTTTTTAAATGTGAGCGTGCTAAAAGGTTGATATGCACCCAGGACATTCCACACACAAGCAGAGGAGGCACCTGTCCACGGCGATTGCCACCAGCGTGAAGACGGAGGCTGAGACAGAGGTTCCCTGGACCAGGCCGCTCATCTTGCACACCACGTTGGTGAACGGCCAACCTACGGACACAAGAGCCATTCGTGCACACGACAGCATTACAGAGGGCTGTCTAAAAGGTTTCCCATATTTCAGCTGGAGTTTATTTTACCACATTATGACTGGTGCCAATTGCACTGAGGTTGGTAAGAGCAAGAGGATTCAAGAGGATCATATTCTTGCTTGTTTTCACCTTCAGCTGGCAAACAGTATGAATGCGCATTTCATAAAATATACCAGAGTTAAGAAGACACTGTTCAGAGTTCGACAGCCTCAAGGATACAAGGAGCACCTCGTCCATGGGGACCCATAGACTGTCCACATTTTTGATTCCTCCCAAATCCTGGTAGGTAGGGAACAAAAATGTGGACTGTTGGGAAGGGAGCATGGAGGAAGCAAAAACAGGGGCCGTCTGTGGGTCTCCAAGGACCAGATTGAGAAACACTGAATTAAATGAAGGATGTTCTTTCTTATTGCTGTGGAATGTAAACAGAACATCAGTTTGTCAATTGTCATTCTTAGCTTCTTGTTCAGTTAGTTCAGTGAATAGCGAATTTTGACTGCTTCCACTACTGCCGCTGTTTACAGAGACTGGAATGAAAATCCAGTACAAACTGCTGGCAGCAAAAAAAACTCTGCATGAAATTGCAATACCATATTCCATGGAGTCTCTAGGTCAGAAAATGTATGTCCTGAAGCCCAGGTTAAGACACAGGCAACCTGCCAGCAATACAAACCTCAGCAAAGGTCATGTACCAAACAGTGGCAAGTACACCCAGCCACGCAGACATGGAGAGTGACATTCACCAAATGAGTCTTAGTACGCCTACTCCATAGCACATTTTCTCAGATTGAAGCAGATTAAATTATAATTAACTCTGTCAAGTTCGACCTGCTGCCTCCTACCCCCCCCCCCCCCAACAAGGCTTTCTGTCCCACAGTGACAGCTCTCTTCTGGGAAAGTGCTGTAAATGATATGAATTATGTGTGTGATTTCCTGGTAACCTTATGCGATCCTGGTCATCCCCCCCAGACGGGGAATGACACCTCTGGCTGCTGATTTACAAGCCAAAGTCCATGAATAAAAGCCTGGTTATTGAAGAGCGGAGCTCATTAAGGTCATTAAGTAAGAAGCATTTCCCCAAGACCCATAGTGGCCACTGTGAGTGCTTCACATGTAATTACTATATTCGACTACTTTGTTAGCTCATTGAGGCAAACTGGCCATTGTTAAAATGTATCCTGGAACCAAGGTGTGAAACTCAAAGATGAATGTAAAGGGTTTGTCCATAATCATCCATTTGGAGAAACTTTCATCTTCTACCATATTTCACTCTCTCACTTCAACTAAATCTTTATTAGGTGTTTGCTGGTCTTCTCTGTTTTATGATGTGGAAAAAATCTGCATAACATTAATGGTCCTACAGGTTTACACACCTGTAAAATCCATTACCCTCTTGTTCTAAAGTTTTAAATAAAAATTAAGTATCGCTATAACTCCAAATGATATAAATGTTATAGTGTAGCAGTAGTCGACAGAAGCTGAGAATGGCCCTGCTTGCAAATATTGTTTTTATGCCATTATTGAAATACAATTCCTCAGATTCTGAAGGGGACTGTTTTGTGGCGATTTGATTAATGATGAAATTTAAACAAAAAAAAAACACATTTCAGCTGAAATTAAGATTGTTTACCACCTCCTTTCCCCTGTTAAAATATGCACTGGCTTTGCTAACATTGACCATTCTTACTGCCACTTTCAGTCTCAAAATGGCTCTTGTGGTTCATAACTAGTTATATAGTTGTTAATTAGTTTTGCTTCCTCATCTATTTTCATTATTAACTTAATTACAATTAATTCAAACTCTCTGCTTCACTACCAGGGCTTAGATACCTTGGTAAGAACCCAGCATTTGGCAGGGGCCCTTGAAAACATAAAATCACACATAAATTGGGCTGGGGGCACAAAGTTACTTTTTGTCAGAGGGCCCAGAATTTCTACGTATGCTAATAGGCCTTTTTCACAGTGACATCACGCAAGTTCCTGTCTGACGAAGATGGGTGTATCATAATTTCCGGTTAAGCCTCGGAACACTAACGCTAGCTGCCGGTAAAAATGACACAGACTACAAACAGATTCTACAGCAGCGTTCCTTGCTGTTCAAACAGCAAACAAAAACTTCCCTATATGACTTTTCACCGGTTTCCCTGCAGTGATATAATATGTGCTCTTTGGGTAAGGGGGATTTGAAAAGACATGGGGCCAACTTTTAACATTCTTCCCAGTAGTCAATACTTATGATCTGTGGATCAGCCAGTGGACGAGTTCTGATTTAAAAAGGAGCAGTTCCATCTAGATTTCACTGAAATGACTGGGGTATGTTAATAATAATACAATCCATTTTCATTTATTATTTTTGCTTAAAATGCACAAGTAAAATAAACGTTGAGCACAGATTATTTTTGTCGCATTTGCATTTTAATGCAGTTTGCATTCAACCATTAAAACTGACTTTTGACAGCAATAAAATGTATGCATTTTTGTTATTTTCGGAGACAACATATTTATCGAGAATTAATCAATACATCGAACAATTCTAGGAAGAGGCTTGCAAGTTCGGGGGTCAGCTTATCAGAGCATTGTGCTACTGGCCTGAAGCAGTCTCAGGAGATGTTTGCCACGGGACAGTAACAAGGGGGCACTGCTTGCTGATGCAGTACCAATGGATCATGATTATCCTTGTCCAGGTAAGTATTAAATAGTAAAATGTGTCAAAGAATTACATTCAAATGTATTAATATTTAGAGCAGCTGGACTTATCAAAATTACACGTTTTCGATCACTGCAGTATTAATTTGTTTTTCTTCTGTATTCTGAAATATTTGTAGCCTTTATCCAGTTTGGACATTTTGTTAGGAACAAAAACGTCTGCAATCCGTTTAACATCTTCCATCCGCATTCGTGGTAGATAGGCAAGAGACTCAGTGAACTTCATATTCAATTATTTGTTCATATTTAATATAACGAAGCTGCGTTCCGGTATGGCGCTAGGCTTTACCGGAAATAATTATACACTCATCTTTGTCAGAAAGGAAGTTGCGTGACGTAATGTGAAAAGGGCCTATTTTTGGTTATTACCTGTCAAAAATGGAGCCAGCTACATTAACGTCAGCTTGTATGGTTAATGTATGGAGCATTTTCAAAGCATTGCAGTGTTACCTGGCAAATATAAAGCAGCTGTGTCAATTGATAAGGTAAAGGTTTATGCTAACTGCTGTCGAATCTTTGGATATTTCCTAGGCAAATCGAGTAAGCAGTTGTCTTAGATAGCTAAGAGGGCTAGTGCTGGGTGTAATCGCATTAATGGTGCTATTCATACTAAACTATACATAAACTCCAGTGGTACAAGCCTCTGAAGTGCAGTTTTTCAGGCAGCTTGGCGTCAGTTCCACAAGCGTTGTTTTAGTATGAGAGGGGGATATGGGGCTCTCGAAGGAACAAACAGGCACACTTCGGTCCCTTCAGAAATATTTTATTAAAATACAGGAAAAGTGTGAGCTTAACAGAATATGAAAAGCATAAGTTCATCAAAATCAAAACGCAGAAACGACACAAAGAGGACGACCAACCCCGTTAGTCGTTGCGTTTGCAAAAACACACTAGGCAACGCTTTCTCTTTCCCCAGAGAAACAACAGAGAAACACGTCCTTGGAGCTAGCATCCATGGAGCGTCCTTGGGGATAAGATAAGCGTCTTAGAAAACAAGAGTCCAGCTACTATATATTGGTGCTCTAAAAATATTGGTGCTCTTTATAGAAACATATTGTGCAATTCAACCTTGGTACCAATATGGGTGAATCATGGACGCAGTGGATATGGGAGAATCTCAGGGTGGTTAGTCCATACACAGATAGGGCCGTTCAGTACCTCTATTGCTTCATATGTGTCTCTTCTGGGGGGGGGGGTTTGGAGGGGCTCCTAGCTGCGAATATTGAAGAAGCTGAACTATCACAACCTCCCAAACTATTACAGTAATAGGTGGACATTGTACAATTCTTTTCAGCTCTATACTGTGGAAGCGACGTAATCACCTGGAAGTACATACTAATACAAGCGTGCACTGTCTGCTTTAGTCTGGAGCCCTGATAAATATTAGTAGACAAATCTGTGTCTGTGTTTATAATTCTAATATTTTCTGCACAAATCTCAGAAGTTGCACCAAAAAATGCTTAATGATAAGTATGTGCTTTTTATTTGCCATAGTGACGGGTGGAGAAAAGTTTTTTTTCTTTGCTTTTGCTTTGCTTTTTCTTTGACTTGTTTTTCTTGATTGCTTTGGAGCATTTCTCAAATGACAGCTAACATTTGCCAAACATCAAGTGTAATCCTCACACCATAATGTCACTGCACAGCAGAACGTCATTTCGCATTGCTTCATACAAATTTAGAAATATTTTAGTATATAATGTCATCATTTGGCACAATTTTCTGGTGCTTTAGTCTTGCTGGTCAAAATAGATTATGTAATTTCCCACTGTAATAATTTTACACCCAGAGCTATATTTGTATGTGATCATCATGTTAGCCACCACACGCAAAACCATTAACCAAGGTTTCAAAATGATTTAAAAATGTATTCCAGAAATTGCATGATACAGCATTGTTGTGTTTTTGTGTCACGTTTGCGGCGGGAGGAACGACCCATAATGCAGGCTGTAGGATTCAAACCCATCCAAGGGGCTTTTATTACAAAGAATAAGGGGAAACACGGGCGCAAAACTAACAGCGATCACAGAAGGCATTGACAACAACCGACAAGGGGAACAGGACGCAGACTGACTAAATAGGGCAGGACATCAAGGAGTAAACACAAGGCAGGTGTGCAGGGTTAACAAGGGGAATAAAACACAAGGCAAAGCTAAACGAGGGACAGGTGCGGCAAATTAAGCTACGCCTGAGGGCAAAATGAGGGAAAAAACATGCAGGCCAGGGCTGAGCATGATATTTTGGTTTTTATTGTTCTAGTACTGGAATTTTAAGCATGCTCAGGAGCATACTTACACTGACATACTGACGCTGACATGCTTTCACTGACATGCTTACACTGACATGCTTACATTGACATACTGACATGCTTACACTGACATGCTTACACTGACATGTGGACATGCTTACACTCACACATTTACACTGACATGCTTACACTGACATGCTTTCACTGACACACTGACACTTACATGCTTACACTGACATACTGACACTGGCATGCTTACTCTGACATATTGACAATATATCAAACCATTTTGACTCATGGTTAAAACAATGGTGATTGTACTTTTCATTTTGGTGGCACTGACTAATTGGTGGAATTATTTGCTTTTCAGATAATTGAGTTGGGTAAGTTTTGGGCTTTTGCAACAAACCATAGTGTTCTGCTTTATGCAGGAACTGTTTTGAGAAATGCTCTTATAGTCTAGAGAATGTTAAGTATGTTTCACAAAATGTGCCAAAGCAATTTAGAAAGACTATAATTCCAGGAAAGGGTGGTTGTTAATTAAACATTCATATGCTCAAAACAGGTCAAACCCATCCAACATTAATTTTGGTGTAAATGTACTGTTTGGACATGAATTCATCATAATTCTAAGATGTAGCAGTTATTTATCTATTATGTAACTGTTATACCCATTGCTGTTATTCTAACACAAACAGCTCTGGAAAAAAGAGACTAGAGCAACATTTTATGTAGGACTGCACGGTATCACTTTGCAATGTACTCGCAATTATAAAGCGCATGAGCAATAATCACCAAGGCTTTACATGACGCACCAACATTTTTCTGGGCGCCCGCTTTTCCATACTATGCAGGCATTTGCTTATGCCTACAATGTGGTAAGCAGATTACAAATATTCCATAATAATAATATTCTAATGAGCCCAATTTTTTTTCCCCAATTTATGGGTGCGCGTCTGTGAATAATATATATATTTTTTTGCAAACTCTAGCCTGTCTGTTCTCTGCTTCTCATTAACATAGGGCTTCTTCTTTGTCTTATGGGATAGTCCTGCTTCTAGGAGTCAGATACATACTGTCTTAGCAATGCACTTCACACCACTTAATGTTTTTTTTTTTTCAAGAATGAGGTGCATGTAAATTTTGCATTTACTTCACAGTAAATCGGTAAACATTGTAGATCTAGTCATGGCCATTCAGGTCAGGTCAGGTTGACCAGGATCCAGTGACCCGCAGCCCTTGACCTGTTGCAAAGTCAAGGAACATGGTGCCACTTTCGCCCCGATTGCAAGACCTGTGGGGACCGACATTACGGAAGAAGATTATCTCTCTTCTGCGTTTGCAGTGACTGTGTGTGGTATTTCAAGTCACAAAAGGTTCTTCCGGCACATATGGGACAACATGGATATTGTGGGCCATTGAAATTTTAAATTAGATGCCTGCCATGTGACCTTAATGAACCTACAAACATTAATACTTTTGTTGTTTTAGTATCATTTAGCATCTCATTTGAGACCCTGTAACTGTTGTGTTTTTAAGCCAAATGTCAGCTGCAGTTTTAAATCACACAAAGAAGTCCTCTTCTATTTCAGATCTTAAGACAGAGGATCTTTTTGCCCCATCAAGAATATCTGAAGAACTCCAGGCTCAGCTCTGGATGCTGTATTGCTATCGGTCCGATACCGTGCTCATGTACTCAAACTCCTCCCTGTGACAATGCTGCGCGCTTACAGCTGGTACTACGTAATGACGTATCAGCGATATCATTATCGAGCAAAATAAAAGGGACAAAATATCTGCGGTGTGAATATACATCAAAGTTAGCAACAAATGAAATCGATGAAATCCCCACCAGCAGCACTCTGCAACAACCCACCGTTCAGCAAAGACTAGCACAGTGAGAGAAAATGTCAAAGGACATTCATGTGGTGAAAATAACAGACCCTCTTACCCAGTATTTTGTTCTCTATGATCAAGCATGTTGTCATTATATTGTCTGGTGGTACGCAGACAGTGTAATACTTTCTGAGGTCATATGTGGTGTAAAAGGTTTGTGGTTTTATACTCTCCACGACGTCACTCTTAAGTAGTTGAAATGCTTTAGCTAGAGAGATTCAGAATGTTTTTCTTATTCGCCTCAATGGGAGTTGGAATTTCTGTAAAACTTACAAGGCAAGGGTCTGGATTTGAATTCACTATAAATTAGGTGTTTTGCATTTGTTTTTATATGGAAATAAACTCAGGTTAATTATTTACGAATGAAAATGTCACAAAATATGCCAAGCAATACTGGAGGATGTGCCTAAAGCCATTTGCTTAGCTGTGCCCCTTGCAGAGGTGGCAGCCAGGCATTTGAAGATGGTCAGAACCATCCGTGTTTATGTATGTGCAAGTTCCTGAATCTCTGAGTGCTATTAACTGGCGTAAACAAGCAGGTATTCTGTGAGGTAATAAAAAACGGGGGATTTAAGGAGTTGTTTGAGCATTCACCTGTGATGAGATTGTCCACCAGCGTCGTGGGGATGCAGAAAATGCCCACCAGCAGGTCACTTACGGCCAGGTTCAGGATGAAGAGGTTGGTCACAGTCCGCATTCGGTGGTCTCTCAGCACGATCAGGCACACCAGCATATTACCCAGCATGCACAGCAGGAAGATGAAGAGATAGGCGAGGATGAAGCTGGCGGCCACTGGGAGGGAGTGTTGGTAGTAGGGGAAGAAGGTGAAGCTGGTCCTGTTGGCTGTGGTGTTGGTGGTGTTGCACTGACTGTAGTTCCCCTGCAGTGCTACCAGCTCCAGTGAGTTCACCGTCTTCTCTGCCTCTTCCTCCATCCCCCTCCACCACTCCAGCGCCCCCTTGGACATGAGTCAAAGATGGCCTACAGGGGCAAGGAGAAAGATCTCGTCAGGAAAAATCACAGCCTTGTCTAGCACTGCGTGATCTCAGCACTGAATATTTGTTATCCTGCCTTTAACTGAAAATGGCAAGAGTTACACACACGCCGCACACTAACCCTGAGAACCCACAAACCTCAGTCCGCAAGGCACATCACTGGGTTCCTCTCTTTGGTTTCCTATCTAAGTAACTTCACGTCGGCTAAAGTAGGAACAGGCGGTCTCAGTGGAGACGACTGCTGGATCTCCTTCAAAATTGAGATGATCGCTGTGTGCTGGATTCGAGTTCTGCCAGTCTGCCCACAGGTCCATCAGATGCCCGAGCTTTCCGAGATTAAATACACCCAGCATCCAAAGAGACAGATACTGAGATGGGCCTTCTGAACTAGATGGTATAGGGGGTATTACAGGCTGTAATACATAAATAAATAGCTTTATAAGAAGGTAAAAACAGGTATTATAAAGGTATTATAAAACACCTGTAAACCTGATTACATAAAAACAATATTAGCTGCAATATTGTTTAATCCCACAACCCTGGGCAGCATAATGGATGGATGGACAGGCAGGTGGGTTTTTGTTTTATAGAGCAGAATCATAAAATTGTTATAATCACTCTACTTGTCTCCCTCGAGGGAGCTTTAGCATATTATGAAAAAAAAAAATTATGTATTCATCTGTTTTTAGTGACCACAATGGAACTATGATTCGCTATGGAGTGAGAGATCAGTATGTATCTGTGAGTGCAGGGAGGTGGCTGCCAGTCAGAATTTACCAAGACATGGTGGCAACCCTGTGCGGGCACGAGGAGAACATACATATACAACTGCCAGGCAGCATCATTACAGCAAAACAAGACTTTTTCACTGTACCATCCATTCTACTGAGATTGCTTTATTGATAAAAAAGGGTTATTCGGGGAGACATCACTTTCAAAATTTACAGTAAATCATTCATTTTGTCCCTGTGGCAGTGAATTCCTGACTGAGTACCTGACTCAGTACCTGACTGACCTGCTCAGCCAGCTAGTGCCTCAGGCTTCGTCGTGCCATCCTGCTGTGCGGCTTCCCACCGTCCTCTGGAGACTGACCCAGTCATTATATAGAAAAAAGGTTTGATGTAAAATGTGAAATGCTGACTCGTAAAACATTAACAAGATGCCCAAAACTTTCAGTGTGTCTTGCTAATTCTGCTTTGTTTATTGTTTGTTTTGTTTTGTTTGTTTATTGATTGAATTAAATTATATGGTTGCAGGTGATGAACTTCGGACCACTCTGAATATCGGCGCCTTTAAATAAAGCCTCTATTTCTCCCCGTTCACTATACCTCCACCCCACCCCAACCTGATGTGTTTCAGGTCTAACGCATGTGACAGCCTACACGTTTTGGTGTGGGTAGTGAGTGCGGCACCTCCCTGCTCTCAATTCACACTGGCCTGAAGCTCCTGTCCTGGCACACACAGCATCCTGTCTTTTGATCTGAAAAACCACATGGCAATCAGCCACCATGGCCTTCAGCTGCTAAGACCGGGGTGGGGGGGGCAACTGATGTTCAGCCAGCTGTGACCCTAGCACACCACTGAGCTTGCTGACATACCAGGCTTGAGCATCTCTCTACTTCCTGTGGTCACCTGGTACATCCCCCTGGAAATGAGATGGGGGAACCTATCGCCTTGCTTTCCGCACAGAGTGTTCTGCTGCTTGCAGATCATTGAACATCAGAAAGGTCCCTTAAGATGAGGCAGTGTGCTGTTAACAACCCATAAAAGAACGTAATCCCACTTACAGTAGCAACAAGCACTCTGAATCTGCACCTGAGAGGCAGCACAAGCCACCAAAGCACTCTGCCAGAGCAAACAGTCATAATGACTATATTTGCATCTACCTGGCCGCTTTTACCCAGTTTTCACCATGTATTTTTTGCAAACCGTATTATAGGACCTGTTAATTCTCCGAAACTCTGGTACTGGCTCTGTGTGCAAATTGAAGGAAAAGTGAGTAATTACTGCTTAACGCGAGCAGCTCAGCAGAGACAGTGAGAGGAGTGCCTGGCCTGCTCCCGCACCACGCCACCATCACCCTATGTAAATGTGACGGGTCGTACAGGGAGGCAGAACTGCAAAGACTGAAGTCAATCGGAGGTTTTCCTCTGATTCCCTCCAGCTTTTATCTAGCACTGGCTGCCCTAGTGGGAGTGATGGGGGGAACCTTCTGTATGAAGGTTCTGTATTCTGTATGAAAAAACTGGCCCTTAATCTAATATAAAAACAGGCTGGATTAGCCTGAGCTCTTACTGTTTCCAGTGGTTGGCCTTGGAATGGCTGTCTTCGGCAAGGACATGTCCATAGGCGATAAAAGGCTCCTCACAGGCTGTAAAGACCTGGCTGTGACCTTCCCCGCCAACAGCCCACACGAAGCCTTGGTGCTGCGATCTGCTCTTAGGTAAGGTGCATTTTCCAGAGCAAATCCCCCCCCCAGAAACACTCTCTGCCAGCACCAATGTGACACACTAGGTATTATAGGTGACAGCCTCATCAGAACAGTTGGCAGAAAAATATTCCACTCCTGTCCATTAGGTGACAGGCAACCAAGGGAGCCAGCAGATGTGCTGCAGTATCTTCATTTAGGCCCTATTGCTGGGCCTGACTGTCCAGACTACTTAGTTGCCTAAATAACAACACTGACTGCATTGCACTGAGGAAGGGGATGCCGACGTATGGACTGAGCCCTCAGGGGCAATGAGTGACCCCATGGCTCTGAGCCCGGATCTGTGCCTTCATATCCAGCCCTGCGTTAAAAGTCCAGGATGTCCCAGGGTGCAGCTGGACTGCAGGAATAGAACAAGAAGGAACCAGATCCGATTCCTGGTTCTGAATCCATCAGATATCCTTCAGCATCACACATACAGAGCCAGCTAAGCTCCTGCAGCATCTTAATGTCAATCTTCACATCAGAAACAACTCATCATTCTTTGGTCTAATAATTTAGTTGCCAACATTCTGGACACTTAACCAGTCATGACTTTTCCATTTTTTCACCGTATTCATATTAATTATCGACGGTTATTTCGTTATTTGCTTTGTTGTAAATCTGGACAGTGTCTCAGAAATGCAAATTGTTACTTCACAGGGTCATGACATTTAGAACAATTGTGAATGTGTAAAGGTGGTAATTTGATGTGAATATACGAAATGCTTTTTAAGCCCTTGAAAATTAACATATGAACCTGTAACATCTAAACCTGTAACCTGTAACCTGTAAATTAACATACAGACCTCAGCACTTGTTGTGTTGCGAAGGAAAATCTGAAAATGTCAGGAGTTAAAAGATAATTTACTTGACATTTTACGTGAAGGGGCACAGATTATGTAGTAGTACATGCTTGATTCATTTATTTACTAACCAGAGAGTGTTAGTTATGCACTAATGCTGTCTTAATTCATCATTAATCAGTCATAATGTTCATGTACTCATGCAGTTACTCTATTTTCTTCATGGTTTGTACCTGAGTAGTAACTAATTTTCTGAGTTACTTGTGTATCTATTACACAAATCTGCAAAAAGTGAGATGACTTTTTGACAGAATCCAAATTTACTGCCAGCCCTGTTTGTGTTGGAGAAGCCGCACATAACCAGCGATGTCTTATGGGACAAGGAAAGTGCGGCAGAAAAGCCAGCGAGGGCAGCACCAATCAGACGGTGCAGAAATCGTCTGCCATCCCTGACAGGTAGGGCTCCGCGATCCCATGTTCACATTTCTATGGCCGACACTTTGGTCCAAAGAGATGTACAAAAAAAAATCATACAAATATTAAATGTAACTCTGGACAGCTTGCTATTAATCTATCATATTTCATATCACATTGAGGAATGCTTGACAAAGCGGTCATTTATATAAAAGACAAACTCTGTTCCAATATCTTTCAATAACTGATACCACTGTCCAGATATCTTGACAGGCAACATCAATGCCCTCCGTGCAGAGCCTGTCCCGTGAAGAACATGCTGCTGGGGCACTTGCATGGGGCACGCAGGCCACCATTAACAGAACCCATTTCACTGGGGCCGTGTAAATTTGGGGGAACATTCATACAAAGCTTCACACACACAGAGCAAGGGCCAGATTCAAAGTCACAGCACTAGAGGCAGGGTGCATCGAGCTCTTTAAAAGTGGAGGGGTTGTAGGAAGGGGTAGCAAAAATTCCCCTTCAAACTGAATAGATGCCATACAACACTAAGGAAGGTAGAATAGCCTAGCTTACCTCAGTACATTGCAAGCCTGTGGTAGCAAGCTGTCACCTCAACTCCACTTACTGGATACTGCTTGAAAGCGGAGTCTATCTTGCCCTGCCTAATACTGCATGACAAAAAGAGAACAATTGCTTCAAGACACTCAAGACTGAACAAAAGAAAGACATGGAGGTGCAATGCCATTGGCTAGCAAGGGCTCGCAGGGATAATTAACCGCAACTAACATACATTATGTGGAAAATACTGACATTGCGAATTTTATTTACTAATTTAGTGTGATGCAGTATCAGATATCACGTTGATCTTCCTCAAAACTGTTCTCACTAAATCCAACAGGACAGTACATTGCCAATTTACTCGCTTTGAAGAGGAACGTCTCTCGTTCCCCCATCACTAAACTGACGCTGACACCTTTGCTGTGATTGGTTGAACGGGCCTTCAATCAAACTACAGACCTATGTGCATAGCCTGCGTGTGTTTTTGTTCCCTCCCCAATCAGGTCAGTGTTGTACCTGTAGCAGTACATGTTTTAGTGTCGTTTCAATCTGACAAAAGTGTGTGGGGGGTGGAATGATGTTTCAGCATCCCACATCCCCCTGCTTGCAACGGACCTGCCTGGGGGGTCCAGAAGGCGTCTATACCCCAAAAAAATCCTTCCCTAAAACCTCCCGTTTACAGGTCTGAAGTCTTTGAAATGACCCTGACAGATTCTGACTAGTATGCTGATTCCATCTAGCCTCAGCTTTTATTATGTCCCATGCACCTTCAAACATTGTAACACTGTGCAGTGGCATGCTGTTTTACTCCACCTGGATTATGCTGCCCTCATATGCACCTGAACTAATATGATATTTATGTTGATTTTAAAATGAAACCCAACAAAATGATTTGATTTCAACATAAAACAGCAATTCAAAAATACATTTACTTAAAATAAATTATATCTAGATGTACCTGATAATTGTATGGTTATTAATGGAAAATATTCAGTAATTACATTTCTAAAAGCATATGCTAAATTTAAATGCTTTACTGTCTCAAATCAATTTTCTGGTTGGGAAAGGTCAGGTTTATTTTTCCCCAAACTGTCACGCAGCCCTGTAATCACGTCAAATTATCCCTCTCAGAAAAATTGTTACTAGGCACAGATACCGTTCCTCTGGTGAGAAATAGGGTAATACTGTTACTAAAAGAGTCATTTCATTGCAGGCATGTGAACTATGACAGTATGTGTGTGTGTCTGATAGCGTTTACCGCAAAGTGTGTACCAGTGTGGCCACGGGAATACCAGCAGCACACCGGTAACTAAGAGCGGAGCCGTGCTGCGCTGAGTGGCACCCCCCGAATGCCCACGGATGGTGGGTAATTAAAGCCCTCAGCCTCTATCAGGCCAGCAGCCTGAATTCAAAACATAGGCCGTGTTGAAAGGGAGAGGAGGGAAGGCCTAGCGTCAGGCCGGGCAACACAACACCAGCAGGGAAAGGGCATAAATGAATGCAAACAGTTGACAGAGATCCTGACAATGCTCTCAGGTTATCATAGACCAGCTTATGTTAGTACCTGTTCCCTCACCAACAGAGCAGCATAAATGTGGAACCTGGGGTGACACATTAGGCGAGAAGAAGCGATATGCGCTCCGCCACACGCCGGCAAAGCTGTCGAGCGATAAAGCGGATTTAACAGCAGAAAACCGGATGGGTCCGAAGGGGATGTGGAGACACACTGTGCCTTTCTTTAACCTTTCATTGTAAATCCTGTATTCTGGGTATATGCAGCCTCAGGCTAATGCCAGCATTGTGGTGCAGTTAGCAAACCCAGATCGCATGCCTGGATGGGCTCAGCGGTACAGGTCCGCTGAAGCTTTGGGCCATCGCAGAGCCCTGTGAGGGACAGAAAGCTGCTTCCAGGTGTTAGACACAAGATATGATCCCTGATGGGGGCACCTCATATCAAAGTAAAAGCAAGGGTGGAAAAAAGCCACATCCACGGATAAGTCTATCAAGAGAAAATATTCAGAGGCTCAGATTCGGTCTTTAAGGAGAAAATATGCTTTCAATAATTGTATTCCAGGAATAACGCATTTCTCTAAACACATTCACTACTCTTTAGTGTAAAAAATCCACAATTTTACAGGAGGCCTACAAATGGAATCCACTATTTCAGTCCTTCAGAAAGAGAAATCATATATCGTGAACAAAGGTATGATCCAGCACTTCATGCAAAAGCCGTTTTCAAGCCATTATTTATGGGATTATAAATTAAATGTTTTTCAAGGCGAGCACAGACGGCCGAGATGAAGGGAATGGGCCATAAGCGAGTCTCATTTGTGAAGGCATTTCACGGGCAAAATCACCTCCATGATTTTACTCTGTCAGTGCAATGGCTGCACTTACAGATGGAATGCCGTGTTTTAATGACCCTGACATCCCCTTCTTCTGTGTCACTGAGTCTGCTTCTTAAATTTCTAAATGAAACTCCCAGCTGTTATGCTAGTGGCAGTTTTGATATAGTGGTATGTTGCGGTGGAATCTCATACTTCTTCTGTGGACCATTTTTAATCACCATGTACTGTTGTAATGTTTTTAACTCTTAATAATAATAATAATCACCATACTTAATGTGATACAATGGAGAGCCACTCTGCTTTTTTATCCTTATGACAGGAAGCTGTATCTGGTTTACAGTAGAATTACTCTTCTTAGAGGACAAATGTCTTATGTAACCTGAGGTAATGGAGATGCTTGGTGTTATACTTTTCAGCTCTTCAATTGCTGGGCAGTGTGCTTCTGCTGCACCTGTGGGGCTGCTGGTGATTACAGGAGCCTGTGGCTGGTCCATCACTGCCACTGCGAGAAATGAAAGACATCAAGTTGGCAGTCCCCAGGTACAGTGGCCATTTTTGGCTCACCCCTGACCAGCTCTAATTGAACTTCATCGCTACTGAATGGTACTCCACTCAGAAGGAGGTCTGCACCTGCCAAAAGTTGCGCAACTAAAATAAGATTCTTTTTTGAATTTGTTCAGCACACGCTATGCAACCTGATTGGCTTTGGCTTAAGTGAGTATAACTGTGCGAATTACTTCTTCAAAACTCTTGCTGGATGTATTGTTATACACATTGTTATAACACATCCATATCCTCAAACCTGCTTGGAGCAGGTTTGCTCTGTGTAAACAAGGACTGGTTTGCACACTTAATTGCGTGTAAATCCAATCAGCGTTGGCCTCGCCGGTCATGGATGAGCGACAGATCGGTGCGCAGAGAATTTCAAATCAAGCGGGTTTTATGCTACCGGCAAGGTCCTCTATTGTTTCCGCATAATATTCTCTTTGAGCGATACCGCTTCAACCAAGCTGGAATATTACAGTTTTTTACAATTGCTATGACAGTTTTTTCAAAACATTTAACAAGTTTCCTAAACTCTTAACACGGTTAGCACAACATCCGTCTTTGTAGGCTATACAATTAACACAGTTCTTGTTGCTTTGATACAAAATGCATACAGTTAACACCAATTTAAAATGCTTGAACTTCTTTTACACACAAGCTCAACCAAGACCAAAACAATGTAATTTTACAGTCAAATTTACAAATGCTTTCACACTGTATGTCAGAACAGATAACATCATGTTCTAAACATAACTTATATAGGCTAAAGTCAAAGTCATCAGCTGTTCATATTTTGAATTGAAACAAATATATTCCCTGCATTTTATTCCATTGCCAATGAGAAACAGCTTATTGCAGTTATGCAAATATATAAATCACAGCTGATTCCCATCTAGGAACCACACTCAGGTGTTGAGGTTTTTCCAATCACATGATCATATGTTCTAGAAGAGAACTCTTTGGGCTGATCTTGTGTGGAGAAGGAACAATATAGAGCAACACAAAGAAAGAAAGAAAGAAAGAAAGAAAGAAAAAATGCCTGCATGAGGGAGAGGAAGACGAGTACCAGGACAATTGAGAGGAGTGGGGCAAGGTAGAGGGAGAGGAGGTACAGTAGAATGCGTGGTGGCGCTCAAAGAAGGACCAGAGCTAGGGTAACTCATCAAATAAGAGCTACTATCATTGACCATGTCATAAACCACGGGCTATCATACAGAGAGGCTAGTGAACAAGTACAGCCAAATCTCAGCCGGGACACAGTGGCTTCCATTGTCCGTATTTTCTGAGAAACCAACAGGTAGGATATTGCTTCTCCTACAGCAAAGTGTAAATAATTTTACCATTTACTGTATTAGAGTGACTGTATGCCTCCGGTCTCTAA
>JAODKL010000040.1:20202932-20219052 GCA_026780765.1 Petrocephalus schoutedeni | reverse complement strand
TGATCAAAGCACACATACTTCATTAGATGTGCCTATCTTGTTCAGTTTTAAAGTTATCCCATTAATGCATTGTCCCATTGCACATTATTTGGACACATGTGAACATCCATCCATTTTCTAAAACTGGATCAGGATCAAACTGTAAACATAATGGGTGTACGTCAATACACCAAGTACTCTCCATGCCGCTTGGGTTGCAGTGCTTTTGTATCTGCTGGTGTGTTTTCTCATTTACTGGTGTGTTTTTGTATTTGCTGGCGTGTTTCACATTTGCTGGTGTGCTTTTGTATCAACTGGCATGTTTTCACAGTTGCTGGTGTGTTTTGCCCTTCTGGGCTTCAGTAAAATTCACAAGTAGATATCAACACAGAATGCATCCTGTTAATTGTGGCTCTGATGGGGACCTGAAAGACCCTCCCATGTCATTTTAATCAGAACATTTTGGTTTCCCAATAAAGTGCACCAACATTTCCTTGTGAAAGAAATGACTTTCTTTGTTCCATGAAATGCAAGATGCTTATATGAATTTAATGTGCACAAAATGAAACATTGCTTTTGATTTCTGTGCACGAAAGAAAGTTTGTATGCTTTTGTGGGCAAAATGTAACTGGAGTTTATTCATGAACATTCTAACCCAGGTTAAGTAGTGATACTGCAAATAGTGAATTCCATTTATATCCTGGAACTAACCCTACCCCGGTAATCGACTCATTGGGACTTTCATAATGTAGTTTGGTGGAGTAACAAACAATTCTAGCATAATTATAAACAAACAAACAACCAAATAAATAAAGTGATTCATTTTGGTGGAAACACAAATTTTCCTACAAAATCATCTGAGTGTGTGTAGAACTGGAGCAAGGCAGAGACCTGCAGCCGAGTCATTAGCCTCTGCAAGTCTCGCTGTTTTCTGCCAGGAAATTCAGACCGGCCCAAAAACAGACTACAGCTACAAATTCTGTTTTCTCTGACGCACTGAAATTGCACCAGACGGTGCATTTTGTGTACTGTTACACCCCTAGTTCTCTGACAGTGGATGATGCAATATTGTCAGTTTCCAAGAAATAAATGCTCAGAAATGCCTGGCTGCTTCCGCGTGTCACAGACCTGGTCTGCAAATGGAGAAGCTTTTCTCACTTGCCGAGAAGTGCGAGTCGACACATTGATCCCTGAAAAAGCTTGTCTTGGGAAGGCAACGATGGCCTAAGGATGCTGCTACTGCATGCACTTTCCCAGGTGCTTTCTGCTGGGCAGGACAGCGAGTTCTGGTCCATTAGGTGTTTATCAATATGCATAACTGGCTGCTCTTGTGTTCTTGTATACCTATTAATGCATTAAGGATGCATTAAGGATGCATTAAGGATGCATCGGTTGCATTCTCACCAACCGGATCAATCACATGAATCATTGCATCCCCAGTTCCCCTGCAATTACTATGTAATCCATCTGAAGCTAAGTAGGTGTGGGCCTGGCCAGTACTTGGATGGGAGGCTGACTTGGAAAGTTGTGTTGCTGCTGGGAGAGGTGTTGGTGTGGCCAACAGGTTACCCATCCTGTGGTCTGTGGATACCAATGCAGTTATGCGGGCACTGTGCTGTAAAAATGGTGTTGGCCTTTGGATTGTGGAGATGTAAAACTGAGGTCCAGACTCTCTGAATTCATAAAAGATCCCTGGGCATCTTTGAAAGAGTAGTTGTGGTACCTTGATGTCCTGGCTGAAATTGTCCACTTTGAACCTTATCTAATCAGGCTCCTAATCATCCCCAATAACTGACTGGGGAATTCTCTCCTGCCCTTTTGCCACCTTAGCCACTGTGTGGTGTGTGCACTGGTGCAGAATTGCTGCTATCGCATTATTCTACACAATGATGGTGGTCAAAGTGGCTCCCCATTGGTTCTGTAAAGCACTTTGGGTATCTTTCCTTATGTTGATAAACACATATCACTGGGCCAATGATTATCACAGCAGGTGAGCCGGTGACAGAGAGCGCATATAACCCAGCTCTAGCTAAAAGTCAGCTACCCCCGAAGCATTATAATGCTAGTAGTTACATAAAGTCGTTAATAATTAACCTATTTAAGTACCATATGTCAATATATTATACACCATCCTGCAGTTTAATTACTCAAAAAGAAACTCTAAATACTATTATAATTACTGCATGGGGGGGGGGGGCGCTAAAGAGCAGGCAATTGAGTAGGACACATTTGGGTGTGCTCCTGCATAACTTATTTCAATTCATATCCAAAACAGTACTTGTCCGTAAGGATACTCCAGGAAGATAACACAGTATATATGTACACCCACCATGCTTTTTTGTATGTGGCTTAGATCATCGGGTCTCTTCCAGTGCCTTGTTGGCACAAAGTTCAACCAACGACTGTCGCCATATACCCACGCATGGCTTCTTCAGAAATGGATACAGAAGACCTAAAGTTTCAGATTGTCTTGGCTTTAAAAGCCAATATTCTGCCGTAATAAGACCTGAGCTGAAAACATGCATGCCGAGGAATTTAGCTGTTTGAGGAATGAGCTGCGTAAACAGAAGAGCCTAATGCTTCATATCAGGTGAAGCGTTGCTCTTTTGAATTGGTGAGCTGGAACTGCAAATCTCTAAATCACCCTGTAAAGCATAAGAAGGTATTTAAAACACCTTAGGACTGACATTGCATTCCTTTGGGAGGTTCAGGGGAGGATGGGTGCAATTACTTCTTTGCAGAGAAAAAAAATTCTCTTCTCAGAAACAAACTCTAACTATGAGTCCATAGTTATATCCAACTATAGTTCATTAACCACGATGAAACATATTTCATCTGCCAAACACAGTTACAGTTTTGGAGACTTAATCCTGCTCTTTTTTTCAGATGGCAACTTATTTCAAATGAAATAGAGTCCTTTTATTTCATTTAGTCCTTCCTTGCAATCAATCAAACTCCAGGGATATCATCTTCAATTGTGTCAGAGTCCCTTAAGGCATATCTTAGGGGACAAATTATCTCTTTTTGTGCACATCAGAGGAATGCATGTCTTAATCAGCTGACTGATCAGATATTCAAATTGTTACTGTCATGCTTAGCCCCGCCCTGCGTGTTTGTTCTCCCAGTGTTTCCCTCAGGCGGGGCTTACTCAGCCTCACTTGATCCTCGTTGTGCTAGCCTAATGTGTCAATCCCCTTGTTAGCCTTGCACACCTGCCTTGTGTTTCCTCCCTGATGTCCTACCCTATTTAGTCAGTCTGCGTCGTGTTCCCTTTGTTGGATATTGTTCATGTCTTCTGTGGCTTACGTTGCCGTTGGTCCTCGTATTCCCCGAATAAACACCCCTGTGAGGGGCTTCACACCCACAGCCTGCATTATGGGTCGTTCATCCCGCCGTCGACGTGACAGTTACATAGTCAGAAACCCTCACCAACATTGCTCAAACAGTGTTTGTACCTTTGCTTGTCACTGGGGCTGTACCCTCAAGGGTCTTGTACCTTTTAAGATACATAAACTTAGCACTACTTAAAATATACTACATCTCCCAGATGCCCAAGAGGTATAACGCTAAAATCATGAATTTTATATAAATATGTGCATTATTGTTTGTATGTGAACATTTTTTTCAATAATAGGTTCTTTTGGAATTACATGAATGAATATATATAGCCCCAATATGGGTGCACTCTACCAAAATCAATCTAAATTCTGATTCAGAATTCTCAAGTCTTGGTCTTGACCTTGTCTTGGTTTTGGTTGAGATGGGTCTTGGTCTTGACTTGGTCTTGGGTTGGGTGAGTCTCAAAACAGATGGTCTTGAACACATCACTGGTGACGGGTAAAGGCTCTTCCATTAATCATTACACCTTATAAAACAGGCTTTATTAAGAATCAGCACTCTTGCTTTAATATAAGACATTGTATGAATGTTCTATATGTTCCCCCTTCACCCAGTACTTCAGAAATGATTCATTCACCGGAAGCTGAAAAGGCTTTTGATCAGGTGAAGTGAGACTTTCTTTTCTTTACTCTTAAAAAATAATGAAAAATAATAAATTAAAAAAATGTATATAATGGATTGCTGTACACATCTCCAGTAGCTGTTGTGAGAATCAATAACGACATTTCACCTTCTTTCCCACAAAGACGTGGGATGAGGCAGGGATGCCCCCACTTCAGTTAGTAGTAGTGATCAAACCACTTGCCATTGCAAAGAGAATAACTGATAGCATTTAAAGTATTCAAACATAATGTGTCATTTTATGCAGAAAATATGTCATTGTATATTTCTGATCCATTGTCAAGTATCTACTTAAACTGCTCACTGGATTTGGTAACATATCCATTTATAAAGTTAACCTTCAAAAGAGCAAATGAATGCCACTTGTTCCAGCAAATCCTTGTACTTTTATCTCTTCAACCCCTTTTAAAAACCCAGAGAAAATTTTAATATCAGGGGATCTGGATTACAGCTAATTTTAAAGACCTTTATAAAGCAAATTATCTGCTATTGCGCTCTCATCTTAAATTAGATTTTGAACGGTGCTAGCTTTCATTGTCTCTTGGGGGACGGAGCAATGTAATTAAGATGGCTGATTTACCTACGTTTCTATATTTGCTCCAGTGCCTTCCTGTTTTTCTTTCTAAATCCTTTTTAAGAAAATAGTCAGTTGTACTGTATTCGAGGTGATGCTAATGCCCCCAATTGGGTAAATATAGAAAGGGAATCTATAAAATCTTTTATTTTAATATTATGTTCCAAATTACCATTGTCTCAGTCGATTTCTAGTGTCACACTGAAATCTGTTTTTATACACTCTATAAAGATTTGAAATCAATTCAGATACCACTTTGCACTTTGGATTTAGTGTTTAAGTGCAAAATGGCTGTCAGACGAAGTATATGCACTAATTATAATTTACTCAGGTGTAAGATCTAAGTAGATCTAAGGCTGACTTGGATTCCCTGAAGAGTCAATGAGAGAAGGCTGTTAGAGAAACAATTGCGGACGATATGTGAATCAAAGTGGTTCAAAGAATATCTTCATCATCAGTCTGTCTTAGACATGTTATTATTCAGTGTATCAGCTTCACTACTCCAAAGCCAAGATATCCAAAACTAAGGAGGACCTTGATCCTACATGTCATCGATGCAGACACATCCCAGCTACACTGCTCTATATGTTTTGGACATGATCAAAACTTGATCTATGAAACCTTCTCTAAAATAACTGGCCAATTCATTATCCCATCCTGGGACATAGCAATATTTGGAGTCACATTTCATGGTGGTTAGCTGTCTAGGCTGATATGACAGCTTATTGTTCCCTTTTAGCCAGAGGACTCATTCTATGTAAATGGAAAGTCCCTTCGCCTCCAATATAATCACATTGGATTAGGTATATTCAGCACTATGTACAACGTGGAGAAAATCGCTATTCTATTAAATTAATAAGACTAATAAGAGATTTGATAAGATATGGCAACCTTTTTGAATCTTCATTCAGAATATGAGAACAGAGAGGGTTGTGTAAGATTGTGTATTTATTTATTCTCTATCTTCATACCGCCTTGTTGCATGTGTTCCTCTAACTGGTCTGCTCTGGCTCTTTCCCCATTTCCTTACAGAGACTATTTCCCGAATTATAGTCGGGTATGATCCTCAATTGGTAATAAAAATACTTTGATCAGGCACTTTTACATGATATAATCTGTCATTATTATTATTTATTTATTTTTAGTTTATTAGTTTAGTTTCTCAAACCAATAAAAATGTGGCATAATCAAAGCTCAAAGATCAGTAAAGCTCCTGGCTTTACTGATCTCACTGGGGGGGCTGTCTGACATCGTGTGTCTGTAAAAGTAACAGCACCGGAAAGCGATGACCGTCCCTCAGACAAGCGATGTGGATAAACACACCTATCAAATCAAATTCAGCTTTATTAACTGGGTGGACCGTGAGCGAACATCGGTGTCACGTCTCAAGCATCAGCAAAAAATTGCTCTAAAACAGCTGAAAGACATCTACGGCAGCAAGAGGCATTTCCATATCACTCAGCGGACTATTAATTCATTTCCAGCAGAAGTTGAGATAAGAGACGAGATGCTAGTTTACTGGTTCCCAGAGGGAAATTAGGGTGATAGCTCAGCTCAGATTCAGGTGGCAACAAGAGGCCAGAATCAGACAATGAAAAGAATAAATAAGAATATCAATAGTCATATTAAACAGTGAAGACAGAAGGAAATCTTCATTTAAGTATACAAGTCAGGGAGCAGTTATTTCAGTAACTGCATAACGCTTATGAAATCTAAGATCATAGTGTGAGATTATAATATACACAACCTAATATTATATAGTAGCAAATTATTTTTTACAGTAAATATTAAGTATAAAACCTTATCAAACTTTGTAAAACTGCAATAAATACTTTAATAATCATGAGTATGTGCTGGCAGAGAGAGGCGTGAGGTGCCATGTTTGCTGCCTCACAGCCCCTCGCGGTGAGCTGCCATGTTTGCTGCCTCACAGCCCCTCGCGGTGAGCTGCCATGTTTGCTGCCTCACAGCCCCTCGCGGTGAGCCAAAGTAGTCCCTGACCTCCCGGTAATCACCAGTCCTGATTAAGAAATGATTTTACTGCTTCAAATTTGATTGTTCATTTCATCATGGATGGCGTTCTGATTGGAGAGAATATTTATGGAAACAGGAGAGAGGTCACACTACCAGCTGGGACACATGATGGAGAGATTTGGGGTTAGAGGATCCACACCTCACAGGGGCAGTTCTGGGGGGGAGCAGGCGGAGAGCAGTGCCCCCATGCCCCCACCCCCCCAGTGGCTCCCCTAAATATGTATGCTACTTGGCTCTGAAATAAATGTATTATTATTACTACTACTCTTATTATTTACATTTATATATGTGAGACCAGGTGAAACACAAACATAAGCTGCACATTTTCTTGATGGACTCTTAGAGCAGGTGTGCTGGGTGGTCGAGTAGCTTCAGTTGGTGAAAAGTGAAGTCAAAGCAATCAAGTTTGTGGAAGCAGGACAGTCTACATGAGAAATCAGTGAGCTACATATTTGTTAAAAACTGTAAAATGTAACTGCTAAACAGACAGCAGTAACACTGGGGCAGATGGTGGTGTAATGGGGAGGGACATCAAAACATTGCTGGTTTGAGTCCCTGGCCTGCAAGGACCTTACGGTACTCCTGGGTTAAATGCAGAGGGTACACTTCATTGCTGTGTCAACAATAATGATTAAACACCTTTCTTTAAATATCAGTTTTCAAAATGATCTTTTGCTTATTAATCCGGGCAATCGAGTGTAAATAATACATAGAGGACATTAAGGTGAAATGCATCTGGCCCCCCTAACAGAATAAATGCCCCCCCCCCCCAGTTGAAATGGTCGAGAATCACCACTGACACCTCGC
This sequence comes from Petrocephalus schoutedeni, assembly GCA_026780765.1. Lineage (NCBI taxonomy): Eukaryota > Metazoa > Chordata > Actinopteri > Osteoglossiformes > Mormyridae > Petrocephalus > Petrocephalus schoutedeni. The sequence continues at coordinate 20,211,638 of JAODKL010000040.1, read as the reverse complement.
ATGGCCTGCAGAAACGAATGCTATGAGATGCACAGCCTTGGCTTTGATTATAATTAGGAGTGTTTTAATTAATTCATGTCTCACACTTGAAGTAAGCGTAGTAAGTGTTATATTCTTAAGTGGGAAGTTTCAAAGAGCCATGTGTGGCTCTGGCTGAGTGTGAGCTGGAGGCTGTGATTTGACACCTAACCACACAACTGTTTCACCACGGTTAAAAATAGCCGAGCAATATGGTGTCTCAGCTGTGTAAGAGCCCATACACTTACACAGCTGTGCGTGAGCCCCTATCCCAGCTATATGCTGTTCTGAGTTCAAGTTCATTGACAAGCATTCTCATTGGGTGCTTTGTAATGAGTAACACCTTTTCAACAACATAAAACACCAAGCGTGTGGCCAGTGTCATTCTGGCAGCCACAGCAGAGCCATTACAATTAACAGTAGAATGGCAGAACTGAATGAGTCAGTCAAAAAATTCTGAAAGTTAATAAAATGAAAATGTCTGTGTGAAACATATATGCAGATGTTAAACATTGCTTCGCAATGGACTTTTATTATGACACCAATAAATTTGCAACATTGTTACAGAATGACACAAGCATGTGAGTGCTGTATTTACATTAGGTTAGGTATTTCATTTTTTGTGAAAGAGATGCTAGTCAGCTAGTCAGCAGCCAGATAGCCCATGCTACTGAAACGTTTCTAAAATGAATTAAATGACCTTTTTTTCAGCTGGGATGGTGTGGTGGTGCCTTTCGCCTCTGGGACTGGGGTTTGAATCTCTGGCTCCATACGTGTAGAGTCTGCATGCTGTCATAGTGGGGTCTTTTCTGGGCCCCCCCCCCCCCCCAGTCCAAAAACATAGGAGTGGATGGTGTATGAGTGTGCCCAGCAACTGGATGGCACTTCATCCTAGGTTATTCCCTGCCTTGCGCCCGTAGCTTCCAGGATAGGCTCTGGACTCCGGAGCAAGCAAATAAAAAAAGCTCCTAGCCGCCGGTCTCTGACCTTTTCTTGAAATGAGTCCTTCAACACCAAGGTGATATCATTAGCGCATGATTGCTATAATTCTCCCCATATAATACTCCCTGCTTAGACATCATTACTCAGCCCCTGCAAGTGATCGCTAATTAACACCTGTCCCCAGTCCCTCAAGAAATGTGCTTTTTTGCCACTGAATGAGTGATATTTCACAATAATTCACTCAGACTGCTAAAGGTAGGAGGACATGTATAATATTAATTTGCACATCACTTCAATGCAGTTGTGTGCCATCCATGTTAACAAACTGCGCCCAGTAATGCTGGCATACAGCCTGTCAAGTCAACTTCCCTCATGAAAAATCATCACCACTGTCTTCCTGCTTATTGATTTGATTTTAAAAATATTTTATTCATTTTTTTGCAATCACTAATTTGCCGTTATAAAAGTTACTTGAATTGATTAATTTTTTTGTGATTATCAGATGCTTGTCTTGAGCAGCTTCCTGTCTGTCAGTACTTCTGAAAAATGTTGCGATTTAGTGCAGTTCTGTAATGTAGTTCTGCCTTGTCACGGCTCTCACTTCTTCGCTCCTGTTACATAATATGCTTTGTGGACATATGCTGGGGTCAAACACTTGCACACATAAGGAGCAATTATTCGCACTTCTCCACTCCATAGACTGTGTCATGATGGGCCAGAGCAGCCTGTGCCCCAGTGAGACAGTATAGACTGTGTCATGATGGGCCAGTGCAGTCTGTGCCCCAGTGAGACAGTATAGGCTGTGTCATGATGGGCCAGTGCAGTCTGTGCCCCAGTGAGACAGTATAGACCGTGTCATGATGGGCCAGTACAGTCTGTGCCCCAGTGAGCCAGTATAGACCGTGTCATGATGGGCCAGTACAGTCTGTGCCCCAGTGAGACAGTATAGACCGTGTCATGATGGGCCAGTACAGTCTGTGCCCCAGTGAGCCAGTATAGACCGTGTCATGATGGGCCAGTACAGTCTGTGCCCCAGTGAGACAGTATAGACCGTGTCATGATGGGCCAGTGCAGTCTGTGCCCCAAGGAGCCAGTATAGACCGTGTCATGATGGGCCAGTGCAGTCTGTGCCCCAAGGAGCCAGTACAATCAGCATCCTGACGGGCCAGTGCAGTCTGTGTCCTGACAGGTGCGATGTGGTGGAGACAGAAGGACTGAGATGCTGCCCCTGAGGGAGTCAGTCGTGTCATAGCAGCCAAAGCCAATTCAGGTCAAGAATTTGGAAGCCGAGCGCATCACATTATCCTGGGAGGCCTGCTGGATAAATAACCCCACACCTCTTAAAAAAGGCTGATGTGTGGAGAACATTCTGCCACTGCATGGTGCTGTTCCTCCCAGAGGAGACAACACAGTGCTGGGAGACGTTTTCCCACACCTGGAGATGGGATGACTGTTATTATCTCTCAGTCAGAAGGTAACAAAGGAAGGAGATTGGTGCTGATGTTTGAAAACCCCGCTGTTAAAAACACAGAAATCATTTTTACTGAAAGAGAAGTGCCTCACTCTCACATGAACTTAGGCAGCAAAAAACGTAAAATCGCACCAGGAGCACACCTGTCCATTAAGCAGCTGGAGTCCAAAAGCCCCAATGCATTTGGCCATTTAAAAAATCACACTATAATATCCCTTCTTGCTTCAGAAGAAAATGAAACCTCCTATTTTGGGGGTGCTATAAAGAAACCATAATATGCTAATTATAGTTTAGACGTGGAGGAATAAATAGCTGCATTCACACTCACAGCCCGAAATCCAAGAAAATACCAGATCTACAAAAGAGCATCTGTCATACTCTAGGTTTTAATTTGATCCGCGACTTGTTTCAGAAAGGAGGGGCAGCCCGGGCTCCGCCACTACAGGGAGGCTCTAATGATGTCCTATGTGGACCTCCTACACTTATCCATTCAGCATAAGTTTGCAACACACTTCCCTGGGGAGTATGGATGGGTGAAATTTTTGGCTCTTTTTTGGGACACAGTTTGTTTGATTGAGTTCACCTAAAAGATGGCTTCACCAACTTGTCCTGTCCACTTCCTGTTTGCATAAAATAGATCTGAAACATTTATGTTCTGATATGTCAAAACAATATACTAGGCTAGATGGTGCTAAGGAGTAAGCCATATAATATGCAATGGGTTAATTGCTCTAAAACCGTACAAGACAGGCACATCTATAAAGTACGTATGCTTTGATCAGTGGACCCTGGGGCACAATGCACACCCCTTGGATTTTCAGGTCATATATTTGTACAATGTGTACAATAAATGCTAAAGAAATATCTTGTTAGTTATAATTACCTATTTTCTTATCTATTAACAGGCTTTGCTTTAATTGTGAAATGGCTCAAACCACAAAAATAGTCAGTGTGTGTCATTGTCAGTGTACTGGATATCACAATTCTATCATGACAAACTACCTAACTCGTTCTATTAAAAGAAAAACTGAATATAAACATGAGGCTAACTTATCCACAATGTTTTCCAAGTCAAAAAGTCAATGAGATCTCTTATTTCTGGTAGAATTTTGCTTTCTAAAGCTGAAGCTCCTTCCTGTGTAATGTATCCTGTAATGGCTCTACATGTGCCACTGATTATTTGTAGAATGTTGGATGGTTTAGTGGTGAACTTTGTAATGAGGAACAAAACTCATTTGGTTAAAAAAGTGTTATGATCAAGCTTAATTTGCTGAACTTTTCTTCATTGAACAATTCTCTTAAGATTAAATGGGTGAAGTCCTTTTGAAGAAGCCGTTATTCAGCTACAATATTATACCTAATTGCGCTTTCACTTGTATTGGTAGCTCAGACCTGTCAAGTCTCATACATTTTTATTTCGCCCTAAAAAGTTAATGTTTTGCCATTTTAGTGCATTTGAGAACTCTGAAAGCTATGAAGATGTTCTCATTGTGTAATACTTTCATTATGCCTTTAAATGTTTTTTTTTTGTATCCCTCTTGTAAGTCTTGTATGTTCTCAATGTTAGCTTTCATGATCTGAATGTGTTACAATGTTCTGTAGAATGATCAGTTACAAAGCAGGTTATTTCGTATGCTGACTATTACGGCTGTCATTGTCGTGTCGTGGTCGACACCATTATACACGATAATAAACGGCTGACTGGTGTAGCTGTACAAGAACGTAATCTGAATGAGACAATAGTACAGTTGTGGTCATGCCTCTAGGCTACAGTGATTTTCGCTTAGTGACCATTTCGTCACTTTCGTCTTCCTAAAAGCACAGCTGCTAACTACATTCGTAACTTACATAGCTGGAACCATGCAACTGACTTGGTCCAGATATGCACACGTAGTAATCAGGCTATTAAAAACACAGGAACATCTTAATCTGGCTATCGCCATAACCGTTTTATTCTGAGCAAACTGATTATTCAGTGCATGTACACTCAGTCATAATCAGCTAACAAATTACACAGATTTCACTACTTTGTGACTTAGGAAACCGTCCATTCTCTTCCCTGTATGGTCCATCTTGGTTAATTGTCACCCAAAAACTTGTATTGTGAGTGAGTGAATCTGCAGCGTTTCTTGTTCTGCATGTTTTCTAAATCTTGTAATTTGTAAATGTTTTATGAATTTGCGGTGTGTTGACACCATAGGACATTGGCTTGCGTGAATTTGCATTATGAATCGGGAATACATCAATACATCGTGGTGTGCATTACTATTATTAATGAATACTATATAGAATATATGCTTTTTTCTTAAGATGCGCAGAACATTGGTATATCAGTACATTTTAGCCAGACACATGGTGGTGACGCAGTCAGCTCAGTTTATCAGTGCAGTTACCGCTTGCATAACTGCAATGGAAAACCGTCAGTTCGCGGCATGGCTCGGTTCCTGGTGGCGGTGGAAAAGCGCAATAAGGTGTTTAATTTTTCTTTTGAAACAGGCATACTTCCATCTTCTCTCAAAGAAGCCAATATTTAGGGATAAAATGGAAGATTGTAGAGGATTGTGGCTCCTCTAGGCCAATCTCTCTACTTAATGTAGGACTAAGAAATTATATCTAAATTCTTAGACTAACGCTCAGAAAAAGTACTTCCATTGGTAATAAAAGAGGATCAAACAGGTTTTATTAATGGGGACAAATAAGTTAATAACATGAGAAGACATTCATTCAAATGTCATTCAAATATTCCAGAACAGCAAAATAAATGGTATGGCGCTTTCTTTGGAGAAAAGGCATTTGACCACGTGGAGTGGTCACATCTCCTTCATGCTTTAATCAGATTTGGACTAGGTGGTTATTTTATAAAATGGGAAAAGGTCCTCAATAAGGCCTTCTAGCAGCTGTGGTGACTAAAAGCAGAATACTGTCCTATACAAAAAGGCACAAAACAGGGACGCCTCTTATCATGGCAGCTTTGCTTGCCATAGCTATTGAGCCCTTAGCAGAGGCTCTCTGAATTGCGCCCTTGATAACAAGGCCTTGCCTTGATACAGGTTCTAATCAACATAAAATACATAACATTCAATCCGCTTCCATTTGAGTGGTAAACCTGTCTTTGTTTATCAAGGTATTCACATAACCCCCCATTTCAGACAGCTTTATGCCGCTAATTTCCCGACGCTGTTTAGTAGCATTAGAGGAGCTATGGAGAGATGGAATGTGTTACCGATTCCATGGATAGGTAGAAATTCTCTCTTAAAGATGACTGTCCTTCCTAGATTATATCCAACAGGGACGATTCCTGTCCTATTTTCTCACACAGTTCTAAAAAACTTAATGGGCGGCTTATTTATTTAGAGTAAGAAGGTAAAAAATAGGTCTTCGGGTTGCAATGCTGCAGTTGCCTAGTGTAGAGGGGGCTTAGACCTCCCTAATATTTAACGTCATCAGCTGAGTGCTCAAGTAGGTTTTGTAGTTGACTGGTTGAAAAATTATAATTTATCAGTTTGGCTCGATATTGAATCTTCACTCTCGAAATAGCCAATACAGAACTTTTTGTATATTGAAAATATGATGATAATTCAGGTGTGTAGCAAACGCAATGAGATTAATAGACGCAAAGCAATTCCCCCATTCAAAATAACCCAGAATTCCCTCCCAAGTATTTACATAATAATTTTAGGATATGATTAAAAAAAAGTACTCATAGATTGATTGATTGATTGATTGATTGGTTTATAGATCAAGTGTTGTCCTTTGCACAAGTTTCTTTAGATATCTTCACATTAGAGATTGCATTTTTAAGAAAATCACCTTAACTACCGACTGTGATATACTACAACCGAGAGACGGCTTATCCTTAATCTGGAAAGCAATTCACTCAGTGATTTCAGTCAGTGATTTCATCTTAAGGATCTATCGGGACTAAACACGTGCTTTGAAATCTCTCTGGGAGTAGGAGCTGGAAAAAAACATTAGTGATGAAATGCTGATGATTGTTAGGTTAAATTCCAAACATATATCTATCTGTAATAGACTGAGGGACATTCAATTGAAAATTCAGCACAGAATCTATATCCCCCCATGGCAAAGACAGATATAATAACAGACTTTTTCCAAAGTGTCCCTAACCCATTGTTACTGATCCTGTTGTAAAAGTAAAAAATACTGGTCCAGTATGCTTAATGAAAGGATACTGAACTTTATACTGGAGATGGAACCATTTACTCTCCTTTTAGGCTTACACAGTAGGAATGTACATGGGATAGGATACACAACAGGAATATACAGGGGAAAAATATGATCCACCTGTTTAACAAACTGGGCTTATGGCTAGGAAGAATATCTTTGCAATGGATAAGCAATAGAACACCTTCGATCAAGCACTGGCAGAGACTGATCATGGAATGTTTGCCACTAGAATATTTGACCTGTACACTACATTCTAAAACAGACCAGGTCAGTGGGATCTGGTAGCCAAACCTTTGTATGGTATAGATCAATATCTTCCTGCAGTTAAGCGGATTTGTGTGAATGGAGATACCACATACAAGCTCAAGTTATGGAGTATTTTAAGATCCCGACAGCTATATGATCGTTTTATATGTACTTTAAATTATACCATCTGTTAATTCTACTAGGTCTTTTTCTACCTCCTTCTGTAACTTTGTGTGTATATACGGGCTGCATGGTTGTTTGTTTTTGGATTTCTACTGCAAAATTCCAATAAATAAATGGCATAAAAAACATCTCATATGCTGCTGTGATGCCTCGGTCTGCCAAGCGCTACATCAGTGCCACTGGAGCCACAGGGGAGGGTCCTTTTAAACATCGTTTTGGCAGCCTGCTCCAGCCCGGCAGACTTGCAGGTGGCTGCGCAGCAGCGGGCCCAGAGGAGCGGCAGTTTTTGCAGACGGCAGGCTTTGGGACGGGGAGCTTGCATGCTGATGCTGCAGGAAGAGGGGCCACCAGGTACTGGTGCAGCAGAGCTGCCAGCAGGTGAGCCGAGGGCGGCACGCTGAGGAAAGCCCAGCCCCCCCTTCCAAAGTGCACCCTCAAGCTGCCCCCAGGTGACACACGGGGAAGGCAGGAGCTTCCGGGGACTCGGCGGGGGCCCCTCAGCTCACCACCAACTTCTGCCCCTCTTAGCATTGCCAATGTGAAGGGGTTACTGTACTTAGGCCTATATCAGGGTTATTGACATTTTTCCTTCTTAAATTTCGTGGAGCAGGAGCAAACGCTTAAACCATTGTGCATTTAATAGCAACAAAAGCTCCACTCATGGTTACATCTCTACAAAATGCAAATAAGGCCACCTGCTGGTTTGGAAATGAATTAAACATTACAAGACTCTTCACAAACTGTTTTTTATTTAATCTGATAAACAGTCCTGATCTTTACTAGTGATATACATGATGCAACCCAGTACAGCCCAGCAATTACAGTAAATGAAGACAGGGTTTACTTTCTTAAATGTTTTTGTTTATGAAATGAAGGACTTTGCTTGCTTATGGCCCACCTTGAAAATGCCAGATAGTCAAAAAAAATATTGTTTAATATTGTTCAGTATTAAGTAGCAATTACTTATAAATAAAAGATAATTTTTTATAATAATTATGTAATATGTAACATTAATGAATGAAAGAACATGAAATAATGAATTATTATTATTGTTGGTGTCTCCCCTAACGCAGAAGTTCATATCAGATTTTACTTTCATGATTTCAATTTAATTTAACGAATTAAACGAATTAAATTTAATAATAGCTGATCATTCATTTGTCGATTCACTACCGTGGATTCCAGTAAAAAATGCATTCTTTGGGTGGAAATTTCCCAGTTATTTTGTCTTTAAAAAAGAAAAGGGAAACAACACCAGAGTACAGTGCAAGTTGTGCCTTCCAGCTGCAAAAATGCTGTCGTCATCCAAGGACTCAACACCTAATTTAGAGACATATTTACAGGTAAGACCAACCGCTAATGTTAAACAGAAATTAAGTTAGCTAACCCGTCAATACTACTCCTACTACTACTGAATTATATATTTTTGGAACTGTATGACAGGGAGGTCTGGTTAAAAACACAAGCCATTTATGGCAGTTTAATTGAAGTTTACATGTGAAGTGTGAATAACATAGATATAGCAGATTTCAAAGCAAATGATTACCTCTATCAGACTGATCATGCATTATAATGGAAGGAATAGCTTGCCAAACAATAAATAAACCCAACAACAAAATTAAAACATTATATTAGGATAAACAGTTTCACTGGCACAA